>JAEIGR010000030.1:0-1200000 GCA_018904305.1 Scaptomyza montana
AATACTCTTGCATACAAAAATTAGAAAGAATAGTAGCATATATATTAAGATTTATTGCAATCAAATTTAAAAAAGAGGTTTTTCCGCCGTATTTAACGGTAAAAGAACTTAAAAAAGCAAAAATAACATTGCTTAAGCAAGAACAAGCAGATATATTTTCTGAAGAAATAAATTGCTTACGTCAAAAAATGGAAATTAAATCAAAAAGTAAAATATTAGGATTAAATCCATTTTTAGATAAAGACGGGATATTAAGAGTAGGAGGTAGACTTCAAAATTCGAAAGCTGATTTTGACGTTAAACATCCAATAATATTAGACAAAAGTCACATGACTTCTCTTTTAATAAAACAAGCACATAAAGAAACATTGCATGGAGGAATTAACCTTATGAGAAATCATATTCAAAGAAAATACTGGATATTCGGGTTAAGGAATTCCTTAAAGAAATATCTAAAAGAATGTGTTAAGTGCACTAGATACAGGCAACAAACAATAGAGCAAATAATGGGAAATCTTCCAAAATATAGAATAACAGAATCTCTCCCGTTTTTAAATACAGGAGTAGACTATGCAGGACCATACAATATTAAATGCTCGAAAACTCGCGGACAGAAAACATATAAAGGCTATATAGCAGTATTCGTATGTATGGTCACAAAAGCAATTTACTTAGAAGTAGTTAGTGACTTAACATCAGATGCGTTTTTAGCTGCATTACGAAGATTTATAGCAAGACGAGGCAAATGTGCTCACATATACTCTGACAATGGAACAAATTTCGTAGGTGCGTCAAGAAAGCTAGATCAAGATTTCGTAAAAGCGATTCAAAATAACGATGTAATTGCCCCAATACTTGAAAATGAAAAAATCCAATGGCATTTTATCCCGCCGGCAGGACCTCACTTCGGAGGTATTTGGGAGGCCGGAGTTAAATCTGTAAAATATCACTTAAAAAGAGTAATAGGTGACAACAATTTAACATACGAAGAAATGTCAACATTATTGTGTCAAATAGAAGCAGTATTAAATTCACGACCTTTGTATACATACGGAGAAGACATTGACGACAATGAAGTGTTGACACCAGGGCATTTTTTAATTGGAAGACCAACTTTAGACAGCATAGAATCAGAAACACAGCATAAAATAGGCAATTTGGATAGATGGAAATTGATTCAGAGAATGAAAAAAAGAGTTTTGGTCAAAATGGAAAGAAGACTGTTTATTTACTCTCCAACAAAGAAGTAAGTGGAAAAAAGAGACACGGGATATACAAAAAGGACAGATAGTAATAATGAAAGACGAAAACTGTCATCCAGCAAGATGGCTCTTGGGTAAAGTAGAAGAAGTTCATAAGGGCAACGACAATAAAGTTAGGGTAGTAAAAGTAAAGTTACAGGATGGCTTCTCCACAAGACCAATAACGAAAGTGTGCCCGCTTATTGGCATACAGACACACGACAAAAATGAGAATGAAGAAAAAAATAATAAGGATGAAAAGAGAAGCTCTAAAAGACTCAAAGTCTCAAAGCTTGGATTAATGATGATGCTGTTTCTGATGCTATTCTGCCAAGTTTCAAGCACAACATCGTTAAGAGAAGAAGAAAGGAAATGGGCAATAAAGAATATGAATAGCTCTTCCGCTATGTATCTGGATCCAATGGGCGAGGTAGAGATAGTGTCATCCTTTTGGGATTTAGTCATTTTTTACGACATGAACCCATATTTTGAAATGCTGCATAGGGGAAGCAAACTAGTGCAGAAAATGAGAATTGTATGTAAGAAGCTCCATGAGTTCGAGGATCAGTGCAATCTGATCTTAAACAACACACAAAAACAAATTTCAGATTTAGAAGAAAATAACGAACTATTCACAACCAAAAAACCAATAAGAAAAAGGCGATCCCCATTGAATTTTATGGGCTCGTTATATCACATTTTGTTTGGTATAATGGATGCCGACGATAGGGAAATGATGGAGGTAAACATGAAAGGATTACTCCAAAATCAGTACAACTTAAAGGCATTAGAGAAAAAACAAACGTCAGTAATAGACTCGACAACAAATATAATAAAGAAGACCACAGAGGATATAAATAGAAACTTTGGGAGAATGAATGATCGAATAGAGAACATGACCGAACTTCTCAAGGAAAGTTATTATGTTTATAAGGAATCCATTAGCTTCTTCTTATTAACCAAAGAACTTAGTACTTTAATTGATGAGTGTGACAAAATACAAGCAAGTGTAATAGGATTACTAATTGACATAAATCATGGGCGATTGAATCCAAACATTTTAAAACCAAGACAATTAAGGGACAAGATCTTAAAAATAAAAGATAGCCTATCCGAAAAATTAGTACTACCAGGAAAAAGAACTAATACTGAAATTAAGGAGATTTACACACTGCTGAAGGCAAAAGGAATTTTTATAGAAAATAAACTTGTCGTATATGCCAAAATACCATTGTTCAGCAGGCATCCATCTCAACTCTTTAGAATTATACCAGTACCAGTACAGCGAGATGGGCATTTGTTAATGATACAGTTAATCTCAGAGTTTTTAGTATACAATTTTGAAATGGATTCGTACCATCTTATGAAAGAATCCACATTAAATAAATGCCAAAAATGGCAAACAAACAAACGAGTGTGTGAAGGGAATTGGCCTTGGAACAGTGCCAGTGATAATACCTGCGAAACATCACCTTTCAAACCAAACAGACCATCAACTTGCATTTATAAATCCATTATAAGATCCAAAACATACTGGGTAGAATTAGAAGGCAGGAGTACGTGGCTTTTTAAGAACCTGCGTTATACGACTGCTAGGATACAATGTGAGAAAACACCCCCAGAAATAGTAAACTTGCCAGAACAAGGAATATTATCTATTAGATCTGACTGTACAGCTAGAACAGAAGATAAATTATTAGTTGCTCACCATAAAATACAATCAGAAAGGCAAGAAACCATTATTCCTTCTTACGTAGGAGAAATAAATGAAATACCAAAAATTATGTGGGATCCAATAGCAGCAACCAATATTAGTACTTCAGAGGAATTGAATAGGTTACTAGGCAAAGTCCAACAATTAAAAGACCATCACGTAGAATTAAATGGGTTAAACTTTCATCACGTGTCTGGACATGCTTCGTTAATGGTTGTATTAGTTTTGGTGGTAATATTGATTATATATGTAATAAGAAAAATAACTGTAACGAATAAACTACGGGCCATCACCTTTGTTGGCCCGCCGCAGAATGTTCACGCATGAACACTTGACACCAAGTCTCAATAGAGTCTTGGTAAAATATACAAAACGTCACTTTAACCCTGCTGCATGCGGCTGCAGCAAGAGCTAAAAATATAAATAAAATCATAGCAAAAGATAAGGTCACCAAAGATTGTCAAAAGACCTACACTAATATTTAAAATAGAAATTAACCTAAACAAAAAGTGACTATCTGCTGGCGATTATGTGCCACCGCAGACCTACTCTAAGACATGTTGTAAGTATATAAGGTCTAGGATTTGTAAGAATAAAATCAGTATCTTAACAGAACTCAAGAGAAACACTAGTTTCAACATGCATAGCTTTAAAGCCAGCATGAGTCTGCCTCATGAATTTGGTCGAATCTTTAACAGCCAAATTGCAGGGCTCGCAATACCATTTAAGGCCTGTATCTGCAATTAAGCAGTCCCTGATTTTTGCAGTAAAGCCAGCACATTTCATGTGGATCGTGTTGTCACACAATCCGCACAAAATAAAATCTTGGTGGGTGGTTCCAACCACTTTGCAATTGGTGCTACAGCATGCAAACATTTCCAAATTATTTTAAGGTTTTAACTGGCAACTGATATGCTAGCACAAAACAAAGTAAGGCGCAGGTAAGTATAAGTAAAACGTATCACTGCAAGAGCAATATAAAACAGTAAATATCAAATGAGCGCTTAAATGAGAGAGCGTGAGCACGTAGGCAGATAGAACCGCAAGTGCGACGGATAATAGCGGATAAGAGCGGGAGAGCAATGATGCTGTAAAACGAGAGCAAGAAAAAAATTTTCACAAGCTGTTTGTTGTTAGTAAACACACAAAATATGCAAATGCAAATATATATATGTATGTATGTACGTATGTTTTCTTTATGTTAAAGCAGAGCAGTGTCAGTTCAACTGCAAATCAAAGTAAATATAAACTCGTCAAACTCTTTTATGCAAACGTAAATACATACAACGTATATTTGCAATCACTGCTAAAATTATTTACCAGATTAAACAGAGTAAAACACCTTCACAAACACAAGAGAACAATAAATAATTAAGAGCACGCAAAAACACGACCGTCACCAACGAAAGACAACTTGTTATGATATAGGATATGGATATCTTACTATATAAATTTTTTTAAAATTATTATTTTATTTTTTTTTACTTATTTTTGTGTAGTACGTTTTGATATCTTTTTGCTTAACATATTTTTTATATTTGTTTTTGAAAAAAATAAATTTAATTATACTCGATACCGAAGGTAAAGAGTATATTTAGGGTATTCACTTGCTATGCTATGTGCTAAAGTGTTATTTATAATACAGTGTAGCTAGTGAGTGCACTTTTTACGTTTCTTTTGTCGTATTTGTGCTAAGTCAGCTGTTTGCCAGTTCGATGACAACATAATCGATAGTTAAATCGAATTGAGCAATTGTTTAGCTGAAAACAATAAAATAAAAGACAAAAGTTTATTAATATCAATATGCCAAGAGAAGGATTTAAAAATCAATTAATTAAGCGGAAGGTCGACTTAGCCCTACTGAAGTTGGAGTTAATCGAAGGTACGGCTGAAGCTATGCCAAAAACATTAAAAAACAACTAAAGCATTTGCAAAATTTCAGATGATGACCATGTTGCGCACGATGAAGTGATGGACGAGCTCATTGGGGAGCTGTCAATTATATCATCGTCTCGTCGGGGAACAAATTATCATGTTCCCAAATCTTTATTTGGCGAACAAAAGTTTTGCCGCATTTTAATGAGGAGCGATTTCTCCAGATGCTGCGGGTAACAAAAATGGAGTTTAAGGCTATTGTTGAGCTTGTGCGCCATGATGATTGTTTCAAACCATCAATATTCCGGTCCCAAATGACGGTTGAGCATCAGGTTGCAATTGTGTTGTTCCGCTTGGGGTCATCAGGGGAAGCAGCGTCAATCAAGAAAACTGCAACTTTATTTGGAATAGGAGATGGTGGAACAATAGGCAAGATAACAGACCGAGTTTTCGGTGCAATCATCAGAAAGTTGCCGCAACTTATCTGTTGGCCAAGTGCAGCAGAACGAAGAAAACTTGCACTGGAAACTATGGACGAGTTGCCATATTGCATAGGGTACATCGATGGTACAGAGATTACACTTGCGAGGACACCACGAGTGGACCACGAAGTTTATTTTTCCAGAAAAAGGATTTACGCGATCAAGATGCAAGTTGTGTGTGATCACCATTTGCGGATAAGAAATGCTGTTGTTGGTAGTCCGGGCAGCTATCATGACGCAAAAATATTGCGGAAGAGCGCTCTTTTTAAGGAGCATGACAAATACTTGTCCGGGGAGGAGTGGATTGCCGGAGACTCTGCGTATCCGTTAACAAAATTCGTTCTTACACCCTATCGGTGCAACGCAACATCTGCTGATCCCGCATCCCAAAAAATGTTCAATGCGCTGCATAGCCAGTATCGCGTAAGAGTTGAAAATTGTTTTGAGTTGCTTAAGGGAAAGTTTGCGAGCTTGAAGGAATTGCGAATAAACATGCGCAACAAAAAAAGCCATTCCTTACTGTGCAAATGGGTGCTTGTGTGCTGCGCACTACATAATTTTTTGCTGAATCAAACAATGGAAAATGATTCTGATGAAGATTTTGATGATGACGAATACGCCTCCAATGCGTTCAATTTAAATTCTAGATCTACAGCGGAGGAAAAACGACAAGCAATTGCCAATTTTATAATTAATAATTAAAAAAACCTTATTATTCAGAAAATAATTTTTTTTTTTTATTTCAACACTTAAGCATTCTTATATTTGAGTTCTAGTTCTAATTTTTGCATCCTCTCCTCCTTTTCCAGCTGCAACTTTTTGAATTGAAAATCATTTCGTAGTTTTTCTTCCTCTATACTTATTCTTTTTTGTTCCAGCTTCAGTTTTTCATGCTCCAAATGTAATAACTGTTCGTTTTTTTCCTTCTCCATACCGATTTTTGTTTCTTCCCGCACTCTTTTTGCTTTTGTCGCTTCTGCCACTGTTAAAAACATCGGTTTAGTCTTTAAAATTAATAAATAATAAAAATTTACTTACTTTTACAATCAAAACTCGCCTAGTGTGACCTAATTTCACTAATTCAATAATCTCGAAATCAGCTGTTTTCATAAATAGTCTGGCAACCACAATATAGCACATATAGTACAATAGTAGCAAACATACCCAGGGGCTTGTTTTCTGTGTTAAAAATTATTCTGTGTGTTTGTTGTACAGATTTCATATAACACTTTAGTACTTTAGCACATAGCATAGCAAGTGAATACCCTAATTGAGTTTGTGCAATGTCCGTCATGGTGTCCGTCCGTCTGTCCGTCCGTATGTTCGCAACTTTTTTCCAGACCCTTCAAGCTAGAGACTTGAAACTTTCCAATTCTCTTTATTTATGGGATAGTAAATTAAAATGTCAAGATGGGGGTTGTACGATAACTGGGGGGCTGGCAAATCGATAAATTCGATAACTCCAAACCTATAAATCCACATATTTCGCACATCCTTACAGCTAGAACTACCAAATTCGGTTAGCAGATAGCTACTAGCAACCCCCAAAAAACTGCATCAAAAATTTTTGAGCCACGCCCACCCATTCCGCCCCCAGCCCCCCCGCATTTTTAATTCAAAAAAGCCTCTGTCTCCCACATTTTTTGAGCTATAGCCACCAAATTTAGTGCCAAGATAGGTGATGATGACCCCCCAAAAACTGCATCAAAAGTTTGGATGCCACGCCCACCAATACTGCCCTAGCCGCCCCCATCCGCCCCAACGCTTCGTCAAAAACTGGAATGCGTGTATCTTCCAGAGTTGTGAAGCTAGAGCCACCAAATTTGGTAGGAAGATAGCTGGCAACGACCCCCAAAGATCTGCATCAAAGTCTTGGAGCCACGCCCACCCATTCCGCCCCCCTTTCCACACCATTTACAAACTTTGAGCTAGAGTCACCAAATTTGGTATGCAGGCAGCACTTGACATTCTACATAGATCTGCATCAAAAATTTGGATGCCACGCCCATCCATACCGCCCCCAGCCCCCCTTTCTCCACTTTTACAAACTTTGAGCTAGAGTCACCAAATTTGGTATGAAGATAGCAATTGACATTCCACATAGATCTGCAGCAAAAGTTTGGATGCCACGCCCACCCATACCACCCCCAGCCCCCTTTCCCAACTTTTTAAAATTTTCGAGCTAGAGTCACCAAATTTGGTATGAAGATAGCAATTGACATTTCACAAAGATCTGCAGCCAAAATATGGATGCCACACCCACCCAATCCGCCCCAGCCCACCTTTTCCCACCTTTTACAATTTTTGAGCTAGAGTCACCAAATTTGGAAGGAAGATAGCTGGTGGCATCCTCATCTGCATCGGAGAATCTTTAAGGCAGCGTACACCCCTGCCGCATCTGTACCTCTTTGCAATCAGGCCTCTTTTTACCGGTTTTAATACTGGTATCGAGTATACCGCAGTCGGTTGCGTCCGACTGCAACGTTTCCACTTGTTTTTGTTTATTTTGAAATCTATGTATTTTTTTTTTAAATTACATATTATTGTAATTTTAATATCTTTTTTTTAATTTTTTTTTTATTGTTTGAGATTATTGATGTTATCTCTTTCTCCTATGTTTTTTTTTTTCTATCTGGTGGGTGTGTACTACACACTGTGTAGAAGACGTTATACTGTCATTCTATGCTCGAGTAAGTCAATGTAGAATTTTTATTTTCAGTTTCTATGTCCGTAATGAACGTCTTCATTGGACTGAACTAGAATATAAAGGATTCCTTAAGTTGGAATATAACTTATTAATTGTAGACATTATTGCTTCTTTTACTTTTATTTATTTGGATCACCGGGTTGAGTAGCTACTCTTTTATACATTATTGCCCATAAATTTTTTTTTTTTTTGGGAACATTTAGGGTGTTCAACAGCTCCTTTTCATCGTTTCATGTTTCAAAGTTGAAACGATTAACTCGTGAACGGCATTTTGGGTGTCAATGCGTTTCAAGTTTGTGCAGTCAGCTGTTGTTTGTTTACATTTCTTATTCTTCAATTTTTGTCACTGTTGCTGTTTACCGCGGTTATACTTTATTTATAAAAAATGCTTTTTAAAAGTGCTAAAGATATGCTATGCGATGCTTTAGCAAAGCAAGTTATTAGAGAAATAGAGGATATTGAAGGTGAGAAGAGCTCGTTGTTTGAATTAGTTGCTCAATTACATGCTTTTAACATTTGGCGGCCATTAATCATATGTGTTCATACTTTTTTGCACAAAAATTCACCAAATATACTAAAAAGTACTGAACATCGATAGCAAATATCGACTACATATCGTGCTCTTCTCATCTTTACTTTGTTGAAACATGAAACACTTTTTGTATACATAGGCTGGGGTGTTTCAACGTTTCAAGAAATTTTCTATGTATGTTGTTGTTGCGAGACGTTTCAACTTTGAAACGTGAAACTATGAAACGAGCTGTTGAACACCCCAATTCTTTATTTAGAATCTGTCATGTTTTGACAATGGCTAAATTTCGTGGAGTAATGGACGGTTACGTATACTTAACATTGACGAAAAATACATTTATGACGTGTCAAATCGGAAAGGGTGGTCAAGGGGATGGAATCTTGAGAGCCGTCGGGTCTGATTGCTGTTGTCCAGTAGCTGTTGCGCCAATACATTGCTGTGGTTCTCAAGTTTTTTCATGTATTTCTGGCTATATTTAGTGATAGTTTTTTGGATCGTGGGCATCTTTAGGTCATTATGAACTACGTTGTTTTTAACAAAGTACGGTGCACCCACTAATGTGCGCAGAACTTTGTTTTGAAATCTCTGTATGATTTGGATGTTAGAGGCAGCTGCAGTTCCCCAGATCTGTATACCGTAGGCCAAGATGGGCTTGAGAATCGCCTTGTATAAAAGGACTTTGTTGACTAGATTGAGACGAGAGGAGGGTCTTAGCAGCCAGTACAGACCTTTAAAGCGAATATTTAGCTGTGCTCTCTTGTTTGCCAAGTGCGCTCTCCAATTCAGTTTGCTGTCCAAAGTAAGGCCCAAATACTTGGCACTTGACGCTGTTGGAAGCAGCTGTCCAAAGAGGTGTACTTCTGGGCATGTGAGAGTCCGCAGAGTAAAGACAACTTGCACGGATTTTTCAGTGTTGATGCTTATATTCCATTTACTTAACCAAGGCTCTAGGGCTGAGAACTGCGTCTGAATAATAACAGAGGCTTCAGTTGGGCTGGTATTTGAGGCCAGGAAAGCGGTGTCATCCGCGTACGTAGCGATGAGGGAGTGATCTGGGCTAATTACTGGTAGGTCGGCAGTGAATAGGGAGTAACGAATTGGCGCAAGCACGCTGCCTTGGGGTACAACAGCCTGAATAGGACAGTTCTGACTCTGTGTATTTAAATCTGACAAAAATTTTACGATTATGCAAATACGACTTCAATACCAGGTAGTACGGCATAGGAAGACTTTTTTCAGTTTGTACAGGATTCCTGGGTGCCATACTCTGTCAAATGCCTGTCGGACATCCAGAAACACTGCAGAACAATACATTTTCTTCTCCAGTGCGTTGGAGATATAGTTGGCGACCCTGTGGCACTGCTCAGGTGTACCATGATGTCTTCTGAAACCGAATTGGTGGTCCGGAATGAGCTTCTCTTCCAAAATAAGTAAAAGCCTACGCAAAAATATTCTCTCGAAAATTTTGGAAACGATCACCAAGAGGCTAATGGGACGGTAAGAGCTGGCAATATGCACAGGTTTGCCCGGCTTAGGAATCATAATGATCGTAGCGCATTTCCATTGGGAGGGGAAATGGTGAAGACGTAAGATCCCATTGAAGACGAGAGTGATCAGTTTGATCACGTTAGGCGTCAGCATCTTCATGGCAAGTGCGCTAATCCCGTCATTTATTTTTTATTTATTTATTTATTAGTTTATTGTCAACTATAATCAGCTGACATAAAATCCAATTTAATTAAAATTAAAATAAAAATTTAAATTTGAAATTAAAATTAAGCAAAATAAAATTATATATAAATCTGAAAGTAAGTTTAGGTAAAAAGTTTATAAAGTTAACGTTAAAGCTCTATGAAGTTCAACAATAAAATTAGTGGTCCAACATTTGTTGCGTGGATTGGGAAAAGCCCAGAAAAACCCAATCAGACCAGCGTTAGATTAGTAATTAGTGGTTATGATTAGATAAAGTAAAAAGGATGGATATTTTTAGTACTGGAGTTGAGGCCTCCAAGGAGACAAGAGAATAAAGTTTGTTATAGTCAGAACATATAACCCGAAATGGTTCATGAATTAAATAGTTGCTCAAGCAACGATAAAGGCTAAGGGGTAAACAGTTACGTGAAGATATAATTGGGACATTAAATTTAATTCGACTCAAAAGAACTGATGAGTCGATTTCACCATTAAGTAAGTTAGTAATAAATAATACTCCATGCATCGTTCTACGGTTTAACAGGGACGGAAGATTTATTAAAAGGAGTCTACTTGAATACGGGGTTAAGTCAACTCCAGGAACCCAGTTAAAGCTTCTAAGGGCAAATAGGAGAAATTTCTTCTGCACAGATTCAATTCTATCCTGGTGAATCGAGTATTGTGGGGACCACACACAAGATCCATACTCCAGGATGGGACGTACTAGGAATGTATTAAGCGTTTTAGTGGTGTAGGGATCGTTAAACTCTTTCGACCACCGCTTGATGAAGCCAAAGACATTAATGGCCTTATTAACCATAGACGAAATATGAGAGTCAAACTTTAGCTTAGGATCAAGAATAATGCCTAAATCTTTAATTTCAAACACGCGGTCAAGTGGTGAAGCATCAAGCAAGTAGTGAGCAGTATGAGGGGTACTTCTACAAAAAGACATGACTTTACATTTTGAACAGTTTAAATTGAGTAAGTTAAAACGACACCAGGCCGACAGCGCACACAAATCCGACTGTAGTAAGTTGCACAGAGAAGCATCATTGTAGGTGAAACATAGTTTTACATCATCAGCAAACATATAAACAAAAGAGTTAGTAACAACAGCTGGAAGATCATTAATAAACAAATTAAATAGCAAAGGTCCAAGGTGACTACCTTGGGGAACACCAGAGGTAACTAAAATAGGTTTAGATACAGACGACTTAAAAACAACTTTTTGTGTTCGGCCACACAAGTACTCCGAAAGCCACAATAAAAGTTTTGATGGAAATCCGATAATATTCAATTTATGAAGCAACAGAGAATGACTAACAGAGTCAAATGCCTTACTAAAATCGGTGTAAACAACGTCATAGCCGGAAGCTTTTTTGTTCGACAGCGAATTTATCTCTTCTTGATCCTCGTCCTCTACTATTTCAGTAATTGGGTAGTCCATTTGGCGTGGGATGTCCAGGAAAATGTGTATTTCGTCATTAGAAGACGCGTCGCTGAATTCGAACGGGGTAAATGTCCGTTCCAAGTGCGCAGCAAACTCTTGAGCTTTTTGCTCGCTAGAGCGGCACCAAGAGCCACTGGCACTCTATTACGGGGGGCAACTGATAGTAGGCCTTCTTTTCTCCCTTGTTGCCAGCCAGAGGTTATTTTCGGGGTCACCAGGGTGAGCGGCAGACAGATAAGCATTCAGACTATCACTCCGTAGCTTTCGCATCAGCTCCTTGAGTCTCTTAGTGGCGCGGTTTAAAGCGGCTTTATTTCGGGGGTTTCTGCTTAGCTGCCAGATGTATCTTAGTCGCCTTTTTTCCTGAATTTCCAGCATAATTTCTCTAGACCAGAGATAACTGTCCCTTTTGGGTATGCCATGAGTTTGCCTCGATGATGATGTGGCAATGCTAGCAGCATTGTGTATATGCCTAGTTAGTGCTTCAGCAGCATCATCAATGTCATTGCCTGAATGTTTTTTTTTTTTTTTTTTAATGGCTGGGTTTATTTATTGAATCTTTTCTAGTGAATTAGAAAACTAGCAATATGTATACAAATCTTATTAATAAATTTTAGCTATCAGTACATTTTCTTTTTTTGACTGTATTCTGAGTGCGCGTCCCTAAAAATCATCGCTGGGTTGGTAAGTCGTTACGACGAAGACGGGATCGGCTGCGCAGCCTTGTGAGACCTCTCGCGAGATGATTTGTGTGCGATGGGAGCTTGCTAAAATATTTTACTTTTTGTTCCGCTATTTCCTCCTTGACTGTTAAGA
The DNA here is from genome assembly GCA_018904305.1 of Scaptomyza montana. Taxonomy (NCBI): domain Eukaryota; kingdom Metazoa; phylum Arthropoda; class Insecta; order Diptera; family Drosophilidae; genus Scaptomyza; species Scaptomyza montana. Next base: position 12,513 of record JAEIGR010000030.1, read on the forward strand.
TGTTTAAATCTTTGTGAATGTTTTCGTTCCGAACATACCACGGTGCCCCGGTGATGGTTCTCAAGATTTTTGACTGGGCTCTCTGGACAATGTCAATGCTGCTGTTGCAAGCGTTCCCCCATAACTGGGAACCATAGGTCAAGATTGGTTTTAGAACAGAGTTGTAAAGCAGGACCTTGTAGTCCAAATTAAGGGAAGAGCGAGCATTGATGAGCCAATTGAGGTAATTGGCTTTCAGTTTTAGATGTGTTCTTTTAGCTTCAATGTGTTGCCGCCATGTAAGTCTTCTGTCTAAGTGTACGCCAAGATACGTTACATCGTTTGCCTTTTGAAGTGTGGTGTTGTTTAATGTGAGTGGTGGACAATCTAGCCTGTTAAAGGCCTGTCCGCAGATGCCTGCACAGCTCCCGTACTGTAATAACTTCATATAAAAAAAATGGTCTCGTACAGCTTCAGTACCGTACTTACATTTTCGGTCTGCAGTTCTGTTGGCTACTCGTGGTACGGTAGTGTTGAACAATGAAAATGTTAAAATGTTATGTTAAAATTTTACGAGCAGTAAGTAGCTTTCAGCAGCTATTTACGATTGTAAAAAATTCACCAACATGTCGGGCAAGAGCCGGCTTATACATTTTTCGGATAATATTAACAAGGTTGACCTAATTCAGGTTCCAATAGAACCATACTTATTGTTTTGGCAGTCAATGCTGCGCAAGAAGTATTGAATAAAAATATATTAATTAATTAATAAGATACAATTTAAATAACATATAAACTGGATTGTACTGCCACTGATCTATTGCAGGGTATAGATCATTAAGGTGAATTTGCCTTGAGTCTTTTGAGTGATTTCAGTTATGTTTAGCATAATCTTTGGTAATCTCAGCTGTGCCCATCAAATATGGGTTCACTAAAATGAAACCGCCAGCAGCAGAGCGTTAGCTGTACATAAACACAAGAGTAGCGCGCGTTGGTCGTGAATCATTATTTTGAAATAAAGTGTACAAAACACAGTTCAATTTCCGATTTATTTACAAAAAACAATTAGCCTACCGCCACAATATGTGAATTTTTCAACTCTTGTCGTTACAGCCGTAAAACTCATGTATACTGTACGGGAGCTGTACGGGGCTCATGCGTACAGGCCTTAAGGGTGAAAGTTACTTGCTTACATTTTTGTTCGTTTACCTTAATTCGCCAATCTGATAACCATTTTTCCACGTTGACCAGATGAAGGGCTAATTGCGCTGTTGCTTGTATTGGGCATCTGGAGCGGCTGAGAATAGCTGTATCATCAGCAAAGGTAGATGTTGTCAATCGGCTACTTATTGGGATGTCTGCTGTGAATAGCACGTACAGTGTTGGTCCAAGTACGCTGCCCTGTGGAACACAAGCTTCAATACTGTGTTCGTCAGACATTGCAGTGTTTCATCTTACCTCGAACTTTCCGTCGTAGAGGTACGACTTAAGCAGTTTATGTTTGTTGTTTGGGAGAATGGTTTTGATCTTATGCATCAGACCTTCCAACCAAACTTTGTCGAATGCCTGAGAAACATCCAGAAATATTGCAGTGCAGTATTCTCTATTTTCGAACGCGCTTCGTATCTCTGATGATATTCTGTTAACCTGCTCAATTGTTCCGTGCTTTTAACGAAAGCCAAATTTGTGTGATGGGAATATGTTTTGAAGATTCAGGAAAGGATTTATCCGGGACAGCAAACATTTTTCAAAAAGTTTTGATAATAAGCTTATAGGTCTATACGACGCACAGTGGCGCCATTTGAGTTTTTTCGTTGCAAAAATCATAACTTTTGAACCAAATGTGATAATCGATCAACTTAAAAAGCATCTGATAGATAATTAATCAACCTATAAAATGAGCATTTGAAATGAATTCTACGATTTTTGGGTGCCTATTTATGGGTATGCAAATGAAATTTGAAATTTGTGAAAAAACCAATTTTACGGGAAGGAAAAAAAATATTTTTAAATTTTTTGATTTTTATTGTTTCATTTTAATGGTTTTTATAATCTAAAATTAATTTTATGATAATTAAAAATAATTTTTTTTTTTTTTTTTTTTTTTTTAATTAATTTTTTGTAAAATATTCATCACAATCCGTAAAAGATGGTATATCTAAAAGAGAAATCATCTCTGAACTATTAGTATTTTCTAATTCTTTTCGTGACTTAACATGCCTCAGTGATGAAATAAGTGGATCTGAAGATGCTGCTAACATGTTGAAGAGGTCCTCATTTTGTCTCACTCTTGAAGCTTTGAAAGTGTTTAGAGAGCTCTCGATTTGGCAAAGACTCATACTCAATTATATCTTTGCCATGCGCCAAAGTTTTATGAACTGTCGGGGTCAACTTTTTCTGCGGATATATGTAATTCTGCTAAAAGTGATGCTGTTTTTGAAGCATATTCTCCATATTTGGCAGAATCAACTTTTTCCTTGCAGTTCAAAAACATTTAAATCGTTCCCAATCTCTTAACGATTTGATTGTTGATTCCAGTGATTCGAGTTACAGCCTCATAATTTTCAAAAAATCTCCTTGAAGTGTTTCCATCGTTTGAGTTTCCGTATCCGTACTTGGGGCAGTCTACTTTAAGTCCAACTTGATTGAAAAACGGATCCTGTATTTGCTTCTTTCTTAACTTTTCTTTATCTTTGTTTGATGAGTTTTCATCAAAGTTTTCGTTGGGATCAAGGGTTCAAGAAAAGAGTTAGCTTTCTTGCCTGAAAAATTTACCTAATATTTGTTATATATTTGGGCTTAGGTCAGTTTGTGCAATTAGGGTACTACGCACGTGTCCGAATAAGATGCCTACCTGTATGGGATGTTACTACTTGTACACCAGGGCAATTTCTATGTATGGTGCGTATCAGGTAGTTTATTTGTATGTCCCGTAACTGCACCTGAGTTTAGGGACCAGAATTTAACAAAGGGTTTCAGGCAAGCATTACAGAATTAAAAACAAAAATCAAGTATCTTAACAATAACGAACGAAACAACAACAATAAAAATGGGTTTTCACGGTTATATGTCATAAATTGCCCAAAAATGCATGCAACACATTTTTGGAACTATGTCTTTTTTCACTATTTTATATCTAAAAAAAAAGGGGCAAAAACGGGCAAATGAAACTTTTTGCATTTAATAGAGGAATAATCAAAGAAATTAATTTGAAAAAATAGCCGATATAATGTGATATAATTTTTTTTTTATTTTCCATCAAAGTTGAGAAATAGTGAAAAAGTGGATAGTTGGTAAATATTGAATTGCCTGGCCAAACGCAAAACAAACAGTACAATTTTTTTTTTTTTCTTAATAAATAGATCTATCAATAGAACCAAAAATAATGACGATCCGTACCTTAGTTTTTGAGATATTGTATCTCAAAGCCGACCAATTTACATTAAAATTGTGATTTTTATGTAACACAAAAAATCAGACAACTTTGAAAAGCTATAGCTTCTAAACAAAAAATCCGGTTACATTAAGGATTGCAGATTTGAAATCGCTGTAAAATTTCCTATAAAGTAGGTTCATTCAATATTTTTTAGAGGCACATGCAATTTTTGATTTTTGACACCTGACTTGTTCTACGGGCGCCACTGTGCGACGTGGGAACTGTGTGATCTTTCCAGGCTTTGGTATCATAATGATGATTGACTTTTCCATCTGTCTGGATAGTGGCCAAGTTTGGTGATAGTATTGAAGATCTGGGCAATTATGCAGATCGCACAGTAAGGAAGCGCAATAATCATCTTTGGGGTTATTTGGTCACCGCCTGGAGATTTTTTTGGGTTCAATTGCTCTTTAATGATTCAAACGATTTCATTCAGGCGAAACTTGATTGGATCATGTTGAAGCTGAGAGCCGTTTGAAACAGTCGGTAGTGCAAACGTATTTGTTGCAGGGTTAGGTTGGAACACTTTTTGAAGATGAGTAGCAAATGTGTTAGCTCTTTCTTCATCGCTGCGGGCCCAGCCGCCTGCGAAGTTTCTTATAGACATTACTGTTCTTGTTGGTGAGCTTAGAGTTGGTTGAGCTCTCCACAATGAGTTTTTCGTAATGGTGGTTGATAATTGCTCGATGTAACGGCGTTGAGCGCGTTCGTCCTCGATTTTTAACGCTTTGGTGAGTTTACGTATGACGTCTTTTAGTTTTTGCTTTGCCGATGGCGATCTGTTCGATTGCCAGTCACGTCGTAAGCGCCGTTTTTCAAGAACGACCTGTTCAATTTGTAGATTTGTTGGCTTTTGGTTGTGTATTTTTTTTGGTGTTTGAGGCGTAGCGGTGCGAGCTGCGGCGACGAAGACCGTCTCCAGAGTGTTAACAAAACTATCAGTGTCAGCTTCATCTACGAGACGTGGCTTAAGCTCAATGTGTGAGCTTATATATTTTTTGTATCTGAGCCAGTTAGTTTTATGTGAAGTTAACTTTCCGGGTCGATTTATGAATTCAGGGTGTCGTAGCAGATTTATAAGGACTGGCGAGTGATCGGATGGGAGATCCGAAAGGCACGCTGCACTTATCAGTCTACGCAAAATGTTTTTGGTAACTGCAAAGTCAATCAGATCGGGTAGTTTTTTGGAATCTGTCGGCCAGTATGTTGGTCTGCCAGGAGGAACGTGGTCGAGCTTGTTGTTAGCTTTTATAACTGCATTGTAGAGTTGCTTTCCTTTTGGATTCACGAGACGAGATCCCCAGTGTGTGTGCTTGGCATTGTAGTCTCCTGCTGCTATAAAACATTCTCCTTCACAGTGAGTTAAAAAATTCCATAAATTGGTCTTCAGATATGGTATAACGCGGGGGGCAGTATACAGCGGCTAGAGTAAGTTGGTTCCCACTGTCCAAATGTATTTTTAGAGATGTGGCCTGTAGAAAGTTTTCAGCAAACTCTTTATAGTAGTGGTGCTTGAGGCGGTTTCTGATCAAAATACCAGTACCACCGTGTGCCTTACCATCGGGATGATTTGTACCGTAGAATAAGTATCCACTTATGTTAAAGTTATATTTGTTTGTAAGGTGTGTTTCGGAAAGTAGCATTACGTCGATGTGCTTATCTAGTAGGAATTAAGCTAATTCATGTTTATGCTGTGAGACGCCATTAGCGTTCCACGTAGATATTTGTATCACAGCCATTGATTATTTTGAGTGTTGTGATACAAGCATTTGTATTAAAAGATTTTAATTACGCATTAGTTCTTGCATAGTGATTTTCATGAATGACATAAACTCATTTATGCTCTGCTGCAAGGTACGTATGAGTGCTTCGAGGTTGCTTTGTTGCTGCTCCTGTGCAGCGTTTGTGCTCACTTGTTTTGGTTGTAAATACGGTGTGTTAGAGTCAGGAAGAGCCAGTCCAGATCTTAAGGCGCTTGCATAAGTTGCGTTATTGGTTGAGAATCCGGGGCCAAGTGAGGATCTGGCTGCAGACGAAAAGAAGACGTCTGGGTTGTGTTTCGATGGAGTGAAGGTAATCGGTGCGTATTGCGAGCGTACAGTGGTAACGCGCTGATGGATACGGTTTTTAAGTTCCTTGTAACCATGGCAGCCTCTGTAGTTGGCTGTGTGCTTGCCTTCGCAGTTGCTGCAAAATTTTTTGCTAGAGTCTTCTTTACTTGCTGGGCAACTTGCGTAGTTATGCAGCTCCCCACAGTATATGCATACCGAGCGCAGTGTACAGTAGGCTTTTGTATGGCCGTACTCTTGGCAGTTCATACATTGTACCGGACCGTTTTGTTTGCGCGGTTCTTCTACGGTGATTCTTCGGTGAAGTAAAAGCTGAAGTTTGTATATTGGGTGCACCTCGATTTTTTTAAGCATCTTCGTTTCTGGTGCAAGTTCTATTTTAAAAAGTGGTTGCGGTATCCTGTTCCTGTTTAAGATGTTAATGACTGTTTTTGCTCGAAATCCTTTCTCCTGCAGCACCTGTTTTATTTCTCCTGGTGTTACATCATGTTCTATGCCTTTTATTATGACCTGCAGGCCCTTGCAGCTTTCTTTTTGATAAGTATAATAATTCATATTTTTTTGGTTTAGATGCTTTATAAGAACTCTGTAATTATCTTCCGACTTTGTCTGAACTTTAATTTCTTGAATTTTACTCTGTACGAGAGGAACTATGTAGAAATTATCTTTGCCTATGAGCTCGATAACTTTGATAACAAGAGCACTGGAGCTTTTCTCACGTATATATATTGGGGGTGGCTTTGGCTTTTTCGTGACAACTCCAACGGCTTTAGAAGGCAGATCGTCAGTGTTTTCTGCCAAGATGTGAAATCTAGTGCTTTTGTATGTAGTTTCATTCGAAGGTGTATTTAAATTGATACGGGTAATTTTTGGTTTATTCGTAGAACTTTGCGGACTTATCTTTCTTTTGATATAAATGTAGCGATCCATACCAGTCTGCGTAGCCGGCTTAACATTTTTGCTGTTTGCAGTTTGATTTGTTGACGGCGCAGCGGTCGTTGTGCTTGTTGAACGGGATGAAGGTATCGGTGCAGTTGTGGTTGTAGTTGCTGTTGCGGTACCTAGAGAGGGCGCATCACTTGCAGGCGTTGCTAAGAGAGACGGGGAGCACGAAAACTTTCGGTCGCGTGCTGTGTGCAAGACATCATTTGTCGGGTTGGGTGTTGCCTACCGCGCTCGTTAACTCGATAGATAGCAGGGACGGAGACGGTGAGCAAGAACGTTCTCTGACACGCGCTGTGTAAGAGAGTTCGATTTGCGGGTTGGGGGTAATTGGCCGCTCGGGCATCGCTGAAACTACAAAGAAATACGCGTTGCTCTGCCGAGGACGCTCGTCTTGCTCGCGTTGTCACTGGCCACAATTCTCGCTTTGACTCATTGTCTTAAGCGAGGTGAAGAATTTGTTATTGCCTTTTGTTTTGTATGTTATTATTTGTTAAAAGTCAATTGTTTTGTTTAAATTGCAGATTTTTAAAAAGCAATTTGTGCAGATACATTGCACTTAGTGTTTTTTCGCTCAAAATATATATTTTATTAGCTTCTTTATCACTGCACTTTTGCGTTTGGGAATTAATTAACCGGATCACGATAAGAAAACACGTCTGCATTCGACGACAATTGTCCAATTGAACTTAAATAAGGGGTATGTTGATGTCAACATTCTGCTCAAGCCGTGAGCGATACTTTGCAGCATTGCTGCATTTACCAAGTATACGATTAGGTTTGACGGCGGCCAATATGGGTATGTTCACCTCCAATAGCACAGCACTGTGGTCAGACTGAAGGTCCGCGCAGATGGTCGTGCGGATTTGCCTTGGATGAATTCCTTTGGCAACAGCAAAATCCAGAACGTCCGGCAGTTTTGTAGGGTCAGTAGGCCAGTAGGTGGGCTCCCCGGCCGAGTGGCAGGTGAGGTCCGTGCTCCAGATGCAATTTAGGAGTGCTGCACCTTTGGTATTTGTAAGCCTGGATCCCCACCAGGTGTTCTTGGCATTAAAGTCGCCTCCAGCGATGAATTTGGGACCCAATCGGTCAGCTACTTGCTCGAACATTCCCTTGGTTATGTTATGCCGTGGAGGGAAGTACAGCGCTGCTAGCTTTTAATCTCCCTGAGGACTGTGGATCTGTAAAATAGAAGCTTGCACCCATGGAAGCTGGATAGAATCGAGTTCAGAGTGTGAGATACCCGACTTGATGAGTATAGCGGAGCCACCTCTTGCAGCGCCGGTGGGGTGGTTACAAACGAACAGCTCGTATTCTGGTATGTTAAAGAACGAGCGTTCGTTGAAATGGGTCTCTGCAACAAGGTGTACATCAAAGTTGTTTGTTTTGAGAAAATGCTCGACTTCAGGCCTCCTTTGACAAAGACCGTTTGCATTCCAAATGGTCATTTTAATTTTTACTTGCATTGAGTCAGGGATGACATGAGGTTCCCGAGCATCTGCGTAAATTGTGCAGTTAGCTGCATAACCATTTGCTGAATGAGGACTTCCACTTTTCTCATTATGGATTCCTCGCTGATGGGTGGTGTTGGCTTGTGGTTTGGAGAGCTGAATTGGGGATACTGAGTACCATTGCCAATGCGGAAGTGGCTGGCATAACTTACTCCATCAGTGACGTGGCTGATTGGCTGGCTACCGGAGTGAATACGTGGACTAAGGATAGGATGGGGTGCGCTGCGTTGAAACTGGCGTTGGGCTGTTTGCTTGTACACACGACAACCTTTGTATGACGCCGTATGGTTCATGCCGCAGTGAGCACAGCAAGCTTCGGCTTCTCTGACTTTTGTACAGTCAGTTGTATTGTGATTCTGTGCACATTTAACACACCTGAATGGTTTGTTGCAGAACCTCTGTGTGTGACCCAACTCCTGACATCTATGGCACTGGACGAGATCATCAAACTTCTTTGGCGGCTCTATCGTCACCACAGCGTTGCAAAGCCTCTTGATGTCGTTTACCTTTTTGTTGGTTGAGTTGGGCTCTAAGTCAATGAAAAACAAAGACATTGGTGCCTTGGTGATCCTGTTCTTGGCTACAGAAATGTGGCGTACCTTATGACCCAACTTGGAGAGCTCGCTTTTGATGTGGTCCATTGAGGTGGAGAAATGCATCCCTTTAAGCACTATCTTATACGCCCTATCTTCTTTCATTTGGTACGAGTGGAACTCCACCTTCTTGGCAGTAAACAGTCTGACCACGTTGCGGTAGTCATCACTTTTGTGAAGCATCAATCTGACCTTGCCATCTCTACCCGACTTGTGAGTGAAGGAGTCCTTACCAGCAGCTTCCTCTACCATGCTCAGCATGCCTTGTATGTTGTGTACATTATCTATGAAGATAGGGGGCGGCTTATGAATAAGAGGAGTAGGAACATGATCCTCGTTTCCCATGACAACGTCAGCCGAATCATTGTCATCTGCTAGCATAGCAAAGCGGTTCGAGCTGGTCACGTCACTTGCAACTGACTTTTTGATAACTGGAGCTAAGGTTGGTTTTTTGACTTCATCTTTTACCGTAGTGTCAGAGTCCGAGGAGGAATCCAGTGAGAGGGTGGATTCATTTCTTGGGGCCTTTTTTTTAATTGAATAGGGTGAGCTGGTTTTGCGCTTGGTTGTTGCAGTTAGCCACTTGGCAGGTGTCTGCCATGAAATGGCTTGATCGACGGTCGAATTCTTTTTGGGCATGTAGATGTTTGACCCTGAGGATGCCATTATGGCAAAATCATTTTTTAGCTGAGCCCTAGGATCCCTTGGGTTTTGGCCAGATATCGACATCATCGCATGTCTAGAACGACTTGTTTCCGAGACTGGTTGTGAATTGTTTTCCATAACTCGATATCTCCCGTCACTGCTCAGGCGATTATTGTGTCGGTGAGGTGATGAGTCTGCCCACTTCCCCACTATTATGGTTTGCCCGTAGGGCAAAGTAAACTGTTTTAACACTCTGTTCTTAATGTCCGCAGATAATTAACGTTTGCCGACACTGCACAAAACAGCGTCCAATGAATTTAAAGTGTGGTATTCAAGCACATTTAAAAAAAAACACACAGTTTTTATTTTAATGAAATTATTTGTTTTGAATTTATGTTATTTTTGGAAAAAGATTTTGATGTTGCCTGCTTGACACCTGCGTTTCGAAAATGCCCATATATTTGAAATTATCAATTGAAATTGATTCAATGATATTTCTGCTCTGTGCCATTTGAGTTTGATGATTGTAAATACGGCCCCCTTTTCGAGCCTGTGGAAAAATTGACCTAAGTCGATAACTCCATTAGTATACTATAAATCGCTAACTTCAATACTTGCGATAACTTTATTTCCTTGTTTTAATAAACAATTTGGATTTTGTTATACGCAAGGTTACTACTTTTCTTAATCCGTCATTTGTGATGACGTTGGGCTTAGAAGCATTTCAAGATTTCGCCTAAGCAAAGGTTCTTGTTATATTCATGCGCATGATTATTCTGTGACATACTGTGGTGCCTGCTAGCAACTTCAGGACTTTATTTCGTAGGTCTTTTGATAATAAATGTTTTATTGAAAACAATTATTCTGTAATATACATATGTATATGTATTTTATTTTTATTATTTTAAATTTTATTTTGTTAATTGAATAAGAACACGGAAGGTGTTTGTTTGAAGTGTTATTTTATTGTGAGTTTTTTACTTAAGCACCTATATTTGTTTTCGAAAAATATTTTGCAAATTTACTTCGGTTTTCAAGTGTCATAATAGGTATTTAATTTGTGTACGTCAGTTATGTGTAAAAGAATAGTCAGAGGCGATCCGATTACTTGGACCTTACACGCATCTTTTTGCGTTTGATTTGGATAACAATATCCTAGAATGGGCATCTGCCACAAAATTTTCTTTTCTATGTGATGTGCCTGGAGAAGCTTTATTTGGGACAAATAATAAGTGTTTGATTGCAAACAATTATTCTGTAATATACATATGTATATGTATTTGATTTTTATTTTTTTAAATTTTATTTTGTAAATTGAATAAGAACACGGAAGGTGTTTGTTTGAAGTGTTATTTTATTGTGAGTTTTTTACTTAAGCACCTTTTTTTGTTTTCGAAAAATATTTTGCAAATTTATTTCGGCTTTCAAGTGTCACATTAGGTATTTAATTTGTATACGTCAGTTATGTGTAAAAGAATAGTCAGAGGCGATCCGATTACTTGGACCTTACACGCATCTTTTGCGTTTACGCCTCAAGCTACGCATTGGCTTCTTATGTCAGTGAGTGGTCATTTTGTTTTATTCGAAGACGGTCAGGGAATTTATATATATAATTATGAGTTCGCGACCAAGTGGGAATGAAAAAAAAGAAAAAGACTTTTGTCTTTAGTTTATTTCTTTATTGTGTTGAACTAATTTTAAAAGATACAAAACACTTCCTCACTTAAGTCGAACTAAACTTCAATTGTCCTTGCTGCGCAGAGCAAACCTCCGTTGAGAGCTTTTCTTATTGTCAAAGCTTCTAAGCTTTGATCGTTTTAAGCTTTTATCAAAAAGTGCCAATTCGGCGATCTCACGCTTGTGGCGTGATTTTGGAAATATGTTTATGTCTCACGCTTGTGGCGTGATCTTAGAAATATGTTTATATTTTATGTTTATGTCTAATATGCTTCCTGTGTTGGGGTTTTAGGGTGTAATGTGATATCTTATTGTTGGGCTGTGTGCTATGTGTAACATATTTGAGATATGAATATGTGTGCATATTGGATATCTTCTCTATATATATAAAAGAGTTTGTCCTGATTGTCCGAATCGCCACAGCCTAAACGAAAAGAGCTGGAAGGCTGAAAATTGCACACAATATTCCATGCAGGTTGAAAGTGAGCACTAAGAAGGGAATTTTTATTTGGACAACTCCTTCAAGTACCTCCCATACGATTTGGAGCACTTTTTACCCATTTTAAAAAACAAATTACAATTACAACAAGTACCCATTCCACTACTGTCGCACAAGCTGAGAGTTTGATCGCGAGTGAGAATACAAAAACAAAACAAATGTGCAGTGACGCCTTCGCGTCGCACAAGCAAAGTCATAAAAAAAGGTTCGTACACTTGCAAAAAAGAAACGGATTTCCGCTTCTTAATGAATAAGTGCATACACAATTAAGTGAACAATGGGCTTGAAAATAATTTTCATAATTTTATGTACATGTATCACTTCGCACAGTGCACATTTTTTTTTTTCAAATTTGTGTGCCTTTGACAATTGATTTACGACCCAAGTAGCGTTTGTTGTTGTTGTAAGTGTTGTTGTTGGGCCCGCACTGCTACTTTTTGTTGGTGTCGTTGATTTAAAAAAAACAACAACAACATAAAAAACTTGGTGCGTCTAGAAAAATTTCCTACACCAGAATATGTTATGGGGGTGGATTCGCCTACTTGCTGCTTATATAACTTAGACAAAACGTGACACACTAACATTATTGATATATTATTGATATACAATTTCGAATAAGCAAAGGGCGTTCACATAAGCGCGCGTGTTGCTCTTATGATAATCAGATAATTTGAAATCTCGCTCCGATCATGCTCCTTTGTTGTTGCTCATTTACGTTCACTCTCTATTTTATGTGCGCGCTTTGCATGTCAATCATAAAGTTTAATAACCCTAGCTCCTCCGTACACACTAAATTAAAGCTAAAGGCAATATACAATTCACTTAACTGCAGCCTCTTAGATATGTTTTGCATTGATTCAGTGCGTGCGAAGAAGGTAGCGATACTACGCTCTTTGTTTGACTTGCAGAGCGCGCGCATACATAAGAGAGTTAGCCGAAATAGCCAACAACGAAGGCGCATGATCGGAGCGAGATTTAAAAATAATTTGTCATCTAGCGCCGAACATGAAGAGCGATGCGCGAGCGAATCTGAAAACAAGTAAGAAGGTTTTAGTCGAGAAATCCCGACTAAAAGATACCCTGAACCCGTGTATTAAAATGACTTGCAGAAGTGAGTTTTTCTTGACTTTAACTTTAATATAAAATATCTCCAGTGTTTCTTAACCGATTTGGATCAAATTTTCACAGAAATTATAAAGTTATCCATAGTTTCAAATTCTATTTTTATATTCTCTTAATTCGAGATTTTTTCGTTATCGATTCCATATGTATATCGAAAGCAAGAATAGTTATCGATAGTTTGAAATAAAGTTGATCTGCCTATGGCTTAGGAGAAGTTATGTTCCAAATTTGAAGTCTCTAGCTCTTTTAGTCTTTGAGATTGACGCGCGCATACATACGGACGGACGGACGGACAGACGGACAGAAGGACAGACGGTCATGGCTATATCGACTCGGCTGTTGATGCTGATCAAGAATATATATATTTTATATGGGGTCGGAGATGCTTCTTTTTGCCTGCTCAAAACAATTATACCCTTTTTTTTACCCATTTCAAGGTTCAGGGTATACAAAAATTTAATATTTTGCGCATCGATTGCTTTCAAAACAAAGTTTTCTTATATTTTATAGCCACAGTAAGATAACAGAGAGAAGAACAAAGAAGAAGAAATATGACTGTTCATGGTACTCACTGCAAGCAGCATGCACAGCTGAGGGAATATATGCATGTCTGCATCACAAAGAGCGGCTTAAAGCTTGATCAGTGCGCGCGTCTCTCTTATGACTGCCGCTAGAAATAACATAATTTGAATGCAATCACGCGTCTTTGTTGTTATTTACGTTCACTCTTTTGTTTATGCGCGCGCTCTGCATGTCAAACATAAATCTTAATATCCCTATCACCTCCGCACTCACTAAGCTAAGCTTGCCATAACTAAGAGGCTGCAGTTAAGGGAATGGCATTGCCTAATTTGCACCACCCATACCTAGCTCTTAAGTGCAAGCGTTGTATGTTAGAGCTCGGTGTTTGTTGCTTAGAGGAATAACTGTAATGCTCTTTCCAACATTATGTTTTTGCATACAATGGTATAAGAATTGGTTATGCATTTTAGTTCATATTTAATGTGAACAAAGAAAGTTAACTTTCGTTTCACTGAATATTTTAATATTGTTTATATTAAGGATAATAATAAAATCGAAAGTTACTTTTTGAATCAGTGAGTTTTTCAATATTCTGATTTTCGTATTATATATGTAGGATTGGGATAGGTTGGCAGAGCTGAGCACAGTATGTAAGATAGTTTTAAGTAATTTGTCAGAGTAAAAAGCTGGTCACACTTATAAAAGAATAAGAGAGTCGAAAAGTAGTCGTAGAGGTGAACGCAAAGAAATAAGACGTACATGTAGTAGAAAGAAACGTGAATTTTATGTATCCGTTAATTTTCCTTTATATATATAATTAGGGTATTCAGTAGCTATGATATGTGCGTAAAGTGTTATATATAATACAGTGTAGCTAGTGAGTGCACTTTTTACGTTTCTTTTGTCGTATTTGTGCTAAGTCAGCTGTTTGCCAGTTCGATGACAACAAAATCGAAAGTTAAATTGAATTGAGCAATTGATAAGCTGGAAAAAGTTGTTGTTTTCATAAATAATAATTGAAAAACTTTGGAAAAATCTTATATTTTTTAGATTTATAAATATTTCAATCGAAAATTTAGAGACGCGGTTTTTCCTTCAAGTAGCGAATTTAATTCGTGTGGTGGCTTCAAGTATGCAACGACAATTAAAAAGTAGCTTAGCCTAATACAGTTAAGTGGGCCACAAACGGCCACACGCACCACAAATTCGCCGTCGGCAGATTGCCGATCGGCCTAAAAGCTTCCCTAGCTTAAGAGCGATTTCATTGTTTCTTTTAAACTAACTTAGTATGTCTACAAACTATCAATATGCTTGTTCTGCTCCAACATTCCGGCCCCGTTGACGAGCTCCGGTCTTCAACAAATTCAACAATTCGGTGTTGGTGCCAGCTTATGTAAAGGCCGTTTCATAACGCCGGCCGGAGTTCTTATTTCGGCCACCCGCACCTTGCCGTCCTTCCCGATGATCCATCGTTGAGGGGGGGTGTTGTCGTCGTGGACGAGCACGACCGCCCCTTCTCCCATGTTGGCCTCGCCTTGGCTCCACTGGGCTCGCTGCAGCAGGTTGAGCAGGTAATCCCTGAACCACTTGCGCCAACAGTGCAGTTTGCGCACCAACAACTGTCGCCACCGCTTCCAGTATGCGGCTACGCCCTCGTTGTTGGGCTCCTCGGGCGTGGATCCTGTGAGCAGCCCCAGCAAAGACTGGCCGATGAGCAAATGCCCTGGCATCGTCACCTCTCCATCGTTCTGGTCGCTGCTGTCTGCCACGAGAAGCCTGGAGTTGTGTGTGTCCAGCGTACGCTTGGCGTCGCCTGACCCTCGCGCTAGCCTCTGTTTGGCAGCCTCTACTGTTGCTTTCCACAGTCTGCCGAAGTGCGGTGTCCTCGGAGGGATAGACCTCCATTGCACAGCTTTCTCCTTGCTGAGGTGAAGCGCTTCGTCGACCTCCTTCAGCACGTTGCTCGCTCCAATGAGCCTTTTAAAAACAATAAGAAAGGCGTCAGTGTAACGGTCAGTCACAAATTTCAAGACCGCCTTTGAGGCGAAACAAACAAATACGGCAACGTACATTTTTAAAGGTGGTCTACCTCTCACTCTGTAGCTTACATAATTGGGCTGCCTCAACAATCCAATCAGAACTTTTGCACCAGCATGGAAGTGCCTAAGGTGCAAATGCCTGAAGAAGATGCTGAAGAATTCAGAATTCTTTGGTAGCAACAAAGGGAATTTAGCATCATGTGAGATAGGGCCGTGTAGCATACGCCCTCCTACTCGATATAATTCAAATTTAATACCATTTTCCTCAACTTCGTGGATAAATGGATTTAACGATTGCAGTATTGGAGCTAATACTACCGACTTTGTTAACAACATTTTTGCCGTAGTGACAAATGGACACAACAAGCCGAGAGAGTCCAACAAGCGAGAGGCTTGAGGTGCCCAACGCATTCCAAGAGTCTTAACTGAGCTTTGCTCATCAATTGTTATACAAATTTCTCCACTGGCGTTCCTGTCACCAGACCGATTCTGGCAATTGGAAGCCCACTTGGCCAGTGGAAATCCTCCTGCGTGCAATATGTCACCGACCTGGCTCCAAATGGTGTCCAGTTCTTTTAAACTGTATACACCTGCCAGCATACCGTCAACATAAAAACAATTTTTAATCACATCCGCGCCAATGGGGTATGATTGTGTGTAGATATTTGCCAATTCAAACAAACAACGTACAGCCAAAAAGGGTGCTGACGCTGTACCATATGTACAAGTATTCAATCTGTATGCCTGTAAGTTTTGAGAAGTGGCTTCTCTCCACAAGACAAGTCGAAAGTCTCTGTCGTCCTCAGAAACATAAATCTGCCTATACATTTTTGAAATGTTGGCAGGTACGGCATATTTGTTCAACCGAAAGTTGACCAACGTTGAATACAACTCCCTCTTAATAGTTGGCCCCACCATTAGTGTTTCGTTGAGCGAAACTGCTGTTGATGTTTTTCTAGAAGCATCAGAAACAGCTCGAAGCTTGGTTGGGGTACTCTCAGGTCGCAGAACGCATTGATGAGGAACGTAGTACTGCTGTTCTCGCGGAGCAGACTTCAGAATGGACATATATCCTAAATCCAAATACTCTTTCATGAAGTCTCGATACATATTTCTAAGATTTTCGTTTCTTGACAGTTTGCAGAAGACGCCTTTCAGCAGTTGAAAGGACAGGCCAAGAACTTTGGGATTGGTCTTAAAGGGAAGATTTACTTGAAAGCGACCGCAAGATAACCGTTGTAATTCATTTCTTTGTTTTAAACAATACTTTCATTAATTATATCATTGGTGGATATTAATTCTTAAATACATATTTTTAACAAAAATATTTTTTCAATGTAATTCATTTCTTTGTTTTAAACAATACTCACATTACTTCTTAACCAGCCAACAATTCTTATTTAAAAAAAGCAACATATTAATATGTTTTTCTTTAAGTCGAGTCCGCCTATCAGAGACGATTTGTCCAGCCTTGCTGAACATGCGCTCGGATTCTACAGACGTCGCTGGCACGCATAAAAATTTAAACATCAGGGTTTTTATAAAATCGAATTCATTTTCGTTGACCTGAAAAATAGGAATATAATAAGTTATTTTTGTAAAATATTATTTAAATATATTTATATTTACTTTTATCCAAAGCAGTGGATCAGTCTCCTCCGTGGCAATTGACCTCTCCAAATACTGTCCTTTTTTTATTATGGCATCACTACGAGCGGTATTTTTTCTTTCCATTCCCTTTTCTTGCAAGAAACCAAAAAACGTCGACTCTTCCTTTTTGTTGCTACCAGTGTCTTCATCACGTGGAGGTTTTGGATGCGATACATTAATTAACTCATTTTCCAAACACACAGACGCTTGATCAGCATTCAATGCACTTTGAAACCCGTGCTTTTTGAATCTAGGATCCAGTATGGTGGCCATTCTTGTGACAGTTCTTTGCTCGTACACAAAAAGTCTTGTTTTAATTGAGTTTAACAAAACATTTTGAAACAGCTTTCCTTCAACTGTGATTAAATCTTTTGATGACTGCTCTACTTTTCGGCATAATCCGTACACCATTGGAATTATAAGTGAGACAGTTACATATTTTGCTCCTGAAATTTTTTCAGTTGCAATTTGAAAAATTTCTAATATTTTTGAAATATCCTTTAAAGTGTTAATTTCGTCGACATTGAAAGGTAAAGGTGCATTTGAAGTTGCAAGCAATACTTTGGAAATTGCATTTTTTGTTTGTAGAATGTGCTCAATCATAAAATAAAAACTGTTCCATCTCGTTGGAACTTCTTGTAACAAAGTGTACGGAGTTTCAATATCCTGTGCAATTTTTAACTTTTGAAATGGAACTTTTTTTAAAAAAGCGGACTCTTGTCTCACACTTTTCGAATAAATTTTTTAAGTAATATTTTCTTTCTCTACTTTTAATCCATCTTGCACCACTAGGTTTAAAGAATGTGCGAAGCATAGTAGATTTTGAATTTTAAGTAATTCATATGCTTTAAGCATCGAACTAGCATTGTCCGTAACAATGCAAGAGGTTTTTTCAAAAACGTTCCATTTAGTCAACACATCCTTTAGAGTCTCTGCAATATTTTGAGCAAAATGATTTGTTGTGTCTTTTAGTTTTGTGGTCTCTAGCGAAGCTGATTGAAATGTGTAATTGTACACAAAGTGTGCTGTGACTGTCAAGTAATTATCATTTGCACTTGATGTCCAACCATCACATGTTATGGCAACATTCTGTGTGGCCTTAATAATGGATTGTAATTCTGCAACGCTTTCCAAAAACATATTTTTCATAAGGACATCTCGTACATACGTTTTGCTAGGAATTTTATATCTTGGGTCAAATATTTGCGAGTACCGAACAAATCCTTCATTTTTGACAATGTTGAACGGCTGAACATCCATAGCAATCATAATTGTTAATTCCCTGTCAATTTCTTTCTTGCGCCTTGAATCACTGTCGTAGAGAATGGCCCTCTTAAAATATGATGATATAGAATGCGAACTTGATCTGCAGCTGCTGCTTGTTGACGCACTTAAACTGAATGGGTTTGAGTCTGTTGTGTTGGTTTCCTTGCTTGCTTCCGGAGAAGGAGCATCCAAGCCGGGATGAAATCGTTTTAAATGGTCTTTTAAATTAGACGTGTTGCCACTTGTCTTGTACTCTTTTCCGCAGTTAAGGCATTTGGCGAATTTTTTATCATCAGATCGCTTAAAGTATTTCCGAACCCTTGATATACCCTTTTTCCATTTTTGGGGTTTGTCCTTTTTAGTAGGGCTACGGTCGGAGTCTGTGCTGCTGCAAACACATGCCACCGCTGTATCAACGCTTGCGACGCTAGACACTGGCGAACTGCTTCTGTTCACTTTAAAGAAACACAAACGTTTAGGGCTTACCATTGGTAATGCTTGAATTTATTTACCTTTGTCGACTCTTAATAAGAATTTATCCATTTTATAATACGCTTTTAATTTTACCCTTTTTTACTTTTAATTTAATAGTAGCCAATATTCTGTAAAAGAGAGCTTTGCGCTTTTTTTTGGTGTGTAAGGCATTCACAAAAAACTATCGAACGCTATCGATAGTGACGTGCTACTATCGATGGTGTTTCGATAGTGCCAAACCATCGATAGTGCCGATAGTGCCATCGATAGTTCTCCACCTCTAGTTCACAGGCCAGCTGTTCAGCTGTTTGGCGACCAGCCTTCGACTCGATTGGACATTGATCAAACTTCCAAGAACGATTAACTACGGAGCCGAGAGAACAAAAAGAAACTTGAGCTGCTGAACTCTTAATATATTGTTTCCGAGGCACTTGTCCAGTATATTTGCCCGCTACAATCCAGCCAAGCAATGTTTTTTGCATTATGGGCAGCTCAGAATGTAATTTTATTTGCCCAACGCACAATAAACCATAGAACAATTCAGCTCCCAATAACACATCTACCTTAGCTGGCTTATAGAAATCGGGATTTGCCAACTTAATATTTTTTGGTATTTTCCAGTTCAATATGGACAGAGCCTGTCCAGGCTGAGATGTGGATATCGACTTAAGTACACAACACTCAGCGGAAAATGTGTGGTAATTCAAACGAGATTGAATTGATGCACAAACCTTAATTTTGCTATCAGTGGTTGCACCACCTACCATTGAGATAGCAAGGGAAGTTGGCTCACGTTTAAGACGTAGCCTCTGTGCCATGCTCTCAGACATCAAATTTATCTGCGAGCCACTATCGAGCAGAACTCGTGCTGGATGTAACTGTCCAAATCTATCTTTAATGTTCACGATGGCGGTAGCAAGAACAACTTGATCCGCATTAAGCACGTGACCGACATATGCCTCAGAAGTTGAAGCTTGAAGTGCCGCTTCCTCACTTTGTACTGGTGAATTAAACCTATGAAGCAAAGAGTGATGAGGCTTTGAACACACACGACACTTCGACGCCTTGCAGTTCGAAACAATGTGTCCCCCGGTCAAACAATTAAGACACATTCTTTGAGTTTTTGCGTACTCAAATCGTTGCATAACCGAAATACCACAGAATGCGGGACAAACATATATATTGTGATCTGCAGACTTGCAATAAGTACATGCAGACGACGACCTTTGACCTGCATTAGCACAGGCAAATGAAGATTTTTGTTGAGGCTTTCTCACTTCATTGCGCACTTTTGACTTGTCACGAGTGGACTCCTCTACTGTTAAGTATTGGTACCTCCTATTCAACTGTTTAGCACAATCTTCCCAAGATGGCAGCTTATCATAATCAAGCTGCTCCTCAAAACGAGATTTGGTCATATGGTCTACCTTAGCCATGACCATATGAATAATCATTGCATTAGCAATGTCATTGTCGTCACCTAGAGACGACAACGATGCATATATAGCAGACACTGTATCTATTATCGATCTTAAACTCGACGCAGATGGTTTGGTCATGCTTGGCAAATCAAACAATTGAGCAACTGTATCAAAAAATATAAGGCATTTATTGTCGTAAACTGACTTTAGACTAGCAAGGGCCTTAGGGTAGTTACAATCTGTTAGCTGATATGGCTTAACTACACCCAATGCTTCATCTGACAAACAAGAAACTAAATGGTTAAATTTTTCAACGTTTGTTAATGACGCATCGTCATCCACGAGACTCTCGAAAAGGCACATAAAGTTTCTAAACTCCGAATGTTTACCGCTAAATTTCGGTAGACGCATTTTAGGCAGTTGAGATCGCTGGCTCGAATTCATTGAGCAATCATGTTGTACCTGTGTGTCGAATCGTGGCTTAATTGCATTCATAAACAACGCTTTTGTTACGACACACAAATCCTCTAACGGCCCTCTGCTTTCGTTAGCTGGATTTAAACTGTCCAGCTCTGCCTGTAAATTCATAGCTTTTTTAACATACCCTTCTAATAATTCTAATCGACATGCTAACTCTGTCTTGTCGGATGAGATTTTTTTTAATTTAAAGGCTGTTTGCATGCGAGCAATGTCAGCACTAACTTTATCAAACTTCTGTAAACGTAATGTTAACTTAACATTAGACTTAGATGCTGCTGGCTTTTCGAGTGACAGTTTATCTGATTCAGACATATTTAAGCTGACTAAAAACAACCTTTAACAAACGCAGAAAAAAATTCGGCACACTTTGTGAGCTACCCTAACGCACGCACTGTGAATATTTAACAAAACGCTAAGCTTGCTTATTGAACACACACACGCACTCTTGGTGATATGTGAACAAACAAACGAAAACGGTCCAAGCGACCGAGAATAAGCAAGTCAAGCAGCCACTTTGTGGGTACAGCTGTAAAATATGCGGGGTGCAGGGGGTTAAACGAAGTAAAGAGATAATTTGGAGCGAACGCGCGCACAAAAACGAACAGACGATCAAGCCAAGCTTGATCCGCAAGCAAAGCGGGGATGAAAAGAACAAGCGGCAAAATTTGGCGCGAGCGCACGCATAGACAAACCAATGTTTAAAATAAATGCAAGCGCAAGCAAAGAGCGAAGAAAGGTTAACCAACGAGCGAACAATCAGAGGTTAATGCACAAAAATGTTTGACAAAAGTTGTGTGTATGTGCGAGTGCAAACATATGTTTTAATGTATGTACATTTATTGTTACGTAGCGATCAGTTGAGAAGCGAAAACAAAAAAAAAACACTTTGCAGTTGCACAAATAGACCACCGTTTGAAACCTTAATTTTGTTTCTTGTATTAAATATTTATTTATTCACTTTTTTATATATGTATGTAAATATGTTGCCGTTTTGTTTATTTAAATTAAATACACAAAGTGCCAGAAATTGAGCTGTTTCTACGTGTATGAACGTATGTACACTAGAGGTGGAGAACTATCGATAGTCGGCACCATCGATAGTGGTCGATAGTTTTCCGGATAGTCTATCGATAGTTTTCGATAGTGAATTGAGTTACAGAAATTGGCTTAAAATTCAATTATTTGATTTAGGCAATACTTATATTATATAATTAGTAAATAATTGTTCTTAAGTACATATTTTTAACAAAATCTTTTATTTTTATTTCCATTCATTTCTTTGTTTTAAACAATACTTTCATTAATTATATCATTGGTGGATATTAATTCTTAAATACATATTTTTAACAAAATCTTTTATTTTTATTTCCATTCATTTCTTTGTTTTAAACAATACTTTCATTAATTATATCATTGGTGGATATTAATTCTTAAATACATATTTTTAACAAAAATATTTTTTCAATGTAATTCATTTCTTTGTTTTAAACAATACTCACATTACTTCTTAACCAGCCAACAATTCTTATTTAAAAAAAAGCAACATATTAATATGTTTTTCTTTAAGTCGAGTCCGCCTATCAGAGACGATTTGTCCAGCCTTGCTGAACATGCGCTCGGATTCTACAGACGTCGCTGGCACGCATAAAAATTTAAACATCAGGGTTTTTATAAAATCGAATTCATTTTCGTTGACCTGAAAAATAGGAATATAATAAGTTATTTTTGTAAAATATTATTTAAATATATTTATATTTACTTTTATCCAAAGCAGTGGATCAGTCTCCTCCGTGGCAATTGACCTCTCCAAATACTGTCCTTTTTTTATTATGGCATCACTACGAGCGGTATTTTTTCTTTCCGTTGCCTTTTCTTGTAAGAAACCAAAAAACGTCGACTCTTCCTTTTTGTTGCTACCAGTGTCTTCATCACGTGGAGGTTTTGGATGCGATACATTAATTAACTCATTTTCCAAACACACAGACGCTTGATCAGCATTCAATGCACTTTGAAACCCGTGCTTTTTGAATCTAGGATCCAGTATGGTGGCCATTCTTGTGACAGTTCTTTGCTCGTACACAAAAAGTCTTGTTTTAATTGAGTTTAACAAAACATTTTGAGACAGCTTTCCTTCAACTGTGATTAAATCTTTTGATGACTGCTCTACTTTTCGGCATAATCCGTACACCATTGGAATTATAAGTGAGACAGTTACATATTTTGCTCCTGAAATTTTTTCAGTTGCAATTTGAAAAATTTCTAATATTTTTGAAATATCCTTTAAAGTGTTAATTTCGTCGACATTGAAAGGTAAAGGTGCATTTGAAGTTGCAAGCAATACTTTGGAAATTGCATTTTTTGTTTGTAGAATGCGCTCAATCATAAAATAAAAACTGTTCCATCTCGTTGGAACTTCTTGTAACAAAGTGTACGGAGTTTCAATATCCTGTGCAATTTTTAACTTTTCCATTGAAATGGAACTTTTTTTAAAAAAGCGGACTCTTGTCTCTCACTTTTCGAATAAATTTTTTAAGTAATATTTTCTTTCTCTACTTTTAATCCATCTTGCACCACTAGGTTTAAAGAATGTGCGAAGCATAGTAGATTTTGAATTTTAAGTAATTCATATGCTTTAAGCATCGAACTAGCATTGTCCGTAACAATGCAAGAGGTTTTTTCAAAAACGTTCCATTTAGTCAACACATCCTTTAGAGTCTCTGCAATATTTTGAGCAAAATGATTTGTTGTGTCTTTTAGTTTTGTGGTCTCTAGCGAAGCTGATTGAAATGTGTAATTGTACACAAAGTGTGCTGTGACTGTCAAGTAATTATCATTTGCACTTGATGTCCAACCATCACATGTTATGGCAACATTCTGTGTGGCCTTAATAATGGATTGTAATTCTGCAACGCTTTCCAAAAACATATTTTTCATAAGGACATCTCGTACATACGTTTTGCTAGGAATTTTATATCTTGGGTCAAATATTTGCGAGTACCGAACAAATCCTTCATTTTCGACAATGTTGAACGGCTGAACATCCATAGCAATCATAATTGTTAATTCCCTGTCAATTTCTTTCTTGCGCCTTGAATCACTGTCGTAGAGAATGGCCCTCTTAAAATATGATGATATAGAATGCGAACTTGATCTGCAGCTGCTGCTTGTTGACGCACTTAAACTGAATGGGTTTGAGTCTGTTGTGTTGGTTTCCTTGCTTGCTTCCGGAGAAGGAGCATCCAAGCCGGGATGAAATCGTTTTAAATGGTCTTTTAAATTAGACGTGTTGCCACTTGTCTTGTACTCTTTTCCGCAGTTAAGGCATTTGGCGAATTTTTTATCATCAGATCGCTTAAAGTATTTCCGAACCCTTGATATACCCTTTTTCCATTTTTGGGGTTTGTCCTTTTTAGTAGGGCTACGGTCGGAGTCTGTGCTGCTGCAAACACATGCCACCGCTGTATCAACGCTTGCGACGCTAGACACTGGCGAACTGCTTCTGTTCACTTTAAAGAAACACAAACGTTTAGGGCTTACCATTGCTAATGCTTGAATTTATTTACCTTTGTCGACTCTTAATAAGAATTTATCCATTTTATAATACGCTTTTAATTTTACCCTTTTTTACTTTTAATTTAATAGTAGCCAATATTCTGTAAAAGAGAGCTTTGCGCTTTTTTTTGGTGTGTAAAGGGCTATTTACTCTCGACATAACTTAACATAACATAACATAAGAGTCAGCTGACTCAATCTACCTTATGGTTCTCAATGTTAGCGTTTACTCTCAACATAACATAACATAACTTAATTTGGAACCTGCAGATTGCAGATTTCAACATAATTTTTTTAAGCTGAGCAGTGTTCATTAACATGAAAGTCAAACAGCTGATCAAAAACTGTGTTACAAAACGTTAGGCGCTCTTTACCAATTGTTTACAAATTCAACTTTGGAAATGGATGAGCACGCGCTAATTATTTTAGTTGAAGCGAATGCTTTAATTTATGACAAGAAGTCAAAAGACTATAAAAATATAAATAAAAAAAGAGAAGTTTGGGCTGCAATTGCCAAAGAACTTGGTTGCAACGTTGTATTCAAAATGCGCCAACGAGCGGTCAATATATTTTCCTTTGTTTAACAACACTGCTACCATAATTCTACAGCACTGACACGTTGATTTCTTATGTTAAGTTATGTTGAGAGTAAACGCATATTTTCTATAAATTAAGTTAAATTAAATTAAGTTATGTTATGTTAAGTTATGTCGAGAGTAAATAGCCCTTAAGGCATTCACAAAAAACTATCGAACGCTATCGATAGTGACGTGCTGCTATCGATGGTGTTTCGATAGTGCCAAACCATCGATAGTGCCGAAAGTGCCATCGATAGTTCTCCACCTCTAATGTACACACATATAAGTATCACAAACTTGTGATATTTTTTGTCGATTGTGGCGACACAACGAAGTAAAAAATTTTTAAGCTCAATTTTTGGCACAGAATACCTGGAGACTTTCTAGCGATTCAATAGAAAGTGATCTTCCTCGCTTGTTGGCCATAGAAACTTCGTCCAAAAGTTTTATTCCAGCAAATCCAAAATCAGCGAAAATGTGTGATTATTTATCACACGCGAGCCACCACCGCGAAACAAACAAACAAATCGAAATAACCGAAGTCCCTGCTCGGGCGCCAATGAAAAATCTAATATTTTTTAGATATATAAATATTTCAATCGAAAATTTAGAGACGCGGTTTTTCCTTCAAGTAGCGAATTTAATTCGTGTGGTGGCTTCAAGTATGCAACGACAATTAAAAAGTAGCTTAGCCTAATACAGTTGCGTGGGCCACAAACGGCCACACGCACCACAAATTCGCCGTCGGCAGATTGCCGATCGGCCTAAAAGCTTCCCTAGCTTAAGAGCGATTTCATTGTTTCTCTTAAACTAACTTAGTATGTCTACAAACTATCAATATGCTTGTTCTGCTCCAACAACTTTCTTTATTATTCAGAAAATAAATTTTTTTTTATTTATATCAACACTTAAGCATTCTTATATTTTACTTCTAGCTCTAATTTTTGCTTTCTATCCTCTTTTCCCAGCTGCAAATTTTTGAATTGAAAATCATTTCGTATTTTTTCTTCCTTTCCACTGTTAAAAACATCAGTTTAGTCTTTTAAATTAATAAATCATAAAATTTACTTACTTTTACAACCAAAACTTGCCTAGTGTGACCTAATTTCACTAATTCAATTATCTCGAAAGCAGCTGTTTTTATAAATAGTCTGGCAACCACTCAATAACACATATAGTACAATAGTAGCAAACATACCCAGGGGCATGTTTGCCGTGTTAAAAATGCTTCTGTGTGTATGTTGTAAAGCTTTCATATAACACTTTAGCACTTTACGCACATAGCATAGCTACTGAATACCCTAATTAAGTTAACGTTGTATATCATAACCCATAAATAAACTATTTTGTGAAACCCACAAAATTTGGGGGCTCGTCCGGGATTTTGAACATACAGTAGTGCAACATAAAGAAAATTTTTTTGTTGCCGGTGCGCATTAACGTACTACAAAATTGACTTAAGACGTTGTGAAAATCGTGAAATTAATGGATATATGTACGTAAAATCGGCGAAAAGAAGAGCGTAGTGGTACTGCACAAAAGCTTAAATTATTTCATCATAATTTTGTGCATGTGTGAGACAAAGACGCTTTGAACATATGCAGAAGAAGAGAAGGTTCGAGAAACATTCTTCTGTATACGAGTATATAATGTGTGTATGCATATAATTGACGACGCGTCGCGACGTTTTGGTATGTCTGAGCGAGACATACACATAACTTTTAACGAGAATAAGTGCTGGCGAAAAAACAGGTTTAGCGAGAAAAAGCTGTTTTGCGAATGATCTAGAAGTGAGTTCACGCTGTTGTGAGTGGCGTGTACAATAGAGAAGCGCATGTAGAGGTGTGCAGCTTGGCAACGTTGGTGCAAGATACCCTAAAAAATTCGGCGAGTTAGTGTTTTGGCCATTAGACGGCCAGGCTACCAGCTAAGGAATTTGTGAGGGGCGCATCTTGACTAAGTTGGCGCAGGCTACCCTACAGGTGCGAATCTGCGAGAAAGAAGTTTAGCATAGACGACTTAAACTACTACGTGTGGTGCGATTCGGCGTGGGAGTTGTTTTGGCAATTAGACGGGCAAACTACACGGTGAAGAAGTACAGCTGTGCAAGAGGCATAGACTGTGAAAATAAAAGATTCTGCGAGGGTGTGTCTTGAAAAGGGCTCAAGTCACCCGGTGAAGTTTTGACGAGGAGAGATAAGCTTTTTAGTGCGTCAACGAGGGAGTAGCTTGGCAAGGCCCAAGGTGCACGGTGCCAGTGCGTCAACGAGGGAGTATCTCGGCAAGAGCTCAAGGTACCCGGTGAAGGTTGCTAGTCCGGTCTGCGAAGAATCCATTTTGTGACTTTAAGTAAAATTTTGGTTTAAGCATGGACGCAAAAGCCATTTTACAGCTCAAAGTTGTTGAGCTAAGAGAAGAGCTAAGAAAGCTTAAGTTAGAAACTAGTGGAAGAAAAAGTGTTTTGCTTTTTGATTACTTTAATATTGAAAATGTAGATGAGGAGGATGAGCAGCTAACAGATAATGCTAATGTGGCAGGCAGTAGTGAAACATCAAGTGTTTATGAAGACTCAAGAACAATTTCGCATTTTTCGCTTCGTGACGTACAGGACAGTGTTTCAATGTTTTCTGGAAGTGATCAACCTGACGTTAATCAGTGGATCATTGAATTTGAAGAGATTGCAAGCACTGTAGGCTGGAATGACGTCCAAATGTACATATATGGCAAACAACTATTAATATGTGGCTGGAATCAACTAAAAAGACAGTTGAAACAAGAATTTAAAAAAGAAGTGTGTGCAGCAGAGGTGCACAAAATTAAATGATGAGACTTGCTTTAAATTTTTGTATAGACTACGAGAGATAGGAAATCACATTCAATTAGACGAGGAAAGTTTATTGAATTACTTTATTTGTGATATTCAGGACAGTAAGCTTAATAAAGCATGTTTGTTTCGTGCTAGGAGTATAAGCGAGCTGAAAAAGGAGATTAGTATTTATGAAAAGATGAAAAGTGCTAATTCAACTTTTACAAAAGAGAAAATAAATTCTCCAAATACTCAAGGGAAAAATATCCAACAGAGGAGAAATACTAGTCAGAATCCCATGAAGTGCTATAAATGCGGAAAAGAGGGTCATAAGAGCAAGGAATGTTCCAATGAAGTTATTTGTTTTTCATTCCCAAAAACAGGACACATATCTAAAAATTGCCCCGAAGTAAAAATGAGTAAGCAAGATCAGCCGGCAAATTGCCTGGAATCTAGAAAAGGTAAATCGGGTCTGTTATATAAAAAGTGTCATGTCCAACATATACAGTTTGAAGCATTGATAGACACTGGGTGCGAACTATCAATAATGAGCGAAGATGTTTTTTCTTTGCTAGCAGGAGTAAAACTTAACAACCAAGTCAGACGGCTCCGAGGCATAGGCAGTGGTGAGTTGTGCACAATTGGAAATTTCAAAGTATAGGTAGTAACTGATAACATTGCATTTTCTGTAATCTTTAACGTAGCTAAACAAAAAGATTTAGATTATAGCGTGATAATAGGCAGTGACATTTTGCAAGATGTAGATTTGTTGTTTAGTGACCAAGGTGTTGTTTTTAAAGAGAAAGAAAATAACATGCTTGAGTTAAAAGCTATGTGTGTTCAGGAAATTGTGATGACACAGAAGCAAACAGTTTTAGACAAAGTCGATTTAAAGCATTTGAAAAAAGAGCAAAGATTTGAAGTTGAGAACATAATAAGTTCCTATGCACCAAAGAAAGTTATTGATTCACCAGTTAAAATGAAAATAATTTTAAACGATGACTACCCAGTGTTTCAGCTAGCACGAAGAACTTCTTACGAGAATAAGTGCATAATTTAAAACCAAATACAAGAATGGCTAGAAGAGGGTATTATTGTACCAAGCTCATCGGAATTTGCGTCACCAGTTGTTATTGTTGGAAAAAAAGATGGATCCAAACGACTTTGTTGTGATTTCAGAAAATTAAATCAAAAAATTAAGAAAGACAATTTTCCGATGTTGTTTATAGGTGAAGTGCTCGAGCGCTTAAAAGGGTCTAAGGTATTCACAACACTAGATCTAAGAAATGGTTTTTTTCATGTACCTATCGAGGAGAGTTCTAGGAAATTTACATCGTTTGTTACACATCACGGCCAATACGAATTTACACATGTGCCGTTTGGTATCTCAAATTCGCCTGCAGTTTTTTGTCGCTACATAAGTGCAGTATTGAGAACATTGAAATTAGCTAGGAAAATTATAATGTATATGGACGATATAATTATTCCAACAACAGATGAAGATGAAAATTTGAAAATATTTAAAGAGTTTTTGGAAGTAGCAGGAAAAGCTGGTTTGAGGATTAAATGGGAAAAGGGGCAGTACATTCAGAGAAAGATTACCTTTTTGGGATACGTAATAGAAAATAACACAATTGCACCTACGCAAGACAAAACAGAGGCAGTGGTTAACTTTCCAATTCCTAAGACTAAAAAAAGCTTTAGAAAGGTTTTTGGGCCTAACATCCTATTTACGCCGAGAATAAGAGTATTAGCTTAGATGAAAAATCTATTGTTGCTTTTGAATTTTTAAAACAATTGCTGGTTAATGCACCTGTTTTACAGATTTACAACCCGAGTGCGATTACTGAAGTGCATACAGATGCTAGTAAATACGGGCTTGGAGGTGTACTCATGCAGCAAAATTCTGAGGATAGACTGTTTCATCCCGTTGAATTTATGAGCAGTTTATAGTTAATGCAGTAAAAAAATGGCGAGTGTTCTTATTAGGAATAAAATTTACGATCGTTACGGACTGCAATGCGTTTGCAATGACAATCAAAAAAGACGACGTACCAGCAAGAGTAGCTAGATGGGCTATGCTCTTGCAAGAGTACAATTTTCAGGTCGAGCATAGAGCAGGAACTAAAATGAAACATGTAGATGCCTTGAGCCTTTTAGCATGTTGTTTATTAGAAGATTCAACAAAGTACCGTTTGCGAGAGGCTCAGAATAGAGATGGGTGGGTTAAAGCTATAAAAACAATTTTGGAAATCAATGGAAACTACGAAGATTACTTTTTGAGGAACAATATTTTGTACAAAGATCCAGTAAAGGAGTTGATTGTAGTTCCTGAAAGTATGGAAGATGAAATTATTAAGGTAGCTCATCAAAAGGGTCATTTCGGTTCAAAGAAAACAAAAGAGTTGCTGGAAAAGATTTATTTTATTCAAAATGCCTCATTAAAGGTGGATAAAATTGTAAAATCTTGTGTTGAATGTTTGATAGCCGATGCCAAGCGTGGCAAAAAAAGAGGGACTGCTGTCACCAATTGACAAGGCCCAAGAGCCTTTAGGGACTTATCATTTAGACCATTTTGGACCCCAGTCTGATACTAAGATAAGATATAACCACATTTTAGCTGTCGTAGACGGATTTTCTAAATTCACTTGGTTATATCCAACAAAATCAACCGGCTCAGAAGAAGTTATAAATAGACTAGAAAAACAGGCCTTTGTATTTGGAAATCCTAGGCGTATTGTGACAGATAGAGGCACAGCTTTTACTTCCAATGCATTTAAAGAATATTGCGAGCGTCAAGGAATACAACTGTTGCACATAACAACAGGTATGCCAAGAGGAAATGGGCAGGTAGAAAGAATACACAGGATCGTCATTCCAATGATATCCAAAATATGCGAAAGCAAACCAGACTTGTGGTATATATATGTTGATCGAGTGCAGAAAATTTTGAACAACTCACCGCCAAGGAGTACAAAATTTGCACCCTTTCAAATTTTGACAGGACTTAACATGAGAACAAAAAGTGATGCGAAATATGTTGGAGGACTTAGAAATTGAGAATTTGAATGTAAATCAAGAAGAGATAAAAAAGAAAGCTCAAGAGAATATAGAGGTAATTCAGATGGAAAACAGAAAGAGTTTTAACAGTAAGAGAAAAATAGAGAATGAATACAATGTTGGAGATCTTGTAGCCATTAAAAGAACTCAATATGGAACTGGCATGAAACTAAGGCCAAGATTCTTTGGACCATATGAGGTTACAGAGAAGAGAAACCATGGTAGATTTATAGTTAAAAAAGTAGGCAACCAAGAAGGACCAAACATAACAACCACCTCATCTGAATTTATGAAAGGTTGGAGTTTATTCGGGTCGAATAAAGTATCAGGACGGCCGAATGTAGGATTGGGATAGGTTGGCAGAGCTGAGCACAGTATGTAAGATAGTTTTAAGTAATTTGTCAGAGTAAAAAGCTGGTCACACTTATAAAAGAATAAGAGAGTCGAAAAGTAGTCGTAGAGGTGAACGCAAAGAAATAAGACGTACATGTAGAAGAAAGAAACGTGAATTTTATGTATCCGTTAATTTTCCTTTTATATATATATATTAAGTCAACGTTATATATCATAGCCCATAAATAAACTATTTATTTCATTTAAAATACGTATTTTATGATAAGTTATAAAAAAATTTAATTGCTATTATTTAAATATTTAAATAACTATCAACGTATTTTAATTTCTTTTGTTGTTTTTTAAACACAAGAAAATTAAGTCGATTTTCGACTTAATAATTGAAGCAACATTATATATAGTTGTCTTCTATTTTGCATATTATATAATAATTATTAATATTAAACTAAGCAGTCTGAATATTCTATTAAAATAATATAAGTTGGTATATTCAACTTTATTGAATTCTATACTTTGTATAGACGCTGTAACGTTGTTCAGTGAAGTCAATTTTTGACTTATTTTGAAGTATTTATTTATTTATAATACTTACTTTAAATTAAGTTGTTAATTTGTTTTGTTGTTATTTTTTTAAACAAAATTAATAAGTCGTTTTTCGACTCAATAATTGAAGCAATTGAAGCAACATTATATATAGTTGTCTTCTATTTTGCATATTATATAATGGTTATATAGACGCTGCTTTAGTGCATTTAAAAATTAAATAAAACTAAGCAGTCTGAATATTTTATTAAAATAATATAAGTTGGTATATTCAACTTTATTGAATTCTGTACTTTGTATAGACGCTGTAACGTTGTACAGTGAAGTCAATTTTTGACTTATTTTGTATTTATTTATTTACAATACTTACTTTAAATTAAGTTGTTAATTTGTTTTGTTGTTTTTTTTAAAAAAAAAAATTAATAAGTCGATTTTTGACTTAATAATTGAAGCAACATTATATATAGTTGTCTTCTATTTTGCATATTATAAAATAGTTATATAGATGCTGCTTTAGTGCATTTAAAAATCAAATAAAACTAAGCAGTCTGAATATTCTATTAAATTTATATAAGTTGGTATATTCAATTTTATTGAATTCTATACTTACGTATAGACACTGTAACGTTGCAACAATCGTTTTACAGTGAAGTCAATTGACTCACAGCCAAATTAAAATATGTCTATTGAAACTTTAGATATTAGTGGTGTTTTGGTGCCGCATTCAGTTGTTGCCATAATTGGTGATGGAGCCTGCCT
This sequence comes from Scaptomyza montana, assembly GCA_018904305.1. NCBI lineage: Eukaryota > Metazoa > Arthropoda > Insecta > Diptera > Drosophilidae > Scaptomyza > Scaptomyza montana. Next base: position 44,490 of record JAEIGR010000030.1, read on the forward strand.
TTTTAGATGTATTTCCTACCTTTTATTTGGTAGGCAAGGCTTCCATGGCACCATACGCCAAAATATTGTTGAACATGTTGTAACCAACTGGCAAATTTTTGCTTGCTTCAGCATAAACTTAAATGGAGAGTGTTATAGCTCTTCTGAACAATATGAGTGCGCTATGTCATACTCATATACTTATGGTACTGCATGTGAGCTTCAAGCAGCAGCAGAAATTTTTGCTGTAAATTTCCAAGTTTTTCAAAATGGAAATTTATTACAAGCATTCGGAAATAATATGCATCCTGTAAAAAGATTGCGTTTTACCGGTCCATTAATGAATGGACATTTTGATGTTTATATTTCTTTAGAGGAAGTATTAACTCAAAAAGTCGACTCACCGGCAAAACAGAAAAAAGGTAAAAAAAACGTTCATTTGAAAAAAATAGTGATATCAATAGGGGTAAGCGCATAGAAGCATCAAAAAGATATCGTGTTAATAATCCTGATGTTATTAGAGTTATAGTGAGAAGACATCAGGCTAATAATCCTAATGCACGTCAAGAAAGGCGTTTGCGTGCATGGAGTGCTAAAGCCATGTCTGGCTTAAACCATGATTTTGAAATAGCTTACAAGTCAGATAAAATTACTCAACTTGGTAGTATGAATTTGATATGCAAACATTGTAATGCTTTAAAATGGAAAAATGAGCCTTTGGGTATTTGTTGCAAGGCAGGAAAAGTTAAACTTTCACAAAATGAAAGTTTGCCTGATCCACTTAAAAGCTTAATAATTGGTGGACATTCCAAGCATGATCATTTCATTGATCGTATAAGAAAGTATAACAGCTGCTTTCAAATGACTTCTTTTCGAAGTACAAAAACTATAAATAAAAGTTGGTCAACCTTTAAAGTCCAAGGACAAGTGTATCACCTAATTGGTAGTGTCCGACCTTTGCCAAATGAAGAAATGCAGTTTCTTCAAATGTATTTTGTTGGTGATGATGAAAAGGAAGCTCAACTACGTTGCAAAAATATTTCAAATGTTGACTTAAGCGTATCGTAGTAAAGGATCTTCAATGTATGTTTCATCAGCATAATCTTTATGTTAAAGATCTAAAAATGGCTCTCAATAAAAAACCAACAAGTACTAAAGACTATAAATTGATTATACATGCTGATCGAACACCCGCTGGTGCTCACAAAGGGCTTTACAATGTACCTCAATCAAGCGAAGTAGCTTTAGTTATTGTTGGTCAGCAATTTAAAAAGCGCGATATTATTATTGAAAGCCATAATAATAAATTACATAGTATAAGTGAGGTGCATCGTTCATACGATGCCTTACAGTACCCTTTGCTATTTCCTTATGGCGAAGATGGCTATTCAGTGGATATACCACAATGAAATCCATTATTAAAAAAGGAGAAACCAAAAAAAATGATATCTGCGTTAAGCTTTTACAGCTATAAAATAATGATTCGTCAATCTGAGATAAATCATTTAATTTATTGTCGTTCCCTTTTTAGTCAGTTTTTGGTTGATATGTATGCTAAAATTGAAACAGAAAGGTTAAATTATATTCGCTACAATCAAGCGAAACTCAGAGCAGATAGCTATATACATCTACAAGATGCAATAGGCCAACAAGATGTTGTCGCAGCTCAACTTGGTCAGATGGTAATTTTACCATCTTCTTTTACAAGCTCTGCACGATATATGCATGAAAAGACTCAAGATGCTATGACATATGTTCGCCAGATCTTTTCATAACATTCACATGCAATCCACAATGGAATGACATCAAAAGTGTTTTGTTACCGGGTCAAAAACCGCATGATCGTCACGATATTATAGCTCGAGTTTTTCATTTAAAAGTTAAAGCTTTAATGTCACTATTGACAAAAGGTTCTTTGTTTGGAAGCGTGCAATGTTTCATGTACTCTGTGGAATGGCAAAAGCGGGGTTTACCACATATACATATTCTACTTTGGTAAGAAAATAAAATAAGACCAGATAAAATCGATAAAATTATCTGTGCCGAAATACCAAACGCAGATGAGGATCCTTTGTTATTTAACATTGTTAAGTCAAATATGATTCATGGTCCTTGCGGTGCATTTAATAATAAATCGCCATGCATGAAAAAGGGAAATTGTACCAAAAGGTTTCATTGACAATTACTTAAAGAAACTGTGACTGGAAAAGATAGTTACCCTCTATATCGTAGAAGAGCGATAGAAGATGGTGGTAATGCAATTAATATAAATGGTAATTGCATAGATAATCGTTGGGTTGTGCCTTATAACTGTGTACTATTGAGATAATTTGAAGCTCACATAAATGTTTAGTATTGTAGTTCTGTAAAGTCTATTAAATACATTTGTAAATATATTAACAAGGGCAGTGATCAAGCATCATTTACTCTTGAAGACCAACGTAATGAAATTAATATGTACGAAAGTGGCCGTTAAATAAGTAACTCAGAAGCGGTATGGAGAATCCTTGCATTTCCCATACATGAACGTTTTCCGGCTATTACACACTTAGCTGTTCATTTAGAAAATGGTCAACGGATATATTTTAACGCCAATAATCCGCAACAATTACTTGACAGATTAAGCACTACACCCAAAACCACTTTGCTAGCCTTCTTTGAGCTATGCACACGTGATGAGTTTGCAAGAACGCTTCTATATTGTGAAGTTCCATCGTATTTTACATGGAACAATAAAGAATTTCAAAGAAGTAAACGAGGGCATGATGTACCAAATTTTCCTGGAGTTAAAAGAGATGCAGCTTTGGGAAGAGTTTACACTATTCATCCCAATAATACAGAATGTTTTTATTTAAGACTTTTATTACATTTTGTAAGGGGCCCAACTTCATTTTTAAATTTAAAAACCGTGAATGGTATAGCATACGCATCATTTCAATTGGCGTGTAAGGCTCTAGGATTACTAGAAGATGATAAGCACTGGGATTCAACTATAGCCGATGCTGTCATATTAGAGGTTGGAAAAGATCGAATTTTGCTACAATCGATTTTTTCGATTGTCGATTTTAGCCAACATCGATTTCACCGATGTTTTGAAGCGAAAAAATCGATAATCGACGATAATCGAAGTTTTTCAAATAAAATTTAAAACAAAATAACTAGTCTTTATTCTTCAAGAATTAACAAAGCAGATCATTTTCGAGATCACAGTTTTGTTTCAAAAATAATCAGTATCAAGTATTAAGTATTAAGGAGATCATAGTTTTGGTTTATAAATAATAAAGCATTAACGATTTGCGGTTTCAGAGCACATCGGCGATCTGACACGACTTGTCCGGCTTTGCTAAACATCCTTTCAGATGCACACGACGTCGCAGGCACGCACATATACTTCTTAGCTATCAACTTTAAAGCTTCTTCGTCAGAATTCTATAAAAACATAATAATTAATGTTAGCATGTGTAATTAGTAGGAAGTGTATTACCTTCCAATAAATCAGGGGATCCACATCCTCATCGGCATTCGGTTTTGTCAAATACTGGTTCAGCATGATAATTGAATCAGCTCTATTGGAGGCTGGCTTGGCCGCTATTTTGGACTTAAAAAATTCAAATCGCGTACGCTTTGGTTCAGGTGGTGTAGGAGGCTCTGGTGAAGTTTTTAAGGACAAACAATTGGATAACTCATCTTCTAAAGCTTTTGCAGCTTCGTCGGCATTAAAAGTATGCAAGAAACCATACTTTTTGAAGCGAGCATCTATTAAAGTTGAGATTCGGGGAATGGTCCTCTTTTCATACTGTCCAAATCTCTCGGGCAATCTTTTGGCAATCATGTTTAAGGCTTCCAAAACGTTGTCGGATTTTATTTCAAAACGCAATTTGTTAATTTTTTGATGCAGCTCGCTAATTATCGGAAGGATTAGTGAAATGGTGACAGTTTTATTTGCGGAAATTTGTTGGGTCGCGTCATTGAAGGGTCTTAGCAATTCGATTAGCTCCGATATAGTCCCAATTTCATCGACTGATAGCGGGTTTGGAGCTTTGCGCGAAATGAGAAGCACTTTTCCAATGAAAGAGCTCAGCATTTTTATACGATCCATCATTAAAAAGGCACTGTTCCATCTGGTAGCCACTTCTTGAACAAGACCCAATGGATTTTCCACGTTTTGAGCCTCTTTTAACTTGGCATTCGCAACTGTGCTTGATTTAAAGAAGGCTACGATGCGTTTGCATTTACAAAATATATCATTCAGGCTCGGCAATTTTAAAGCTTCTTGGACGATCAAGTTCAAAGTATGTGAACAGCAAGGCAGATTTGTAAGCTGTAGTATCTCGCACGATTTTTTTATTGCCGCATCGTTATCCGTCACGACACACACAACTTTTTTGTACACATCCCACTCTGTCATGACAGACTGCAATGTTTCTGCCATGCTCTTGGCAGTATGATTTGTGGGCGTCAGAAGTTTTTGTGTTGCCAAGACTGCCGACTTTAATTCAAATCTACTGTTTATAAAATGGCAAGTTACTGTCATATAACCGTCAACTGCCTTCGATGTCCAGCAATCTGTTGTAAGCGCAACATGGGATACATTTTTTAAAATTGATTTAAGCAAATTTTTCATATCATTGTACTTATTCTCAAGAAGCACGTTGCGAAAGAACTTTTTGCTGGGTATTTTGTACCGGGGATCCATCAAATGCACCAATTCACAAAAGCCTTTGTCTTCGAGGACACTAAATGGTTGAATATCTATTGCTATCATGCGCATTATTGCTTGATCAATAGCGTTCTTGCGAGCTGAGCCATTTTCGTAATACTTGACTTTGTTTAAATAGTTGTCAAGATTTGTTGACAAAGCAGGCTTAGAGATAGGCTTATTTGCATAGTTCTTATGCATGCTTTGTAGATGGTGGATTAGATTTGACGTGTTGCCTTTGGTTTTTAACTTTGATCCGCAATGATTACATATGGCCTCTTGGCTGCCGGCACATTTTTTAAAATGGTCCCATACAAAAGAAGGCCCCGTTTGGCGCTTACTCACTTTGAGTTCTTGCGGCTTCTCGCAATTTTCTTTCGACGAATCCGCACGCTTTTCGTTTGTTACAACTATAAGAAAATTTATAACTTTAATTGCTGTAAAATAATTAATATCAACCAACAGAGTGGTTTTGGCGCGCAGAAAAAGTGTAACATATGTACATACATTTATGCACATTGCACTAACGAAACTCACCTTTCAAGTATTTGTCCATTGTTACTTTGTCACTTTCACCTCCACCACAATAGTTAACCACACGTACGAATACTAAACATATAAATTCAATTAAATTCAATAAAATTAAATTAATAAAAAAAAGCGGTACTTACGCTGTTGTCTGCTGCTTTTAGAGAAGGAAAAAAATTTATAGCAAGAATCGATGTTTTGGATCGATGTATCGATGTTAACATCGACTCCGAAAATTAAAGAATCGATAATCGAAATTTCTTTTGATCATCGATACATCGACGATACATCGATGTATCGTCCAACCTCTATGTCATATGTCAAAATCCTACAAAACTGAGAGAACGTTTTGCGATAATGTTAGAATTTTGTCAAATTTTAGATGCTCTTAAACTTTGGAATACTTATAAAGAGAGTTTCTCAGAAGATATTTTAAGGGCCTTTCATTTTTCACAAGACAGAAATATTGATGAAAGTATTGTGAATAATGTATTAAATAAATGTCTGTGTATTGGTGGTCAAAACTTGACTTATTATGGACTTCCACTACCAATTAGATCCGATTAAATTGTTCCAAATATTGAATATCATAGAGAAACAAATTATGAAAATTGCGATAATTTTGTTGTTAATAATGAGCTACTCCTTATGCTGCATTTACACTAGTTGATAAACAAGTCAACGTTGATAACAACTTTATCAATCCTAGTGTGAACAGCTATCAACTTGATCAACTGTTGCGTTGACAGTAGATTGACAATGCGAAAATCATCAATTGTTGCTCTGAGTGTAAACATAGTGTAAACACTTTGTGTCAACAGTTGAAGTCACAATCGGCGCGTTGACAACGCAAAATTAAGTTGAGCTCATGTTCATTCTTTTGCTTTGTGTTGACAAACTTTATGTACATATTATAGGTGGCAGCACTTCGCTTCGCCACCCGTTTTTATTAATGTTGTCTGCTTTTTCAACTGTGCAGTCTATAAAAACAATAATTAGTAATAAAAAGCTATTTAAAATTCAATTTTATTTATTTTTATGCATATTTATTGAACCATATTTTAAAGACAAGGTTTCAAATAAATTGAACTTGTTGCGCCAGCAATTCCGTGCAAGTAAAAATAATTTTCTTTACAATTTAATTATTTATATTTTATTAAGGGCAATGTCGTTTATTTTAGAATGCACATAGAAAGGTACAATCGACCAAAAGTGGTCAAGCTGCTGCTGATCGGAAGCCGCCAAATAAATTTTATAGCGCAAATGATCGGAAAAAACCACTTTCCTCTCGATCCAAATATAGTTCTTGAACCCACATAGCTCGCTTGCGTTTTTTTAGCTCTTGCTTTCCTCGTCCTCAAGAGCTAGAATCAAAACCACTTCTGCCGCTATTTTCATCTTCTTCGCTGTTGCCATTGTTTTGATTTTATTCTAAAGTAAACAAATTGCTTATCAATTAGTTTTAAGTTACATATGCATTAGTACTAACCACTTTTTTACTTTTTTCAATTAACAAAACAACACAATATCGATTACAATCAGTTTCGATACATTCACAATATCGACGTCAACGAAAAATGCTTAGCAACGTGAATGTCAACGAATGTGGATATCAACTGGTGTAAATTACTCTCAACTTCAATATCAACGCGTTGGCATCTTGCGCGTTGCTCAACTCGAAAATTAGTTGGCAACCCGATTTTTTGTCAACTCAGTCAACTAATGTAAACACAACAAATGCGTTGACGTTGGATATCAATTGTTGATAGAGCTGAATTGACGCTGCATCAACTAGTGTAAATGCACCATTACTGCTGAGCAAAAACAAGTATACGAAAAGATACTACATAGCGTTGAAGCAGAAAAGGGAGAAATATATTTTTTAGATGCACCTGGTGGAACAGTTAAAACGTATCTTTTAAATTTATTATTGGCAAAGGTACGGCAAAGTAAAAAATTGCATTGGCCGTTGCTTCTTCCGGTATCGCAGCCACTTTACTTAATGGTGGTCGCACAGCGCATTCTACACTTAAGATTCCATTTGATTTGATTCATTTAGAAACACCACATTGCTCAATTTCAAAGCAATCTAATATTGCTGCTGTGCTCAAAGATTGCAAGCTTATTGTTTGGGATGAGTGTACTAAGGGCCATAAAGGTGCTTTTGAAGCTGTAGATCGATCTTTGAAAGACATTCGAGATAGTGAATACTTAATGGGTGGCATAACTGTTCTCTTAGCTGGTGATTTTCGACAAACTCTCCCAGTGATCCCCAGAGGAACAAGAGCAGATGAAATAAAATCGTGCTTAAAGTCTTCAATTTTGTGGCCCAAAATACAGAAAATTGCATTGGCGAAAAATATGCGAGTGCACTTAAAAGGTGATAGCATAGCTGGAGAATTTGCAGAAATGCTTCTTCAAATAGGAAATGGATTATTTCCAACCCATGATGGCAAAATAACTTTACCATCAACTTTGTGTCATGTTGTGAAAAGTATTGAAGAGCTATCTCTAAAAATATTTCCGGATATTACAAATATCTCCCAAAAATCACTCGAATGGTTTTCAGAACGTGCTATTTTGACTGCGAGAAATGACAATGCATTGGAAATAAACGAGTTAATTGTTAATTGTTAAGATTGCAAGTTAAAGTCCTTCATAAGAATGTTGTCGAAGCAATTATCTTTACTGGCAATCGTATAGGGGAAACGGTTTTTATACCGAGAATTCCATTAATAACCTTCTGATTCTGAATTGCCAATTCAATTTAAAAGATTGCAATTTCCTTTAAAAGTTTGCTTTGCCTTAACAATTAATAAATCACAGGGACAAACTCTTAAATTAGCCGGACTAGACTTAAGACACGATTGTTTTTCTCATGGCCAATTTTATGTAGCCTGCTCAAGAGTCAGTTCACCAAAAAGTTTATTTGTATTAGCACCTGACGGAAAAACAACCAATGTCGTTTATAAGGAAGCTCTTAAAAGTTGTTAATAATTGCAAATTAAATTCAATAAGTGGATGAGGCCTACTGGGGAAACCACAATAAAAAATGACGCGCCTGATTCTCTACCTCAATGGTGGCGTGGAAAAGAGAATATTAAATACTTTGCTTTAATATTTTGTGAAATATTTTCTAATTTGTTTATTTTGTATCTATCTTCTATTGCTAAAATTTATATAAACTATCCGCGCAGCGAAGTAAGCGGGCCACTTACTAGTACTATATATATATATTTTTTTAACTTCGCATATTTTGTGTTAATTTATTTATTACAATTTTTTTTTTGTTTTTTTTGCTCTTAATTGTGGCATTATTTTGGCATTAATATATTGGCAGAGGGACGTATGTTGTCATTCTTATTTTTATACCCTTAACCCATAAAATGGGTAAAAAAAGGGTATAATGGTTTTGTGCAAAAGTATGTAACAGGCAGAAAGAAGCATCTCCAACCCCATAAAGTATATATATTTTTGATCAGCATCAATAGCCAAGACGATATAGCCATGTCCGTCCGTCCGTCTGTCTGTCTGTCCGTCTGTCTGTCTGTATGAACACGTGGATCTTAAAGACTACAAAAGCTTGAGTTTTCAGATTTTGTTTATAAGTTCTCCTATACCATGAGCAAAACAAGTCGAATTTGTAAAATGTAAAAATGAGGGTTGAAAGAATGGGTAACGATAGAACTTTTCTGAAAATTTCGTCCAAATCGGTTAAGAAACACCGGAGATAACGAATTTAATCGATTGAAGTTAAGTCAGTATACCAAAGTCTTATATATCTTCTAGTCGGGCTCTCCCGACTATAGCCTTTTAACTTGTTTGACTTAATTTTTACGAATACGGCATCTAAGATCCTCATGGGTGGCGTGAAATTCCTATCATATACAGTTTCCTTCCTAATATTTGTTCAGCTATATGGGCCGTACACTGCTGTGCTTATTAGAGCCCAGTTTAACAATAATTTCGTTTATAATATAATAAATTGTGTTATATATATATAGTAAGATATCCATATCCACACCAGACCACTTATGCATATCTCAAACTTATTGTAAACAATATCTGTATCCACACCAAACTACTTATGCATATCTCAAACTAATTGTAAACAATATCTGTATTCACACCAACCCAATTATTAATAATTGTAAACAAATCATCCCAATCACGCAACAAGCGCGAAATTGTCAATATTAACATATTTCAGCTTCAGCATGGAAAGAAACCAAAACAAAAGATAGCCACATATGGTATATAAACTCAAAGCAAGAACTTTGAGATTCGAGTTTAATTTTAAGTTTAAAACTAGAAAGACGTCTCGCATTCAATTCAATCGCAAATTAAAAACAATCAAACAAAAATTAAAAATGACAGCCGTACTAAGTGACGCAGAGGTTAATAATCCACGTCAACTAAGCATTATTTATAGAGCCATAGAAGTACAAGTCGTCGGGGAGGCACAACGGATTTCACAATTATCATTCGCCAATAACTGGACAGAACTAAAGAGGGCATTAACGGAGGAATATAAAACACAAACACCGATCGAGGAACTACTGAGACAGCTATACAACACACACTACAACGGAAATCTATGTAAGTTCATAGAAGAGTTAGAACACAAATCATATGTTATAACAAATAAGTTAACTTTAGAGAACAACCAAGCAAATATGCAAGTGTATGTAAACGCAATGAATAACACTATAAAAGATGTAATTAAAAGAAAAATTCGGGTTAGAATTTTTATGATATTAGCCAGATATGATATAACAACCCCTCTTAACCCTTTCATGTCATAATTAAACTGGGCTTATTTAAAAATATTTTGAGCATATGGAGATACTATTTGAGCTTTGAATATGAAACGATATCAATTTCAAACCTGTATCTCTTCTAGTTTTTGAATTATGAGATGTTGCTTATAAGCAACATCGAGCCATGGTGGTATACAATCAAACACATACAAATATTGATAGCTTTCATTTTTTTATTATTTTATCAAACATTTCATGTGTGATATGAGACAAAACAGTTTTTTTGTGGGTTACAGCATAAGTGCACCTTACATTTGGAGCATATAGATTTTATAATACCAATCTGGCATAATCTACACCTTCCTTTTGCTCCCCATTCAACCCAATGACCGGTTTGATCAAGACGTATCGACTTCGGAGGTTCACTTATGTATGATCGTTTTGACGACGAAGAGCTCATTGAAATTTCGGACACGTTAGATGGTACTGGCGACGCTGGTGAGGATGAACCTGGTTCCATTCGTTCAGTTGGACGACCTCAGTAGTAGGGAACTGGGGGTTCTAACTCAAAAGGATGCCGACAATTTATGACCCCATTTAATTTTATGACCCTTTTATCTCCCCCTTTTTTTGACCCTTTTATCACCCCTTCAATATGATAATTTATGACCCTTTTTTTTTCATGATCGTGCCCGCTTTAATTAGACTAAGGTGGAGAACAAAGGATTAACATTCCTAGCCCACCACTTTACCAGCAGCATCTGTGAGAAGCAGTGATCAGAGGAACAGATTTGGTTATTTACCTAACTAGTGTTAGAGTCAATTGTGCACCTCTTTGACGTGCGTGGCATTGTAAACCTGTTTATGGTCATGAGGTGCACTGTGCACAGGAAGAAAAGATAGATAAGAGAGAGTCGAGAGGGCGCCTCTTTGACGTGCGTGGCATTATAAACCTGCAACACACGTCAAAAAATGAATGTTTATGGTTGTGATAACCAGTGATCAAAGGAAGTAAGGATAGAGAATAGAGAAAAGCGAACGCTTGTTCGATGTACTGGGGTTCTGTGAACAAGAGATGGGAATTTTCCTACGCAGCAGCAGCAGCAGCGGCAGGATCAATACATTGCTTCTAATCAAGAGTATTGATACTTGTAGCTTAAGATTCAAATGTGTTAGAGGGGGAAAGAGTTAGGGAGAGAAAGTGTTAGAAGGAGAATGTATGTTAGAGGGGGAAAGAGCTAGAGGGGGAAAGTGCTAGAAGGAGAATGTGTGTTAGAGGGGGAAAGTGATAATGCGTATATTAATTTAATAAGCCACGCCCAGTGATCCTGCTTGTATTCATTTAATAAGCCACGCCCCCTTATACGATTTTGATTGGTCCCCACCATCCTTAATATGAAAACTATTTTCCAATCCTTTGGGCTTGATATTTAAATATTTAGCGCCATCCCTTTCTAACCTTTGATATTATATATATATATTATATATACCTGTTTTTATTTTGGTCAAGTGCTAGGAAAATCTTATATCCTGCATTGACTTCAAAACGCATAAAAGAGGTAGTTTGGTTTAAGTTGTATAGTTTATTTATTATTCTTTCTATGTATGCTATAAAATATTTATTTTTAAATCTAGTATTCATACATTTTATGCCTTATTGACTTAAACGTTGTTTGTTAATTCTTTTGTTTAAATTTTTATATTTTGCCATTAGGCGTTCTAGCCTTGTCAGACGCATGCTGTAGTAAAAGCATCCACATGTGTCGACTCCCTCTGTAGTTAAATCGGATGACCAGCTACACGCTGAAAGATGCTCGCCAAATTTGGATGTAACTAGATGGCAGTTTTCGTACGCCAAGAAAAATTCTCGATATTCTTCAAGCAATTCATGATGTTCAGGAAAAATCATTTCCTCAAACTCTTTTGAAAAATCATCGATTTTCTTGACAATTGTTTTAAATCCAAAGTTAGAATTCAGCTCCATTTTGTAGTATACTCGGCAAACGTTTATTTAAGACTGACTTAAATGATTATTTTAACTTTCCTCAAAGCATTTCATTTTTTATTTAGTTTCATATTATGATGAAATTGTGTCCTACAAATATTAACATCCCTTTTTATTTCTTTACCCATCTTTTTTGAAACTTCAAACAGTAACCGAGTAAGATCAATTTCTGACTCATAATCATAAGTTGATTCTAAATCTGAAAGTTGTATACTATATTTACGCATCTCTACACACTTTGGAATAATATAGTTATAATATATATTCTTTATTTGATTTTTCAGTAATGTGTTCCAACACAAAAATGTTGTTAAAAAAGTTCCTAATCTTATAAGCTGTAGTGTATTCATATATGTTATTTAAAATTGTATATATAAAATGTAACTTGTAACACTTTGTTGCAAGTATAAATTAACCTAAACACGCTCAGCATAAACATATATATGTATGCATACCAAAGCACATACATACATATGGTCTGCGCGTGTAAGTAATATGAAGCCTCTTTAGAAGGCCACGCAAGCGTGAGACCGTTGCCCTACGGGAAACGCCGCGCTTGCACTTTAGCCAAACGTATGAGTACAATCGCTCTCCCTCTCTTTGTAGCTGTTAACTGATAACAGCATAAGTTTATAAATGTTAGGCATAAGCCAAGAATATATTTTGATTTCAATAAAGACATTGAATAAGCGAACCTCAAAGTAACAAGATGTTACTTATTACATGGCGACCGTGACATGTGACTTCGAACGGCGAAGTATAAAATAAAAATGTAATAATAAATAATACAGTGCTTGTTATGTACGAAAAAATGTAATAATAAATAATACAGTGCTTGTTATGTACGAAAATAAAACGATAACGATGTGAGATCAAAAAGGTCTTGTAAATTAAATAATTAACTTTTACAAACAAACAAACAAAATATAAAACATTTTGGTTAATACATTCATGTGAGATCAAAAAGGTCTTGTAAATTAAATAATTAACTTTTACAAACAAACAAACAAAATATAAAACATTTTGGTTATACATTCATGTTCATGTTCATGTTCAACAAATTAAAAGTGCAATACATAATATTATGAACTATAATGGATGAAAGCAAACAAAATTTAACAAATTATTACTCAATAATTAATAATTAAACGAAAATCAAAAAAAAAAATAAAAACGAATGAGGAGATGCCTGTGTAGCCAGCACCAGCCACTTAAATTTAATGCGGAGGACAGCGGTCTGCTAGTCCTCTACATCCACGAGGGATAAAAAAAAAAAAAAAAGTCCACTACAACAACGAGGGACACTAACATCTACAGCCACGAGGGATAAGAGATAAACCTTTGAGCCGACGACAACAGCATCAGCAGCAACAGCAACAATGAATAACGGCAACAGGAACAGCACGTTAGTCACTGCCAATACTAACAACAGCTTGTGCGAAGACCAGCACCGGCATCACCCAGCGCATCAAGCTGGGCCACGGACACCGAAAAGGAAAAAACAGAAACATCAATAGCCTGTGCGAGGACCAGCACCGGCGCCCCATCAGATCCTGGCAAGAATACCCCAAGCGGCGAATCAGCAAGCTGACTATAAAAATAATACCTGAAATTCAACTAGATGCACCACCAGTGCTGGTTGTAAAAAAAAAAAAATATATATATATATATTAATACACACATACGTAAATATAAGAAAATTGTAATACTGAGCGACATCTTAGTTGCCCGGTAGTAGCGTATGGCCCGTAAAGCCATACAACACATAGACAGGCGATCAATATGACATACAATAGGGATGTAAACATATAATAAACGAGAAAAAAAAAAAATTACCAAAAGTAACCATCTTGCGCATTACGCTAGTTACGCGAAATATAAATAAATAAAAAAAAAACAAATTTTATTATGAAGCAAACAGATTTTTATGAATAAGAAAGAACAAAAAGAAAAAACATATAAGTATAAATTCCCTGACCGTTTTCGAATCGAAAAAAATGACCACTAAGTGCCGTAAGAAGCGTATGCGAAGCTTGAGACGTAAGCGCAAAAAGATGCGTGCAAGGTCAAAGTAATCGCATCGCTCTCTGGCCATTCTTGTGAAACATAACTGACGTACAAACATTTGATACTGACTATACCACTTGAAACTTAAAGTAAATTTACATAATAGTTTTTGAAATCAGAAAAGATTATGCATTAGTTAAAACTGACAATAATTTTAAACTCTCACAAACACCTTCCGTGTTTTTGTTCACTTTACATAATTAAATTTCTAATTGAAAAATATTTTTTTTTAAATAACTCAACATTATTATCCCAAATAAGGCCCTTCCAGGCACATAAAATAGAAAAGACAATTTTGATACAGATGCCCGTTCTAGGATAACAATATTCAAATTACAAAAAATAGACTAACGAAATAAAGTCCTGAGAGTCACTACCAGGCAATACAGTAGACAAAATTATCCTGCGCAGGAATATAACAAGAATCTTTGCTTAGGCAAAATCTTGAAAAGCTTCTAAGCCCAACGTCATCACAAATGACGGAATAAGAAAAGTAGTGACCTTGCGTATAACAAAATCCAAATTGTTTATTAAAACAAGGAAATAAAGTTATCGCAAGAATTGAAGTTAGCGATTTGTATACTAATGGAGTTATCGACTTAGGTCAATTTTTCCAAAGGCTCGAAAAGGGGGCCGGTATACTTACAATCAGCAAACTCAAGTGGCACCGAGCAGAAATATCATTGAATCAATTTCAATAGATAATTTCAAATATATGGGCAATAATGTATAAAAGAGTAGCTACTCAAGCCGGTGACCCAAATAAATAAAAGTACAAGAAGCAATAATGTCTACAATTAATAAGTAATATTCCAACTTAAGGAATTCTTTATATTCTAGTTTAGTCCAATGAAGACGTTCATCACGGACATAGAAACTGAAAATACAAATTCTACACTGACTTACTCGTGCAAAGATTGACAGTAAAACGTCTTCTACACAACACCACCAGACAGAAAAACAAAAAAAAAAAACAAAAAAAACATAGGAGAAAGAGATAACATCATAATCTCAAAATAAAAATAAATAAAAAAATAAAATGATATATAAAAAAAATAAATAAAAATATATTTCAAAAAACAAAACGAAAATATGTAAAATAAAATAACAACCATCTGAAATACTTTTACCATCTTTTTAATTAATAATCATAGATAATTAAAGTAAAAATAAAATAAATAAAAAAAATTAAAATAAATAAAAAAAAAATAAAATAAAAAAAAAATATATATATTTTTATATTAAATTAGGGTAATATATATGTGTTATATAAAATTAATACATACGAAAAAAAAAATAAAATAATTTAAGAAAAAAAAATAATTTTAAAACGGTCTGATCAGCCGTATACATATAAAACTTATTTAAAAAAAAAAAAAAAACAATAAATCGTTTAAAAACAAAGAAGCTAATTATAACACTAAATATTTACACTTTTATAGTTTTATATTATCCAATTTTTATATTTCTAATAATTACAATCATGTATACTATAAATAACTACATATTCATAATATTACGTTATTTTTTAAAAAGGGAGGTGTAGTGTATTCATATATGTTATTTAAAATTGTATATATAACATGTAACTTGTAACACTTTGTTGCAAGTATAAATTAACCTAAACACGCTCAGCATAAACATATATATGTATGCATACCAAAGCACATACATACATATGGTCTGCGCGTGTAAGTAATATGAAGCCTCTTTAGAAGGCCACGCAAGCGTGAGACCGTTGCCCTACGGGAAACGCCGCGCTTGCACTTTAGCCAAACGTATGAGTACAATCGCTCTCCCTCTCTTTGTAGCTGTTAACTGATAACAGCATAAGTTTATAAATGTTAGGCATAAGCCAAGAATATATTTTGATTTCAATAAAGACATTGAATAAGCGAACCTCAAAGTAACAAGATGTTACTTATTACAAAACGTCCTCCATGAGTCGCTATCAAATTCAACTCTATTACCATACTGATTGAGTATTAATATTCGTTGCCTATCTGATTTTCGAATTTTAAAATGACACTTAACGGTCTCAAGCATTGGATGTTCAATTATTGTATCTGGCATTAAGAAGTCAAAGTGCTCCAGTTTCATTTGGATGTACTCCCTTAAAAGTTAATAATTGAATCCACTCCTCCTTTTGCAATCCAATAAAGTTACGTTTATGTTGCTGCAGCCAAACCATAGGTGTGAAATCTCTAGTCGTAGAAAACCCACACTTTAGTTTAAGCTCTAGACTAACAAAATACTCAAATCCAAAAATTATTTCATGATCTTGAATTTTCCTTGAATTTTTAGTTTTTTTCAAGTGTAGCGTATCCATCCTCTCTTAACTGATTTTTCAAACTAAACGCAAAATAAGATAAACCATAATATTTAAGGTATTGATTTTTATATAATTTCTCAGTACATCATTAACGCTAGAGGAAAAATGGTTATTCTAGATAGAAACTCATGTATTTTAGTTGACTTTCAATATGTATTCGGAAACGAAAGACAGATGTTTGTCAAAGAGTTGGCATTTATGCAAGCTGGGTCCGTCACACCCAATTTTTTCCACTTTAAACCACCTTACCACATGAGGGAGCTGGATGAAGTGACTAGGAAAACCTTAAAGATAACCAAACAGTATGTGGACGGCTTAGATTGGTCTGAAGGTGACATCTCTTATCTAAGTCTTGGCGAAATACTAAAGCCATTGAATAGTTACGCAACTGTAGTAGTAAGAGGAAGAGCTAAAAAAGAGTTCTTAAGTAAATTTTTACACACAAAAATAATAGATGTAAATCTTGATCAGAGCTTAGCGCAATATCCAAACTTCTTTACAAATTGTAGAATACACAAAAAAATAGTAAATCAATGTGCACTAAATAATTTATTTAAATTATTTCTCATCTTAGAAAACTCTCAATTTGAGGTATCTGAAAATGTAAATGTTTATGCTAGTATACTTGAATAAAATAAAAATTATTTTCTTATTAATTTCATCATGTTTCTATTTATTATTTAATTAAGAGAGGGTACATAATATTTAATATAATTAATTTCAATGATTATCAACTACAACTTGATTCTATATTAAATTGGTTTTAAACGATGCGTTGAACTATTCCAGTCAAAGGTGAATACTCTGCTAATCGATCATGCATAAGCAGACAATATACCTTAGTATTTTTTACACTAACAGTTTCTAGATCGATCGAAACTCTTACATCGATTGGCCCCGTTTTAACTGTTTCATTCTTATGTGACAAGTCTACAACAACCATTGGTGCTTTCTCTTCAAACTCTATAGGTGTTAGTAATGGCTCAGATTCCTTCATATAGTAGCTTGCTTGAAATCCTGTATACATATCATACAAACTTGCGTATCGTTCATGCTTAAAATTAATGTTCATGTCATCGTACGGAAAGTTCTCCGAGTTAAGATACACTTTTAAATTTCTCAAATGATTATGTGTTAGTTTATCGTCCACTACAAAAGCTATTATCGCAAATCGGGGGCGTTCTCTATTAGCTGCTAGCTTAACATTCCAAACATGTTGTGTGCCTTCGGGTAATGTTGGATTCAGGTAACAATCCCAACTGCGGAATGCAAGTGGAAGTGAGCCTCCACTCTTAGTCAGACTAAACATTTGTAACTTCTTTTCATCACTCAGAGTTACATGTGGTATTTTCCATACAATGTTAGAAATATTTAGCTTATACTCCTTAGTTCCAATTTTAGTGTAGTATACATCTTCCATATTTTTAGTCATGAGTAATATCAATTCATGTTTACAATTTAGTAAGACCTTGTTATAATCTTCAGCAAATCCAAGTAAGTATTTAAGAGGTATAGAAAAATTAAAGTATCCGTTCGACAGCTCTCTATCATTTCCATTGAACCAGCCAGAATTTTCTAACATGCAGCTCTCCGTTTTGTTTAAGGAAGCGTAGTTTTTTAAGGTTGTTGAAATACCAACAAATCGAGTACGATCAATTTCAATTCCATTTAATTCATAACGAACCTCGTCAAAGAGATAACTCATACAATTGTTTTTAAGTTTTCCATCTACAGCAAGCGAGTTATCCGCCAAACAAATTGTGCCCTCAACATTAATAAAACTCTCACAAGGCAATACATATAAGTCCTGATTCTGAATAGTAATCCTAACTTCATCATTGCTTTTAAATGCTTGTAGATAGGGAGAGTAACTATGATATTCTTTCTTGATTATACTCTCATCCGAATATGCTTTCTCTCGAACATTCAATACACTACTCATTATTTTTTTATTTTTAGACCCAGAGATTTTAAAAATAATTTGCTCTCAGGTGTTAGTACTTTTTTCGTCGACCTGTATCCTTCTGTAGTAGAACCTAAAGTGCTCGCTGGGGGTGGATAGCGCACGTTTTTATTATTATAAATAATCATTATCGGCGCCTCAAGTGTAAGCGAAGTGTCACAACCTCTTTTCTTAAATTAACCAAGTTTCCGTTCTGATCAACGATCCGTATTATTAATGACTGTATCTCGCTCGTATTAACTGGCAAATAAATAAGATTATTTGGTTTCTCACTCAATTTATAGCCTGGCGGAACGTTGAGTGCAAACTCATGCAGAGCATGACTTGATACCTCATTTACATATGAACCGCTTACAATGTTACATTCCAGACGAATCGTATTTACTTTTAAAATGTCAACAGGTTGACCTGATATATGCGTTGCATTCGGTTTTAGTTCTCTTTTATTAAATCCAAATAATTGACCGATAGAACGCTCTTTGTTAAAATATATTGAATCTTTTTTAGATGAAAGGGTATTATTATTGCTCTCGATTAGTGGGTGCTTTAATTCATTCGGCTCTATTTTCTTCATTTTCTCTTTAATAAATTCACTTATATCACTAAGCTCATATTATCCCACAGGTATCTCGAAAATATGCTCCCCAATATGGAATAAATTATTATCGTAGTCCACATTTGGAACCGAGTTGTACATATGGAAATCAATTAGTGCACATTCATAGCTCCCACTTAACTCTATGGGAGGATGATAATTAGCTATTAAAATCGAGTTGTTACCCGTCAACGTTAGTGTTGTTGCCATTCCGAAAGATTATTGATAAGTGAATGAATAATACTAGTTTATTTTATTTTATTTTATTTTATTATATTTTAAATTTGAATAAAATCAGCAAACCCCCTTCTATAACGTCCATTTTCTAGCGGATCATCTTTACATATTAATAAAAATCCATATTTTTCTCTCCAACAAAATTGACAAATATTCTTAAATGCATCAAACGACATGTCTACGCCTACATGATCCTGATACACATGTTTCATATTGACTTCATCCTGCCTAAACATAATAATTAGGTTTGCATTGTCACGCACAAGATGCTTTGGGATGCGTGTATACGTTTGACACAAATAGAACGCATCTATATTTTTATGTCTGCCCATGCAGAAGTATGCACGAATATTATCCTGTTTTTCACATGCTACGTCATCAAAAATCATTATAGAGTTCTTTTTGGCATCGCTGGGTGCAACAACATTTTCATTTTCAGAAAATGTAAAGTAACCCATTCCTTTTATTGGTTTTATAAGTGTTTTTAAGTATTCATATTTAGGCTGATATAATGACTTTGAATATAAGTAAATATTCTCAAACTTTAATCCGTTAGGGCTTTCAATCAAACTAATCATAACATTGGTTTTCCCGCAATTTGAAGGTCCGACAATTAGAGCTCTTATTGAATTGGGTAACAAGTTACTATGTCTAAGTTGTTTGACATCACCATTTTTACAATCGATATTTTTTTACTTCTATGTCATTTTTTTGTTTGATTAAACGCATATTAATCTAACTTTTTGAGTAGATCGTTACTTGCTAAAATCTCATTGAAGAATAAACAACAAATAAAATGGTGTTGCGCTTTTATAAAACTACTAGTAACAAACTACCACTCTACTTAGGAAGAGGTATTGTCAATAAAATAATAAACTCCCTACCAGTTGAGCTGCACATACCGGGATATCAGTTTTGTGGTCCAGGAACAAAGCTTAAAGCTCGTTTAGCACGTGGTGACAAAGGAATAAATCCCTTGGATGCCGCTTGTAGAGAGCACGATATAGCCTATTCTAAATATAAAGATCTGGAAAATCGTCATAAAGCTGACTCAATACTAGCTGAAAGAGCGTGGGAGCGTGTAAAAGCATCTGATAGTACTCTCGGTGAAAAATCTTCTGAATATTTCGTTACAAACGCAATGAAAGCAAAGAAAAAATTTGGTATGGGCCTCCTACAAAAACAAAAGAAACAAAAGTCATGTAAAAACAAGAAAAATTTTATGAATATCGTTCGAGACGCAACCCGAGTGTTAAAGAAAGGAAAACCACTTGGCATTCAAGCTGCGATTAAAGTAGCCCGAAAAGCTTTGTCGAAGACCATTGGAAATAAGAAAAATACAGCTGTTACTCCTAGAGTAATCAACGTTCCTAAAATTGGAGGTTTTTTACCACTTGTGCCAATCTTGACAGCGCTCAGTGCATTAGGAGGAATGGCATCTGGTGGAGCAGCTATTGCTAAAAGCATTAATAATGCTAAGAAGGCTAAAAAAAGAGCTAGAAGAGAATAAACGTCATAATAGAAAAATGGAAGCCATTGCTTTAGGTAGTGGTCTCTATTTAAAACCGTATCAAAAAGGTTTTGGTATAACCACAAATAAAAAAATTAATTTTTTATAAATGAGCTGCCCAATAAACCGCTTTCAAACATTGATATTATAAACTTCGCACGCAAACATATCCCACATTTTAGAGGGGTTTATATGAGAAACTCCTTACCGAAACATGTTAGAAAAAGAGAATGCGGTATCGTTAATTTGGACTCGTCAACTGGAGCTGGAACTCATTGGGTAGCTTACTATAAGGCGGATCAGGAATGCAGATATTTTGATAGTTTTGGAAATTTGCCACCCCCTATAGAACTTATAAGATATTTGGGCGAGAACATTCAATACAATTATAATCAAGTACAACAATTTGGTACTTTTAACTGCGGTCACTTATGTCTTAAGTTTTTAATGCTCACCTCAAAATCTTTTTAAAATAATTTTTATATCAAAATAAATACTTTACATTTAAATGGTTTAATAAAGAAGAAAAAAAAGATTTATCATTTATGAGTATATATATATATATATATAATTACGAGTTCACGACCAAGTGGGAATTAAAAAAAATAAAAAAGACATTTGTCTTTAGTTTATTTCTTTATTGTGTTGAACTAATTTTAAAAGATACAAAACACTTCCTCACTTAAGTCTATCTTCTTTCTGATCTTACTCCGAACTAAACTTCAATTGTTCTTGCTGCGCAGAGCAAACCTCCGTTGAGAGCTTTTCTTATTGTCAAAGCTTCTAAGCTTTGATCATTTTAAGCTTTTATCAAAAAGTGCCAATTCGGCGATCTCACGCTTGTGGCGTGATTATACTCGATACCGAAGGTAAAGAGTATATTGGTTTTGTGCAATGTCCGTCATGGTGTCTGTCCGTCTGTCCGTCCGTATGTGTGCAAGTTTTTTCCACACCCTTCAAGCTAGAGACTTGAAACTTTCCAATTCTCTTTATCTATGGGATAGTAAATTAAAGTGTCAAGATGGGGGTTCTACGATAACTGGGGGGCTGGCAAATCTTTAAATTCGATAACCCAATACCGATAAATCCACATATTTCGCACATCCTTACAGCTAGAAGTACCAAATTTGGTAAGAAGATAGCTATTAGCAACCCCCAAAAAACTGCATCAAAAATTTTGGAGCCACGCCCCCATTCCGCCCCCAGCCCCCCCGCATTTTAAAGTCAAAAAGACTATATCTCCCACAGTTTTTGAGCTATAGCCACCAAATTTGGTGCCAAGATAGGTGATGATGACCCCCTAAAAACTGCACCAAAGTTTGGATGCCACGCCCACCCATTCCGCCCCCAGCCGCATTTTGAAATCAGAAATGGCTATATTCCCACAGTTTTTGAGCTAGAGCCACTAAATTTGGTGCCAAGAAAGGTGATGATGACCCCTAAAACTGCATCAAAGTTTGGATGCCACGCCCACCGATACTGCCCTAGCCGCCCCCATCCACCCCAACGCTTCGTCAAAAACGGGAATGCGTGTATCTTCCAGAGTAGTGGAGCTAGAGCCTCCAAATTTGGTGGGAAAATAGCTGGCAACGACCCCAAAAACTGCATCAAAAATTTTGGAGCCACGCCCAACCATTACGCCCCCAGCCCCCGCATTTTGAAATCAGAAATGGCTATATCTCCCACAGTTTTTGAGCTATAGCCACAAAATTTGGTGGCAAGATAGATGATGATGACCCCCAAAAAACTGCATCAAAAGTTTGGATGCCACGCCCACCGATACTGCCCTAGCCGCCCCCATCCACCCCAACGCTTCGTCAAAAACGGGAATGCGTGTATCTTCCAGAGTAGTGGAGCTAGAGCCTCCAAATTTGGTGGGAAAATAGCTGGCAACGACCCCCAAAAAACTGCATCAAAGTTTTGGAGCCACGCCCAACCATTACGCCCCCAGCCCCCCCGCATTTTGAAATCAGAAATGGCTATATCTCCCACAGTTTTTGAGCTATAGCCACAAAATTTGGTGGCAAGATAGATGATGATGACCCCCAAAAAACTGCATCAAAAGTTTGGATGCCACGCCCACCGATACTGCCCTAGCCGCCCCCATCCACCCCAACGCTTCGTCAAAAACGGGAATGCGTGTATCTTCCAGAGTTGAGGAGCTAGAGCCTCCAAATTTGGTAGGAAGATAGCTGGTAACGACCCCCAAAAAACTGCATCAAAGTTTTGGAGCCACGCCCACCCATTCCGCCCCCAGCCCCCCCGCATTTTGAAATCAGAAATGGCTATATCTCCCACAGTTTTTGAGCTATAGCCACCAAATTTGGTGGCAAGATAGGTGATGATGACCCCCAAAAAACTGCATCAAAAGTTTGGATGCCACGCCCACCAATACTGCCCAAGTCGCCCCCATCCACCCCAACGCTTCGTCAAAAACGGGAATGCGTGTATCTTCCAGAGTTGTGGAGCTAGAGCCACCAAATTTGGTAGGAAGATAGCTGGCAACGACCCCCAAAAATCTGCATCAAAGTTTTGGAGCCACGCCCTCCATTGCGCCCCCCTTTCCCCACTTTTTACAAATTTCGAGCTACAGTCACCAAATTTGGTATGAAGATAGCAATTGACATTTCACAAAGATCTGCAACAAAAATTTTGATGCCACAACTACCCATACAGCCCCCACCCCCCCCCTTTCCACACCTTTTACAAACTTTGAGCTAGAGTCACCAAATTTGGAAGGAAGATAGCTGGTGGCATCCCCATTTGCATCGGAGAATCTTAAAGGTAGCGTACACCCCTGCCGCATCCGTACCCCTTTGCAATCAGGCCTCTTTTTACCGGTTTTAATACTGGTATCGAGTATGCCGCAGTCGGTTGCGTCCGACTGCAACGTTTCCACTTGTTTTGGAAATATGTTTATGTCTCACGCTTGTGGCGTGATCTTAGAAATATGTTTATATTTTATGTTTATGTCTAATATGCTTCCTGTGTTGGGGTTTTAGGGTGTAATGTGATATCTTATTGTTGGGCTGTGTGCTATGTGCTGGGGTGCGTTCTATGTGTAACATATTTGAGATATGAATATGTGTGCATATTGGATATCTTACTCGCCCACACTTAAAAAATTTGCGTTACGTTAGACTGCTTCTATCTTGGGATACAGTGCGGGTTGATCTTGTTCAACTATTGGTAATTCTATTTTATCGTTGTTTATTTCTTGTTCTTTAGGTTTTCTATACTTAACAATAAGTGTTTTGGGTAAACTTTTGAACTTATAAATTAAGTACAATAATATGCTTAATATGGTAATGGTTAATGATGTCAATGTTATTATTTGAAATGTATTATAATATTTTGTATGTTCCAAAATTAATTTCTTAGTTTGAATATATGACAATGGTTCGAGTTTTGTTACGTTATTACTGACATAAATGTTTTGTGTAAAATCTAGTCTTGAATTTGATATTGATATTTCGTTGATTTGTATTTCACAATTATAGATTTTTATAATATTGTTTCCTTTTATTTTAATTTCATTGTTCATACAGTTTTGATTTACAATGGTTTCTGGCAAATTCCATGTTAAGATTATGTTTGGTTCTATATAATTTGTTTGAAAGTTTTTAATTGTTTTGGTGTATTTACATTCTGTTTTGATTTGTTTTACAATGCCTACTATGCAATTATTCATTATTTGTTTCTTAGTAATTGTGCCATATACTGTATTATTATTTATAAAATATTTTTCTTGAATATTTTCTGTTACAATATTATCGTTCTCATCTGGGTAGGGTATTATTTCGAAAATAGGTGTTTTGCTAATTTCTTGTGGAATATGTGATATTATATAAATTTCTTTTGTATCAGTTTTTAACCAAGTTGATGTTTTAATATTAAGAATTTTCTCTGGTGTGACATGCAATAAGTAATCGTGCTTTAGTAATTTAGGGTTGAATATGCCTAATCTAGTTAGTTGCATTCCCATCTCTATGTCTTCTATGTATTCGGTGAAATGTTCTAAATTGAAAATTAATAAATCAAGTTTCTTGTTCTTTTCTTCTTTTGTTTTAAATGTGTTCATGGTCTCAATTGCTTTGTTAATTTTTTCGATTATTTGGTTTAGTTCACTAACTTGAACGCTGTTCTCGGCTAAGTTACTTATCTTCTGTTCTAGTTCGTCTCTGTCATCTGTATCTAATGTTCCGAATAAGTATTTATATGTTTTCCTACTAAATTTATTAGTCCTCTCTTTTGTCTTTTGATGATTGTTATCCCGTTCATTTCCCTGTTTAGTTTTTCAATAAGGTAATTTATTTTAGTTGAATTTTCGAAATCCTTGGCTTGTATTAATAGGTTATTGTAGACCTTTTCTATTTTTGTTAAATTTAAAGTTAAATAATGGTATTCAAAATTTGTTGGTATGTCCAGTGTTCCTGTTTTAAATATTAGGTAGCCGTTGTTTGCTTTTATGGGGTTTATTTCGATACTTTGTCCGTTAATTGTCACCGTTAGCATTGTTATTATTATTAGAATTCCCTTCATTAGTTGGTTCTCTGTAATTAATGTATTTACTTATATTAGTTTTCTTTTTCTTCTTGAACTTTGATTTGTAATGGGTGACTTTTATACCTCTATTGGTTTCTTCAAAGTGTTTTTCGTCTAGTTGTCTTACCTGACCTGTCTTTTTGAATGGATTGGTTATTTTTGATTTAACTAATGGTGAAGATCTATATTTTGTATCTATTTCAAATTCTTCTCTTGATTCATTTAGTTTTTCAATTTGTTTCTTTTCTTATCTTGTGTGTCATACTTTGGTGTCCCTGCGTACATAAATATATCTGCGGGTGTTCTGTTTGTTGTGTTGTGTTTAGTTTTGTGATTATAAGTGTATAATATTATTTCAAATCTGGTTTGTTTGTTTTCTATGTTAGAGTCACTGCTTATAATTCGTAATTTTTCGTTGATTGTTTTATGAAATCTCTCTATATCTGCTATACCATTTTTTACTTGTTGTTATATTGATTTTTACGTTCTCAGTTATTAACCATTGTTGTAGTGCAGCACATATGAATGCTGAATCTTTATCTGCTTTGATTTCTGCTGGTTTTCCCATTAAATCAAAAACTTTTAATATGGCTCTTTTGTTTCTAACCAGTCTCGGCTGTTAACTTCAATTAATGTTGCAAATTTTGAATAAACGTCTATACAAGATAGAAATTGTTTATGGTCAACTAAATAAAAATCCATTACATATTTGTCCCTAATGTAGTTTGTTTCTGGGGTTACTTCATATACTAATTTGGTGCTTCTGTGTTCTGTTTTTGAAATGTTGCAAATGTGACATTCATTTATTATGTTTTGTATAAGATTCTGGTAATCTGGATAATAAAATTTTTCTTTGAACCACTGTATTGTCTTTTCTATCCCTGGGTGTAATAGTTCGTTATGTCTTTTTAGTATTTGTTCTTTGAATTCTGCGTACGTTTGTAAGTCTGTTAATTTTGATGAGCTTTTCATTACTTTTATTTTACTTTCTGGGTTTATTATTTCTACAAATGCGTTTTGGAAAATCGGAAAATCGGAGTTGTTGTGGAAATATATAACACTATTTTTTGAACATAAATATTCTTTTATTATTTCTTTAGCTTTAGCATAAGTCATTTCGGTATAAGTTATCCTTATGTTTTTCATATGAAAATAATTAGTAACTTGTGTATTATTGTCGTTTCCTTTTATGAGTTCGATTTGTCTGTTATAATAGTTTAGTGGTCTTTCAGTTATTTGAATGTAACTTTGGTTATCTTCTTGGGCACTATGAATGGTAGCACATGTTGCTTGACTCATTTCTTCTCCCAATAGATTTTCATGTATTTGCACACGTGATAGTGCGTCTGCGACATGGTTTTCTTTACCCGGTAAGTATTTGATTGTATAATCAAATTCGTTTAACTTTATCTTCCATCGTTGGAGTTTCATATTCGGTTCTTTTATATTATTTAACCATACTAATGGTTTGTGATCGCTTATTTTGTATTTCGAATTTTCTTCCATATAGATAGCTTCTATAAGTTTTGTTGCCCGAACTACTGCTAATAGTTCTTTCTCTATAGCTGAATAATTTATTTCATGTTTGTTTAGAGTTCTGCTGGCAAAACAAATAGGCTTGTGATTTTGTGTCAATACTGCTCCTAGAGCTACATTACTTGCATCTGTTGTGAGACAAAATGGTTTGTCATAATCTGGATGAGTAAGAATTGGATCAGAAGTTATCAGTAATTTTAATTTCTCGAATGCTGAGATATATGATGTATCCTTTATGTCTACTTTTGCTCCTTTCTTTAACTTAAGTGTCATGGGTTTGACGATGTTTGCGAAATTTGGAATGAACTTTCTATAAAATCCACACAAACCTAAAAATTTCTTTATCTCTTTTGGAGTCTTTGGAATAGGGTATTTCATTACTGCTTCAATTTTATTTGGATTACGTTTTAATCCTTCTGTTGTCACTATGTGTCCTAGAAAGTCTGTTTCCTTTTTTAGAAATTCACACTTGTCTAGTTGCAATTTTAAGTTGGCTTATGATGATCTAAGCGAAATTCGTTGGACTCTTTTTATTCTTCGTTTATCACGAAATTGAATTCTAAGTCTTCCGACGAAGGTGGGTCTAGACACTCTGGTGCCGTTTCTTCTTCTACATTTATATTGGGGTCGTACTTAAATAAGAATGTATATTCTCCTAAAGTTACGGCTCCTTCTTCGTAATTTATTTTTGCCTTACAAGCTTCTAAATAATTTCTGCCTAACAACAAATCATATCGATTTGAAAATTCATGTATAAAGAACTCCTGTTTGGATGGACATAATTTACATGCTCCTATTGTTATGCTTGATGTTAATTTAATGTTACCGTTAATGGTATGAACGTTAAGTTCAGTGTTTTTTATTGGAAATTCTAGGTAATTTTTATTCATTAAATTTATTGTTGACCCGGTGTCGATTAAACACTTAAGCGGGCTATCATTCATAATAACAATTATGAATGGGTTTTGAGGTTGGTTATTATAAGATGATGCTTGTGCATTTTTGTTTCTATTTTGTGAATAGTTCATGGGATTCTGTTGTCTGCCTTGCTGCAACTTTTGCTGAAATTCGGCATATGTCTGCCTATGTTCTTGTTGATTCTTATGTGGGTTAGTTGTGTTGTAATTTGTTTGGTAGTTAGGATTGTGTTGTGCTTGATAACTGGGGTTATATGTTGAACTTTGGTTAAAATTTTCCTGATACCTTTTACTCGAATTGTTTTTATTTGAATTATTGTATTTGTTATCTTTGGGTTTTTCAACCACACTATTTTCAAATAAGACCTCTATTTGAGCTGCTACTTTTAACAGATGGCTAGTGGTAATATCATACCTAGCTAGAATCATGAAAATTCTATCTGGAATTTTTCTTTTAATTACATCTTTAACTGTGTTATTCATGGCATTTGTATATACTATTGTATTCGCTGTTTTATTTTCTAGTGTTAGCTTATTGGTTATAATATAAGATTTGTGCTCTAGTTCTTCTATGAACTTACGGAGATTTCCTTGATAGCTGGTGTTGTAAAGTTGTCGTAGTAATTCTTCTACTGGAGTCTGGGTGGTGTATTCCTCGATGAGTGCTCTTTTTAATTCTCCCCAATTGTTGGCATGTGATAGCTGCGAAATCCTTTGCGCTTCTCCGATGACTTGTAGTTCGATCGCACCGTATATTATACTTTGTTGCCTTGGGTTTGTGGTAGGGTATAATTGTAGTAAGAATTCTGTCCTCCTGATGAAGGCGCTTAGCTCCTGTTTGTTTCCCGAGAACTGGGGCACTTGTCGGATTTGTGACAATGCCTGGTTAAGTTCTGCATCACTTAAAACGACTGCCATGTTGATTTGATTATTTGATGTGTTGTTGATTATATGGTTTTAGATTGATTTGTTGTTGATTGTATTGTTTTAGGTTGATTAGTTGTTGATTGTATTGTTTTTGTATTGATTTGGTGTTGATTGTATTGTTTTTTGGTTTTCTTAAATTATTTAAACACCATTAATTGTGTTAGTCGCACGATTAGCTTTTATTAAGTATTGCAATGTTTTGATTTTTGCACTTATTTTTCACTAGTCAATTAAACACCATTAAATGTGTTAGTTGCACGAAAGTTCTTTGGCGGATTAGTTTTTATGAAGTATCGCAATTTATTATTGTTGCACTTATTTTACACTAATCCTACCGGCTGCGCCAATTATGAGTTCACGACCAAGTGGGAATTAAAAAAATAAAAAGACATTTGTCTTTAGTTTATTTCTTTATTGTGTTGAACTAATTTTAAAAGATACAAAACACTTCCTCACTTAAGTCTATCTTCTTTCTGATCTTACTCCGAACTAAACTTCAATTGTTCTTGCTGCGCAGAGCAAACCTCCGTTTAGAGCTTTTTCTTATTGTCAAAGCTTCTAAGCTTTGATCATTTTAAGCTTTTATCAAAAAGTGCCAATTCGGCGATCTCACGCTTGTGGCGTGATTTTGGAAATATGTTTATGTCTCACGCTTGTGGCGTGATCTTAGAAATATGTTTATATTTTATGTTTATGTCTAATATGCTTCCTGTGTTGGGGTTTTAGGGTGTAATGTGATATCTTATTGTTGGGCTGTGTGCTATGTGCTGGGGTGCGTTCTATGTGTAACATATTTGAGATATGAATATGTGTGCATATTGGATATCTTACTATATATATATTGTCTGTAAACTATCTCAGTTTGTTTGGAGTATCTGATTAGTTCACATATAGCAGGCCCCCTGTTTCTTGAAAACCAAAAACATTAAAAATAACAGCAACAACAACAAGTTGTATCTGAAAAACATAAAAAATAACAGCAAAACAACACCTTGTTTCTGGAAAAAAAAAATAACAACAAAACAAAAAGCTGTTTCTGAAAAAAAAAATAACATCAAAACAACACCTTGTTTATGAAAAACTACAACAATATAACAGTAAAACAAGGACAGAACAACCTGTTATTAAAACCACCCTCTTTTACGCTCGCTGATCAAGTTTATTGGCTTACTATCATAAATATACTAAAATGAATGAGCATATACTAAAGGAGCTAACAAAAACAAGAAACGCGCTAAAAAGAAAATTTCGAAGTATTAAATTAGGTAAAGCCGCAAATGAATACCAGTTGGAGGAAACATTTAAGCCGATAACAGAACCACTCAAAAAGATTGTACCTGTAAAAGGTGTGTATGTATTGATAGCATCCAGTACAAACTGACTGCTTAATTCTTGTCGCAACTGGCACTTGTAACCAGGTGGACTGCGGAGAATAATGAATGTATCTTTGTAGGTTGTACTAAGAACACTGATTTTATTAACGAAAAGTAACAATATTTATAGGAAATAATAGCTTAGTTTTACAGTTTATTGGTGTCAATTAAAATTAGGTTATTGTGTACTCAGCAGTTACTTGCAATGCAGAATAGCATATTTAGCGACTACCGGGTTGGCTGACCGCTATTGTTGCGACATATTGCATGCATTGTGCAGTCAGCGATATTCTGTGTGTTCAGCATAATTTGGTGTTGCTTAAAGTTTTATTGGGTTAATAAATGTAGCGTATTGTGTATGGTCTTGACCTAGTTTTACATGTGTTAATAATTTGTGTGTCATTCTTACATAGCTATGTGCAGTTATTTGATATCTTATAATATAAATGTGTGCTGACTTGTTTATGACTTAACATTCTCCCGGCCGTTGAAACGGTTTTCAACCATCCTCTAAATCCAGTGTAAATCGTCTTGGGGATGCTGAAGGTTCTGACGGGTTGACTGCTTCGTTCCTAGTGGCTGTGGGTGGACAAGTCCATCGTCGTTGCGTCCGCATTGCATATGCACATAGTATTATGACAGATATCACTAGTGCAGCGTAAGCGGCTATGTGATGATGTTGGACCGAGCTTATTTGGTTGGGCAGCTCTTCTTTGTTGAGTGTTGCCAATTTTACCTTTAGGTCATCTAGATCCTTGTCGTCTTGTGGGTTGTAATCCGAGATGTTGAGAGTTGTCTCTGGTACCTTTGTTATGTTTGGTTGGATAATGTCACCAAAGCGGGCGTAGCCTTGTCTTATTTGACTCGTGACAGTGCCAAAGGTATTGATGCTAATGTCTGTGTTGCGTGCAGTACAGCCAGGTGATAGCGACAGTAATCCACTGTTTTGTAGTTGGATAGTTGACGGTGTTCCGTTGCAAACTGCTTGAAGCTCCACTTTCGAATGTGTTGCGAAGATCCAGTTGTTCTGCTGTTGTGTTTTTTCCCATACCATTTTGGTTGTTCTGTAAGTTACGTGACACGTCGTTGGTGTCTTGTTGGTAAACAGTTGAAACTCACATCGGTTGTTTACATCAAACACAGCTTGATGATCAAAGCATATGTATTTTTCGATGTGTATTGTACGGCAGCGGTGTAGATCATCTTGTGTAAGTCCCATGAATTGATCTCTGTGGTTGTTGACACCTATAATAGGTGTTTTTAGCTCGAACAATCTCCAACTAGTTGTGTTCCACACTGGAATTGGCACCATATTAAATAGCTCGAGTATCGATGTTGACACTAGGGGTAATATTACTCTGAATATCACATGAGTGTCGGTGGCTGTGCCTTCTGCTCGCATAATCCTGTATAGTTGAATTACATTAGATGATGTCACGGGTACCATTTGATCTGGTGGCAAATGATCCCGTATTTGATCCAACTGATCCCTTAATTGTTTAGGGGAGATCAACATTGGGCTTATTGTATGGTGGTGAACTCCAGTTAGTACGTCCACTATTTCGGATTGCATGCGCTGAAGAGATGCTGCTAGCAATGTCAATTGAGTTGTCAATGCCACGTAGTTTTCTGTGAGTCGTGCGCCAGTGTACTTTCCTCTGCTTTGGCTAATGGCGGCTACTTGTTGTTCAAGTAGTTTTAGACGTTTGTCCGATGTTGTCCTGGTTTTCTTAACAACGTTAATGGTTGAGTCAAGTACTGAGGTTTGGTTTCTCAGCAGTGTCAGTAGAAATTCCTCGTTCTTTTGCACCTTCTCTATGACCTTAGTCATTTTATTGGCATAGTCTGAGTCTAAGACTCCAAACAGACTGTTCGCAATATTACCCACTGCATCAAATGGGGAGCGGCGTTTCCGAGTATGTTGCATGAGACCGTTTGCCATTTGTAATTCATCATACAAGTGTCGATAGTGCTGTGATATTGCGTCACATGTGTGGTTGTTGTTTAATTCTGGGCATATGTACTGGAACTCCTTGATGCCTGAATTAAACGTGTTCATGTCTCTCCAGTATGGATCCAATTCATAGTAAATAACTATGGTCCAGTCGGATATTGCTCTCATCGTTGTACCAATTTTTTCATAATATACTCCTGGTTTCGTGTCGAACCTTGTCACCGATACTGACTGTGTAAGTACCAGAGGTAGCATTAGAAGCAGAATTAGCAAGGAGGAAGTTATGGTTGGTGACATTAACCGTCTCCGTTGAGCAGCCGGCGTATCCTTTTTATCCGTATCCTCTTCTTCCATAATAGGTCGTTTTTTGGCCGCTTCTTCCGGAAAGATCGGCGCCAGCCTGTTGATGGCGCGCTTGTAAATGCCTGAGGCCGTCTTTACGTCAACCACTCGTACATGGTTATCCATTCCTGGATATGTCTTTATAATGCGTCCCATAGGCCAGCTCATCACCGGAATGTTGTCTTCCTTGATAAGGACCAGCATGCCTTCCTTGATATTGGGATTAACGGTTTTCCACTTGTGCCTCGCTTGTAATTCTTGCAAGTATTCCTCTGACCATTGCTTCCAGAATCCTTGCTTAATTCTGGATACTAATTCCCAACGTTTCAGTAGGGATTTCTCTTCGCGATCGGCGTTGACATCGGGTGGAGCCGTTAGTGTTTCACCAATCAGGAAATGCGCTGGGGTGAGAGCTGTGGTGTCCGTAGGATCATTTGACATCGGGGTTATTGGGCGTGAATTCAAGATAGCTTCGATTTCGACGATCACCGTGTTAAGTTCTTCAAATGTAAGGGTCGCCGTGTTGGTTGTCGTTACCAACAGTCGCTTTGCCGACTTGACTGCAGCTTCCCATAGGCCTCCAAAGGATGGCGCTCGTGGCGGGATGAATTTGAAGGCAACTTGTTTCTTGTTGCAGTGATTAATGATCTCCGCTTGTGCCTTCTCCCCAAAAATTGTTGATTCCAGTTCCTTCAGCTGGTTGTTTGCTCCGACGAAGTTGGTTGCATTGTCACAATGAATTGTTTGACATTTGCCACGGCGACTTAAGAAGCGTCGCAACGCTCCCAAAAAGGCGTTTGTGGTCAGATCGCTTACCAGTTCAAGGTGAACCGCCTTTGTAGAGAAACAGCAGAATACGGCTATGTATGCCTTGTCTGGTCTTTTTCCTCGAAGTTTGTGGTGAATCCAGATTGGCCCGCAGTAATCTACGCCTGTTGTAAGAAATGGGCGTGTTGGTGTTACTCGATCGGCTGGCAAATTACCCATAATTTGGTTCATTAACTTGGGCCTTGCCTTGTTGCATGTCACGCAGTTGTGAATAATATTCCTTGACATCGTTTTGTCGTTGAGGATCCAATATTGTTGTCTAGCGGTTGCTCGTAAGGCTTGGGCACCGCAATGCATATTGTCCTCATGGAGATCTTTCAACAGCATTTTTACTATTGGATCATTGTAGGGCAGCAGAATCTGGTGCCTTGCATTGTAAGGGAGTGGGGCTTGATCCAATCGGCCACCAACTCGTATAAGTCCATCGGATCCTTGCAAGGGGGACAGCGATGAAATGGAACTCCTTTTTTCCACCATGTTGTGACGCTGCATCGTTTTTAGTTCAGCAGCAAATTCCACTTGTTGTATTGTCCGCAAAATTACGTTTCGAGCGTGATTCAATTCCTCGACGCTTAGAGTGACAGTTGCTGGTCTGTATTTTTGTAGCAGAAGCGTAACATGTAAGCCACAATGCGTTGTAACTTGTGAAATGAATGGCTGTGTCTACAAGTGTACAATTCTTCACCTATTGTAGATGGAGATATTGCGAGACTTATATGTATCGTTTTCCTTTCCAGGTTGCTGGGGGTGATACTGGGTAGGGCTGACCATTTGTCTGGAGAGCCATGCAGAAATAGTGGTCCATACAACCATAAGTTGTGCTCATGTAGTTTTCGTGCCGATATTCCTCTTGAGAGTACATCTGCCGCATTGTTGGCCGATGATACATGCCGCCATTGAGTCTGGCTTGTCAAGGCCTGAATTTTCGCTATTCGGTTTGCCACAAATGTATGATATGTGGCGGCAGCTGCGTTGATCCATGAAAGGACAACCGTAGAATCTGACCAAAAGTATCCTGGCACTGTGTTGCTGTCGAGGCTTAGATCGCGTCGAACCCTTTCAGCAAGCTCTGCACCCAATAGTGCAGCACATAGCTCTAGTCGAGGGAGTGACTGTTTTGCTGTTGGAGCCACTCGAGACTTTGAACATAGTAGCCGAACAGATATTTGTTTGTTTCTGTACGTTGCGCGTACGTAAACTGCAGCGCCATATGCACGTTCCGACGCATCAACAAAGACGTGTAATTCTTTCGTTATCGGAGTCTTACCATCATAAACGTGCCTTGGGATTCGCATTGAATTGAGGCTTTGCAACTCGTCTCGATACTCCTTCCAATCATTCTGAAGACTTGTAGGTAACTCGTCGTCCCAATCGAGCTTTAGTTCCCAGAGGCGTTGCATGAAAATTTTTGCCTTTACTACGACTGGAGCGAACAAGCCTAGTGGGTCGAAGATCTGTGCCAGCTCCGAGCAGACTGCACGTTTTGTAATGACTGTTGCTGCACTGCTGTGAGTTCGACCGCCAAGTTGATCCGTTTTGGGCGTCCAAATAAGGCCTAATGTTTTTACACTGTACTGTTCCAGTGTTTCTCCGAGCTGTACGTCGTTAACTGTGTCTTCTTTGGGAATTCCCTCCAATATTTGTTCATTGTTTGAACACCATTTTCGTAGCTTGAATCCCGATGGCTGAAGAATTTTGTTTAGTTCTTGTTGAACTTGTTTCGCTTCTGCGATTGTGTCGGTGCCGGTCAGGCAATCGTCTACATAAAAGTCACGTTGTAGTGCCTTTGCACCCATCTGTAGCCTTTCCATATGCTTATTAGCCAGAGTATCCAAACATTTTATTGCTAAAAATGGTGCGGATTTTGTGCCATATGTGACTGTTTTCAATCGGTAGTATTTAATTTCTTCCGACGAGTTGTTGCGCCATACAATCAGTTGATGAAACTGATTGTCCGGATTGATCCATACCTGACGATACATTTTTTCAATGTCAGCCGTAAACACATATCTATGTGTTCTGAATCGTAGTAGAATAGACATAAGATCGCTTTGAACCGTGGGGCCTGCATGCAGTATGTCATTCAGCGATTTTCCAGTAGATGTTTTGCACGATGCGTCGAAGACAACTCGTAATTTTGTTGTTGTGCTGTCAGGCTTCAACACGCAATGATGCGGAATCACGTAGTGATTTTTAGGAATCTGTTGCGGTGACACTTGTTTCATGTGTCCCAGCTTCTCATACTCCGCCATGAACGCTGCGTACTGCTTCCACGTGTCAGCGGAGGTTCTGCGCTCTAACGATAGAAACCGTTTGGTCGCAATCACCATGGACTCTCCCAGGGCTGAATAGTGTTCAGAAAATGGAAGTTGAACGATGAATCTGCCGTCCACCGCCACTTGTAAATGTTCTAAGAAGTGCCTTTCACAATGCGCTTCAATTGGTGTTCGGTGTTTTTCTGTTGTATCCAAGCTATCTAATGTCCAGAATCGTTCCATTAATGCATTTGTTTCCTCACTTGTTGCAACTGCGCAGATGGCTGACGACTTACTTGCAGCATTTACTTTTCCAGCAATGATCCACCCGAACTCGGTTTTTTGCATCATTGGACCAGACTGGAACATTTTGTGTTGTTGTGGGAGCAATATTGAAAAACAGTGCTCTGCTCCAATCAACATGTCGATTTTGCCTGGTCTGTTGAAGTTTGGATCCGCCAGTGGTAACTTGCTCGGCATGCCCCAATCGGCCGTGTTGATCGACTGGGCAGGTTGATCCGAAATTATATGCGGTAATACGAATGCTTCCAATCGCATCGTAAAATTGCTGTGAAGTGATTTAACTAGGACATTCACTCGAGCCTTGCTGACTCTTGGCTGTCCTCCGATGCCCTCAATCCGGAGTGTTGTGTCATGACGCTTAAGTCCCAACATTGTCACAAGTCTTTCGGAAACAACGTTGATTTGTGATCCAGAGTCCAGTAGTGCCTTGAATGATGCTTGTTGTCCGTTAGTTGCTTGAACAGCTACCTTTGCTGTTGCAAGTAAGTTATAGTTGTGGTTGTTTGCGGATGCCACAACTTGTGATAATGGCTCTGCTGCTGCTGATGTGACAACATTTTCCAAATGCACTAGAGTGTGGTGCTTTTTGTTGCACTTAAAACAGCTGAAGTTGCTTGTGCATGCCTTTGTTTTATGGTCATTTTTAAAGCAGTTGACGCATAACCTTTGTCTTTGCACCCAATTTAAGCGCTCGCTGACAGATTTTGCGCGAAATTCGTCACATTTAGATAAATAATGACTTGTCTTTTTACAGAAAAGACATCCCTTTTGTGCACCTGAAGATGTTGCACATGTCGCGTTCTTTGACTCCTTTTTAAAGATTCCAGGTGCCTTTTTTCCAGTAGCCATGACCCGAACTCGCTGTTCGAGGAACTGGAGCATGGTGTCCAGTGGCTGGATTTCCTTTGTACTACCCAATGATTGCTCATAGAGTGTTTTGTTTGTGCCATCCAACTTGTTTCTGAGGATGGCAATGATGATTGGATCCCAAGTTGAGATGTCAATCCCGAGTCCCTTCAGTGAGGCTAATGACTCTATGGTGGTGATGTGGAGCTCCTTTAAGGACTTCACATCGTCGCTGCAGGTTTGTTGCAGTAAGAGGCGATTTAAAACCCTAGATGCGATGTCTCTAGGATTGTTGTAGGCATCTACTAAGATTTCCCATGCGTAGAGATAGTTCTCTTCCCTTAGATCGATGTGACGGATTAATCTTTCCGCTTCTCCGACTACGCTGGTTTTTAAATACCACATCTTGCGTATGGTTGGCATCTTTGTTTCATGTATCATACACGAAAACATATCGAAGAATTGCGTCCATTTAAGCGTATCACCATCAAATTTTGGAATGGAAATACGTGGTAAGTTGATGTTATCAGTGCACTCACTGCTTGAATTGCTGATAAGCGCATTCCGAACATCCGCCTCTGCCTTTAAATACTCGGTGGCATTGTAGCCGCTCTCTTCTGGGTCCTCAAATTCCTCGTATATTTGGAAATAGACCTCTTGAGTTTTTGCCCATAATGACTTAACGATGTCCGCATTGACAGGCTTGTGTTGCAGGGCGCGATTGATTGACGCAATCATCACCTTTTGCCGACGGCACAATGCAACTAGCTTGGCATCGACAATTCCTGCAGCAATGGCGGGTTTTGATTCCGTCCTATTGCTGGTAGACTGATCTGCAATATCAGCTTGTTCTTTGAAGTAAGTTCTGGTTTTTTGAACCAAATCGTGAACCTCTTCGGAGAACTTGTGGTATGGGTGAGACTCCTCTAACTTAGAGTTTTTGATCAAGACATTGTTGTTCTTGAAAATAGTCCACTTTTCCTCAAGGATTTTGGCCTTGGCTTGGTAGTAGCCAGGTTTAGCCTTCCGCTCGGCTGGGTCCTTTTTTGTGTTCTTTATAAGCCTTGATACCTCTTGGCTTATTTCTTCCTGCGCATCTAGGACCTCTTCCAATACGAGTGATTTCTCTGTGCTCATTTTGTCGCCTTGTTGACAATGACTAAGCTACCAGAATCACGTTTGTTATGTTGTTGTATATAGCTCTTTGATTACTCCCGACCCGGTGGAAGTGTTTTATTCGCTCGGCCTGAGCTGGATACGCTTCGATTCGCAACCGTGTGGTGTGGTCGAAGGAGTAGCGAGCTATATGTTGTAGAGAGGATCCTTCCTAGGAGTCCTTTGTCGGGGTCACCAAAATGTACCTGTAAAAGGTGTGTATGTATTGATAGCATCCAGTACAAACTGACTGCTTAATTCTTGTCGCAACTGGCACTTGTAACCAGGTGGACTGCGGAGAATAATGAATGTATCTTTGTAGGTTGTACTAAGAACACTGATTTTATTAACGAAAAGTAACAATATTTATAGGAAATAATAGCTTAGTTTTACAGTTTATTGGTGTCAATTAAAATTAGGTTATTGTGTACTCAGCAGTTACTTGCAATGCAGAATAGCATATTTAGCGACTACCGGGTTGGCTGACCGCTATTGTTGCGACATATTGCATGCATTGTGCAGTCAGCGATATTCTGTGTGTTCAGCATAATTTGGTGTTGCTTAAAGTTTTATTGGGTTAATAAATGTAGCGTATTGTGTATGGTCTTGACCTAGTTTTACATGTGTTAATAATTTGTGTGTCATTCTTACATAGCTATGTGCAGTTATTTGATATCTTATAATATAAATGTGTGCTGACTTGTTTATGACTTAACAAAGATTATTAAAGGAAATAAAGAAATTAAGCCATATCCCAGAATCAAAAAAGAAGAAAAAGATAATAGTGTAAATGAGGTGGTGGAGAATGAAAATAATACTAGCGAATTTTATGACGCAATAGATGGGGAAATTGATGAAAAACAGTCAATCCATGAT
This sequence comes from Scaptomyza montana, assembly GCA_018904305.1. Classification (NCBI taxonomy): domain Eukaryota; kingdom Metazoa; phylum Arthropoda; class Insecta; order Diptera; family Drosophilidae; genus Scaptomyza; species Scaptomyza montana. The sequence continues at coordinate 83,022 of JAEIGR010000030.1, forward strand.
TCGCTTATATCGAGTGAACAAAGCTATATTAACTCCGCTACAGTAGGCAATAAAGATTATAATCAGTCAAATGTAGCAAGTGATGATAGTTTTAATCTTAGTCTAAATGAGTTAGAGCGAGAGGGACAGTTAGATAAAGCATTTGAACCAACTAAAAATAAAGGAGAAACTAAATTAGGCAGCTCTAAAATAAACGTAAACAACAAAAGGCTAGAAATGGAAACGGGTGAAAAGTGGAATCTTACTCCTGGATTGTATTCTTTAATCTTTTTAAAAAATCCACATGCCTTTAACCAATTGGATCTGGATACATATAAGGAAATCTTGTCAAAAACAAATGCTCATAGAAGAAATCATCAGCCTAATGAAGCACTGAAAGGTAATCGCTCCAAAAAGTATACTGATATAATAAAAAAACTTTTCCCGAAAGTTGTTGAGCCAAGTGCAGTGTCTACACCTTTGAATAATAAAAAATCTACACATAAAGGCGGAACTCTAATGATGCTCAACAAACATAAACCAAATTATGTATACTGGGATAATCCTAATGAAATTGTAAATAGACTTAAGCTTTTGATCGCTTCACAGGCAGCTGGTAACAGTAGTCATAATAATGAAATTGTATCGATAATTGAAGAGTTGCGAGAGGCAAACATAATTTTTTAATAAATATGATATACACTCATTAAATAATCTTATTATTAATATGTCTCTTGACAAGTTTGGTCATTTCTCGAACGATAAAGAACGCTCAGACAAGTTGAAAAGGGGGATTGAAGCTGTGAGTGGGATTCATATTGATGAGGATGGTAACCTAAATGCCCAAAACAAACGCATTAAAAATTCAATCAGCCCCATAAATAACGATGATTTGGTAATCAAAGAATACGTTGATGTTGAAGTATTTGAATTAAAAAAAAAGTCAAACGGCTTATATTACTCAATTAGTCGAACAAAGAAATAATAAGTTAAAGGATATGGAAAGCAAAATGAATGAAATAACTAACGAAGTAACTAAGTTATTAGATGCTGTTAACAAAGTTAGCAATGAAATCATTTCAAGAATAAACAGTAATAATAAGTTTGTAAGCAAGCAGTTACATCAAGAAAAAATCCAATTGTGAAATCAGATCGATGTTAAGTCAATATGACTCTAGATAAGTTTGGACACTACTCAAGCGATAGGAAGCATTTGGAGTATTTACACAGAAATGGAAAAAGATTAGTGGGTTTTATCGTTGATGAGGATGGAAATTTAAATATACAGAAAAAACGAATCATATGTTGTATACAACCGCAGGAGGCGAATGACTTGGTTATAAAAGAATACGTTGATCGAGTATTCATTCTAGTGAAAAATGATATAGAGCACACCATCTCATTATTATTAATAAGAGAGAGAAACCAAAAAATTGATCTATTTCAAGAGAACTTAAACAATACTATAAAGAGTATCGAAAATTTAAAAGAAATACTTCATAAATATTTTGCATTTGTAATTGGCTGTTTTGAGAATCCTACCATTTTAAAAATAAATAATAACAGCGGATGAGGTGCCTGTACCCCTACGTCACAAAAACGGAAGAAAAATATTAATAAATAAAAATGATATATAAGTAAATACAATTTATCAAAACCCGTTAAATGCTGATTGACCCCCACCACGGTTGGTTATATTTTATGTGATTATTACTATATCAAGAAACATGGGATTTAAATCGTGGAAGTGTATATGGATAGTATGGATTACGATACTGATGGAGAAGGCACCTATGGTGAAAAAGATGTGTTTCTCAAAATTTTTCTCTCGACACAATAAAAAAAGACGTCGTCAACAACAACATTGTACTACGTTATAAAGGAAATAAATAAATAATAAAAAAAATAAAACCAACAAGACGTGCTACATTCCAATCTGAGCAAACGGGAATTAGTGAAAGAATTACATGCTCCTGCACGTAAAAATTTTAAGCGAAGAAGAGTTGTAATGAAGGGAATCGATGATCATTGGCAGGCAGACTTAGTAGAAATGGGAAAGTACTCCTCATCTTATAAGGGATATCGATTTCTATTGACAATCATTGATACGTTTTCCAAATATGCGTGGGGAGTAGCATTGAAGTCAAAATCTGGAAAAGAAGTTACACAAGCTTTCGCGGGCATTTTTAAAGGGAATAGAATTCCTAAGAATTTACAAACGGATGATGGAAAAGAATTTTTGAATACTGATTTTAAAAACTTGTGTAAAAAACATAACATTAATCATTACTCAAGCTATAGTGTACTTAAGGCATCGATTGTTGAGCGTTTTAATAGAACTTTAAAGGAAATGATGTGGAGAGAGTTTAGCTTCAATGGAACATATAATTGAATCGAAATGTATAAGCGATTGATTAAAGAGTACAATAATCAATATCATAGAACAATTAAAATGCCACCTATAAAAGTGAATTCCTCAAATGAACAGATGTTATTAAATACTGTTTACAGTCACTTAAAAATATTTGGTGGTAGCAAATTCAAAGTAAATGACTATGTGCGTATAAGTAAACATAAACATTTATTTGAGAAAGGGTATACCCCAAACTGGACAAGTGAAATTTTTCAAGTTAAAAAAATACAAAATACATACCCTACTACATACATATTGAAAGACTATGAGGGTATCGAAGTGAAAGGCGGTTTTTATAAAGAGGAACTATCAAAAACAAAGTTTCCGCACACTTACCTAGTTGAGAAAATAATAGAAAAACGAAAAGGGCAGGTACTCGTTAAATGGTTAGGGTTCTCGAATGCGCACAACTCTTGGATAGATAAAAATGACGTTCTTTGAAGCAGCAGGTATTGGTCGCATGACTCCATTGAAAGCAACAGGTTTTTGGGCGCGTCACTCTATTGGTTGCTACAGTTATTGGGCGCGTCACTCTTTTTGTGACACTTTCCTATTTTAAATGTGGGCAGGATAATTGTTACCTGTATTGATACCTGTATTTCGCATGTACATGTGTGTGTGTGTGTGTGCTGCTGATGGGTATAAAAAGGCAGTGCAGAGCATAGTTCAATCATACAAAGTCAACAAAGTGAACAAAAGAAGCATCATGCCGAGATTTACCAAGATGCCCAAGAAGATGGTGACAAAACAGCAGAAGAACACCCTCATAGGCTGGGTTATCCCAATACCAGCAGTGCAGCTCATTGGTGTGCCGGAGAGGATGCCGGCGCCGATGGACTTTTATGATCCCATCAACCAGGGAAGAAACCGGCGATGCCGCCGCCGGTTTCCCGGAATGGCCCAGTGGGTCATTAGACTCACATCCCCTGCTCCTTTCGATGCACCCTGGAGGAAACCCAGGAAATCTGTTGAGGAATTGAGCTGGGATGAGCGGACGCCATCACCGCTCTCGGATTTAGGCCTCGACGAGTTGAGGTATAGTCCTCCCAGGCTCGAGAGGAGTGAGCTATTTCAGTCAATGGACTCTTTAGATTTTATGCTGGATGAAATGAACAGCGACGAATTTTTAAATAATTTATAAGAATAAAATTTTTTTTTTTTATAAAATTTTTTAAAAAAAAACTAAATTTTAAATTAAAATATTTTCGTTTGAATTTTTATTTATTTTTTTATTTTTTTTTTTTTATCAGGATTTTCAGGTTTAACAAATTTTATAAAATTAGATACATTTTTTTTTTTTTTTTTTTAAATAAAGAAGAAATTTTATAAAACTATATCACCAATATTTTTTTTATTTATTTTGTTTCGATATTTTATTATTATTATTATTTTTAGGTTTTTCTTTACATTTAGTTTTTTTTTTTTTTTTTACAGGCTATTTACAGGTTTTACAAATTTTATATTATTTACAGGTTGTACAGGCATTTTTTTAATATTATTATTACTTACAGGTTTTTACTAAGGTTTTTTTTTTTTTTGTAATTTTTTTATTCATATTTAATTTACATGTCTTTTTTTTTCTTGTTCTTTTTTTTTCTTTCTTTATTTTTTATTTATTTTTTTTTATTTAACAATATAAAGCTATTCATATATGTGGGAATCAATTTTATAATGACCCCAGGCATAGGTATTTATACCGTCAGACCTTATTTTTCTTTTGTCGTCATTAGAGCTTAAAGTAGTTTTTTTTATCTTATGTGTATACAAGTTGTGGATCTTAGATCTAAACAACATCATTTCATCATTAAATATCTTATTATCAAAAAGGCATTCTTTATAACTATTTATAGTAAGCTTATCTAATGCAGACTTCTTTACACCCTTTGATTTTTTAACACAGCCACCCCCCCTCAAGAGACAATGAATACATTTTCGCTCTGAGACCAACAAACTCCAGCATTCGTTTGCCACAGTTCTCATCCTTCATCATACCCAAGACTTTTTTATTGCACCTCTTAATCCCGTATAACTTAGCTAACTCCTCAGGGTACTCGGACGTATCAAACTTCATTTCTACATCTTCAGCAATATCTGCGTAAAAGTCTTTAGTCTGTATTGAATATATGAACGAGTCTGTATCCATATAATTCAATGTGACTTTTTCTTGAAATTTTGGTTTAATATAATCGTAATGGAAATCATACATCTGCCATTTGGATAGCTCTAAAACTGTAAACCCTAAATACATTGGCTTATCATAAACATTATGGAGCCGCTTCATCTGAATAGCATACATGTCTTCAGCAAATTGCGCAGAGCTGTGAAAACTAGCCTTTGCAATAAGCGAACGTGCACCTAATGGATTGCGTGAGGTTGATTCCCACGAAGTGACAATCTTAACATCTTTACGTTTTTCAACGTTCTCCATTGTCTTCCCATAGACTGCGTTGTTTAACAGTTTGAAAAAGTCTTTTTCAAAATTATTTTTCGCTAGTGTTCTATGGGAAGTGTTAAGATCAATATATTTTTTTAGCCAAGGAGCCTGTTTAAATTTTAAAACTCGATGTATTTTCGACAATATTAAACCATTACGTAAACATTGCTGAAGGTTTTTGTAATGTATAGGGATATTTATTTTTTGACCTAAGGTCAGCAACAAGTTTACACACCTTTGCTTCTGGTGTGGGTTTTTGGTTAAGCGGACAAAAGGGTAGATCATTATGATAATCATGTAATGTATCTGGATATAAAAGGTCTACTTCTAAAATATAGCCATATTCAGAAGTTTCCTCTATTTGAGCAACATTTAATGACAGCAATCTCATCGTCACTCATCCATTGAAAACCAGTGTATGGAAGACTCTGAGACATTGCCCAGCCATACAAATTATTGGCATCTAGATACATTAAGTATTCAGATGGTTTGCTTGCGTCATACGCATCCATATACATGTGGTTGGCTTTGGAGTACCGTTTACAGCACTGAACCAAACCACCCCTAATACCATTCTGAATAAATCTATACATATCAATATCAGTAAGCAGATCTAACTCTATTTCGGTTGTTTTCAGCATAGCATCCCATGATAGACCAGGTGTGGTATAATAATGGGCAGGATCAAGAGAATAAATTTTCTTGCATATTGCGCGAAAATTTTGAAAAACGTCAGTCAATAAAAGAACATCTGTTTTGAGATAGAGCTCCATATATTCTTTTAATGTCTGACAGTTGAAAATTTTCCATACATGCTGTGCATGTAAATAGTCCTCAGGCGAACATTCTTTATTAGTTAAACTATTAAAGAACTTCTCCCTTGGAGGCAGACAGGTTTCAGCTAGTCGGCTTTCTGAGTCCAAAAACTCATATGGAAAGACTCCCTTTCTACGCAATAAATTAAACTCCTCCTCACAGGGATAAAAACGCTTAACGCTCTCAAAACATTCAGTACTCAGATTGCTACTTAAAGCATCTAAACTGGTTGCCATAAAGCGAAACGTATCCAAAAATCTAATTTCTAAATTTTTGTCATGGGACGCTATGTATGTTAATTTGGAGAGTGATATATACAACTCCTTATTTAGTGGGAGTACTTTTATATCACCCTCCACTTTGTTAAGTTCCCTAACGAAAAGATGGGAGTCATACCGCGAAAAATTGTGAAAGAAAACGGGGACAAAAGGTGCAATTTGAAAATTAATATTGCAAACATTATGGGCTGGACCCCTGTACTGACCCGTTAAATGACAATGGTCACGCACTCGGTCGGTCCCCAGAATTTTCTTGCAGATATGGCAATTAACTGCTTTTCGAAAACTGGTTTCCTCCTCTGCACTCATTGTCATTGGTTTAATATTAGAGAGGTAGGTCGTGTAAATTTCACTTACATCTCTAATGAGAGATGTGACAAATTTGACACCTGCATCCTTACCAGTCTCTAAAACAAACTTATCTAAGGATGAGTCAAAGGAGCACTTAATATAGTACGAGAATGCTATAGGCACATGCAATGATGTAGCTGTAACATTCTCGCTCACTTTCGAATTGAGGGGGGTTAGTATGCATTCGAAGTCTGCATACACTACAAATGGTACATCTAAACTACGATTAAAATTTTTAAATTTAAGACTTGCTTTCTCTTCCGTTGGTAGCGTAGAAACCATCTTTCCGCAATTCATCCGATGCTCCATCGATAACTTCTCGCTATGTGAGAAGTTGAGGCAGGTGTTGCAAAAGAAAAGGTTGTTTTTGTGTGCGGTTACCTGTGAGCGAACCAGTCTGTAAATTATCAAAAAGTTTTTAAATAATGAATCTTACCTTGATAAATTCTTAATCCATACAAAATGAGCCCTTCCATCGCTCTCCAAAAGCAATAAACTTATATGCTTTTCGCGTTCGACCTCCGTTAAATACAGCGGACCAACCACTTTTCCCTTTTCCTCATCGAATCCAAAAACGTTGATACTAATTGTGGAGTTCCGTCTTTCGAACACTTTAATTTGTGTGAGCGGAAGCGGAAACTCCAGCTCCTCAAAATCTAACGTAAGTGTTTCACTTACATAGATTTTTGAGTTGTCAATATTCATATTGTAGCTCGAACATCTCTCAGGATGGTTCTGTTGGTAGTGCTTTAAGGGCTGATATTAAAGCCCATTTAAAACAATATTCATCCCTTGTTTTGCACATTCACAATCGCCTTTTTATCTCTCAACACCTTTGGAGTTTCAATATAATTTGAAACTTTTAAAGGAGTGTATTTATTAATATTGCACTCCAATCTTATTATTTGGGACATTGTCGATCCGCTGTCCCTTTCCTGGAACTCATCCATTTTTTGTCGGATGAGTTCAGCATGCTGACTATAGACTTCTTCTATATTTTTTCCAGCTGTTAGAACACACATAGGTGTTTGATGCGACTTGACTTGCATCACCATCTCATCTTGATGGAATTTTATGTATTCCGCAAATAACTCAAAGTTTATCTTACACGATGTGTGTAAAGACAAAACATTGGTTATTATTGGAATGAGCTCTGATGAGGCATCAGTGAGGAATTCCTGGGGATCAAGAATTTCCTCACGCCTATTCTCAAACGATAACGTAAGAATGCGGTTTTTAAATCCACCTGAAATCTGCTTCACAGCACTATTTAGGGGTATGAAAACGCGCATTTTATGTGTACTGGACCTTAAATGTCCATTCCACTTTGAATAAAGTACATTAACCTTACATGTGTTGCACCACTTTGTCGTCGTATTGGGGGTGGCGGCCAAGATGTTGGTGGCGGTGTAGGGTATATTATTGCAGGTGGTGGTGTAGGCTGTGTTGTTGTAGGTGGTGCCGTATGCTGTGTTGTTGTATGTGGCTGTGGGTGTGTGTTGGTGGAGGTGGTGGTGATGGGTGTGTTGGTGTATGTGGCGTTGGTGGGCGTGTTGACGTATGTGGTGTTGAAGGGTGTGTTGGGGAAGGTAGCGTTAAACATCTTCATGAGGGTGTTGGCTTTGTTAGTGATCGTGGAGGTGGCGGAAGTGGTTTGCGATCCTGGAGTGCGGGGTCTCGTTTCGGTACCGAAAATCTCGGCTAAGTCGTTCGCTGCGGCGGTCGTGTACACAACGTTGTAGTTGACGTTTGCAGCCATTTTATTTTTTTTTTTAATTTATTTTTATTTTTCAAAAATTTAAAAACACAAACGTTTTAAAACACGGAAGAAAAAATTTTCAAAATTACACTTGTAAATTTTGAGAGCTACTGATGGTTTTTCAGTCAAAAGTACCTCTTTTATGCGTTTTGAAGTCAATGCAGGATATAAGATTTTCCTAGCACTTGACCAAAATAAAAACAGGTATATATAATATATATATATAATATCAAAGGTTAGAAAGGGATGGCGCTAAATATTTAAATATCAAGCCCAAAGGATTGGAAAATAGTTTTCATATTAAGGATGGTGGGGACCAATCAAAATCGTATAAGGGGGCGTGGCTTATTAAATTAATACAAGCAGGATCACTGGGCGTGGCTTATTAAATTAATACACGCATTATCACTTTCCCCCTCTAACACACATTCTCCTTCTAGCACTTTCCCCCTCTAGCTCTTTCCCCCTCTAACATACATTCTCCTTCTAACACTTTCTCTCCCTAACTCTTTCCCCCTCTAACACATTTGAATCTTAAGCTACAAGTATCAATACTCTTGATTAGAAGCAATGTATTGATCCTGCCGCTGCTGCTGCTGCTGCGTAGGAACATTCCCATCTCTTGTTCACAGAACCCCAGTACATCGAACAAGCGTTCGCTTTTCTCTATTCTCTATCCTTACTTCCTTTGATCACTGGTTATCACAACCATAAACATTCATTTTTTGACGTGTATTGCAGGTTTATAATGCCACGCACGTCAAAGAGGCGCCCTCTCGACTCTCTCTTATCTATCTTTTCTTCCTGTGCACAGTGCACCTCATGACCATAAACAGGTTTACAATGCCACGCACGTCAAAGAGGCGCACAATTGACTCTCTCTTATCTATCCTTTCTTCCTGTGTACACTGCACCTCATGACCATAAACAGGTTTACAATGCCACGCACGTCAAAGAGGTGCACAATTGACTCTAACACTAGTTAGGTAAATAACCAAATCTGTTCCTCTGATCACTGCTTCTCACAGATGCTGCTGGTAAAGTGGTGGGCTAGGAATGTTAATCCTTTGTTCTCCACCTTAGTCTAATTAAAGCGGGCACGATCATGAAAAAAAAAAGGGTCATAAATTATCATATTGAAGGGGTGATAAAAGGGTCAAAAAAAGGGGGAGATAAAAGGGTCATAAAATTAAATGGGGTCATAAATTGTCGGCATCCTTTTGAGTTAGAACCCCCAGTTCCCTACTACTGACCTCTTTTACGTGATATTATTGACATTATATTAGACGCGTGAAGAAGCTCGTTTGCTATGGATAAGGCTCCTTTGATTTTCTCAAAGCGTGTTCTGGATAAAGAATGCGCAACAGCTGATAATTTGTAGTTTGGCGTCCAAGCCATTCGCATATTTGGAACTTGTATCACGCCCAGATAAACAAGTACGCCAATAAACCGTCTGATTTCGAAAGGTAAACAATGAAGCTCTACGCCTTTCGTTTGCATAGAATAAAGATTTGTTTCGGTGCAAATCTTCGTTATAATTTCATCATCAAAGAACTCATTGAAGTAGTTTATAGGATCTTTGACTTCTTGACAAATTACTTCATCTTTCCAAACAGTTTCGCAATCTGGTAGGCATGGTGACCTCCATCTCAAACTATCCAGGTTTATTTTCTCATATGTTTCACTGACAATTTTTTCTGTGTGCACTTCCATTTCAGCTTCATCTGCATTTCCACCGCCTTCCATGATTTCAGTAATCAAATTCATTTCCACGCTTTCTCCCCTTTGTCTCACTTCTTCAATTGTTTCTTCAATCATTCTCTCCAAATTCTCTTCCCCTTCTTCTTCTTCATCTTCATCTTCAGAATTATTCCAGTCAAAGTTGATAATTTTATTTATTTCTGCTTCTGTAAGACCTCTGCGACGCATATCCACTAAAGAAAAAAAAAAAAATTGTTACTTTGGACAAATGTTGCTTATAAAAAACATTGTGTTTATAAAATTCCTGGATCCACAATAATCCAAAAATTTGGTTTTGTAAATTTTATTTTATTTTCTTACTTGTTATTTATAAAATAAATCACTTTGTATAACAAAAAGGCAATCAGTTTACTTTTTATTTAACTTTTACAAAATTAATTTTTGTCACTTTTTTTCACACGTTTTTATGCAACTTTCGCTTGTTATCAAATGAACACCTGTTCAGCTATCGTCATGAAACTTCGCAAACAAGTGCTCGCAGATGTCTATTAGAGATAAGAAAAAACGTGATTGTAAAACTATTGGTATTTTGAGGAGTTATCGACAGAAATATGCAATGTTGCCTATAAGCAACATATGACATGAAAGGGTTAAAGTAGCAGCACAACGGGAGGGATTATACGAAAATAGTGTGATTGATACAACAAAAAATAATAAATATCAAAATGCAAATAAAACTAATTCAGGTCAAAAATATCAAGCAAATTTTAACCAAAGTACACCTACTAATCGCACTAACAAAGTTGATCACAGCTATCAGAACAATAATTACAATAACTCACGTGCAAACAGTCCACAAAATAACAAACAAACATTTAATGAATTTATCCAAAAACAACATCAGGGTAGACAACAAAATCCAATGAATTATCCAAACAATGGAGCTTCAAATGCACAATCATTTAATTATCAAAACCAACCCCAGAAAAGACAAAGAGAAAGTAACAGCGGAGTGTCAAAAATGGACACTACCGAAAATTTTCAAGCAGTTGCCTCGGACGAATAAATAATAATAATCCATTCATAATTGTGATTATGAATGACAACCCATTAAAGTGTGTAATAAACACAGGGTCTACTATTAATATATTGAATACAAATTATTTAAACTTTCAAATTAAAAACGAAGAAATAAATGTTCACACAATCAACGGTAATATAAAACTAACAGAATGCATTACAATAGGTTCATGTAAAATTTGTCCATTCAAACAGAAATTTTAATAACCTAAGTTTTCAAATCGATATGATTTATGACTCGGACTTGACTTTCACCAGTACTGTTAAACACTCGATAGTAACAAAACATGAAGATTCAATTTATAAAAGACTTTACAAGTATTCACAAATACAACATGAGGAAATAGACAATCAAGTCAAGGAAATGTTAGAGCAAGGGATAATAAGAAAATCTCAGTCACCTTACAATTCACCATTAATGGTAATTCCAAAAAACTTGGATGCCTCAGGTAAACAAAAATATAGAGTAGTAATTGACTACATATTTCTAAATGAAATCACAATTGACGACAAATTCCCAATTCCAATTATGGACGAAATTTTAGATAAACTTGGCAGATGCCAATATTTCACAACTCTTGATCTAGCAAAAGGCTATCATCAAATACAAATGGATCCTAAGTCAATACCAAAAACAGAATTTTCCACTAAACATGGGCATTACGAATAAACCCGTATGCCGTTTGGTCCAAAAAATGCACCAGCAAATTTTCAACGTTGTATGAACAATTTATTGGAAGATCTAATCTAAAAAAATTGTTAAGTATATTTAGATGACATTATAATCTACTCCACTTCATTGGAAGAGCACATTTTGTCACAAAACTTGCAATTAGACAAGTGTGAATTTCTAAAAAATGAAATTGAATTTTTAGGACATATTGTAACAAAAGAAGGTATAAAACCAAATCTAATCAAAATAAATGCAGTTATGAATTACCCCATACCAAAGACTCCAAAAGAAATAAAACAATTTGTAGGATTATGTGGATTTTATAGAAACTTTGCAAATATCGTCAGACCTATGACACTTAAATTAAAAAAAGGAGCAACAGTAGATATTAAAGGTGAATCATACATCTTAGCATTCGAAAAACTAAAATTACTTATAACATTCCACCCCATTTTAATACATCCAGATTATAACAAACCATTTTGTCTTACAACGGATGCCAGTAACGTAGCTTGAGGAGCAGTCCTAACACAAAATCATAAGCCAATATGTTTCGCGAGTAGAACTTTAAATAAACACGAAATAAATTACTCAACCATAGAAATAGAATTGCTAGCAGTTGTATGGGCAACAAAAACTTTTAGAACATTTTTATATGGTAGGAAATTTGAGATTTTAAGCGATCACAAACCATTAGTATGGTTAAACAATATAAAAGAACCCAATATTAAACTCCAAAGGTGGAAAGTAAAATTAAATGAATTTGATTATACAATTAAGTATTTACCAGGGAAAGAAAATCATGCAGCGGACGCATTGTCACGCGTGCAACTAAACGAAAATCTATTAGGAGAGGAAGAAAGCCAATTCACCTGTGCAACAATTCATAGTGCACAAGAAGACAATCAAGGGTACATCCAAATCACAGACAGACCGTTAAACTATTATAAGATACAAATTGAATTAATTAAAGAAATTGAAAATAAGACAGAGGGTACTAATTATTTTCACAAGAAAAATATTAAAATAACATATAGAAATGACAAACGCGAAAGCAAAGGAAATCATAAAAGAATATTTATGCGTTAAAAATAGTGTTTTATATTTTCATGATGACAAAGATTTTCCATTTTTCCAAAGAGCATATGTAGAAATAATTAATCCAGAAAGCAAAATAAAAGCACTGAAGAGTAATTTAAAGCTAACAGACTTACAAACGTATGCAGAGTTCAAAGAACTAATATTAAATAGACACATTGAGCTATTACATCCAGGGATAGAAAAATCAATAAATTGGCTTAAAGAAAAATTTTACTATCCAGATTATCAAAATATAATACAAAATATTATAAATAATTTTCATATTTGTAACATGTCAAAAACTGAACACAGAAGCACAAAATTATTATTTGAATTAATCCCACATTACTAAAGCATGATGCCTTGTTACACATAACACCAGATAAAATACTTAACACTAGGGGTTTTTACACGCAACATTGTTATTCGTTAAAGTGCTTCATGTATTAGGGGTTTTCACACGCAACGTTGTTATTCGTTATTAGTTTTTCGATAAATTTGTTAAAGCTTGTCAACTGTGAAGACTCGTTTTTTTGCGTCTGCTGTTAATCGTTAAAATATTTTCAACACAGCTGATATTGCAAGTAAGACACAGAAACACACGAAAAAGGGTAAAAAGACTAAAAAAAGTGAGAAATCTAAAATATTTAAACATTTGATTGAAAAAACGATTCAACGAATAACGTTCATTGAAGGTTAATATAAGTTGTAATATTATTGGAATATATCGATGATTAATATATTCTTCATACAGATATATTTAGCGAAGACGAAGAAGATGAAGTGGACAACGCGTTTGACGAACTGTATGAAGATTTGTACGTTGTCAAGAAGTGTCGGAAGGGAGTTGTAAATGTTGTTCCAAAATCAATCCATTGGCACGAAGATATTTTAACTTCAATGGATGAGAATCGCTTCCGGCAAATGTTACGTGTAAGTCGGACACAGTTTAATCATCTTTTATCACTGATCTCAAATGATGAAGTATTCTGAAAATGCAAGAGTAAACAGTTGTCTGTAGAGCTACAACTCGCAATAGTGCTATTCAGATTGGGTTCATCAGGAGAAAGTGCATCGGTTGCAAAAATTACCACGGCTTTCGGAGTTGGCGACGGCGGCACCCTTGCTAAAATTACAAATAGGATTTTCAACTGTTTTTTAAAGCTATTGCCCCAGTATATATACTGGCTAGACAATAATCAATCACATACACACCTCAATATCAACGTTTTCCAAAAGAAAATTCAATAAAGTATTGTGATTACACGCTTCTTCTTTATGTTTTCCACTTAAGACAAAAGCTTTTATTAATAAAAAGGAAATAAATAAAACTCATATCATATTTAATACCTACTTTCAATCAATTATTTGCAACACAACTGACAAAACACAAAGCACAGCTGATTAATGTTTTACCGAATAACAAGTAATTTGTCGGGGTTGCCAGCTCGTTAAAGTGTTATTCGTTAAGCCGGCATTTTGTTAAGTTTACAAAAACAAAATACATGTAGAACTTTAACGAATAACGAATAACGAATAACAACGTTGCGTGTGAAAACCCCTATTAAAACATCCACTTGGTTAAAATCTGATACAAAAGAAATTTACATTATATCACATCTACCGCAAGAAATTATTAAAACACCTATTTTTGATATAATACCATATCCAGATGAAAATAATAATATTTTAACAGAAACAATTCAGAAAAAATATTTTATAAATAATAATAAAGTATATGGCATGACAGCAAAAAATCAAATAATTAATTACTGTATAGTAGGTATTGTCAAACAAGTAGCAACAGAGTGTAAATACACTAAAACAAATAAAAATTTTCAAACAATTTATATCGAACCAAATATAATTTTAACATGGAATTTGCCCGAATCTATTATTACACACAGAAAAAAAAAAATTTTAAATCGCATAATTTACACTTAGATTCTAAAATTTTTCATAACGATTTTCGGTCTACACCTATAATTTTAAATTCTAAAAGTGGAGTTTTAAATTAAAATTTTAAAATTAAAATTTTCAGTTTAAACTTTTTATTTTTTATTTAAAGTGCTTACATTTAAGTTTTCACAATGAAAACTTTTTGATTGAAAATGTTTTAATTTTAAAGTTAAGCATTAGAAACCTTAAATTAACTAAAATAATTTTTGAATCGAAATGTTACATCCCGATATCAGTACTTAACTTCACATAGGTGGTTAGTTCATGTACAAATTTTTAGTATAAGCTACTATTAATTGTTATTAAACTTTTTGCTTGGGGCACACGGGTACACACTAGTAGCAGCATTGCGTGATAGCTCTTCTTTGTTTATAGTTAATAGATTCCTTGAATATATGCGAGAGAAATATTTAGGGTATTCAGTAGCTATGCTATGTGCGTAAAGTGTTATATATAATACAGTGTAGCTAGTGAGTGCACTTTTAACGTTTCTTTTGTCGTATTTGTGCTAAGTCAGCTGTTTGTTAAATTTGTTAAATTGAATTGAGCAATTGATAAGCTGAAAAAAGTTGTTGTTTTCATAAATAATAATTGAAAAACTTTCTTTATTATTCAGAAAATAAATGTTTTTTTATTTATATCAACACTTAAGCATTCTTATATTTTACTTCTAGTTCTAATTTTTGCATTCTATCCTCTTTTCCCAGCTGCAAATTTTTGAATTGAAAATCATTTCGTATTTTTTCTTCCTTTCCACTGTTAAAAACATCAGTTTAGTCTTTTAAATTAATAAATCATAAAATTTACTTACTTTTACAACCAAAACTTGCCTAGTGTGACCTAATTTCACTAATTCAATTATCTCGAAAGCAGCTGTTTTTATAAATAGTCTGGCAACCACTCAATAACACATATAGTACAATAGTAGCAAACATACCCAGGGGCATGTTTGCTGTGTTAAAAATGCTTCTGTGTGTTTGTTGTAAAGCTTTCATATAACACTTTAGCACTTTACGCACATAGCATAGCTACTGAATACCCTAATTATGTTCATATACTTGGAATGAATTATTTGTATAATTTTAAATTAATTTTTTAAAACTTACCGATCATGAAAAGCCAATACCTATGCCGCGACTCGAACCTGGGACCTTACAATTACCACGCGGATGCCATAGCCATTACGCTGTTGCCGACTATGTCTTACAGGCAGTTAATTTTAATACATAGTAATAATAGATATTCTATTTTTTTCTCTTCTTTTTTTGCACACGCTCTCTCGAAAAATAAGAGCACCTCTCTCTCTCTCTCACTCTCTATTAAGCGTAATTCTAGAGCGATTCGTACTGATTTCTAAAATTTTAATTATCAAATTAAATGTGCTCGCTTTAAATATGTTTTTTAATAGGGCAAATTATTAAATTTAAAATTTTCATTTTAGGTTTAAGAAGTAATTATTTAAATCAAAGTTTTTCCACATTGATTTTAATACGAATCGTTTTAAATTTTATGTTTCAATACGATTAATTTTAAAATCAAAAATTTTCGTATTGAAATTAAGAAAAAAAAAAATTTAAAATCTGAATCTAAAATTAAAATGTTTGGTTTTACGCTTCATTTTTTTTCTCTGTGTAATCAAAACTGTATGAATAATGAAATCAAAATTAAAGGAAATAATGAGGGTATTCATTAGCTGTCGTAAAATTGTAAAGCGTAAAATTGTAAATCCAAAAGTCTACAACGCAACAACAAAACACATGAGAAAAAATTACGACGATTAAACATGCCCTAGGGTATGTTTAAAAAAACTGTCGTAAAATAGTAAAGTTTCGATGAGTTGAAGTGCTGTAAAATTATTCAAAGTATCGAGTAAAAATACTTGGTATCGAGCCATATCGAGATTTTTGTCTAAAAAATATGCGGTCACATATAAAAATAGTCAGTAAGATTCAAGTATTGTAACGAACCTAAAGTTACGCGGTTTTTAGCTGGGCTAACTCTCGCGGTGTTGAGGGTACGTGCCAACAAATTTATATTTGTGGCGGCTGCGGCAATAATAACACAATTTAGTTTGACTTTTTATACATATATTTAACTGCACTCTCTGCTAGTTTCACGTTGGGTTTTTACAATTTAGTTGTGCACTTAATGATATTTCTTGTTTGAGTTTAGGAAATCGCACGGATCTTGTGTCGGGGTTTTATTTGCAATGCTGGCGCTCTCGTTGCACCAAATATTCAGAGTCAATGTTACGCCTACTAAACGAGGTTTTAGCTAGCAACGCCTGAATTCGCCAGGCTCTACTATGGCCTCCTTGTTACCACAAGGATTTCGCCAATAGTCTCGCCTACTCTCAAGCTCTGGCTTTAGCTTCACCTGTCCTTCGCCAGGCTCACTTGTCTGATACTTGGTTTTAATTCGAGGTTGCTTTGCAAATGCAACGCGGCACAAGACTTGACAACTTTCGTGTATCGATTTCTCAGTACAATGTTTGTTAATCGCTAAGGACACGATCTGCTTTGTCTTTATTACGATATAAATCCTTTTAGTTTCTTAAAAATTATCCTTTCGCGTAGGATTTCTCGCCCTCTGAGTCCTGTGTTCACTTTATGTTTCGCGTTGACGTTCCACTTTGCACTCACACTAACTCTGTATTCGCTCTTGAACTGACTCTTCAATTGACTCTTGAACTGACTTGTACGCAACTAACTTGCCGCTCTGTCCAAGGCGGCTCCTTTTTTAGTCTTCTGCTGTCTCGCTGGGCCGGGGCCTGTCAGCGCTGCCAATGTCGCGCCAAGGGCAAAGGTGGCGTGATCGTTCCAGTGAGATTGGCCTAGCAACAACGGTTCCTCGTTGCTGATCACGGCTGTCGTTGGTGTGACGGTGATCACTATATTTTGTGGATGCACCGCTCGCACACCAACGGCACTTTGCCACGACTTTTGCGGTACGTGTTTTTGCGGCTCCCATGTGCCAAACACGTACCTTAGCGCTGACATCCTGTGTCAGAGCGAGACAGCATGCGAATTCGCCGCAGCTCAGGTCCGGCTGCGGCTATAAATGCAATCGCTTTTTGTGAGGCGCTATAAGTGAATATGGCTCCTCACACTCCCCTCTTTCTCCGGAAGTGGAAGCCTTCCACTTAATTTTGCGTCTTTCAAATCGATCACCTCCGTTTTGAACCTTGGCGTCCGTTAACAGTGTCGGTGTAGCGATCAGCTGGTGGTTGTGTAACGCCATCTAGTGGTGCGTTGCGCCATAGCAGCCAGCTTTGCATCGCCCGGTGTTACTCGATACGGCCTGATCGATATTTGCGATGTGGCCAGATCGATATGGCCATACGCAACTATCCAACACTAATCGGCCATGACACACATTTTGCAGTTTGCAATTGTTTTGTTGTTGCTAAAAAGAATCTAAAAAGCCAAAGTAAGTAATATATTTTTGCGCCTTGCGCCATTTCCACCATATCCTAACTCATGTTCTCTTTTTTCCAGGCCATGCCGTTTTGCCGCTCGCGCTGGATCGCACACACATTTTATGTGAGTATGCTTCCAGCAACTTTCACCCCCCCTCCTGCAGTTTAATCCACCTGTTTTCCTTTATATTTTTTTTCAGGTTAAATTAATATGCAAAACATATTTTTTTTTCATTTTTTTTTATTGTGGTATTTTGCTCTTTTTTTTCTTATTCTGCCACAAAGGCCCGCGTGCCTCGGGTCGAAATTCGCACGCGGTATCGTTGGCCGTGCGCCCAAACAATGCGCGACGTGCGTCGGTCGCTACCTCCAGCTGCGGCGGCTACAACCTCTGATGGCCAGTCGGCTCGCGCCACCTCTCTCCATCCTGGAATCGCCAGTGGTGCGGACGCCTGCCGCTGAAGTACTGGGCGAGCCGGCCGTTTCCCAGATGGGCATGAAACCTGCCGGCCGAAAGCTGGGCGTGCCGCATTGGGCGCCCATGTTGGTGGCGGAGGCGGTGTCCTGGGGCGAGGCGGCGTACCCACCTGCAGCGGTGTCGGCCACAACCACGGCGATGTCTTTGTTGTCGGACTAGTGGCCGCGTTGATTGGTGCCGGTAGTGCGCGTGGTGGTGACGGCGTGCGCGGTCGTGGTGGTGGCGGCGTCGGCGTCCGTGTTCGTGGTGGCGTTTTTGTACGCTGTCGGGGTGGTGTTTGCGTACGCGGTCGTGGTGGTGTCATTTCACGTAGAAACTCGTGGCGTGGCAGCGCCACCTCCTCTGCCCACTTCACGACAATCGTCGCGGTGTGCTGCCATCGCCCATCCACAAAACACCTCTCCCGCGTTATGGTCGCCGCCGGTGGTGTCGACTCACCCGGATCGTTCGGCGGCATCTGCTCCTCTTCGTCGGACGATATATAAATAACGTCCTCATCCTCCTCATCCTCCGAGGCGTCCACCCCACGTGGGAATGGCGACGGTGGCCTAGCGGGGCGCCAGTCTGGCGGTGGTGTCTCGGGTAGTGGTGGTGTGGCGAACCGCTCCGGGCTGGCTGGGCCCACATGCTCATCCTCTGGCGTCGGTGGTGCCTCGGGATGGCACATGCGTACCCATTCTGGGTTCACTTCCATGAAGTCCCTTGGCGGCGGCGACTCCTCAACATCGCCCACTGGACCAGCGCTGGAATCCACCTCCCAGTCGCTACTATTCCAGTCGTCGTCGTACGCCCTGCGCACCCACTCGCGCTCTTCCTCCAGCTCCTGGCGGCGACCACGCTCGCGCTCGGCTGCCTCCCGCTCCTCAGGCGATTCTAAAATGGGCGACAACCACAGCTCCAACACGTCTGGCGACGCCTCCCGCTGCGGTCCGACACGCGCATAGGGCTGTGCGGCCCAACGTCCTCGTCGCGCCACGTTTCTGCGCCCTCTGGCGCTGGCACCCATGGCCGCCGCGTCGACCACGCACACATCCCCCGCTGGTGTGCGAGAGTGCGCACGTGGGTCACGGCTCGACGCATGGGCTGCCCTTCCTGCTCCGTTGTTGCTGCCAAAATTCTCCATCTTGTGAGTGTTTCCTTGTAAAAATATCGCAAAGTGACCGACTGCATGGTAGTCGGCGCCTTTTATACCCCTACTCCGTACGCATGTGCAACAGTGTAGGTGTGCAAGTTACGGTATCCTTCCCGCCTGCGACCGCCATGTTTTGTCAGCGCTCTCTTTGCGATATCGCTAACCTTTTTCATTAACCGTTTTCCTAGCAGCGTTTTTGTAATGCCCTTGGTTGGGCCGTGGCTCTTATTACATATTTATTTTCATGCCATCCATTCCCCCCGCCCACACATTCATTGTTGTCTGTTATTTTTAATAAATATGTAATACCATACATATTTATTTTTATTATTTATATAATATGTAATACCTTACATATTTATTTTTGTTATGGTTTAATAAATATGTAATACCTTACATATTTATTTTTATTATTTATATATATGTAATACCTTACATATTTATTTTTGTTATGCTTTAATAAATATGTAATACCTTACATATTTATTTTTATTATTTATATATATGTAATACCTTACATATTTATTTTTGTTATGCTTTAATAAATATGTAATACCTTACATCTTTATTTTTATTATTTATATATTATGTAATACCTTACATATTTATTTTTATTATGCTTTAATAAATATGTAATACCTTACATCTTTATTTTTATTATTTATATCTGTTAAATGTGTTGAGTAGGTACAATAATTAATATGTATTAATACATATTCAAACCTTTTTTTTTTCCAAAAAAAAAAAAACAAATCAACTAATGCTTTTTTTTTTATTTATAGAGGGCGATGGAGATTCAGGTGAGTAAATGAGATACGTCCTTAACAAGGCCACTTATTAACCGCTCTTTTTATTCCAGATTTTCACCACAAAAAAAAAAAATTACTTTTTGTTCTAGGGTCTTAAAATAATTTGTGACCCCAAAATTTTTTTTTTTATTGTCTCACCCGTTGTCCGTTCCGCCTCCGTGGGGTTTTATGTCGCCTATGTGCGCGGTCCGTTCTTTTTCCCCAGTTTTCCCCTGTAATTTACAGATTACAGGTGATACAAAATTTATTATTGTATATGGTCCGGAAAATTTAGGAGCAAGCTTCGCAGCGAAGCCTTCCGCTGCATTTGACAGGTGGTGTTGTTTCACCCACACCTTGTCTCCTACGGATGGTTTCCACTGCCGTCTCCGTAGGTTGTAATGCCTTGCTTGGTCCTGAGAGGCCTTCTCTAAACTCCTGCGCACCAATTCAAAAACTTCTCTAAGTTTTTGCGCATTGTCGCTGGGTGTTTGTGTCGGTTGCCCTGTGCCGAGTGTAACGTTGTCGTACAGCGCATTTGGCAGCCTTGGTTCCCGCCCTTGCGTGATAAACGCTGCACTGTAGCCCGTAGACGCCGATACGCTGGTATTAACGGCTAGTGATAATTCTGGCAAAAATTCATCCCAGCACCGCTGGTTATCTTTTGTGAATTGTGCAATCATCGTTTTTACCGTGCGGTTCGCACGTTCTGTAGGATTCTCTTGCGGAGTGTATGGTGCCGTAAATTGGTGTCGCACTCCTAATTCTTCGAGAAAGCGTTTGAAAGCTTTACTCGTAAATTGTGTTCCGTTGTCCGTTATGAGAATTTTCGGCACCCCAAATCGTGCCAAAATTCTCTCTCTGAATCCCTTTTGCAAAGTGGCTGTGGTTGCGCTCCTCAGCGGAACTAACTCAGTCCACTTAGAGAAACGGTCAAACATCACAACATAGCATTGTGTTGCCGTGTTTTGATCTTGGCAGTGGGCCAACAAAATCAGCACACACGGTACTCCATGGCTCTTCCGGAATTTGTGTCAACATCTTTCCTGCTGCTGCCATTTGACTTGGCTTGTATTTTTGACACGTTTCGCAGTTGTGCACATATGCGCGCACGTCCCTGTACAAGCCTGGCCAGTAGTAGCGTGTCGCTACTCTTGCTATCGTTTTCCGGCTTCCCAAATGACCGGCTGTGGCTGCGTCGTGATTCTCCAATAATACATCCTTCCTTTTACCTTTGGGTACACAAAGCTTCCAAGCTTCCACATCTCCGCCTCCAGCGCGGTGTGGGATGTGTCTGTACAGGTTGCCATTTTCCTCCATGTAATCCGGATATTTCCTTGCATTTTGTGCGATTTCCTTTTTTAATTTCTGAATCCATTTGCAATTTGCGTTGTCTGCCTCCATCCCTTCTGTGGCGATTTTCCTTAGGCAGCATGTCTCCGGAAGTGGCTGTCTCGAAAGTGCATCGGCTACGACATTGAGGTTGCCTTTACGGTATTTGACTTCAAAGTCGTACTGTTGCAGTTCAAGCGCCCAACGCGCTATTCTGCCTGATGGACTCTCAATTGAGTTTAGCCACTTCAGCGCCATGTGGTCCGTTATGACCACAAAATGGTAGCCTTCCAGGTATGGCCTTAGCTTTCTGATTCCCCACACTATGGCTAGACACTCTTTTTCAGTTGCCGAATAGTTCCGTTCGGCACCGTTTAGTGTCCTACTGGCGTACGATATTACCCTTTCACCTTGCTCCGAAGGTTGGGTCAATATCGCACCCAGGCCATAGTTACTTGCATCCGTCTGCAAGCAAAATGTTTTTGAAAAATCTGGGCATGCCAATACTGGGGACTGAGTCAGCTTCTCTTTGACCGTGTCAAAAGCTACTTGCCGCTCCTCAGTCCACTCCCATTTTGCGCCTTTTTTCATCAATGCGTTCAGAGGTGCTACTTTCGTTGCAAAATCTGGTACGAAGCGCCTGTACCATGATGCTACGCCCAGGTATTGTCGTAACTCCTTTACGTTGCTTGGCGGCTTCAATTCTGCGATTGCAGCAACTTTCTCCGAATCTGTGCGAATTCCTTCCTCTGTGACTCTGTGGCCCAAATATTTCAATTCCTTTTTAAAGAAAGTCGCATTTGTCCACGTTGATGCGCAGATTTGCTGCCCTCAACCGTCGAAATACCTCTTTGAGATTTGCCATATGCTCTTCGCGCGTTCTTCCGATGATTATAATATCATCTAAATAAGCAAACGCGTGTGGCATCATCTCTGGTCCAATAACGCGATCCAAAGCCCTCTGAAAAGTTGCCGGTGCCGAGTGTAACCCAAATGGCATCACTTTCCACTGGTACAATCCTTTGCCTGGGACTGTAAATGCTGTCAGTGGTCGGCTCGTTTTCTCCATCGGGATCTGCCAGTACCCATCTTTCAGATCCAAGCTAGTGATGAAGTGGGCTTCACGTAGCTGGTCTAAAATGTGGTGCACTCTTGGCAATGGATACGCGTCCTTAACGGATCGACTGTTAAGTTGCCTAAAATCCACACATAACCGCCATTTGCCATTCTTCTTTTTCACCATCACGATTGGTGCGCTGTGTGGGCTGTTGGATGGCTCTATGCAACCTTTCGCAAGTAGTTCCTCTACTTGCTGGTTAATTTCCGCTTGCATTTTTGGATTCTTCGGAAAATAACGCTGTTTTATAGGCCTGTCATCGCTCATCACAATTTTGTGTTCCGTAATTTGTGATGTGCCCTTTAGGTGTTCGAAGGCTGCGACTTCCCGCAAAAGAAATTCATTAATTTCTTGATCCTCGTGTAGATTTTTGGTTTCAATAGCTGGGTTTCTGACATCGTGTATTGCTTCGTCTTGTTCGGTTGTATTCTGGACAACTGCCACCGACAGTCTCTCCTCCAGCTTTCCAACCTTGTGCCGTCGTGCTGGGATGGTGACCACCAATCCCGCACACTGCAACACTGTGCCCATGCCAGTCAGAAAATCCCAGCCCAGCACCAAATCGTCTATCACACCAGGCATAATTAGCAACGCTACTTGCAAACTGCGATGCCCGAGTCTTATTTCGACCGTTATTTGTTCCGTTGTCCTGCTGTTATGTCCGTCTGCTAACTTCACCTGTCTACTTGCGACGCTTCTCCGGCCTACAGTGCTCAGTCTACAAGCTAGCTCTTCGCTAACAAAGCTGCTTGTAGCCCCTGTATCGACTGTAGCCTTATACTGACCCTCACCGATCCCTACGGTGGCAGTCAACTGCGTCCCTTCGTCCTTCAGGTGACCGACTAGCGTCTCGGGGCGGACCTTGGCGGCTCCCGCTCGCCCCTCGCTGGCGGACGCCGCTGGCCGTTTCCCGACTGACAACATAGTGCCGTCCGCTGACCGATTCTGCCACAGACCCAGCAGAACTCCAGCATTGGGTTTCGACACTCTATCGCCCAGTGTCCCTCCTGTCCACACACGCGACATGCCCTTCCTGGGTTGTTTATGTGTGTCCTGGCAGGATTTTGCTGGGTCCTAGGTGTTGGGGTTGGCCGTTCGTCCATTCCTCCAGTGTGCTGGTTCTGCTCCTCCATGGCCATAAATCGGGTACGATTTGCACGATTCTGATGGTGCTCGCGAACATTTTGCTGCGTATCTCGGTGTTGTTGAGGCTGTTGTTGTTGATGTTGGCTGTATTGTTGTTGGGCTGCAGCACTTTGTAGCCTCAGTTTCAGCCTATCCTTTTCTAGTTCTTCGAATTCTTCTGCCAGTTGCATCAGCTGGGTCAAATTCGAGAACTGGTTTGGCCGTGCGTATCCGCGCAAGTCAGGAAGGCTGTTGGTGTAAATAGTGCGCACTTCCTTCTCTGTTGAGAGTCGTAGGGGTCTCATCAGAGTCTGCATCTCCACCATATAGACTTTAAAAGGCTCATCCAGAGCTTGCCGTCGTCTGCGTACTTCATCGTACAAATTTTCAAAATAATCTCGAGGTAAAAAGTATTCTTGAAAACTGTCGACAAAATCCACCCATGTCGTCCAATGCCTGTTGTTAGCTATGTACCACTTAAGTGCCATTCCTTTCAGCAACTCCGGCATTGCTCTTGGAATTAAATTTAAGTTTAATCCATATGTGTCCGCCGACCATTCCACTTGCTCCAAGAATTCGAGAGGCTTCGATAGTCCATCGAATCGAAAGCTCCACTCTCGAACTTGTTTGGCTACTTTTTGGTATTCACTTGCCCTTGCATTGGTCTGATCATGTGTGTGGGTGTGGCTACGCTCTCCTGGCTGTTGGGTTGTACTCCAGGGCGATCGGCGAGATTCCTGTAAATCTCGCGCCCTAGCCGCCGCGCTGGTGCATGGGACGCTCAGCCTTGCTACGTCTATGCCGGCAAACTCCTTTTCCTCTTCGTATTCCCCTTCCTCGCGCATGAATTCTGGTTCTTTATTCGGCGACTGTCGGCTGTATGTTTTCGCCAGTTCGCTAATGCGAACGCTGTGAGGAAGAGTATTTTCATTTTGACTTACCCAGTCTCCGAATTGTCTTCTCATATTTTCGACAGTGCCTTCCAGCTCCAGACCGAATTCCACTCCGCATTTCACTAGTGCATCCTTTTTTAGATTGTACACCCACGAACGAACCATATTGTCAATTATTTATGTGTATTTATAAAAAAAAACTATGTGGTATTAGCCGTAGATCCACAGTTGGGCGCCAGTTGTAACGAACCTAAAGTTACGCGGTTTTTAGCTGGGCTAACTCTCGCGGTGTTGAGGGTACGTGCCAACAAATTTATATTTGTGGCGGCTGCGGCAATAATAACACAATTTAGTTTGACTTTTTATACATATATTTAACTGCACTCTCTGCTAGTTTCACGTTGGGTTTTTACAATTTAGTTGTGCACTTAATGATATTTCTTGTTTGAGTTTAGGAAATCGCACGGATCTTGTGTTGGGGTTTTATTTGCAATGCTGGCGCTCTCGGTGCACCAAATATTCAGAGTCAATGTTACGCCTACTAAACGAGGTTTTAGCTAGCAACGCCTGAATTCGCCAGGCTCTACTATGGCCTCCTTGTTACCACAAGGATTTCGCCAATAGTCTCGCCTACTCTCAAGCTCTGGCTTTAGCTTCACCTGTCCTTCGCCAGGCTCACTTGTCTGATACTTGGTTTTAATTCGAGGTTGCTTTGCAAATGAAACGCGGCACAAGACTTGACAACTTTCGTGTATCGATTTCTCAGTACAATGTTTGTTAATCGCTAAGGACACGATCTGCTTTGTCTTTATTACGATATAAATCCTTTTAGTTTCTTAAAAATTATCCTTTCGCGTAGGATTTCTCGCCCTTTGAGTCCTGTGTTCACTTTATGTTTCGCGTTGACGTTCCACTTTGCACTCACACTAACTCTGTATTCGCTCTTGAACTGACTCTTCAATTGACTCTTGAACTGACTTGTACGCAACTAACTTGCCGCTCTGTCCAAGGCGGCTCCTTTTTTAGTCTTCTGCTGTCTCGCTGGGCCGGGGCCTGTCAGCGCTGCCAATGTCGCGCCAAGGGCAAAGGTGGCGTGATCGTTCCAGTGAGATTGGCCTAGCAACAACGGTTCCTCGTTGCTGATCACGCCTGTCGTTGGTGTGACGGTGATCACTATATTTTGTGGATGCACCGCTCGCACACCAACGGCACTTTGCCACGACTTTTGCGGTACGTGTTTTTGCGGCTCCCATGTGCCAAACACGTACCTTAGCGCTGACATCCTGTGTCAGAGCGAGACAGCATGCGAATTCGCCGCAGCTCAGGTCCGGCTGCGGCTATAAAAGCAATCGCTTTTTGTGAGGCGCTATAAGTACATATGGCTCCTCACAGTATCAGTTATGAGAAAAATATATTTGCGAACATTTACAAATCAATTCATTTAATTTCCTAAAGGGCCAAATCTATTTTTCGATTTTTCAAAGCTTTTCGCTCACTTTGTATTGGCATTTTTATTAAGTTTTCGTTTTGTGTATATTTTGTCACGAATAAAATTTTGGCACGCAAATGTCACTTGTCAAAACAGCTGTTTTAATACTACAGTTACAATTACTACAGTGAACAATGAACATACGAAATATAATAATATATTTCAAATAATAACTTTAACATGTTTAACATTTACTATTTTAAGCATATTATTGTATGTTACATATAAGTATAAAAGCTTACCCAAAACATTCATTGTAAAATATCAAAAGCCAAAAGAGCAAGAAATAAATAAGGAACAAGTAAATCAAAAAAAATTTTGAAGACATGCTTTTATACGCTTTCTTGCAAACATTTGTAATCGAGATTTTTTATCATCATCCATGCAATACATAAATATTAAACATGTTTTTGCTATTTAAAAAAAAATAAAAAAGTTTAAATAATACAAAAAAAAAGTATGTCTCGGTCGGAGCTCGAACCCACGATCTTCGACCTGTGAAGCGGCAGGCTTCCTTTCATGCCACCAAAGCTTGTCATATTTGACAGTCTAATTAGTAAGTTAAGCAAAAGGGAAAACTGTTTTTCGTGGTTTTTACATGATATTACATATTTTATCGCGCCAAAAACTTTAAAAACATGTATTGTCATCTGAAACACATCTTTGGTGAAAATTTCAGAGCTCTAGGTAGTCGGGAACTTGGTGAAAATTTGATTACAAGATTCCGGTACAAACAGACAGACAAGTCAAGTTAAATAAAAGCATGTAACAAATAGAAACAAAATTCGAGCAACCATCACTTTATCCAAACATAATAACCGCCTGAGGACAGGCAAATTTTTTAAGGTTGGGGGATTAAGATATCCATATCCCCACCAAACCACTTATGCATATCTCAAACTTATTGTAAACAATATCTGCATCCACAACTAACTACTTATGCATATCTCAAACTAATTGTAAACAATATCTGTATTCACACCAACCCAATTATTAATAATTGTAAACAAATCACCCCAATCACGCCACAAGTGCGAAATTGACAATATAAACATATATCAGCTTCAGCATGGAAAGAAACCAAAACAAAAGATAGCCACTTATGGTATATAAACTCAAAGCACTCTTGTAAAACATAACTGTCAATAATTCAATTAATTAATAAAGTGCTTATTAGTGATAATATAAAATAAAACAGTGTTTTTATTTTGTTGTCACGATTAATTCGCAAACTTATTCTTATATGTATGTGTTATTTTATATTAAATTTATGTCAGCTTGCTGCTCCTGTGGGGGGGTACTGGTCTTCCTGCTGGACTTGGTGGGGTGCCGGTGCTGGTCCTCACACAGGCTTTATTTTACGCCGGTGCTGGTCTTCATGCCGCACGTGTAGTTGCAGAATACACTGATGAGGGGTCCCTCGCAGTCTGCTGGGCACTCCTTCTTTGTTGCTGGTATGATTACTTTTTTTTTTGTTGGTTATTAATTTGTCCAATAGTGGATATATTTGATTGTGAAATAGTGCGTTGTGCTTTCTTTTGTGCCAGTGTATCAGAAACAAACGATTCTAAGTGATCGATCCTATTTTGTAATACGATTGATTTATCCCAATTTGGTGGATTGGCTGCAGTTAGCAGAATTTTTAATTCGGCAATTTCTTTCTTTGCTCTAAATATTACGCCACTGCGTCTTGTTTTCGGCATTGTTTTTTTTTTTTTTGTATTACATTCTTTTTTTTTTTTTTACTGGATAACACTGGCAACAATTTTTTTTGTACAAACACACTACTCACACAGTTTATTTTAAGTATTTCTTCTTTCTTCTTTTCTGTAGATGTTGTTGTTCCGTTGTTGTTGTTCTAGGTCCCTTAAGACCCACGTCACGGTCGCCATGTATTAAGTTGATCCTTTATATTAAAACGCAATTGGTTTCTTGGACACATGTGTGTCAGCTCACGTCTGATTATTCAATGTCTTTGTTAACATCAAAAATTTTCTTGGCTTATGCCTAACATTTATAAACTTATGCTGTTATCAGTTAACAGCTACAAAGAGAGGGAGAGCGATTGTACTCATACGTTTGACTAAAGTGCAAGCGCGGCGTTTCCCGTTGGTCAACGGTCTCACACTGGCTCGGCCTTCTAAAGAGGCTTCATATTACCTACACGCGCAGACCATATGTATGAATGTGCTTTGGTATGCGCATACATATATATATATTTATAATGAGCTAGTTTAGGTTTATTTAAAATTGCAACAAAGTGTTACACGTTGTATTTAATATATGTTTTGAAATAACATATATGAATACACTACATCACACTCGCACTCACGGCAATGACTCAACTTCGTTAGCAGCATCCATGCGTTCATGCGTTGGCAGCGCGATACGCATTGCCATCTTCACCGTACTATATGATGCCTCGCACGCCTCACTTTTTGCTGCATTGCGTGCTGCTTTGCCAGCTGTGCATTAACACACTCGCACTCGCGTCAATGACTCAATCTCGTTAGCAGCACCCGATGGGCGTGAGGCTCATGCGTTGTTGGCGTAGGCGGCACGATACGCATTGCCATCTTCACCGTACTATATGATGCCTCGCACGCCTCACTTTTTGCTGCATTGCGTGCTGCTTTGTCAGCTGTCCACTAACACACTCGTACTCACGGCAATGACTCAATTTCGTTAGCAGCACACGATGGACGTGAGGTTAACTGTTGGCGGCGTTGGCGTCACTATACGCATTGACATCTTCAGTGTACTATATGATGCCTCGCACGCATCACTTTTTGCACCGGAAGTTAGCGATGCAATCACGCTAGAACAGTAGTGATGCCTACTGCTTGCTGCACTGCTTGCTGCATTGCGTGCTGCTTTTTCAACTGTGCACTAACACACTCGCACTCACGGCAATGACTCAATTTCGTCAGCAGCACACGATGGCCGTGAGGTTTAGCGTTGTTGGCGTGGGCGGCACGATACGCATTGACATTTTCAGCGTACTATATGATGCCTCTCATGCCTCACTTTTTGCACCGGGAGTTAGTGAGGCCATCACGCTAGAGCAGTAGCGATTCCTACTGCTTGCTGCACTGCTTGCTGCATTGCGTGCTGCTTTGTCAGCTGTGCACTAACACACTCGCACTCACGGCAATGTCTCAATTTCGCTAGCAGCACCCAATGGGCGTGAGGCTCATGCGTTGGCGGCACGATATGCATTGAAATCTTCAGCGTACTATATGATGCCTCGCACGCCTCACTTTTTGCACCGGGAGTTAGTGAGGCCATCAAGCTAGAGCAGTAGCGATGCCCATAGACTAATAAACCTAACATAGATTGGAAATAAGCGCCGGTCACTTTAACAGAAAAAGTTATTCGCATAAATCCAGCTCGCTTGAGGGGAAACAGCACTTAACGAAAGACCTGCTTGCTTTTCTACTCTGGCGGTTTGTTTACAATCAGCTGGTGGAGAGAGAAGTATCAGTAAAATTAAAGCGGCCATTATTGTTTAGGGTTTTTGTTTTGATTGCAAAGTGTGCGAAGCGCAAGACATAATTAAATGTTGCCGCACTTCGTTTCTCTTGTTGTTGTCACAAAATTTGAAATCGACAATTTTTGACTTTTGCTTCGATCTGCCTGCTGCTGCTCAACAAGAAAGGGTGGTATAGACTCCATATGAACTTTGTGCATTTGTATAGCAAAACATGAGATACTTTAATATATTTTCTGTCTTACATGTTTATTTGTATTTTGGCAATTAGAGAGGGCACTCAATACCAATAAAGTAAGTTGTATATTGTAAAGAAGTGATCTAAGGCTGGGGTAGAAACTCAGTCCAGTCCAGAGTCATTTTACAATAAATTTATAAAATACCGAGACTCAGAGAATATTTTGGTAACCCCCACTAAAATAGGCCTTCGCACATCGAGAAAACGCTCGAGATGTGCAAAAAGGGAGACGGTAGGACACCCACAAGACCCTTCAATAACGCGCAGAGAAACCCCTCGTAACGCGTTATGCTGACTCTTGTGGTGCCCGAGCAATGCCGGATAACCACAAAACGTGCAGAGAGCGCTCGGAACACGTTCTGCATTCGTACGGCACGCCTCCACCCACCCTAGAGAAATTATACCATTAACAGAATTTGCAAGACACGTGCAAGATTTACCAAAACGCACAGAGAAACCCTCGGAATGCGCTTTGCCAATTCTTGCGGTGCCCGCGCGATGCCGGATAACCACAAAAATGAGCAGAGAACGCTCGGAACACGTATTTGACAGCTGAACGACACGCCGCGACTAAATGGAGGGGGGAGGGGAGCACTCTTATGAAACGCACTTAAATGAAAATCATTTGGGTTTTCTTCACTTTTGTACTTTTAATATTTCTTTCACTATATGAATTATCCTATCCACACCGCCACAATTAAACTTGAATCCCGCCCATTTAGTACCCGCAGACTTAAGGCCAGCTTACCCCGATTCCATGTTCTTGCTGTTGCTGTACGTCGTTTGCTCCTGTTGCTGTGTGCCGGTGTATTCTCGTCGCGTGTTTTTACTATGTTGATTTTTTCCGCACTTATAACCCGGCCATGCGTAGTTGTTCGCACCACGATTTCAACTGATTTGCGGTCGCGACCTCTGCCCTTAAGCCTGGGCTGAGGCGCGTGCCAGCCTCGGCTGCAGCGACCATCTCCTTTGCTTAGCGCGTGCCGTCCTCGGCTGCAGAGACCTCTACCTTGACTTCGGCCGTAGCCGCTCTCGGCTGCAGAGACCTCTGCCTTGGCTTCGGCCGTAGCTGCCGCTAGGGTGTATATTCCTCTCGCTCTGGTGCTTTGCGCCGTTGTCTGTTGCCATGCGTGGTCCTTTTCAGTTGATCGATCAGATGCACAGCACGGTGCCCGACACCCAAACCCGTTAGCGCCTCTGTGATTGCCTCTGGGTTGACGTTGTTGAAAGCACCCTCTATGTCAAGGAAGGCGACTAGAGAATAATCCTTCTGGTGAAGCGATTTTTCCACTGTGGAGATTACAGCATGAAGTGCTGTTTCCGTGGATTTGCCTTTTTGATACGCATGTTGCGCACGGGAGAATTGATGTGTCGGTATCGAATTCCTTAAGTGAAGGCCCAGCACCCTTTCAAAGGTCTTGAGTAGAAAGGATGTTAGGCTTATTGGACGAAAGTCCTTGGGAGTTGTGTGGGAGGCTTTGCCCGCCTTTGGAATGAAGACGACTTTGGATTCAAGCCAGGGCGTTGGGATGAGTCCCGTCGTCCAGACTCCAGTGAAAATTTGTAGGAGCCAGTTTAAGGCAGTCTCACCTGCATGCTGCAGTTGGGCTGGAAAGATGCCGTCTGGCCCTGGGGATTTGATGGGCATGAAGCTGTTGATAGCCCATGAGATTAATTCTTTAGTCAGGAAGTTTGTGGAAGGTCTATCCATATGAACCCCTGTGTTTGTCTGTGGGATTGCTACTGCTGAGCAGCCCGGAAAATGAGTTTCCATCAAGAGTTCCAATGACTCAGAGCTGGACGAAGTCCATGAGCCATCTGGTTTTTTAAGAAAACCTACCGATGGGGTGGTTTGAGAAAGAACTTTTCTGAGCCTTGCGGCCTCTGTGGTACTTTCGATATTAGAGCAGAATGTCTGCCATGAGGAGCGTTTAGCTTGTCTGAGTGCCTTCTTATAGGAGGCGAGGCTGGTTTTGTAGAGACTCCATGACTGGTCATCTCCGAGAGACCTAGCTTTATTAAAAAGCTTGCGTGATGTCTTACGCAGCTCACCCAGTTGGGGAGACCACCATGGTGGCTTAGTCTTACCTCTGGGTTTGCTACGGGGGCACGACTCGTTTAGGGCGGACTCGCATGCCTCCGTAAGCTTTTTTATAAGTAGGTCTGTGGTTTCAGTAGTGGGGTTTCCCAGTAGGGGGGGCTCAGGGACGAGAGTGTTTAAGTGATTTTTGAAAGTGGACCAGTTTGTACGTCTAACATTCTGGTGCCATTTGGGCTTAGGTACGTCGAACGAAAAGACTGTTTCGATATATCTATGGTCTGAGAAGGAGTGCTCGTCTAGCACTCTCCATCTTGTTAGTTTGCTACAGAGGGAGGTTGAGACTAGCGTAATATCTAGTACTTCTTCCCTATTCTTTGTAATGAAGGTTGGGTCGTTGCCCTTATTACAAATCATGAGGTTAGTGGACAGAATGTAGTTAAAAAGCAACTCACCCCGTTCATTTGTGTCAGTGCTTCCCCACTGATGATGATGGGCGTTGGCGTCACACCCAATTATGAGGTCGGTGTGCGTGGTTTTGCTGTCGGTCACCAACCCTTGCAGGAGTGGATGTAGGAAAGGCCCTTGGTGGTCATGGGCCAAGTATGTTGAGCTAACTCTCACATTCCCAGCCTTCAACTCCAGGCAGACAGCTGTGTTGTCTCCATCGCTGTAGTTAGGAAGCAAAAATATATTTAGGTGTTTTTTTGCTAGAATGCAGGTGCGAATTTTACCTTTATTTTGGGCTACTATTAGCTTATAGTCTTTGGTCCCCAGTCCAGTCACCTTGCCACCACAGACCCAAGGTTCCTGGATGAGGACAACGTCTGCTCCACATTGGCTTATGCGGAGCAGCAGAGCGGCCGCCGCCGCTTTGCAGTGGTGGAGGTTAATCTGAAGAAGTCTCAGTGACATCTTCAGGCCGACGCTCCACCACTGTCCTGTTCGCTTCCTCGTCCGTGTCATCCAAGTCAAGGGTCTCTTCACGGAAGCTCGCTAGCTTGGCCATGTCATGGGCCAATTCAGAGCCCTCTGAGTGGTAGCCGGCCTCCTTCCCATCTGCCGACTCCGTACCAGGGTCTTGAGGGGGGACACCATTGTCTGTGGTACCCACTGCTACAGGCCGGTTGACACAATTGTCTGTAGTGTCAACCGGTTTATCAGAGAGCGCCTCGTCTGCTGCCGAGAGCTTGTTGGTGTTGGTTTTATAGACGCGGATAGCTACGGTTTTGAAGCCGTAGTAAGCCGCGCCATCCGAACCCGCTAGTGCCTCCGCCGATGTCTCGTTGATTATGAGGATCACCTGCCTCGAGTTGCCTTCTGGCTCGTCGACTTTGGCGACCCTCCAATCAGCTGTGTCAAGCGTGGGATTGCTCAACTGGAAGATTTTCAGGACCTTTTCGGGGTCCTCGGGCTTGGCAGAAACCCATACCCTGGCGCGAGGTCTACTGGGCACATCCTTCCAGTCCACCGCCTCCAGTTTCGCGCCAGGGTAGATCTCTCCCAGCATTGCAACCGCCTTCTTATACAGCCCGGCAGATCGCTCATCCTCACAAGCTATTGCTTTGATGTTGCCCTGATGCCAGCCTGCATCAGAGCAACGGGGGGGGACCCATGAATTCTGTCATGAGGTCGACGAACCTGTCCTGCAGTTCATTTTCGATAATCCCCCACCGATTCCTGGGGATATGACCCTCATTGTGGCCCCTGTCGAGGACCCCAATGACAATCTTCTCCCTGGTGGCTTCGGCGAAAGATTTCGTCAACGGCTGCGGACGAGGTGGAGGAGGTCTAATCCGCTTTGCTTGCGGGGCCGAATCCTCAACGGACCGCTGGCGTTTCTGCTTGGACTTGGCAGAGGACGCAGGGGGGGCTGGCTTGAAATTCGGGATGATTTTTCTGGCCCACTCCACTAGTCGGACCTCATCCGGTGATGCGGGCTGAGCGGACAGACTTTTTCCGAGAATATCGGCTGCGCGCCTACGGTCCTGGAAGGACGCTTTGACTCCCTCAGGAGCAACGGACTTTGTGGTGTTGCCCGTTGTCGCTACCGTCCTGGGTGCCGAGTTGGCAACCTTTGGTTGCACACCACTTGCACTAGGAGCGGTGCTGGGCAGACCACCGAAGTGGGATGACGGCTGGCTTGCCCGTTTTCCACTTATGCCGCTGGTGGGCTTGCGGACGTCTGCTGGCTTACCAGACGTGGGGGTGTTTCCACCGACAGAGGGATTGGCTTGTCCCCCCGGGTTTTAGAGTGTCCCGGTCACTGTTTTTTTGTTTTTATTAGTTTTAATCATGTTTGAATCCCACGAGTAGACGGGAAGGACGGTCACCCGCAACATAGCCCGTGTATCGCGGGGAGCCTAGTTTAAACTGGAGGTCAGCAGGTATCCAGAGTTCGCAAAGTAGAGACCGAGCACCCCCTCGGCCACGAATCCCTCGGCACAATGCTGTTCCACCTTGGATTGGGGTAATTTTATAGAGTTTTCTTCTATCCCCCGACTACAATTGGTCAGCACCCTTGGCAGAGACATGACCGTACCAAGGATCTGCTTCCAGCCGCCCTCGCGTGGAGAGTATAGTCGCACTACCAATTGTGAGCCGCAAGGACGGAGCGCACGGCATCAACGTACACACAAATTGTCAGTATGCATGGACGTGTGATGTCAGTACGCTTTATCCCCTTGTTGCTCCAATCTGCTGACGGCCCATATTTACTTTAATTTGTTAACAAATTTATTTAACTGATTTTAAATCTGGCATTTCCAAACACAAATGTGCATTTTGAGCAAAAAAATGTGAGTCTCGAAATAGTGAACAACCTCGGAATAGTGAACAGGCCTTGCAAAAATTAGTTCACTATATCCAGACACGACTGTATTTTGTATTCATATACTTGAAATAATCTATCATTATATAAAAATTTACATTCAAGTTTTTATTGACTATAATTGAGTACTGGTACAGAGTGTATTTTTACTTTGCGCAGTTTGTGGGTCTCATATACGACAAGCCAGCACGTTCCTTGTTTTGTTTCAACTCTGCTTTGTGTTCAGCGGCCTGTGCATTAAAGGAGAGGCGGCGGGCCAGCGGAAAGCAAGAACGGTAAAAATGTGTTAGTAAGCGTATGCATCTGCGTTAGCTTAATTCTTGCTGGGTCTGCTCGTTGAGACTTTTGTTAGTTTTTCTTTTTACGTTTCTTCGACAAATAAACTATTGAATACACTTTCGGCATTTTTGCGCATCGCTGCATAGCTGTATGATATACGATGGCAAAATTGTTGGTAAGTGTCATAGAGCTAAAAACATGAAAGAGTATGAATGAACAGCAATGCAAAACTGATATTTGCCTGCCCATTTTACTAGACGCTTAGATGGGAGGGTAGTTTAACTTTGCATGAACTTTGCGCAATATATGTTTACTTGTATTTTGGCAATTAGTAAGGGATAAACATAATAAATATGACTTAATTTAAAGTTTTAACTAATGCAAAAATAAGCGTTCTTTGGTATTAAAATAAACATATATCTAAATTTATAATATTTTCAAACACTTATAAATACATTTAATATAAACAACCGAGTCGATATAGCCATGTGCATCCGTCTGTCTTTATGTATGCTTCGCTTAAGATATATAAAGGGTATCTTCTTATCAAGATTTTTCTGACTAGAACATTCATAGCTTAGTTTTACTCTCGATTGCTACACACATAGAAGCACACAAAAATTTTACAATAATAACATACACGCTGAGCCCGATCATGTTCCTACATACATAATCATACATACATACTATGCGCCGTTCTTGCATGTTTGCATGTCACCGCTCTAGCACTTTAAAGCAAAATTCGCACACAGCTATCAATAATCAAAACAAAGCAATGGTAAAAACAAATCAGAAATGGAGGGACGACGCATAGCAGACAAAATCAAAACAAACGCAGCTGGTAATCGTTGAGGGGTAAAGCAGTTTTTCGTTAAGTCAGGCGAGCTGGTTTTCATGCGTATAACTTAACAGGGCTGTAAACTGAGTGCTGCTTATTTTCAATCTTGTTAGGTTTATTAATCTATGGCGATGCTTACTGCTTGCTGCACTGCTTGCTGCATTGCGAGCTGCTTTGTCAGCTGTGCACTAACACACTCGCACTCACGACAATGACTCAATTTCGTTAGCAGCACCCGATTGGCGTGAGGTTCATGCGTTGGTGGCACGATACGCATTAACATCTACAGCGTACTATATGATGCCTCGTACGCCTCACTTTTTGTACTGGAAGTTACTGAGACCATCACGCTACAGCAGTAGCGATGCCTACTACTTGCTGCATTGCGTGCTGCTTTGTCAGCTGTGCACTAACACATTCGCACTCACGGCAATGACTCAATTTTGATAGCAGCATCCGATGGGTGTGAGGTTTAGCGTTGGTGGCCTAGGCGGCGCGGTACGCATTGACATATTCAGCGTACTATATAATGCCTCGCACTCCTCACTTTTTGCACCGGGAGTTCGTGAGGCCATCACGCTAGAGCAGTAGCGATGCCTACTGCTTGCTGCACTGCTTGCTGCATTGCGAGCTGCTTTGTCAGCTGTGCACTAACACATTCGCACTCACGGCAATGACTCAATTTCGTTAGCAGCACACGATGGGCGTGAGGTTCATGCGTTGGTGGCGTTGGCGGCGCGATACGCATTGACATATTCAGCGTACTATATAATGCCTCGCACTCCTCGTTTTTTGCACCGGAAGCTAGTGAGACCATCACGCTAGAGCAGTTGCGATGCCTTCTGCTTGCTGCTTTGCTTGCTGCTTTGCTTGCTGCTTTGCTTGCTGCTTTGCTTGCTGCATTGCGTGCTGCTTTGTCAGCTGTGCACTAACACACTCGCACTCACGGCAATGACTCAATTTTGATAGCAGCATCCGATGGGTGTGAGGTTTAGCGTTGGTGGCCTAGGCGGCGCGATACGCATTGACATCTTCAGAGTACTATATGATGCCTCGCATCTGGTGCCGATGAACTAGTGAGATGGTTCTGAGGTGGGCAAGCTGAAGCCACCGGACGGGTCGCAGGTTGCGGATAGCGCAAGGCCTCTAGTAGAGGTTAGCTGCGAATAGCGACTGGTCGTGAATAAGCAGTCCCGGACAACAGCGGGCGCTACACCGACAAGGCGCTTGTCTGACCACCTTTATAACATAGTCTTACACACACCCTTCTCCTACACATGTTTTCCTACCCAATTCCTACCCCCAACATCTCACAAAGGGCAGTGGTGACGTCCTGGGGCAAGGGTGCCACTTCACGCCCCGAAGCCAGAGTTTTATGTGGTCCGTGCTCATTGGTTGGTTTGCAGTCAGGGGTAACCGACTGTATTTGAACGGAGCCTCACCGATACCTGGCCGCCTCGGTGAGTATACCTGGCCCCGGCGTGTTAGTGGGGGCTATGACACGCTGGTACTACTTTCCCCTACACTCGTGGGATCTTTATGGACAATGTTAAATTAATGAAAAACATGCGGGGCTTAACCGCAACCCAAACAGCAGAGCGGCTGGAAGAGGTGGCTCTGGACAAAGGCGGCAAGCTGACGCCGCGCGGGGGCCAGGCCCTCAAAAGCACGGCCAAGCAGGCCGCTACACGGACGGTCGTAGGGGGTGGGTCTGCAGTGCCCGGCACTGCACCAGCGGCTGCCCTGTGGGCTAACGCAGCAAGCGGGGGAGACGCCGCAACACCTTCATCTGTTCAACAGAAGAGGCTGCAAAAGAAGCCGTCTCTACCGGCACCGGGTCAGCCTGGCGGCTCTGGCGACGCGCTTAGGCAAGGCCTCAGCGGAGCCGGTCGCAAATGGTACCTCCGGTACCTCGAGCGTGGCTTGAAGCCGGAAGAGGCTCGCAAGAGAGCGCTGGAGCATTGGGCCCCGACCGCATCTCCAGTTGGACGTATCGACGGCCAGGCCGTGACGGGGAAGAAGCGACCACTTCAACACACGTCGCCTACTGAACTCCCCATAGACCCCAAGAGGCCGAAAAGCAGAAGCAACGCAACTCCGGAGGGCCAAGGTACCTCAAGCGGTTTGAAGCGACCGAAGGCGGCCACGTATGCCAGTGTAGCTAAGGGCACTAACCTTGGCTAATTCTGGCTCGTGAATTTCCGAGGAAGCGGCTGACCAAGGAGGAGTTGTCGGCGGTGGAGTCAGCCCTGGTAGATGAGATGAGGAAGGGCTGGACCGCCAGCCTCAATTTTAATGGCATCCTATTCCGGGATGGTCTGGTCTTAGTGGACTGTCTGGACGAGGATGCCAGGAAGTGGCTGGAGCTGAAGGTGCCCAGCATCAGTGCCGTAGTGGGTGTGGAACTCCGCATATGCCCGCAAGGAGAGATACCGGAGACAAACATCGTCACGGTGTACCTGCCACGCACGGCTGGTGAGACGGTGGAGAAATCACTTGGACTGCTCATTGAGCAAAATAAGGGTCTTCTCACCGAGACGTGGCGCATCCTCAGGCGCTTTGACACCAAGGGCGGAAAGGTGCTGACCTTTGGTTTGGAGGATGAAGCTCTATCACTCCTCAGTAATAGGGGAATGATGGTTAGCTTCAGTTTTGGTCAGCTGAGGTGCCGGCTGCACAAAAAGCAAGCCGCGAAAGAGACGGCTGCGAAGGTGCAAGCAGACGTTGTGCCTGGCACCTCTTCTGCTGCAGCACCCACCGATGAGGCAGCCGAAGCCGAAGCAATTGCAGCCTGGGAAGCCGAGTTGGACTCGGACTTGTCACGGTTACACGTGCGCAGCGAAGTAGGCTCTGGGAGCGATGAGAAGCCGTCCGATGATGAGCAGACACCCACCGGGACGTTGTCAGAGTCATATCTGACGCTCTCGGAAGGGGAACCTGAGCTCTAAGGATGCTGGCCACCAGCGTGGCACAGATCAACCTGCATCACGCGAGGGCAGCTTCGGCTGTCATCAGCAGGTTGATCTCCAGGTCTGACCTGGGGCTGGTGCTCATCCAGGAGCCATGGGTCGTCAGAGGTAGGATCTGCGGCCTTGACCAAGTAAGTTCACAACTAGTTGTTAGATATTAGGGAGACATCGCCAAGAGCATGCATCTTGGTCCGAAAGAACACTAACTTTCTTTGTCTCTCCAAATTTCTCAGCAGGGATCTTGTAGCAGTGCTAATCACTGGCTTGTTCCGGGAGTATGGTGGTGGCGTCAGCCTACTTCCCGGGAGATAAAGCGGAGCCCCCATCAGAGGTTCAGGATCTGTGGCACCCTGAAAATTTTTTTATTTTTTTTTTATAGCCGAAGTACTTGATATTACTTTCGGCAATGGGGGTGCCTCTGGGCTAGTTTACAACTGGAGGGTCTCCACAGAACCGTCAATGTCGGATCATAGGATCATCCTCTTCGACATTAGTAGTAATTTCAGGATTAGTAAAGTCACCAGGAATCCCCGGCGGACTGACTGGCCGCTCTACCAGTCACACCTGGGGTTAAATCTGAGCAGACTAAACCATAGTAGGAGGGTCTCTTCTCAGGAAGAGCTAGAGCAACTATTGACAGAAGTTGGCGAGACGATTATGCATGCCTATCATGCAAGTTGTCCAACCAACTCCATAGAGTCCAACAGGGATAACCCTTGGTGGAATAAAAAGCTTGGGATGCTTCGAGCAGAGGTCAGGAGGCTGTTTAATACAGCCAAAAAGAATGGTGACAGATGGGACTTATACACCAAGAAATTAACAGAATATAATAAAGAAATCCGGTACAGCAAACGTGCTCATTTCCGGAGATTTTGCTCCAACCTAGAGCAGGCCACACCTGCTGTGAGAGTCTTTAAGTCGATCTCGAAAGGCAAAGTGTTATCCGAACTCTGCTTAAAAACCCTCGAAAAGATAGTTGACAATCACATCAGGATCTCGTACCTAGTATCCAGTCCCCTGCATGATCACCAACATGCCTATAGTGAAAGAAAGTCGACAGAATCGGCTCTCCTAGACCTAGTAAACAGCCTTCAATGCTCAGTGAAGGCCAAAGGCGTTGCTCTTTGTGCCTTCATGGACATAGAGGGTGCTTTCGATAACACAGCACATGATGTTGTGGTAAGGGCGCTTCAGGGTAAAGGAGTTGAGCCAGGACTTACTCTCTGGCTAGGCAAGCTCCTTGACACTACAATTGCGGAAGTCACTGTCAACAATTTGACGGTCAGGGCCCAAACCACCAGAGGCTGTCCACAGGGGGGTGTCCTATCACCTCTCCTCTGGAGTCTCGTGGTGGACGAGCTACTAGTCAAACTTACAGATAATGGATTTGAATGCCAAGTCTACGCTGATGACATTACCATTGTCTGTAAAGGCAACTTTGAGAAAACGCTATGTGATAGAATAACTCTGGGTCTTAAACTTTGCTTGGACTGGTGCAAAGTCGTGGGGATGAATTTCAATCCAGCAAAAACCACAATTGTCGCCTTCACCAATCGTTACAAGTTAAAGTCCATAAGACCCATATCTATTGGGGGTACGGTAATCCCACTCTCTACGGAGATAAAGTATCTGGGGGTAATCTTGGACAAGAGACTACTGTGGAAACAGCATATTGAGCATGCGGTACGCAAGGCTACAATAGCCCTAATGTGCTGTAGATCTCTCGCAGGGAAAAATTGGGGTGTGTCCCCAAAAATCCTTCTGTGGATGTACACAGCAATGGTGAGGCCCATAGTCAGCTACGGCGCTGTTGTATGGGCAGGACGTGCTGACCTTGATGTCACTAAACGGCAACTGGGCAAACTCCAAAGACTTGCCTGCACGTGCATCTCGGGCGCAATGCGTACGTGCCCGTCCTCAGCACTGGACGTACTGCTAGGACTTCCGCCTTTGCATGTCTTCATCAAACACAGTGCGAACAGGTCTATTATGAGATTGGCAGGAGCGAACGCAATCACCTCTGTCACTAGTGCAACTGGCACACTGCTGGCCTTTCCGCAAGATGCGCAGATGGCCCTTTTTAGTTTCGAGAAGCTCTTTAAAACGGAGCTTAGCAATAAAGCAGAATGGACTAGTCTGTCGACCACCTATAATGTGAAACCACATGCTATTAGATGGTACACGGACGGATCATTAACAGATGAGGGTGCTGGAGCTGGAGTCTGCGGACCCCGACTCAAGTATCATGAGCCCCTGGGCAAATTCGCCAGCATTTTCCAAGCGGAAGTGCACGCGATTGAAAGATGTGCAACCTTCAATTTCGAGAGGGGATACGTTCATAGAGACATAGCCATTTTCTCCGACAGCCAGGCAGCGATCAAAGCACTTAGTGCTTATAAGATCGTCTCCAAACTGGTTTGGCAATGTATTGAAGCACTCAACAGATTGGGCAGTAATAACAAAGTCACCATCTATTGGGTACCGGGACATGCGGGTGTTCCCGGCAATGAGGTTGCCGATATTTTGGCCAGGAGAGGAGCTAGCACTCCTTTCCAGGGCCCTGAACCTTTCTGTGGGCTAGGACCAGGGATTATCAGTCAGAGCAGTCGCATCGATCTGCTCAACACATGCGAGGACGCTTGGCGGTTTTCACATGGGGCAAGACAGAGCAAGCGACTGCTAGGTAGTTACAACAAGAAGAGAACTGAGGACTGTCTGAAGCTGAGCAAAGGATCTCTTCGGATAGTCACGGGTTTCTTGACCGGGCACTGCAGACTGCGCAAGCATCTGCATAATCTCAGGTTAGGGTAAGACAGTCTTTGCAGACTGTGTCTGGAGGGGGACGAGACTCCAGAGCACCTGCTTGAGGAGTGTCCCGCCATCAGCCGACTGGGGCTCTCTCTTCTGGGGAGCCTCTTTCTGTCTAAAGAGAAGATGAGGGCTCTCCGACCATGCCACATCGTCGCGTTCCTG
Organism: Scaptomyza montana; assembly: GCA_018904305.1. NCBI lineage: Eukaryota > Metazoa > Arthropoda > Insecta > Diptera > Drosophilidae > Scaptomyza > Scaptomyza montana. The sequence continues at coordinate 124,972 of JAEIGR010000030.1, forward strand.
CGATCGATCGGGCTGTTCGAGGAGTTGTAACTCACAAAACAGTAAGAGGGCACAATAGATCTTAGTGGTCGCAGTGCATGATACTCGTTCCAATAATAATAATGATGCCTCGCACGCCTCACTTTTTGAACCGGGAGTTAGTAAGGCCATCAAGCTAGAGCAGTATCGATGCCTACTGCTTGCTGCATTGCGTGCTGCTTTGTCAGCTGTGCACTAACACACTCGCACTCACGGCAATAAGTCAATTTCGTTAGCAGCACCCGTTAGGCGTGAGGTTCATGCGTTGGCGGCACGATACGCGTTGACATCTTCAGCGTACTATAAGATGCCTTGCAGGCCTCACTTTTTGCACCGGAAGTTAGTGAGGCCATTACGCTAGAGCAGTAACGATGCCTACTGCTTGCTGCATTGCGTGCTGCTTTGTCAGCTGTGCATTAACACACTCGCACTCACGGTAATGACTCAATTTCGTTAGCAGCATCCGATGGGCGTGAGGTTCATGCGTTGACGGCGCGATTCGAATTGACATCTTCAGCATACTATATGATGCCTCGCACGCCTTACTTTTTGCACCGGGAGTGAGTGAGGCCATCACGCTAGAGCAGTAACGATGACTCCTGCGTGCTGCATTGCGTGCTGCATTGCATGCTGCTATGTCAGCTGTGCACTAACACACTCGTACTCACGACAATGACTCAATTTTGTTAGCAGCAGCCGATTGGCGTGAGGTTCATAAGTTGGCGGCGCGATGTGCGTTTACATCTTCAACGTACTATATAATGCCACGCACACCTCACTTTTTGCACCGGAAGTAAGCGATGCAATTACGCCAGAGCAGTAGCGATGCCTACTGCTTGCTGCACTGCTTGCTGCACTTCGTGCTGCTTTGTCAGCTTTGCACTAACACACTCGCACTCACGGCAATGACTCAATTTCGTTAGAAGCAGCCGATTGGCGTGAGGTTCATGCGTTGGCGGCACGATACGCGTTGACATCTTCAGCGTACTATAAGATGCCTTGCAGGCCTCACTTTTTGCACCGGAAGTTAGTGAGGCCATTACGCTAGAGCAGTAACGATGCCTACTGCTTGCTGCATTGCGTGCTGCTTTGTCAGCTGTGCATTAACACACTCGCACTCACGGTAATGACTCAATTTCGTTAGCAGCATCCGATGGGCGTGAGGTTCATGCGTTGACGGCGCGATTCGAATTGACATCTTCAGCATACTATATGATGCCTCGCACGCCTCACTTTATGCACCGGGAGTTAGTGAGGCCATCACGCTTGAGCAGTAACGATGACTTCTGCGTGCTGCATTGCATGCTGCTTTGTCAGCTGTGCACTAACACACTCGCACTAACGGCAATAAGTCAATTTCGTTAGCAGCACCCGTTAGGCGTGAGGTTCATGCGTTGGCGGCACGATACGCGTTGACATCTTCAGCGTACTATAAGATGCCTTGCAGGCCTCACTTTTTGCACCGGAAGTTAGTGAGGCCATTACGCTAGAGCAGTAACGATGCCTACTGCTTGCTGCATTGCGTGCTGCTTTGTCAGCTGTGCATTAACACACTCGCACTCACGGTAATGACTCAATTTCGTTAGCAGCATCCGATGGGCGTGAGGTTCATGCGTTGACGGCGCGATTCGAATTGACATCTTCAGCATACTATATGATGCCTCGCACGCCTTACTTTTTGCACCGGGAGTTACTGAGACCATCACGCTAGAGAAGTAGCGATGCCTACTGCTTGCTGCACTGCTTGCTGCGTTGCGTGATGCTTTGTCAGCTGTGCACTAACACACTCGCCTTCACGGCAATGACTCAATTTCGTCAGCAGCATCCGATGAGCGTGAGGTTCATGCGTTGGCGGCGCGATACGCATTGACATCTTCAGCGTACTATATGATGCCTTTGACGCCTCACTTTTTGAACCGGGAGTTAGTAAGGCCATCAAGCTAGAGCAGTAGCGATGCCTACTGCTTGCTGCATTGCGTGCTGCTTTGTCAGCTGTGCACTAACACACTCGCACTAACGGCAATAAGTCAATTTCGTTAGCAGCACCCGTTAGGCGTGAGGTTCATGCGTTGGCGGCACGATACGCGTTGACATCATCAGCGTACTATATGATGCCTTGCACGCCTCACTTTTTGCACCGGAAGTTAGTGAGGCCATTACGCTAGAGCAGTAACGATGCCTACTGCTTGCTGCATTGCGTGCTGCTTTGTCAGCTATGCACTAACACACTCGCACTCACGGTAATGACTCAATTTCGTTAGCAGCATCCGATGGGCGTGAGGTTCATGCGTTGGCGGCGCGATTCGAATTGACATCTTCAGCATACTATATGATGCCTCGCACGCCTCACTTTTTGCACCGGGAGTTAGTGAGACCATCAAGCTAAAGCAGTAGCGATGCCTACTGCTTGCTGCATTGCGTGCTGCTTTGTCAGCTGTGCACTAACACACTCGCACTAACGGCAATAAGTCAATTTCGTAAGCAGCACCCGTTAGGCGTGAGGTTCATGCGTTGGCGGCACGATACGCGTTGACATCTTCAGCGTACTATATGATGCCTTGCACGCCTCACTTTTTGCACCGGAAGTTAGTGAGGCCATTACGCTAGAGCAGTAACGATGCCTACTGCTTGCTGCGTGTCGTGATGCTTCGTCAGCTGTGCACTAACACACTCGCCTTCACGGCAATGACTCAATTTCGTCAGCAGCATCCGATGAGCGTGAGGTTCATGCGTTGGCGGCGCGATACGCATTGACAACTTCAGCGTACTATATGATGCCTTTGAAGCCTCACTTTTTGAACCGGGAGTTAGTAAGGCCATCAAGCTAGAGCAGTAGCGATGCCTGCTGCTTGCTGCATTGCGTGCTGCTTTGTCGGCTGTGCACTAACACACTCGCACTCACGGTACTGACTTAATTTCGTTAGCCTATCCGATGGGCGTGAGGTTCATAAGTTGGCGGCGCGATGCGCGTTTACATCTTCAGCGTACTATATAATGCCTCGCACACCTCACTTTTTGCACCGGAAGTAAGCGATGCAATTACGCCAGAGCAGTAGCGATGCCTACTGCTTGCTGCACTGCTTGCTGCACTTCGTGCTGCTTTGTCAGCTGTGCACTAACACACTCGCACTCACGGCAATGACTCAATTTCGTTAGCAGCAACCGATTGGCGTGAGGTTCATGCGTTCGCGGCTCGATACGCATTGACATCTTCAGCGTACTATATGATGCCTCGCACGCCTCACTTTTTGCACCGGGAGTTAGTGAGGCCATCACGCTAGAGCAGTAACGATGACTACTGCGTGCTGCATTGCGTGCTGCATTGCATGCTGCTATGTCAGCTGTGCACTAACACACTCGCAATCACGACAATGACTCAATTTCGTTAGAAGCAGCCGATTGGCGTGAGGTTCATACGTTGGCGGCTCGATGCGCATTAACATCTTCAGCGTACTATATGATGCCTCGCACGCCTCACTTTTTGCACCGGAAGCTAGTGAGGCCATCACGCTAGAGCAGTAGCGAAACCTACTGATTGCTGCACTGCGTGCTGCTTTGTCAGTTAAGCACTTACACACTCGCACTCACGGCAATGACTCAATTTCGTTAGCAGCAACCGATTGGCGTGAGGTTCATGCGTTGGCGGCTCGATACGCACTGACATCTTCAGCGTACTATATGATGCCTCGCACGCCTCACTTTATGCACCGGGAGTTAGTGAGGCCATCACGCTAGAGCAGTAACGATGACTACTGCGTGCTGCATTGCATGCTGCTTTGTCAGCTGTGCACTAACACACTCGCACTCACGGCAATGACTCAATTTCGTTAGCAGCAGCCGATTGGCGTGAGGTTCATACGTTGGCGGCGCGATTCGAATTGACATCTTCAGCATACTATATGATGCCTCGCGAGCCTCACTTTTTGCACCGGGAGTTAGTGAGACCATCAAGCTAGAGCAGTAGCGATGCCTACTGCTTGCTGCATTGCGTGCTGCTTTGTCAGCTGTGCACTAACACACTGGCACTCACGGCAATGACTCAATTTCGTTAGCAGCACCCGATTGGCGTGAGGTTCATGCGTTGGCGGCTCGATGCGCATTAACATCTTCAGCGTACTATATAATGCCACGCACACCTCACTTTTTGCACCGGAAGTAAGCGATGCAATTACGCCAGAGCAGTAGCGATGCCTACTGCTTGCTGCACTGCTTGCTGCACTTCGTGCTGCTTTGTCAGCTTTGCACTAACACACTCGCACTCACGGCAATGACTCAATTTCGTTAGAAGCAGCCGATTGGCGTGAGGTTCATACGTTGGCGGCTCGATGCGCATTAACATCTTCAGCGTTCTATATGATGCCTCGCACGCCTCACTTTTTGCACCGGAAGCTAGTGAGGCCATCACGCTAGAGCAGTAGCGAAACCTACTGATTGCTGCACTGCGTGCTGCTTTGTCAGTTAAGCACTTACACACTCGCACTCACGGCAATGACTCAATTTCGTAAGCAGCAACCGATTGGCGTGAGGTTCATGCGTTGGCGGCGCGATATGCATTGACATCTTCAGAGTACTATATGTTGCCTTTGACGCATCACTTTTTGCACCCGAAGTTAGTGAGGCCATCACGCTGGAGCAGTATCGATGCCTACTGCTTGCTGCATTGCGTGCTGCTTTGTCAGCTATGCACTAACACACTGGCACTCACGGCAATGACTCAATTTCGTTAGCAGCAGCCGATTGGCGTGAGGTACATGCGTTGGCGGCTCGATGCGCATTAACATCTTCAGCGTACTATATGATGCCTCGCACACCTCACTTTTTGCACCGGAAGTAAGCGATGCAATCACGCTAGAGCAGTAGCGATGCCTACTGCTTGCTGCACTGCTTGCTGCAGTGCGTGCTGCTTTGTCAGCTGTGCACTAACACATTCGCACTCACGGCAATGACTCACTTTCGTTAGCAGCAGCCGATTGGCGTGAGGTTCATGCGTTGGCGGCACGATTCGCGATGACATCTTCAGCGTACTATATGAGGCCTCGCACGCCTAACTTTTTGCACCGGGAGTAAGTGAGTCCATCACCCTATAGCAGTAACGATGCCAACTGCTTGCTGCATTGCGTGCTGCTTTGTCAGCTATGCACTATTACACTCGCACTCACGGTAATGACTCAATTTCGTTAGCAGCATCCGATGGGCGTGTGGTTCATGCGTTGGCGGCGCGATTCGAATTGACATCGACAGCATACTATATGATGCCTCGCACGCCTCACTTTTTGCACCGGGAGTTAGTGAGATCATCACGCTAGAGAAGTAGCGATGCCTACTGCTTGCTGCATTGCGTGCTGCTTTGTCAGCTGTGCACTAACACACTCGCACTCACGGTAATGACTCAATTTCGTTAGCACATCCGATTGGCGTGAGGTTCATAAGTTGGCGGCGCGATGTGCGTTTACATCTTCAACGTACTATATAATGCCTCGCACACCTCACTTTTTGCACCGGAAGTAAGCGATGCAATTACGCCAGAGCAGTAGCGATGCCTACTGCTTGCTGCACTGCTTGCTGCACTGCTTGCTGCACTGCATGCTGCTTTGTCAGCTGTGCACTAACACACTCGCACTCACGGCAATGACTCAATTTCGTTAGCAGTACCGATTGGCGTGAGGTTAATGCGTTGGCGGCTCGATACGCATTGACATCTTCAGCAAACTATATGATGCCTCGCACGCCTCACTTTTTGCACCGGGAGTTAGTGAGGCCATCACGCTAGAGCAGTAACGATGACTCCTGCGTGCTGCATTGCGTGCTGCATTGCATGCTGCTTTGTCAGCTGTGCACTAACACACTCGCACTCACGGCAATGACTCAATTTAGTTAGCAGCAGCCGATTGGCGTGAGGTTCATACGTTGGCGGCTCGATGCGCATTAACATCTTCAGCGTACTATATGATGCCTCGCACGCCTCACTTTTTGCACCGGAAGCTAGTGAGGCCATCACGCTAGAGCAGTAGCGAAACCTACTGATTGCTGCACTGCGTGCTGCTTTGTCAGTTAAGCACTTACACACTCGCACTCACGGCAATGACTCAATTTCGTTAGCAGTACCGATTGGCGTGAGGTTCATGCGTTGGCGGCTCGATACGCACTGACATCTTCAGCAAACTATGTGATGCCTCGCACGCCTCACTTTTTGCACCGGGAGTTAGTGAGGCCATCACGCTAGAGCAGTAACGATGACTCCTGCATGCTGCATTGCGTGCTGCATTGCATGCTGCTATGTCAGCTGTGCACTAACACACTCGTACTCACGACAATGACTCAATTTTGTTAGCAGCAGCCGATTGGCGTGAGGTTCATGCGTTGGCGGCTCGACAAGCATTGACATCTTCAGCGTACTATATGATGCCTCGCACGCCTCACTTTATGCACCGGGAGCTAGTGAGGCCATCACGCTAGATCAGTAACGATGACTACTGCGTGCTGCATTGCATGCTGCTTTGTCAGCTGTGCACTAACACACTCGCACTCACGGCAATGACTCAATTTCGTTAGCAGTACCGATTGGCGGGAGGTTCATGCGTTGGCGGCTCGATACGCATTGACATCTTCAGCAAACTATATGATGCCTCGCACGCCTCACTTTTTGCACCGGGAGTTAGTGAGGCCATCACGCTAGAGCAGTAACGATGACTCCTGCGTGCTGCATTGCGTGCTGCATTGCATGCTGCTATGTCAGCTGTGCACTAACACACTCGTACTCACGACAATGACTCAATTTTGTTAGCAGCAGCCGATTGGCGTGAGGTTCATGCGTTGGCGGCTCGACAAGCATTGACATCTTCAGCGTACTATATGATGCCTCTCACGCTAGATCAGTAACGATGACTACTGCGTGCTGCATTGCATGCTGCTTTGTCAGCTGTGCACTAACACACTCGCACTCACGGCAATGACTCAATTTAGTTAGCAGCAGCCGATTGGCGTGAGATTCATACGTTGGCGGCTCGATGCGCATTAACATCTTCAGCGTACTATATGATGCCTCGCACACCTCACTTTTTGCACCGGGAGTTAGTGAGGCCATTACGCTAGATCAGTAACGATGACTACTGCGTGCTGCATTGCATGCTGCTATGTCAGCTGTGCACTAACACACTCGCACTCACGGCAATGACTCAATTTCGTTAGCAGTACCGATTGGCGTGAGGTTCATGCGTTGGCGGCTCGATACGCATTGACATCTTCAGCAAACTATATGATGCCTCGCACGCCTCACTTTTTGCACCGGGAGTGAGTGAGGCCATCACGCTAGAGCAGTAACGATGACTCCTGCGTGCTGCATTGCGTGCTGCATTGCATGCTGCTATGTCAGCTGTGCACTAACACACTCGTACTCACGACAATGACTCAATTTTGTTAGCAGCAGCCGATTGGCGTGAGGTTCATGCGTTGGCGGCTCGACAAGCATTGACATCTTCAGCGTACTATATGATGCCTCGCACGCCTCACTTTATTTACCGGGAGCTAGTGAGGCCATCACGCTAGATCAGTAACGATGACTACTGCGTGCTGCATTGCATGCTGCTTTGTCAGCTGTGCACTAACACACTCGCACTCACGGCAATGACTCAATTTAGTTAGCAGCAGCCGATTGGCGTGAGGTTCATACGTTGGCGGCTCGATGCGCATTAACATCTTCAGCGTACTATATAATGCAACGCATACCTCACTTTTTGCACCGGAAGTAAGCGATGCAATCACGCTCGAGCAGTAGCGATGCCTACTGCTTGCTGCACTGATTGCTGCATTGCGTGCTGCTTTGTCAGCTGTGCACTAACACACTCGCACTCACGGCAATGACTCACTTTCGTTAGCACATCCGATTGGCGTGAGGTTTATACGTTGGCGGCTCGATGCGCATTAACATCTTCAGCGTACTATATGATGCCTCGCACGCCTCACTTTTTGCACCGGAAGCTAGAGCAGTAGCGAAACCTACTGATTGCTGCACTGCGTGCTGCTTTGTCAGTTAAGCACTTACACACTCGCACTCACGGCAATGACTAAATTTCGTTAGCAGCAACCGATTGGCGTGAGGTTCATGCGTTGGCGGCGCGATATGCATTGACATCTTCAGCGTACTATATGATGCCTCGCACGGCTCACTTTTTGCACTGGAAGTTAGTGAGGCCATCACGCTAAAGCAGTAACGATGCCTACTGCTTGCTGCACTGCGTGCTGCTTTGTTAGCTGTGCACTAACAAACTTGCACTCACGGCAATGACTCAAATTCGTTAGCAGCATACGATGGGCGTGAGGCTCATGCGTTGGTGGCGTAGGCGGCACAATACGCATTGACATCTTCAGCGTACTATATGATGCCTCGCACGGCTCACTTTTTACACCGGGAGGTAGTGAGGCCATCACGCTAAGGCAGTAAGGATGCCTACTGCTTGCTGCACTGCGTGCTGCTTTGTCAGCTGTGCACTAACACACTTGCACTCACGGCAATGACTCAATTTCGTTAGCAGCAACTGATGGGCGTGAGGCTCATGCGTTTTCGGTGCGATACGCAATGACATCTTGAGCGTACTAAATGATGCCTTGCACGCCTCACTTTTTGCACCGGGAGTAAATGAGGCCATCACGCTAGAGCAGTAGCGATGCCTACTGCTTGCTGCACTGCTTGCTGCATTGCGTGCTGCTTTGTCACTTAAGCACTTACGCACTCGCACTCACGGCAATGACTCAATTTCGTTAGCAGCATCCGATGGGCGTGAGGTTTAGCGTTGGTGGCCTAGGCGGCGCGATACGCATTGACATCTTCAGCGTACTAAATGATGCCTCGCACACCTCACTTTTTGCACCGGGAGTTAGTGAGGCCATCACTCTAGAGCAGTAACGATGACTCCTGCGTGCTGCATTGCGTGCTGCATTGCATGCTGCTATGTCAGCTGTGCACTAACACACTCGTACTCACGACAATGACTCTTTTACGTTAGCAGCAGCCGATTGGCGTGAGGTTCATGCGTTGGCGGCACGATTCGCGATGACATCTTCAGCGTACTATATGAGGCCTCGCACGCCTAACTTTTTGCACCGGGAGTTAGTGAGGCCATCACCCTATAGCAGTAACGATGCCTACTGCTTGCTGCATTGCGTGCTGCTGTGTCAGCTATGCACTAACACACTCGCACTCACGGTAATGACTCAATTTCGTTAGCAGCATCCGATGGGCGTGAGGTTCATGCGTTGGCGGCGCGATTCGAATTCACATCTTCAGCATACTATATGATGCCTCGCACGCCTCACTTTTTGCACCGGGAGTTAGTGAGACCATCACGCTAGAGAAGTAGCGATGCCTACTGCTTGCTGCATTGCGCGCTGCTTTGTCAGCTGTGCACTAACACACTCGCACTCACGGTAATGTGTCAATTTCGTTAGCAGCAACCGATGGGCGTGAGGCTCATGCGTTTTCGGCGCGATACGCAATGACATCTTGAGCGTACTATATGAGGCCTCGCACGCCTCACTTTTTGCACCGGGAGTTAGTGAGGCCATCACCCTATAGCAGTAACGATGCCTACTGATTGCTGCACTGCGTGCTGCTTTGTCAGCTGTGCACTAACATACTTGAACTCACGGCAATGACTCAATTTAGTCAGCAGCACACGATGGGCGTGAGGCTCATGCGCTGGCGGCGCGATACGCATTGACATCTTCAGCGTTTTATTTGATGCCTCGCACGCATCACTTTTTGTAACGGAAGTAAGTGATCCATCAGGCTAGAGCAGTAGCGTTTCCTACTGCTTGCTGCATTGCGTGCTGCTTTGTCAGCTTTGCACTAACACACTCGCACTCACGGTAATGTGTCAATTTCGTTAGCAGCATCCGATGGGCGTGAGGTTCATGCGTTGGCGGCGCGATACGCATTGACATCTTCAGCGTACTATATGATGCTTTTGACGCCTCACTTTTTGCACCGGAAGTTAGTGAGGCCATCACGCTGGAGCAGTAACGATGCCTACTGCTTGCTGCATTGCGTGCTGCTTTGTCAGCTATGCACTAACACACTCGCACTCACGGTAATGTGTCAATTTCGTTAGTAGCATCCGATGGGCGTGAGGTTCAGGCGTTGGCGGCGCGATTCGAATTCACATCTTCAGCATACTATATGATGCCTCGCACGCCTCACTTTTTGCACCGGGAGTTAGTGAGACCATCACGCTAGAGAAGTAGCGATGCCTACTGCTTGCTGCATTGCGCGCTGCTTTGTCAGCTGTGCACTAACACACTCGCACTCACGGTAATGACTCAATTTCGTTAGCAGTACCGATTGGCGTGAGGTTCATGCGTTGGCGGCTCGATACGCATTGACATCTTCAGCAAACTATATGATGCCTCGCACGCCTCACTTTTTGCACCGGGAGTGAGTGAGGCCATCACGCTAGAGCAGTAACGATGACTCCTGCGTGCTGCATTGCGTGCTGCATTGCATGCTGCTATGTCAGCTGTGCACTAACACACTCGTACTCACGACAATGACTCAATTTTGTAAGCAGCAGCCGATTGGCGTGAGGTTCATGCGTTGGCGGCTCGACAAGCATTGACATCTTCAGCGTACTATATGATGCCTCTCACGCTAGATCAGTAACGATGACTACTGCGTGCTGCATTGCATGCTGCTTTGTCAGCTGTGCACTAACACACTCGCACTCACGGCAATGACTCAATTTAGTTAGCAGCAGCCGATTGGCGTGAGATTCATACGTTGGCGGCTCGATGCGCATTAACATCTTCAGCGTACTATATGATGCCTCGCACACCTCACTTTTTGCACCGGGAGTTAGTGAGGCCATTACGCTAGATCAGTAACGATGACTACTGCGTGCTGCATTGCATGCTGCTATGTCAGCTGTGCACTAACACACTCGCACTCACGGCAATGACTCAATTTCGTTAGCAGTACCGATTGGCGTGAGGTTCATGCGTTGGCGGCTCGATACGCATTGACATCTTCAGCAAACTATATGATGCCTCGCACGCCTCACTTTTTGCACCGGGAGTGAGTGAGGCCATCACGCTAGAGCAGTAACGATGACTCCTGCGTGCTGCATTGCGTGCTGCATTGCATGCTGCTATGTCAGCTGTGCACTAACACACTCGTACTCACGACAATGACTCAATTTTGTAAGCAGCAGCCGATTGGCGTGAGGTTCATGCGTTGGCGGCTCGACAAGCATTGACATCTTCAGCGCACTATATGATGCCTCGCACGCCTCACTTTATTTACCGGGAGCTAGTGAGGCCATCACGCTAGATCAGTAACGATGACTACTGCGTGCTGCATTGCATGCTGCTTTGTCAGCTGTGCACTAACACACTCGCACTCACGGCAATGACTCAATTTAGTTAGCAGCAGCCGATTGGCGTGAGGTTCATACGTTGGCGGCTCGATGCGCATTAACATCTTCAGCGTACTATATAATGCAACGCATACCTCACTTTTTGCACCGGAAGTAAGCGATGCAATCACGCTCGAGCAGTAGCGATGCCTACTGCTTGCTGCACTGATTGCTGCATTGCGTGCTGCTTTGTCAGCTGTGCACTAACACACTCGCACTCACGGCAATGACTCACTTTCGTTAGCACATCCGATTGGCGTGAGGTTCATACGTTGGCGGCTCGATGCGCATTAACATCTTCAGCGTACTATATGATGCCTCGCACGCCTCACTTTTTGCACCGGAAGCTAGAGCAGTAGCGAAACCTACTGATTGCTGCACTGCGTGCTGCTTTGTCAGTTAAGCACTTACACACTCGCACTCACGGCAATGACTAAATTTCGTTAGCAGCAACCGATTGGCGTGAGGTTCATGCGTTGGCGGCGCGATATGCATTGACATCTTCAGCGTACTATATGATGCCTCGCGAGCCTCACTTTTTGCACTGGAAGTTAGTGAGGCCATCACGCTAAAGCAGTAACGATGCCTACTGCTTGCTGCACTGCGTGCTGCTTTGTTAGCTGTGCACTAACAAACTTGCACTCACGGCAATGACTCAAATTCGTTAGCAGCATACGATGGGCGTGAGGCTCATGCGTTGGTGGCGTAGGCGGCACAATACGCATTGACATCTTCAGCGTACTATATGATGCCTCGCACGGCTCACTTTTTACACCGGGAGGTAGTGAGGCCATCACGCTAAGGCAGTAAGGATGCCTACTGCTTGCTGCACTGCGTGCTGCTTTGTCAGCTGTGCACTAACACACTTGCACTCACGGCAATGACTCAATTTCGTTGGCAGCAACTGATGGGCGTGAGGCTCATGCGTTTTCGGTGCGATACGCAATGACATCTTGAGCGTACTAAATGATGCCTTGCACGCCTCACTTTTTGCACCGGGAGTAAATGAGGCCATCACGCTAGAGCAGTAGCGATGCCTACTGCTTGCTGCACTGCTTGCTGCATTGCGTGCTGCTTTGTCACTTAAGCACTTACGCACTCGCACTCACGGCAATGACTCAATTTCGTTAGCAGCATCCGATGGGCGTGAGGTTTAGCGTTGGTGGCCTAGGCGGCGCGATACGCATTGACATCTTCAGCGTACTAAATGATGCCTCGCACACCTCACTTTTTGCACCGGGAGTTAGTGAGGCCATCACTCTAGAGCAGTAACGATGACTCCTGCGTGCTGCATTGCGTGCTGCATTGCATGCTGCTATGTCAGCTGTGCACTAACACACTCGTACTCACGACAATGACTCTTTTACGTTAGCAGCAGCCGATTGGCGTGAGGTTCATGCGTTGGCGGCACGATTCGCGATGACATCTTCAGCGTACTATATGAGGCCTCGCACGCCTAACTTTTTGCACCGGGAGTTAGTCAGGCCATCACCCTATAGCAGTAACGATGCCTACTGCTTGCTGCATTGCGTGCTGCTGTGTCAGCTATGCACTAACACACTCGCACTCACGGTAATGACTCAATTTCGTTAGCAGCATCCGATGGGCGTGAGGTTCATGCGTTGGCGGCGCGATTCGAATTCACATCTTCAGCATACTATATGATGCCTCGCACGCCTCACTTTTTGCACCGGGAGTTAGTGAGACCATCACGCTAGAGAAGTAGCGATGCCTACTGCTTGCTGCATTGCGCGCTGCTTTGTCAGCTGTGCACTAACACACTCGCACTCACGGTAATGTGTCAATTTCGTTAGCAGCATCCGATGGGCGTGAGGTTCATGCGTTGGCGGCGCGATACGCATTGACATCTTCAGCGTACTATATGATGCTTTTGACGCCTCACTTTTTGCACCGGAAGTTAGTAAGGCCATCACCCTATAGCAGTAACGATGCCTACTGCTTGCTGCACTGCGTGCTGCTTTGTCAGCTGTGCACTAACACACTTGCACTCACGGCAATGACTCAATTTCGTTAGCAGCAACCGATGGGCGTGAGGCTCATGCGTTTTCGGCGCGATACGCAATGACATCTTGAGCGTACTAAATGATGCCTTGCACGCCTCACTTTTTGCACCGGGAGTAAGTGAGGCCATCACGCTAGAGCAGTAGCGATGCCTACTGCTTGCTGCACTGCGTGCTGCTTTGTCAGCTGTGCACTAACACACTCGCACTCACGGCAATGACTCAATTTCGTTAGCAGCAACCGATTGGCGTGAGGTTCATGCGTTGGCGGCTCGATTCGCGATGACATCTTCAGCGTACTATATGAGGCCTCGCACGCCTCACTTTTTGCACCGGGAGTTAGTGAGGCCATCACCCTATAGCAGTAACGATGCCTACTGATTGCTGCACTGCGTGCTGCTTTGTCAGCTGTGCACTAACATACTTGAACTCACGGCAATGACTCAATTTAGTCAGCAGCACACGATGGGCGTGAGGCTCATGCGCTGGCGGCGCGATACGCATTGACATCTTCAGCGTTTTATTTGATGCCTCGCACGCATCACTTTTTGTAACGGAAGTAAGTGATCCATCAGGCTAAAGCAGTAGCGTTTCCTACTGCTTGCTGCATTGCGTGCTGCTTTGTCAGCTATGCACTAACACACTCGCACTCACGGTAATGTGTCAATTTCGTTAGCAGCATCCGATGGGCGTGAGGTTCATGCGTTGGCGGCGCGATTCGAATTCACATCTTCAGCATACTATATGATGCCTCGCACGCCTCACTTTTTGCACCGGGAGTTAGTGAGACCATCACGCTAGAGAAGTAGCGATGCCTACTGCTTGCTGCATTGCGTGCTGCTTTGTCAGCTATGCACTAACACACTCGCACTCACGGTAATGTGTCAATTTCGTTAGTAGCATCCGATGGGCGTGAGGTTCATGCGTTGGCGGCGCGATTCGAATTCACATCTTCAGCATACTATATGATGCCTCGCACGCCTCACTTTTTGCACCGGGAGTTAGTGAGACCATCACGCTAGAGAAGTAGCGATGCCTACTGCTTGCTGCATTGCGCGCTGCTTTGTCAGCTGTGCACTAACACACTCGCACTCACGGTAATGTGTCAATTTCGTTAGCAGCATCCGATGGGCGTGAGGTTCATGCGTTGGCGGCGCGATACGCATTGACATCTTCAGCGTACTATATGATGCTTTTGACGCCTCACTTTTTGCACCGGAAGTTAGTGAGGCCATCACGCTGGAGCAGTAACGATGCCTACTGCTTGCTGCATTGCGTGCTGCTTTGTCAGCTATGCACTAACACACTCGCACTCACGGTAATGTGTCAATTTCGTTAGTAGCATCCGATGGGCGTGAGGTTCATGCGTTGGCGGCGCGATTCGAATTCACATCTTCAGCATACTATATGATGCCTCGCACGCCTCACTTTTTGCACCGGGAGTTAGTGAGACCATCACGCTAGAGAAGTAGCGATGCCTACTGCTTGCTGCATTGCGCGCTGCTTTGTCAGCTGTGCACTAACACACTCGCACTCACGGTAATGACTCAATTTCGTTAGCACATTCGATTGGCGTGAAGTTCATAAGTTGGCGGCGCGATGCGCGTTTACATCTTCAACGTACTATATAATGCCTCGCACACCTCACTTTTTGCACCGGAAGTAAGCGATGCAATTACGCCAGAGCAGTAGCGATGCCTACTGCTTGCTGCACTGCTTGCTGCACCGCGTGCTGCTTTGTCAGCTGTGCACTAACACACTCGCACTCACGGCAATGACTCAATTTCGTTAGCAGCAACCGATTGGCGTGAGGTTCATGCGTTGGCGGCTCGATACGCATTGACATCTTCAGCGTACTATATGATGCCTCGCACGCCTCACTTTTTGCACCGGGAGTTAGTGAGGCCATCACTCTAGAGCAGTAACGATGACTACTGCGTGCTGCATTTCGTGCTGCATTGCATGCTGCTTTGTCAGCTGTGCACTAACACACTCGCACTCACGACAATGACTCAATTTCGTTAGCAGCAGCCGATTGGCATGAGGTTCATGCGTTGGCGGCTCGATACGCATTGACATCTTCAGCGTACTATATGATGCCTCGCACGCCTCACTTTATGCACCGGGAGTTAGTGAGGCCATCACGCTAGATCAGTAACGATGACTACTGCGTGCTGCATTGCATGCTGCTTTGTCGACTGTGCACTAACACACTCGCACTCACGGCAATGACTCAATTTAGTTAGCAGCAGCCGATTGGCGTGAGGTTCATACGTTGGCGGCTCGATGCGCATTAACGTCTTCAGCGTACTATATAATGCCACGCACACCTCACTTTTTGCACCGGAAGTAAGCGATGCAATCACGCTAGAGCAGTATCGATGCCTACTGCTTCCTGCACTGCTTGCTGCATTGTGTGCTGCTTTGTCAGCTGTGCACTAACACACTCGCACTCACGGCAATGACTCACTTTCGTTAGCACATCCGATTGGCGTGAGGTTCATACGTTGGCGGCTCGATGCGCATTAACATCTTCAGCGTACTATATGATGCCTCGCACGCCTCACTTTTTGCACCGGAAGCTAGTGAGGCCATCACGCTAGAGCAGTAGCGAAACCTACTGATTGCTGCACTGCGTGCTGCTTTGTCAGTTAAGCACTTACACACTCGCACTCACGGCAATGACTCAATTTCGTTAGCAGCAGCCGATTGGCGTGAGGTTCATACTTTGGCGGCTCGATGCGCATTAACATCTTCAGCGTTCTATATGATACCTAGCACACCTCACTTTTTGCACCGGGAGCTAGTGAGGCCATCACGCTAGAGCAGTAGCGAAACCTACTGATTGCTGCACTGCGTGCTGCTTTGTCAGCTGTGCACTAACATACTTGAACTCACGGCAATGACTCAATTTAGTCAGCAGCACACGATGGGCGTGAGGTTCATGCGTTGGCGGCTCGATACGCATTGACATCTTCAGCGTACTATATGATGCCTCGCACGCCTCACTTTTTGCACCGGGAGTTAGTGAGGCCATCACGCTAGAGCAGTAACGATGACTTCTGCGTGCTGCATTTCGTGCTGCATTGCATGCTGCTTTGTCAGCTGTGCACTAACACACTCGCACTCACGACAATGACTCAATTTCGTTAGCAGCAGCCGATTGGCATGAGGTTCATGCGTTGGCGGCTCGATACGCATTGACATCTTCAGCGTACTATATGATGCCTCGCACGCCTCAATTTATGCACCGGGAGTTAGTGAGGCCATCACGCTAGATCAGTAACGATGACTACTGCGTGCTGCATTGCATGCTGCTTTGTCAACTGTGCACTAACACACTCGCACTCACGGCAATGACTCAATTTAGTTAGCAGCAGCCGATTGGCGTGAGGTTCATACGTTGGCGGCTCGATGCGCATTAACATCTTCAGCGTACTATATAATGCCACGCACACCTCACTTTTTGCACCGGAAGTAAGCGATGCAATCACGCTAGAGCAGTAGCGATGCCTACTGCTTCCTGCACTGCTTGCTGCATTGTGTGCTGCTTTGTCAGCTGTGCACTAACACACTCGCACTCACGGCAATGACTCAATTTCGTTAGCAGCAGCCGATTGGCGTGAGGTTCATACGTTGGCGGCTCGATGCGCATTAACATCTTCAGCGTTCTATATGATACCTAGCACACCTCACTTTTTGCACCGGGAGCTAGTGAGGCCATCACGCTAGAGCAGTAGCGAAACCTACTGATTGCTGCACTGCGTGCTGCTTTGTCAGCTGTGCACTAACATACTTGAACTCACGGCAATGACTCAATTTAGTCAGCAGCACACCATGGGCGTGAGGCTCATGCGCTGGCGGCGCGATACGCATTGACATCTTCAGCGTTTTATTTGATGCCTCGCACGCATCACTTTTTGTAACGGAAGTAAGTGATCCATCAGGCTAGAGCAGTAGCGTTTCCTACTGCTTGCTGCATTGCGTGCTGCTTTGTCAGCTATGCACTAACACACTCGCACTCACGGTAATGTGTCAATTTCGTTAGTAGCATCCGATGGGCGTGAGGTTCATGCGTTGGCGGCGCGATACGCATTGACATCTTCAGCGTACTATATGATGCCTCGCACGCCTCACTTTTTGCACCGGGAGTTAGTGAGGCCATCACGCTAGAGCAGTAGCGATGCCTACTGCTTGCTGCATTGCGTGCTGCTTTGTCAGCTATGCACTAACACACTCGCACTCACGGTAATGTGTCAATTTCGTTAGCAGCATCCGATGGGCGTGAGGTTCATGCGTTGGCGGCACGATACGCATTGACATCTTCAGCGTACTATATGATGCCTTGCACGCCTCACTTTTTGCACCGGAAGTTAGTGAGGCCATCACGCTAGAGCAGTAGCGATGCCTACTGCTTGCTGCATTGCGTGCTGCTTTGTCAGCTATGCACTAACACACTCGCACTCACGGTAATGTGTCAATTTCGTTAGTAGCATCCGATGGGCGTGAGGTTCATGCGTTGGCGGCGCGATACGCATTGACATCTTCAGCGTACTATATGATGCTTTTCACGCCTCACTTTTGTCACCGGGAGTTAGTGAGGCCATCACGCTAGAGCAGTAACGATGCCTACTGCTTGCTGCATTGCGTGCTGCTTTGTCAGCTATGCACTAACACACTCGCACTCACGGTAATGTGTCAATTTCGTTAGTAGCATCCGATGGGCGTGAGGTTCATGCGTTGGCGGCACGATTCGCGATGACATCTTCAGCGTACTATATGAGGCCTCGCACGCCTAACATTTTGCACCGGGAGTTAGTGAGGCCATCACGCTAGAGCAGTAGCGATGCCTACTGCTTGCTGCATTGCGTGCTGCTTTGTCAGCTATGCACTAACACACTCGCACTCACGGTAATGACTCAATTTCGTTAGCAGCATCCGATGGGCGTGAGGTTCATGCGTTGGCGGCGCGATACGCATTGACATCTTCAGCGTACTATATGATGCCTCGCACCCCTCACCTCTCTTTTGCCCGGAGTTCGTGAGAAGAAACCATCAACGCCAGAGAAGTAGAGATGCCTATCATGCTGCTGCTTTGCGGGCACTCTCGCACTCACGGTAATGACTCAATTTCGTTAGCCCGATTGGCGGGGTTCTGTTGGGCGCGATGGCGTTTACATCTTCAGCGTACTATATAATGCCTCCCCCACCCCTTTTTTACCCCAAGAAAGAAAGGAAAAAAAACAACAGAAGGAAGGGGAAACCCACTTCTTCCTAAAAAAGGTAAGGATTGGCCGGGGTATATATCTCAGTCCGGCCAAAGTTCTGCGTCACAAGAAATTTATTACAAACACCAGTGACGCCTTGTGAAGTATAGACACGTGTAATTTGTGTCGCCTGACACCCGCGTTGGTCGAAAACGGCTGAGTGATCGGGGGGGAAGATGTACTGGGCAGCCCACAGTACGAGTACCACTGGTCACTCAGATTGTTTCAACGGGATTAGGGTATCACGCGCGTACATATGCACAAGTGTGCGCAAAACTTAGCGGCCAGCGTGTATGCGCGTCGACATGCAAAACTGACAGCTGCAAACCAACTTCAACAATCAAAAGAACAACAGAGGGGTAGGGGTTTAGTTTTGACTAAATTATTAAAGAAAGCTTTTATTCGTTTCGTTCTCTTCTTTCCGTTTAATGTTATGTTTCTCTTCAAAGACTTACAATTAATTTCAACTACTTATATTCAGACTAACTACTGTACGAGTTCACGTTTCCCAAATACGCGTGGGTTCGATCGGACCTTTCTACACCAACTGCCTCGCGCCGGTCTCTTCCTCGGCGTTGATCGCTTCGTGGCTTCTCCCGACCGCTGGGTCTTCGGGTCGCAGCTCTCTCGTGCGCCTCTTCTATCGTCTTATGTATTACGTAGCTTCTTGCCGTTTCTTATATGTTAGTGCGTAACTAAACGTTGACCTCTCGTCGTTTATTATATATATTTTAAACAAATGTGGACTTCTTGTTGTTCTTATTTATACTAAACAAATATAACTAAATGTTGGCTTCTTGCCGTTTCTTATCTATAGACGAATAAATTTGTATAGCTGACTAAATGTAAGTAACTAATTGTGGGCTTCTTGCCGTTTCCTATATCTATATGTAAATGTGAATTAGGCCCGCTTGGCCTACTTCACAACCCCCCCTTTCTTCGTGACCGTGACCGTACCGCCGGCAGCTGCCGTGAAACGGTTGCGTCGTCCCGTCGACCCTACGTTGCGGAGCCTCGCGCGGATTTCCTTTACCGCTTTTGCCGTCAGAATTTCATCGTTCGGGTAGCAAGTCCAAAGCCAGGGTACCTGCACTCGTTCTTGCCTAGGTCGTGATGGTGTGGGCTCCGAGCTGCGCGGTGGGTCTTCTTGCTTGTCTTCCAGCGTTGCGTCCAACCCTTCCTCCCATCCAACGATCTCATCTTCGGTCTCCTGTTCTACCTTCGGCGACTCCCATTCTGCCCATTCTTCTTCTGTCGGGTGCGGCGGCTCAACGCGGATGGTCGTCTTCTGGTCTTCTCGTTCGGCTTCCAGCGTTGCGTCCAGCCCTTCTTCCCATCCGACGATCTCGTCTTCGGCTTCTTGCTGTACCTTCGGTGACTCCCATTCTGCCCATTCCTCGTCCGTCGGCACGCCGGTCGCTTCGGGTGGCTGCTGTGACCTTGGTTGCGGTGGTCCGACGCTATAGGTCGTCAACTCCATTATACGGATCACCACTCCCTCGAGCGTATCTTCAATTGAGGCTTCTGTGTGTACGTGCTTGTTCACGAGTGCTGTGGGGCTTATCATTTGCTCATACGTGTCGGTTGTTGCCACCCCAATCCCGGACGAACGCTCACGGGTATAACCCTCGTAGCTGGCTGGCCCCTCTATGGCTTCACTGAGGCTCTTTTTGTCTTTAGCTTCCATTGCCTGTGGGTAAGAAATTGTGTATAGGTTATTATTGTGTTTTATACGAGATGCAAATGTTTTTTTTTTTTTCTTTTGGGTGGGTTTTCGTTAGTGGGTTTCTGAAAACGAATAAGTGGGGAAAAGAAGAAAGGCAAAACGTGAGCGTCTGCTTATGATGGGCATCGCCTTTCGCTTATCTTCGCTTCCTGTTGTAGACTCGCTGTGTCGTCTTCGTCTTCTTGTTGAAAAGGTTTCAATTGCGAGATGCTAGCCGTCCGGCTCTTGCGCTCCCCTTCTTTTGCTAATCGCACGACATTCGGAGAGATGAATCTTTTAACCCGGTATGGTCCCTCGTATTTCGGTGCCAGCTTTGCAGCGAACCCGTCGCTGGCTTTTGAGAGTTGGTGGGTCCTCAACAAAACCAGTTCGTTGATCGTCGGCCTCCATTCCCTCCTTCTCAGATTGTAATTCCTCCCTTGATCCTTTGACGCTCGCTGTTGGTTTCCCTGCGCTATCTTGAACACTTCCCTCAGGCGGTCCGCTTTCTCCCCAGGTGTTTGCGATGCATTTCCTGTACCCGGTGTCTTCTCGTCGTATAACGTTGCTGGCAAACGAGGTTCTCTTCCCTGCATCAGGAACGCCGGGGAAAATCCTGTCGAATCAGCAATGCTCGAGTTGACTGCCAACGAGATTTCGGGTATTAGTTCGTCCCACGAACTTTGATTTCCCGAGATGTACTGCGCTATCATCGTTTTCACCGTCCTGTTGGTCCTCTCCGTCGGATTCTCCTGTGGGCAGTATGGGGCCGTATGTTCCACCTCTACGCCTATCGAGTTCAAAAATGCCTTGAAACTTCGGCTTGTGAACTGGACTCCGTTGTCGCATACGAATTTCTTGGGTACGCCGAAACGGCATAAGATTCGCTCGCGAAAGGCTTTCTGTAGAGTTGCTGCTGTTGCTCTTTTTAAAGGAACCAGTTCTACCCACTTCGTGAATGCGTCGTGGAATACTAACAACATAGTATTGCCCTGTTTTGAGCGCGGAAGGGGACCCACAAAGTCCGCGCACAGGATGGCCATTGGCTCCGCCACCTGGCGGGTTAACATCTGACCAGCTGGCTTCCTCTGCTCCGTCTTGAATAGTTGGCATTTTTCGCAACGTCTAACGTACCTGGACGCATCTCTGAACATACCTGGCCAATAATAGCGCTGCGACAGCCTCATGACTGTTTTCCGGATACCCTGGTGACCGGCGGTCGGCGCGTCGTGGCATTCCTGCAACACCCTCCTCTTATGGTCCTCGTCCACGCATAGCTTCCACGGGATATAGTCTTCGTCATCCGCCCGGTGGCCTAGGTGGCGGTATAACTGTCCGTTTTCTTCCGTGTAGTCTGCGTATTTGGCTGGTTCTTTGGCTATCTTTTCTCGTAACCCTTGGATCCATTTCCCTTTTGACTGCTGAACCACGGCTTGCTGGAGTTGCTCCAACGGGTCTCGCGACAACGCGTCTGCTACCACGTTGAGCTTCCCTTTTCTGTACTTCACGTCGAATTGGTATTGCTGGAGCTCCAATGCCCACCGTGCTATTCTTCCCGTTGGGCTTTCGATGGAGTTCAACCATTTTAGAGCCATGTGATCCGTCACGACGTCGAAGTGGTATCCCTCTAGATAGCATCTCAATTTCCGAATTGACCACACGATCGCCAGGCACTCCTTTTCTGTCGCGGAGTAGTTCATTTCCGCTTTCGAAAGTTTCCGACTCGTGTAGGAAATGACCCTCTCTTGTTGGTCGATCTTTTGGGTGAGCACCCCTCCGATGCCATAATCGCTTGCGTCTGTCTGGAGCGTGAATTTTTCCTCGAAATCCGGGCAAACCAATATCGGAGCGGTTGTCAAGCACCGTTTGAGGTTGTCTAGTGCTGTTTGCTGCTCTTCGTCCCACGACCATTTCCGGGTTTTCTTCAACAAGCCTGTCATAGGCTGCACCATCGTAGTGAAATTAGGCACGAACCGACGGTACCATGACGCCATCCCCAGGCACCTCCTGAGCTCCTTTTTGCTAGTCGGGGCTTTCAAATTATTGATGGCTTCCACTTTGGCAGGGTCCGTCTGGATGCCTTCGCCGCTCACCAGGTGCCCGAGGTATACCAGCTTCCTTTGGAAGAAAGAACATTTCCTTCGATTCAGCTTCAGATTAGCCTTCCTCAGCCTGTGGAACACTTCCCTCAAGTTCTCTAAGTGTTCTTCCTCTGTTTTGCTGACTATGATGATGTCGTCCAAGTAAGCGAACGCGTGGGGCTCCATCCCAGGGCCGATCACCGTATCCAGGGCTCTCTGAAATGTAGCGCCGGCCGAATGCAATCCAAACGGCATGACCTTCCACTGGAACAGCCCTCGGCCAGGCACCGTGAACGCCGTGCACTCCCGACTGTCCGCTGCCATGGGGATTTGCCAATAGCCGTGTTTCAAGTCTAACGTCGATATAAATCGCGCGTTTCTCAACTTCTCCAAGATTTGATTAATCCGGGGAACGGGGTATGCGTCGGGTATTGAGTGCGCGTTGAGCTGCCTGTAGTCGACGCACATCCTCCATTCATTCGTTTTCTTGCGAACGAGTACAAGAGGCGCGCTGTGTGGGCTTCTCGATGGTTCTATGGCCCCTGCCTCAATCAGTTCGTCCACTTGTTGGTCGATCACGCGCTGCATTGCAGGGTTTTTGGGATAGTACCTCTGCTTGATCGGCTTGTTATCCCTCATAACAATGTGATGCTCGGCTATGTTGGACACACCTCGTAACTCCTCGAACAATTGCAACTCCTCCTTCAGAAACTTTTGTATTGCGGGATCCAAGCTCGCTGGCCATTGTTGCTCTTCCTCGTTAACATCTTCTTGCTTTTCGTCGGGCTCTGGGTGCCTTCCCGTGGGGTACAGCCACGCCTGCGTTACCCAATTGACCTAACGATGGCTTCTCAACGGCTGACGTTGCGTCTCGGTTTGCCTCTCGCTCCTCTGTTGTTGTACCCTCCTCGCAGGATTCCCTCGGGTCACTTCCCCGCAATGCGCTCTCCGACTCGTGCGTCTCGCGCTCTTTTCCTGCTGGAGTCTCCGCCTCGACCTTGTCGGTACCCTCGGTCGGCGCTTCGGCGCTTTGTAGAATCAACCTCGCTTCGCCACATTGAACCGTCGTACCTATCTTACACAGAAAGTCCATTCCCAGAATGAGACTATCCAACATGGATGGCATTACCAGCAGATCCATTGTCACTTCTTTACCTACTAACTTTACTTTTGTCCGCAACAGCTTGCTAATGGCGACGCTCGACCCGTCGGCTAAGCGTGTTTTTGCGGCTGCAGAGAAAACTTCCCCTTTCATCTCAATCTCGCGGAAAAACTCCTCGCTTACGAAGCTCCTAGTAGCCCCCGTGTCGACTGTCGCTTCTGCACCTCGGTCCCCGACTCCTACCATGGCGACTATGCGACTATTTTCGACTCTAAGAGGGTATACTATTTCTGGGACTGACTCGCGCCGACGCCCATCCGATCCCACTCCGGATGACGCGGCTGCTCGTTTCCCGCCCCCTTTCCGCAACACATACTGGTGCTCACGCCCTGCGCGCCACACTGCCTACAGCACAGCACCTTTGGATTTGAGCATTCTCGGGCAAAATGCCCTTCCTGCGAACAATTATAGCACACGCGACTGGTTCCCCTCGGCCTTATATGCTCTTGTCCCAGCATGCCGTTCGAGATTTCTCCGCTTCCCCCTGCCCTCACGTTATTTGGGCCATTCCGCGCCAACGGTAACTGCGCTGGCGGGTTCCGGAAAGGATTGTCTTGCCTAGCGGGCGTGTCCACGACCCTAGACTCGTGTGAGTGATCGACTCCTGTCATATTCCTAACTCCCATTGCCTCCCGGTTTTGCCCTGGGATACCTTCAAATTCTGCTGCTAGCTGG
Organism: Scaptomyza montana; assembly: GCA_018904305.1. Lineage (NCBI taxonomy): Eukaryota > Metazoa > Arthropoda > Insecta > Diptera > Drosophilidae > Scaptomyza > Scaptomyza montana. The sequence continues at coordinate 149,306 of JAEIGR010000030.1, forward strand.
GTCAGTTGAACAAGTGTCGCGAAATCTCTTCTACGGATATAGAGTCTGTACTCCCGGGCCAGGTTCTCATAAATACGGTTCAACTCCTGTTCCGCCCCGTACCCGGCATGGCGCATAAGTCTCCTCAAATCGACCATGTATTCTTTGTAACCCTCGCCGGCGCGTTGCCGACGGGCCCTAATTTGGTCTTCTAGCCTATCAAAATATTGTGGAGGTAGGAAGAACTCGTAAAACTCCCTTTTAAATGCGACCCAACTCGCGTCACTGAGGTCGCTCGTCGAAAACCAACATGCTGCCATGCCTGTCAACGCTTCGCTCATAGCCCTGGGCATCCGGTCTAAGTTGATTTCATACGCTCTCGCTCGTTGTTCGAGCGCCTCTATAAAAACGAGCGGATCCGCGTAACCGTCGAATCTGACACCCCACTTTCTGACCAGCTCGGGGACGACCATGTACTGCCTACTACTGTCACAACCCCCGCAGTTGGCGCTCATGCGCGATCTATTGCCCTCCGGGACTACTTGTGTGCTGGTCACAGGCAGGCTAACTTGCGGTGCCATGTGCTCGCCGGATGCTACGCCGCTTTGAGTACCTTGCCCCTTCACTGTCAGGTGTTGTGTATGGCTAATCGGGAACAACCCCCCTGGTGACCCTGACAACGTCAGCAGGTCGGACTCAGATTTCTGACGCTGTCGTGCGCTTGGGGCAAAAACGTTTAATGGCACGGGGGATTCAGGTATTTTCGCGAAGCGCGTTTCCCACTCGGCTAGCCGCGTCCACACTCCTGTGTGGTGATTCCCATCTTTTATGAAAGTACATACCCGTTTTCGTAATTCCTCTACTTTCCCTGAGTGATCCAATCCTAGTTCTTTCGTCAGGCGTTCTAAATCCTCCTTCCGGCAGTGGTAGACCCAACGTACGCCTACGCCTGCGTTGACCCGATCCTCCAGCGGTGTGTCATCTGGCTTGCTCATTTCGGTCACGCTAAGCTATATAAAAAAAAAATACCCTAGATTTTCCTTCACCACAAAACCAATCGACAAGCAGTTAATAACAATTTTATTAAATTTCGGGTTAAATCTTGTTATTAATTTTTTTTTTTTTTTTTTATATATTTTTTTTTTTATTATTTTTATTTTTATTTTTTTTAAATCTATTCCGCTATCCTTTTTTGTTTCTTTTGTTATTATTTCTCAGTTTTGTTTGTTATTATTATTTTAGTCGAATTTCAATTTTTATTTATGTTTATTATTTTTGCCGAACTTGTACTTTTATTATTGTTTTTATTTTTTTGAATTTGAATTTTTATTACGTTTTATTTTGCCGAATTTTGATTTCTATTATTGTTTAATTTTTGCGGAATTTTAATTTCTATTAGTGTTTTATTTTTGCCGAATATTACCTTTTTTATTACTAATTATTATTTATTATTTGCTATTATATATTTTTTTTTTTTTTTTTGTTGCTTTATTTGTTATCTGTGTCTGCCGATTTTTTTTTTTAAAATTTTTTTTTTTTGCTCGTTATTATTATATTTATTTTATTATTACTATATTTATTTTATTATCTATTTAGTTTAACCTTCGTTTGCAAACCACCACTTTGTAACCAAGTCTTCTTTACAAATGCTCTCGTCCCACTGTTCGATGCCTACAGCTGCGCTCGAAACCACATGACTTTTGATTATACTGCGCGTGCTGTACCCTTTGTCGTTGACCCGTTGCACAGCGCCGTTATGTGATCGGCGTTTACCCTATCACCGTCACTTTCGCTAAGCCGCTAACCGCACAAAACTCGGTCGCCTTTTTTTTTGCTTGTCTTTAATGTGCGCACGATAACCAGGGTATCGTCGGGTATATGCGGATTGATTTTGCACTTTACACTTGTTTGTAGCACGTTTGGGGGTTTTATTCCCAACTTATGCTACGTCTGTTTCACTTATGCGTCCCTGCTCGGGCGCCACTTGTAAGGTAGAGATTTTGGCCGGGGTATATATCTCAGTCCGGCCAAAGTTCTGCGTCACAAGAAATTTATTACAAACACCAGTGACGCCTTGTGAAGTATAGACACGTGTAATTTGTGTCGCCTGACACCCGCGTTGGTCGAAAACGGCTGAGTGATCGGGGGGGGAAGATGTACTGGGCAGCCCACAGTACGAGTACCACTGGTCACTCAGATTGTTTCAACGGGATTAGGGTATCACGCGCGTACATATGCACAAGTGTGCGCAAAAAACTCAGCGACCAGCGTGTATGCGCGTCGACATGCAAAACTGACAGCTGCAAACCAACTTCAACAATCAAAAGAACAACAGAGGGGTAGGGGTTTAGTTTTGACTAAATTATTAAAGAAAGCTTTTATTCGTTTCGTTCTCTTCTTTCCGTTTAATGTTATGTTTCTTCTTCAAAGACTTACAATTAATTTCAACTACTTATATGCAGACTAACTACTGTACGAGTTCACGCTTCCCAAATACGCGTGGGTTCGATCGGACCTTTCTACACCAACTGAACCGCGCCGGTCTCTTCCTCGGCGTTGATCGCTTCGTGGCTTCTCCCGACCGCTGGGTCTTCGGGTCGCGGCTCTCTCGTGCGCCTCTTCTATCGTCTTATGTATTACGTAGCTTCTTGCCGTTTCTTATATGTTAGTGCGTAACTAAACGTTGACCTCTCGTCGTTTATTATATATATGTTAAACAAATGTGGACTTCTTGTTGTTCTTATTTTACTAAACAAATATAAATAAATGTTGGCTTCTTGCCGTTTCTTGTCTATAGCTGACTAAATGTAAGTAACTAATTGTGGGCTTCTTGCCGTTTCCTGTCTATAGCTGACTAAATGTAAGTAACTAATTGTGGGCTTCTTGCCGTTTCCTATATGTTTCTGTAAATGTGAATTAGGCCCGCTTGGCCTACTTCACAACTGCTTGCTGCACTGCGTGCTGCTTTGTCAGCTGTGCACTAACACACTCGCACTCACGGCAATGACTCAATTTCGTTAGCAGCAACCGATTGGCGTGAGGTTCATGCGTTGGCGGCTCGATACGCATTGACATCTTCAGCGTACTATATGATGCCTCGCACGCCTCACTTTTTGCACCGGGAGTTAGTGAGGCCATCACGCTAGAGCAGTAACGATGACTACTGCGTGCTGCATTTCGTGCTGCATTGCATGCTGCTTTGTCAGCTGTGCACTAACACACTCGCACTCACGACAATGACTCAATTTCGTTAGCAGCAGCCGATTGGCATGAGGTTCATGCGTTGGCGGCTCGATACGCATTGACATCTTCAGCGTACTATATGATGCCTCGCACGCCTCACTTTATGCACCGGGAGTTAGTGAGGCCATCACGCTAGATCAGTAACGATGACTACTGCGTGCTGCATTGCATGCTGCTTTGTCAACTGTGCACTAACACACTCGCACTCACGGCAATGACTCAATTTAGTTAGCAGCAGCCGATTGGCGTGAGGTTCATACGTTGGCGGCTCGATGCGCATTAACGTCTTCAGCGTACTATATAATGCCACGCACACCTCACTTTTGCACCGGAAGTAAGCGATGCAATCACGCTAGAGCAGTAGCGATGCCTACTGCTTCCTGCACTGCTTGCTGCATTGTGTGCTGCTTTGTCAGCTGTGCACTAACACACTCGCACTCACGGCAATGACTCACTTTCGTTAGCACATCCGATTGGCGTGAGGTTCATACGTTGGCGGCTCGATGCGCATTAACATCTTCAGCGTACTATATGATGCCTCGCACGCCTCACTTTTTGCACCGGAAGCTAGTGAGGCCATCACGCTAGAGCAGTAGCGAAACCTACTGATTGCTGCACTGCGTGCTGCTTTGTCAGTTAAGCACTTACACACTCGCACTCACGGCAATGACTCAATTTCGTTAGCAGCAGCCGATTGGCGTGAGGTTCATACTTTGGCGGCTCGATGCGCATTAACATCTTCAGCGTTCTATATGATACCTAGCACACCTCACTTTTTGCACTGGGAGCTAGTGAGGCCATCACGCTAGAGCAGTAGCGAAACCTACTGATTGCTGCACTGCGTGCTGCTTTGTCAGCTGTGCACTAACATACTTGAACTCACGGCAATGACTCAATTTAGTCAGCAGCACACGATGGGCGTGAGGTTCATGCGTTGGCGGCTCGATACGCATTGACATCTTCAGCGTACTATATGATGCCTCGCACGCCTCACTTTTTGCACCGGGAGTTAGTGAGGCCATCACGCTAGAGCAGTAACGATGACTACTGCGTGCTGCATTTCGTGCTGCATTGCATGCTGCTTTGTCAGCTGTGCACTAACACACTCGCACTCACGACAATGACTCAATTTCGTTAGCAGCAGCCGATTGGCATGAGGTTCATGCGTTGGCGGCTCGATACGCATTGACATCTTCAGCGTACTATATGATGCCTCGCACGCCTCACTTTATGCACCGGGAGTTAGTGAGGCCATCACGCTAGATCAGTAACGATGACTACTGCGTGCTGCATTGCATGCTGCTTTGTCAACTGTGCACTAACACACTCGCACTCACGGCAATGACTCAATTTAGTTAGCAGCAGCCGATTGGCGTGAGGTTCATACGTTGGCGGCTCGATGCGCATTAACATCTTCAGCGTACTATATAATGCCACGCACACCTCACTTTTTGCACCGGAAGTAAGCGATGCAATCACGCTAGAGCAGTAGCGATGCCTACTGCTTCCTGCACTGCTTGCTGCATTGTGTGCTGCTTTGTCAGCTGTGCACTAACACACTCGCACTCACGGCAATGACTCACTTTCGTTAGCACATCCGATTGGCGTGAGGTTCATACGTTGGCGGCTCGATGCGCATTAACATCTTCAGCGTACTATATGATGCCTCGCACGCCTCACTTTTTGCACCGGAAGCTAGTGAGGCCATCACGCTAGAGCAGTAGCGAAACCTACTGATTGCTGCACTGCGTGCTGCTTTGTCAGTTAAGCACTTACACACTCGCACTCACGGCAATGACTCAATTTCGTTAGCAGCAGCCGATTGGCGTGAGGTTCATACTTTGGCGGCTCGATGCGCATTAACATCTTCAGCGTTCTATATGATACCTAGCACACCTCACTTTTTGCACCGGGAGCTAGTGAGGCCATCACGCTAGAGCAGTAGCGAAACCTACTGATTGCTGCACTGCGTGCTGCTTTGTCAGCTGTGCACTAACATACTTGAACTCACGGCAATGACTCAATTTAGTCAGCAGCACACGATGGGCGTGAGGCTCATGCGCTGGCGGCGCGATACGCATTGACATCTTCAGCGTTTTATTTGATGCCTCGCACGCATCACTTTTTGTAACGGAAGTAAGTGATCCATCAGGCTAGAGCAGTAGCGTTTCCTACTGCTTGCTGCATTGCGTGCTGCTTTGTCAGCTATGCACTAACACACTCGCACTCACGGTAATGTGTCAATTTCGTTAGCAGCATCCGATGGGCGTGAGGTTCATGCGTTGGCGGCGCGATACGCATTGACATCTTCAGCGTACTATATGATGCTTTTGACGCCTCACTTTTTGCACCGGAAGTTAGTGAGGCCATCACGCTGGAGCAGTAACGATGCCTACTGCTTGCTGCATTGCGTGCTGCTTTGTCAGCTATGCACTAACACACTCGCACTCACGGTAATGTGTCAATTTCGTTAGTAGCATCCGATGGGCGTGAGGTTCATGCGTTGGCGGCACGATACGCGTTGACATCTTCAGCGTTTTATATGATGCCTTGCACGCCTCACTTATTGCACCGGAAGTTAGTGAGGCCATCACGCTAGAGCAGTAACGATGCCTACTGCTTGCTGCATTGCGTGCTGCTTTGTCAGCTATGCACTAACACACTCGCACTCACGGTAATGTGTCAATTTCGTTAGCAGCATCCGATGGGCGTGAGGTTCATGCGTTGGCGGCGCGATACGCATTGACATCTTCAGCGTACTATATGATGCTTTTGACGCCTCACTTTTTGCACCGGAAGTTAGTGAGGCCATCACGCTGGAGCAGTAACGATGCCTACTGCTTGCTGCATTGCGTGCTGCTTTGTCAGCTATGCACTAACACACTCGCACTCACGGTAATGTGTCAATTTCGTTAGCAGCATCCGATGGGCGTGAGGTTCATGCGTTGGCGGCGCGATACGCATTGACATCTTCAGCGTACTATATGATGCTTTTGACGCCTCACTTTTTGCACCGGAAGTTAGTGAGGCCATCACGCTGGAGCAGTATCGATGCCTACTGCTTGCTGCATTGCGTGCTGCTTTGTCAGCTGTGCACTAACACACTGGCACTCACGGCAATGACTCAATTTCGTTAGCAGCACCCGATTTGCGTGAGGCTCATGCGTTGGCGGTACGATACGCATTGACATCTTCAGCGTACTATATGTTACCTCTCACGGCTCACTTTTTACACCGGGAGTTAGTGAGGCCATCACGCTAAGGCAGTAACGATGCATACTGCTTGCTGCACTGCGTGCTGCTTTGTCAGCTGTGCACTAACACACTTGCACTCACGGCAATGACTCAATTTCGTTAGCAGCAACCGATGGGCGTGAGGCTCATAAGTTTTCGGCGCGATACGCAATGACATCTTGAGCGTTCTAAATGATGCCTTGCACGCCTCACTTTTTGCACCGGGAGTAAGTGAGGCCATCACGCTAGAGCAGTAGCGATGCCTACTGCTTGCTGCACTGCTTGCTGCACTGCTTGCTGCTTTGTCAGTTAAGCACTTACACACTCGCTTTCACGGCAATGACTCAATATCGTTAGCAGCACCCGATTGGCGTGAGGTTCATGCGTTGGCAGCGCGATACGCATTGACATCTTCAGCGTACTTTATGATGCCTCGCACGGCTCACTTTTTGCACTGGAAGTTAGTGAGGCCATCACGCTAAAGCAGTAACGATGCCTACTGCTTGCTGCACTGCTTGCTGCATTGCGTGCTGCTTTGTCAGTTAAGCACTTACACACTCGCACTCACGGCAATGACTTAATTTCGTCAGCAGCATCCGATGAGCGTGAGGTTCATGCGTTGGCGGCGCGATACGCATTGACATCTTCAGCGTACTTTATGATGCCTTTGACGCCTCACTTTTTGCACCGGAAGTTAGTGAGGCCATCACGCTGGAGCAGTATCGATGCCTACTGCTTGCTGCATTGCGTGCTGTTTTGTCAGCTGTGCACTAACACACTGGCACTCACGGCAATGACTCAATTTCGTTAGCAGCACCCGATTGGCGTGAGGCTCATGCGTTGGCGGTACGATACGCATTGACATCTCCAGCGTACTATATGATACCTCTCACGGCTCACTTTTTGCACTGGAAATTAGTGAGGCCATCACGCTAAAGCAGTAACGATGCCTACTGCTTGCTGCACTGCTTGCTGCATTGCGTGCTGCTTTGTCAGTTAAGCACTTACACACTCGCTTTCACGGCAATGACTCAATTTCGTTAGCAGCAACCGATGGGCGTGAGGTTCATGCGTTTTCGGCGCGATACGCAATGACATCTTGAGCGTACTAAATGATGCCGTGCACGCCTCACTTTTTGCACCGGGAGTAAGTGAGGCCATCACGCTAGAGCAGTAGCGATGCCTACTGCTTGCTGCACTGCTTGCTGCATTGCGTGCTGCTTTGTCAGTTAAGCACTTACATACTCGCACTCACGGCAATGACTTAATATCGTTAGCAGCACCCGATTGGCGTGAGGTTCATGCGTTGGCGGCGCGATACGCATTGACATCTTCAGCGTACTATATGATGCCTCGCACGGCTCACTTTTTGCACCGGGAGTTAGTGAGACCATCACGCTAAAGAAGTAGCGATGCCTACTGCTTGCTGCACTGCTTGCTGCGTTGCGTGATGCTTTGTCAGCTGTGCACTATTACACTCGCCTTCACGGCAATGACTCAATTTCGTCAGCAGCATCCGATGAGCGTGAGGTTCATGCGTTGGCGGCGCGATACGCATTGACATCTTCAGCGTACTATATGATGCCTTTGACGCCTCACTTTTTGCACCGGAAGTTAGTGAGGCCATCACGCTGGAGCAGTATCGATGCCTACTGCTTGCTGCATTGCGTGCTGCTTTGTCAGCTGTGCACTAACACACTGGCACTCACGGCAATGACTCAATTTCGTTAGCAGCACCCGATTGGCATGAGGCTCATGCGTTGGCGGTACGATATGCATTGACATCTTCAGCATACTAAATGATGCCTTGCACGCCTCACTTTTTGCACCGGGAGTAAGTGAGGCCATCACGCTAGAGCAGTAGCGATGCCTACTGCTTGCTGCACTGCTTGCTGCATTGCGTGCTGCTTTGTCAGTTAAGCACTTACACACTCGCACTCACGGAAATGACTCAATATCGTTAGCAGCACCCGATTGGCGTGAGGTTCATGCGTTGGCGGCGCGATACGCATTGACATCTTCAGCGTACTATATGATGCCTCGCACGGCTCACTTTTTGCACTGGAAGTTAGTGAGGCCATCACGCTAAAGCAGTAACGATGCCTACTGCTTGCTGCACTGCGTGCTGCTTTGTCAGCTGTGCACTAACAAACTTGCACTCACGGCAATGACTCAAATTCGTCAGCAGCATACGATGGGCGTGAGGCTCATGCGTTGGTGGCGTAGGCGGCACAATACGCATTGACATCTTCAGCGTTCTATATGATGCCTCGCACGCCTCACTTTTTGCACCGGGAGTAAGTGATTCCCTCACGCTAGAGCAGTAGCGATTCCTACTGCTTGCTGCATTGCGTGCTGCTTTGTCAGCTGTGCACTAACACACTCGCACTAACGGCAATAAGTCAATTTCGTTACCAGCACCCGTTTGGCGTGAGGTTCATGCGGTGGCGGCACGATACGCGTTGACATCTTCAGCGTACTATATGATGCCTCGCACGCCTCACTTTTTGCACCGGGAGTCAGTGAGGCCATCACGCTAGAGCAGTAACGATGCCTACTTCTTGCTGCACTGCGTGCTGCTTTGTTAGCTGTGCACTAACACACTTGCACTCACGGCAATGCCTCAAATTCGTCAGCAGCATACGATGGGCGTTGTGGTGCGGAGGTTTAGCGTTGGTGGCCTAGGCGGCGCGATACGCATTGACATCTTCAGCGTTCTAAATGATGCCTCGCACACCTCACTTTTTGCACCGGAAGTAAGCGATGCAATCACGCTAGAGCAGTAGCGATTCCAACTGCTTGCTGCACTGCTTGCTGAATTGCGTGCTGCTTTGTCAGCTGTGCATTAACACATTCGCACTCACGGCAATGACTCAATTTCAGTAGCACCCCCGATTGGCGTGAGGTTCATACGTTGGCGGCGCGATGCGCATTAACATCTTCAGCGTACTATATGATGCCTCGCACGACTCACTTTTTGCACCGGAAGTAAGCGATGCAACCACGCTAGAGCAGTAAAGATGCCTACTGCTTGCTCCACTGCTTGCTGCATTGCGTGCTGCTTTGTCAGCTGTGCACTAACACACTCGCACTCACGGCAATGACTCACTTTCGCTAGCAGCAGCCGATTGGCGTGAGGTTCATGCGTTGGCGGCGCGATACGCATTGACATCTTCAGCGTACAATATGATGCTTCACACGCCTCACTTTTGCACCGGGAGTTAGTGAGGCCATCACTCTAAAGCAGTAACGATGCCTACTGCTTGCTGCATTGCGTGCTGCTTTGTCAGCTGTGCACTAACACACTTGCACTCACGGCAATGACTCAATTTCGTTAGCAGCATCCGATGGGCGTGAGGGTCATGTGCTGGCGGCGCGATACGCGTTGACATCTTCAGCGTTTTATATGATGCCTCGCACGCATCACTTTTTGCACCGGGAGTTAGTGAGACCATCACGCTAGAGCAGTAGCGATTCCTACTGCTTGCTGCACTGCTTGCTGCGTTGCGTGCTGCTTTGTCAGCTGTGCACTAACACACTCGCACTCAAGGCAATGACTCAATTTCGTCAGCAGCATCCGATGGGCGTGAGGTTCATGCGTTGGCGGCGCGATACGCATTGACATCGTCAGCGTACTATATGATGCTTCACACGCCTCACTTTTGCACCGGGAGTTAGTGAGGCCATCACTCTAAAGCAGTAACGATGCCTACTGCTTGCTGCACTGCGTGCTGCTTTGTCAACTGTGCACTAACACACTTGCACTCACGGCAAAGACTCAATATTCGTCAGCAGCAACCGATGGGCGTGAGGCTCATGCGTTGGCGGCGCGATACGCATTGACATCTGGAGCGTACTATATGATGCCTCGCACGCCTCACTTTTTGCACCGGGAGTCAGTGAGGCCATCACGCTAGAGCAGTAACGATGCCTACTGCTTGCTGCACTGCGTGCTGCTTTGTTAGCTGTGCACTAACACACTTGCACTCACGGCAATGCCTCAAGTTCGTCAGCAGCATACGATGGGCGTGAGGCTCATGCGTTGGTGGCGTAGGCGGCACAATACGCATTGACATCCTCAGCGTTTTATATGATGCCTCGCACGCCTCACTTTTTGCAACGGGAGTTAGTGAGGCCATCACCCTAGAGCAGTAGCGATGCCTACTGCTTGCTGCATTGCGAGCTGCTTTGTCAGCTGTCCACTAACACACGCGCACTCACAGCAATGATTCAATTTCGTTAGCAGCATCCGATGGGCGTGAGGTTTAGCGTTGGTGGCCTAGGCGGCGCGATACGCATTGACATCTTCAGCGTTCTAAATGATGCCTCGCACACCTCACTTTTTGCACCGGAAGTAAGCGATGCAATCACGCTAGAGCAGTAGCGATTCCAACTGCTTGCTGCACTGCTTGCTGCATTGCGTGCTGCTTTGTCAGCTGTGCACTAACACCCTCGCACTCACGGCAATGACTCAATTTCGTTAGCACCCCCGATTGGCGTGAGGTTCATACGTTGGCGGCGCGATGCGCATTAACATCTTCAGCGTACTATATGATGCCTCGCACGACTCACTTTTTGCACCGGAAGTAAGCGATGCAACCACGCTAGAGCAGTAAAGATGCCTACTGCTTGCTCCACTGCTTGCTGCATTGCGTGCTGCTTTGTCAGCTGTGCACTAACACACTCGCACTCACGGCAATGACTCACTTTCGCTAGCAGCAGCCGATTGGCGTGAGGTTCATGCTTTGGCGGCATGATTCGCGATGACATCTTCAGCGTACAATATGATGCCTCGCACGCCTCACTTTTTGCACTGGAAGTTAGTGAGGCCATCACGCTAAAGCAGTAACGATGCCTACTGCTTGCTGCACTGCGTGCTGCTTTGTTAGCTGTGAACTAACAAACTTGCACTCACGGCAATGACTCAAATTCGTCAGCAGCATACGATGGGCGTGAGGCTCATGCGTTGGTGGCGTAGGCGGCACAATACGCATTGACATCTTCAGCGTACTATATGATGCCTCGCACGCCTCTCTTTTTGCACCGGGAGTAAGTGATTCCATCACGCTAGAGCAGTAGCGATTCCTACTGCTTGCTGCATTGCGTGCTGCTTTGTCAGCTGTGCACTAACACACTCGCACTAACGGCAATAAGTCAATTTCGTTAGCAGCACCCGTTTGGCGTGAGGTTCATGCGTTGGCGGCACAATACGCGTTGACATCTTCAGCGTACTATATGATGCCTCGCTCGCCTCACTTTTTGCACCGGGAGTCAGTGAGGCCATCACGCTAGAGCAGTAACGATGCCTACTTCTTGCTGCACTGCGTGCTGCTTTGTTAGCTGTGCACTAACACACTTGCACTCACGGCAATGCCTCAAATTCGTCAGCAGCATACGATGGGCGTGAGGCTCATGCGTTGGTGGCGTAGGCGGCACAATACGCATTGACATCCTCAGCAATTTATATGATGCCTCGCACGCCTCACTTTTTGCAACGGGAGTTAGTGAGGCCATCACCCTAGAGCAGTAGCGATGCCTACTGCTTGCTGCATTGCGAGCTGCTTTGTCAGCTGTCCACTAACACACTCGCACTCACAGCAATGACTCAATTTCGTTAGCAGCATCCGATGGGCGTGATGTTTAGCGTTGGTGGCCTAGGCGGCGCGATACGCATTGACATCTTCAGCGTACTAAATGATGCCTCGCACACCTCACTTTTTGCACCGAAAGTAAGCGATGCAATCACGCTAGAGCAGTAGCGATTCCAACTGCTTGCTGCACTGCTTGCTGCATTGCGTGCTGCTTTGTCAGCTGTGCATTCACACATTCGCACTCACGGCAATGACTCAATTTCGTTCGTACCCCCGTTTGGCGTGAGGTTCATGCGTTGGCGGCGCGATGCGCATTAACATCTTCAGCGTACTATATGATGCCTCACACGACTCATTTTTTGCACCGGAAGTAAGCGATGCAATCACGCTAGAGCAGTAGCGATGCCTACTGCTTGCTGCATTGCGTGCTGCTTTGTCAGCTGTGCACTAACACACTCGCACTCACGGCAATGACTCACTTTCGTTAGCAGCAGCCGATTGGCGTGAGGCTCATGCGTTGGCGGCACGATTCGCGATGACATCTTCAGCGTACTATTTGATGCCTCGCACGCCTCACTTTTTGCACCGGGAGTTCGTGAGGCCATCACGCTAGAGCAGTAACGGTGGCTACTGCTTGCTGTATTGCGTGCTGCTTTGTCAGCTGTGCACTAACACACTCGCACTCACAGTAATGACTCAATTTCGGCAGCAGCATCCGATGGGCGTGAGGCTCATGCGTTGGCGGCGCGATTCGAATTGACATCTTCAGCGTACTATATGATGCTTCGCACGCCTCACTTTTTGCACCGGGAGTTAGTGAGACCATCACGCTAGAGTAGTAGCGTTGCCTACTGCTTGCTGCACTGCTTGCTGCGTTGCGTGCTGTTTTTTTAGCTGTGCACTAACAAACTTGCACTCACGGCAATGACTCAAATTCGTCAGCAGCATACGATGGGGGTGAGGCTCATGCGTTGTTGGCGTAGGCGGCGCAATACGCATTGACATCTTCAGCGTACTATATGATGCCTCGCACGCCTCACTTTTTGCACCGGGAGTAAGTGATTCCATCACGCTAGAGTAGTAGCGTTGCCTACTGCTTGCTGCACTGCTTGCTGCGTTGCGTGCTGCTTTGTCAGCTGTGCACTAACACACTCGCACTCACGGCAATGACTCAATTTCGTCAGCAGCATCCGATCGGCGTGAGGTTCATGCGTTGGCGGCGCGATACGCATTGACATCGTCAGCGTACTATGTGATGCTTCACACGCCTCACTTTTGCACCGGGAGTTAGTGAGGCCATCACTCTAAAGCAGTAACGATGCCTACTGCTTGCTGCACTGCGTGCTGCTTTGTTAGCTGTGCACTAACAAACTTGCACTCACGGCAATGACTCAAATTCGTCAGCAGCATACGATGGGGGTGAGGCTCATGCGTTGTTGGCGTAGGTGGCGCAATACGCATTGACATCTTCAGCGTACTATATGATGCCTCGCACGCCTCACTTTTTGCACCGGGAGTAAGTGATTCCATCACGCTAGAGTAGTAGCGTTGCCTACTGCTTGCTGCACTGCTTGCTGCGTTGCGTGCTGCTTTGTCAGCTGTGCACTAACACACTCGCACTCACGGCAATGACTCAATTTCGTCAGCAGCATCCGATCGGCGTGAGGTTCATGCGTTGGCGGCGCGATACGCATTGACATCGTCAGCGTACTATGTGATGCTTCACACGCCTCACTTTTGCACCGGGAGTTAGTGAGGCCATCACTCTAAAGCAGTAACGATGCCTACTGCTTGCTGCACTGCGTGCTGCTTTGTTAGCTGTGCACTAACAAACTTGCACTCACGGCAATGACTCAATTTCGTCAGCAGCATACGATGGGGGTGAGGCTCATGCGTTGTTGGCGTAGGCGGCGCAATACGCATTGACATCTTCAGCGTACTATAGCAATGATTCAATTTCGTTAGCAGCATCCGATGGGCGTGAGGTTTAGCGTTGGTGGCCTAGGCGGCGCGATACGCATTGACATCTTCAGCGTTCTAAATGATGCCTCGCACTCCTCACTTTTTGCACCGGAAGTAAGCGATGCAATCACGCTAGAGCAGTAGCGATGCCTACTGCTTGCTGCACTGCTTGCTGCATTGCGTGCTGCTTTGTCAGCTGTGCCCTAACACACTCGCACTCACGGCAATGACTCGATTTCGTTAGCACACCCGATTGGCGTGAGGTTCATACGTTGACGGCGCGATGCGCATCAACAGCTTCAGCGTACTACATAATGCCTCGCACGCCTCACTTTTTGCACCGGAAGTAAGCGAAGCAAACACGCTAGAGCAGTAGCGATGCCTACTGCTTGCTGCACTGCTTGCTGCATTGCGTGCTGCTTTGTCAGCTGTGCACTAACACACTCGCACTCACGGCAATGACTCAATTTCGTTAGCAGCATCCGATTGGCGTGAGGTTCATGCGTTGGCGGCACGATACGCATTGACATCTTCAGCGTACTATATGATGCCTCGCACGCCTCACTTTTTGCACCGGGAGTTAGTGAGGCCATCACGCTAAAGCAGTAACGATGCCTACTGCTTGCTGCACTGCGTGCTGCTTTGTCAGCTGTGCACTAACACACTTGAACTCACGGCAATGACTCAATTTAGTCAGCAGCACACGATGGGCGTGAGGCTCATGCGCTGGCGGCACGATACGCATTGACATCTTCAGCGTACTATATGATGCCTCACACGCATCACTTTTTGCACCGGGAGTAAGTGATTCCATCACGCTAGAGCAGTAGCGATGCCTACTGCCTGCTTCACTGCTTGCTGCATTGCGTGCTGCTTTGTCAGCTGTGCACTAACACACTCGCACTAACGGCAATAAGTCAATTTCGTTAGCAGCACCCGTTGGGCGTGAGGTTCATGCGTTGGCGGCGCAATACGCATTGACATCTTCAGCGTACTATATGATGCCTCGCACGCCTCACTTTTTGCACCGGGAGTAAGTGATTCCATCACGCTAGAGTAGTAGCGTTGCCTACTGCTTGCTGCACTGCTTGCTGCGTTGCGTGCTGCTTTGTCAGCTGTGCACTAACACACTCGCACTCACGGCAATGACTCAATTTCGTCAGCAGCATCCGATGGGCGTGAGGTTCATGCGTTGGCGGCGCGATACGCATTGACATCTTCAGCGTACTATATGATGCCTCGCACGCCTCACTTTTTGCACCGGGAGTTAGTGAGGCCATCACGCTAAAGCAGTAACGATGCTTACTGCTTGCTGCACTGCGTGCTGCTTTGTCAGCTGTGCACTAACACACTTGCACTCACGGCAATGACTCAATTTCGTCAGCAGCATCCGATGGGCGTGCGGTTCATGCGTTGGCGGTGCGATACGCATTGACATCTTCAGCGTACAATATGATGCCTCGCACGCCTCACTTTTTGCACCGGGAGTTAGTGAGGTCATCACGCTAGAGTAGTAGCGTTGCCTACTGCTTGCTGCACTGCTTGCTGCGTTGCGTGCTGCTTTGTCAGCTGTGCACTAACACACTCGCACTCACGGCAATGACTCAATTTCGTCAGCAGCACACGATGTGCGTGAGGTTCATGCGTTGGTAGCCTAGGCGGCACGATACGCTTTGACATCTTCAGCGTACTATTAGCGTGATGGTCTCACTAACTCCCGGTGCAAAAAGTGAGGCGTGCGAGGCATCATATAGTACGCTGAAGATGTCAATTCGAATCGCGCCTCCAACGCATGAGCCTCACGCCCATCGGATGCTGCTGACGAAATTGAGTCATTACTGTGAGTGCGAGTGTGTTAGTGCACAGCTGACAAAGCAGCACGCAGTGCAGCAAGCAGTAGTAGCGTGCGAGGCCTCATATAGTACGCTGAAGATGTCATCGCGAATCGTTCCGCCAACGCATGAACCTCACGCCAATCGGCTGCTGCTAACGAAAGTGAGTCATTGCCGTGAGTGCGAGTGTGTTAGTGCACAGCTGACAAAGCAGCACGCAATGCAGCAAGCAGTGGAGCAAGCAGTAGGCATCGCTACTGATCTAACGTGATTGCATCGCTTACTTCCGGTGCAAAAAGTGAGTCGTGCGAGGCATCATATAGTACGCTGAAGATGTTAATGCGCATCGCGCCGCCAACGCATGAACCTCACGCCAAACGGGGGTGCGAACGAAATTGAGTCATTGCCGTGAGTGCGAATGTGTTAATGCACAGCTGACAAAGCAGCACGCAATGCAGCAAGCAGTGCAGCAAGCAGTTGGAATCGCTACTGCTCTAGCGTGATTGCATCGCTTGCTTTCGGTGCAAAAAATTAGGCGTGCGAGGCATCATTTAGTACGCTGAAGATGTCAATGCGTATCGCGCCGCCTAGGCCACCAACGCTAAACCTCACGCCCATCGGATGCTGCTAACGAAATTGAGTCATTGCTGTGAGTGCGAGTGTGTTAGTGGACAGCTGACAAAGCAGCTCGCAATGCAGCAAGCAGTAGGCATCGCTACTGCTCTAGGGTGATGGTCTCACTAGCTCCCGGTGCAAAAAGTGAGGCGTGCGAGGCATCATATAGAACGCTGAAGATGTCAATGCGTATTGTGCCGCCTACGCCACCAACGCATGAGCCTCACCCCCATCGTATGCTGCTGACGAATTTGAGGCATTGCCGTGAGTGCAAGTGTGTTAGTGCACAGCTAACAAAGCAGCACGCAGTGCAGCAAGAAGTAGGCATCGTTACTGCTCTAGCGTGATGGCCTCACTGACTCCCGGTGCAAAAAGTGAGGCGTGCGAGGCATCATATAGTACGCTGAAGATGTCAACGCGTATCGTGCCGCCAACGCATGAACCTCACGCCAAACGGGTGCTGCTAACGAAATTGACTTATTGCCGTTAGTGCGAGTGTGTTAGTGCACAGCTGACAAAGCAGCACGCAATGCAGCAAGCAGTAGGAATCGCTACTGCTCTAGCGTGATGGAATCACTTACTCCCGGTGCAAAAAGTGAGGCGTGCGAGGCATCATATAGTACGCAGAAGATGTCAATGCGTATTGTGCCGCCTACGCCACCAACGCATGAGCCTCACGCCCATCGTATGCTGCTGACGAATTTGAGTCATTGCCGTGAGTGCAAGTTTGTTAGTGCACAGCTAACAAAGCAGCACGCAGTGCAGCAAGCAGAAGGCATCGTTACTGCTTTAGCGTGATGGCCTCACTAACTTCCAGTGCAAAAAGTGAGGCGTTCGAGGCATCATATTGTACGCTGAAGATGTCATCGCGAATCGTGCCGCCAACGTATGAACCTCACGCCAATCGGCTGCTGCTAGCGAAAGTGAGTCATTGCCGTGAGTGCGAGTGTGTTAGTGCACAGCTGACAAAGCAGCACGCAATGCAGCAAGCAGTGCAGCAAGCAGTAGGCATCTTTACTGCTCTAGCGTGGTTGCATCGCATTTCCGGTGCAAAAGTGAGTCGTGCGAGGCATCAATATGGTACGCTGAAGATGTTAATGCGCATCGCGCCGCCAACGTATGAACCTCACGCCAATCGGGGGTGCTAACGAAATTGAGTCATTGCCGTGAGTGCGAGTGTGTTAGTGCACAGCTGACAAAGCAGCACGCAATGCAGCAAGCAGTGCAGCAAGCAGTTGGAATCGCTACTGCTCTAGCGTGATTGCATCGCTTACTTCCGGTGCAAAAAGTGAGGTGTGCGAGGCATCATTTAGAACGCTGAAGATGTCAATGCGTATCGCGCCGCCTAGGCCACTAACGCTAAACCTCACGCCCATCGGATGCTGCTAACGAAATTGAATCATTGCTGTGAGTGCGCGTGTGTTAGTGCACAGCTGACAAAGCAGCACGCAATGCAGCAAGCAGTGCAGCAAGCAGTAGGCATCGCTACTGCTCTAGGGTGATGGCCTCACTAACTCCCGTTGCAAAAAGTGAGGCGTGCGAGGCATCATATAAAACGCTGAAGATGTCAATGTGTAGTAGCGTTGCCTACTGCTTGCTGCACTGCTTGCTGCGTTGCGTGCTGCTTTGTCAGCTGTGCACTAACACACTCGCACTCACGGCAATGACTCAATTTCGTCAGCAGCACACGATGTGCGTGAGGTTCATGCGTTGGTAGCCTAGGCGGCACGATACGCTTTGACATCTTCAGCGTACTAAATGATGCCTCGCACGCCTCACTTTTTGCACCGGGAGTTAGTGAGGCCATCACGCTAGAGAAGTAGCGATGCCAACTGCTTGCTGCACTGCGTGCTGCTTTGTCAGCTGTGCACTTACACACTTGCACTCACGGCAATGACTCAATATTCGTCAGCAGCAACCGATGGGCGTGAGGCTCATGCGTTGGCGGCGCGATACGCATTGACATCTTGAGCGTACTAAATGATGCCTCGCACGCCTCACTTTTTGCACCGGGAGTTAGTGAGGCCATCACGCTAAAGCAGTAACTATGCCTACTGCTTGCTGCACTGCGTGCTGCTTTGTTAGCTGTGCACTAACAAACTTGCACTCACGGCAATGACTCAAATTCGTCAGCAGCATACGATGGGCGTGAGGCTCATGCGTTGTTGGCGTAGGCGGCGCAATACGCATTGACATCTTGAGCGTACTATATGATGCCTCGCACGCCTCACTTTTTGCACCGGAAGTAAGCGATGCAATCATGCTAGAGCAGTAGCGATTCCAACTGCTTGCTGCACTGCTTGCTGCATTGCGTGCTGCTTTGTCAGCTGTGCACTAACACACACGCACTCACGACAATGACTCAATTTCGTTAGCACCCCCGATTGGCGTGAGGTTCATACGTTGGCGGCGCGATGCGCATTAACATCTTCAGCGTACTATATGATGCCTCGCACGACTCACTTTTTGCACCGGAAGTAAGCGATGCAACCACGCTAGAGCAGTAGCGATGCCTACTGCTTGCTGCATTACGTGCTGCTTTGTCAGCTGTGCACTAACACACTTGCACTCACGGCAATGACTCACTTTCGTTAGCAGCAGCCGATTGGCGTGAGGTTCATGCGTTGGCGGCACGACTCGCGATGACATCTTCAGCGTACAATATGATGCCTCGCACGCCTCACTTTTTGCACCGGGAGTTAGTGAGGCCATCACGCTAGAGAAGTAGCGATGCCAACTGCTTGCTGCACTGCGTGCTGCTTTGTCAGCTGTGCACTTACACACTTGCACTCACGGCAATGACTCAATTTAGTCAGCAGCACAAGATGGGCGTAAGGCTCATGCGTTGGCGGCGCGATACGCATTGAAATCTTCAGCGTACTATATGATGCCTCGCACGACTCACTTTTTGCACCGGAAGTAAGCGATGCAACCACGCTAGAGCAGTAAAGATGCTGTATTCATATATGGTATTTCAAATATATATAAAACGTAACTTGGAACACTTTGTTGCAAGTATAAATTAACCTAAACACGCTCAGCATAAACATATATGTGGGTTTCACAAAATAGTTTATTTATGGGTTATGATATACAACGTTGACTTAATATATGTATATATAAAGGAAAATTAACGGATACATAAAATTCACGTTTCTTTCTACTACATGTACGTCTTATTTCTTTGCGTTTACCTCTACGACTGCTTTTCGACTCTCTTATTCATTTATAAGTGTGACCAGCTTTTTACTCTAACAAATTACTTAAAACTATCTTACATACTGTGCTCAGCTCTGCCAACCTATCCCAATCCTACATTCGGCCGTCCTGATACTTTATTCGACCCGAATAAACTCCAACCTTTCATAAATTCAGCTGAGGTGGTTGTTATGTTTGGTCCTTCTTGGTTTCCTACTTTTTTAACTATAAATCTACCATGGTTTCTCTTCTCTGTAACCTCATATGGTCCAAAGAATCTTGGCCTTAGTTTCATGCCAGTTCCATATTGAGTTCTTTTAATGGCTACAAGATCTCCAACCTTGTATTCATTCTCTACTTTTCTCTTACTGTTAAAACTCTTTCTGTTTTCCATCTGAATTACCTCTATATTTTCTTGAGCTTTCTTTCTTATCTCTTCTCGATTTACATTCAAATTCTCAATTTCTAGGTCTTCCAACATATTTCGCAAATCATCACTTTTTGTTCTCATGTTAAGTCCTGTCAAAATTTGAAAGGGTGCAAATTTTGTACTCCTTGGCGGTGAGTTGTTCAAAATTTGCTGCACGCGATCAACATATATATACCACAAGTCTGGTTTGCTTTCGCACATTTTGGATATCATTGGAATGACGATCCTGTGTATCCTTTCTACCTGCCCATTTCCTCTTGGCATACCTGTTGTTATGTGCAACAGTTGTATTCCTTGACGCTCGCAGTATTCTTTAAATGTATTGGAAGTGAAAGCTGTGCCTCTATCTGTCACAATACGCCTAGGATTTCCAAATACAAAGGCCTGTTTTTCTAGTCTATTTATAACTTCTTCCGAGCCGGTTGATTTTGTTGGATATAACCAAGTGAATTTAGAAAATCCGTCTACGACAGCTAAAATGTGGTTATATCTTTTCTTAGTATCAGACAGAGGTCCAACATGGTCTAAATGATAAGTCCCTAAAGGCTCTTGGGCCTTGTCAATTGGTGACAACAGTCCCTCTTTTTTGCCACGTTTGGCATCCGCTATCAAACATTCAACACAAGATTTTACAATTTTATCCACCTTTAATGAGGCATTTTGAATAAAATAAATCTTTTCCATCAACTCTTTTGTTTTCTTTGAACCGAAATGACCCTCCTGATGAGCTACCTTAATAATTTCATCTTCCATACTTTCAGGAACTACAAGCAACTCCTTTACTGGATCTTTGTACAAAATATTGTTCCTCAAAAAGTATTCTTCGTAGTTTTCATTGATTTCCAAAATTGTTTTTATAGCTTTAACCCACCCATCTCTATTCTGAGCCTCTCGCAAACGGTACTTTGTTGAATCTTCTATTAAACAACATGCTAAACGGCTCAAGGCGTCTACATGTTTCATTTTAGTTCCTGCTCTATGCTCAA
The DNA here is from genome assembly GCA_018904305.1 of Scaptomyza montana. Classification (NCBI taxonomy): domain Eukaryota; kingdom Metazoa; phylum Arthropoda; class Insecta; order Diptera; family Drosophilidae; genus Scaptomyza; species Scaptomyza montana. The sequence goes on from JAEIGR010000030.1 coordinate 170,376, forward strand.
CCTGAAAATTGTACTCTTGCAAGAGCATAGCCCATCTAGCTACTCTTGCTGGTACGTCGTCTTTTTTGATTGTCATTGCAAACGCATTGCAGTCCGTAACGATCGTAAATTTTATTCCTAATAAGAACACTCGCCATTTTTTTACTGCATTAACTATTGCTAACACCTCGAGCTCGTACGAACTGTATTTTTCTTCACTAAAATTTGTCTTTCTGCTCATAAATTCAACGGGATGAAACAGTCTATCCTCAGAATTTTGCTGCATGAGTACACCTCCAAACCCGTATTTACTAGCATCTGTATGCACTTCAGTAATCGCACTCGGGTTGTAAATCTGTAAAACAGGTGCATTAACCAGCAATTGTTTTAAAAATTCAAAAGCAACAATAGATTTTTTATCTAAGCTAATACTCTTATTCTCGCGTACCATGTTTTCCTTGCGGAGTAAATCAGTTAAAGGCTTAGCTTCAATTGCATAGCCTTTGATAAATCGGCGTAAATAGGATGTTAGGCCCAAAAACCTTTCTAAAGCTTTTTTTAGTCTTAGGAATTGGAAAGTTAACCACTGCCTCTGTTTTGTCTTGTGTAGGTGCAATTGTGTTATTTTCTATTACGTATCCCAAAAAGGTGATCTTTCTCTGAATGTACTGCCCCTTTTCCCATTTAATCCTCAACCCAGCTTTTCCTGCTACTTCCAAAAACTCTTTAAATATTTTCAAATTTTCATCTTCATCTGTTGTTGGAATAATTATATCGTCCATATACATTATAATTTTCCTAGCTAATATCAATGTTCTCAATACTGCACTTATGTAGCGACAAAAACTGCTGGCGAATTTGAGATACCAAACGGCACATGCGTAAATTCGTATTGGCCGTGATGTGTAACAAACGATGTAAATTTCCTAGAACTCTCCTCCATAGGTACATGAAAAAACCGTTTCTTAGATCTAGTGTTGTGAATACCTTAGACCCTTGTAAGCGCTCGAGCACTTCATCTATAAGCGTCATCGGAAAATTGTCTTTTTTAATTTTTTGATTTAATTTTCTGAAATCACAACAAAGTCGTTTGGATCCATCTTTTTTTCCAACAATAACGACTGGTGACGCAAATTCCGATGAGCTTGGTACAATAATACCCTCTTCTAGCCATTCTTGTATTTGGTTTTCAATTATGCACTTATTCTCATAAGAAGTTCTTCGTGCATGCTGAAACACTGGGTAGTCATCGTCTAAAATTATTTTCATTTTAACTGGTGAATCAATAACTTTCTTTGGTGCATAGGAACTTATTATGTTCTCAACTTCAAATCTTTGCTCTTTTTCAAATGCTTTAAATCGACTTTGTCTAAAACTGTTTGCTTCTGTGTCATCACAATTTCCTGAACACACATAGCTTTAAAGTCAAGCATGTTATTTTCTTTCTCTTTAAAAACAACACCTTGGTCACTAAACAACAAATCTACTTCTTGCAAAATGTCACTGCCTATTATCACGCTATAATCTAAATCTTTTTGTTTAGCTACGTTAAAGATTACAGAAAACGCAATGTTATCAGTTACTACCTCTACTTTGAAATTTCCAATTGTGCACAACTCACCACTGCCTATGCCTCGGAGCCGTCTGACTTGGTTGTTAAGCTCTACTCCTGCTAGCAAAGAAAAAACATCTTCCCTCATTATTGATAGTTCGCACCCAGTGTCTATCAATGCTTCAAACTGTATATGTTGGACATGACACTTTTTATATAACAGACCCGATTTACCTTTTCTAGATTCCAAACAATTTGCCGGCTGATCTTGCTTACTCATTTTTACTTCTGGGCAATTTTTAGAAATGTGTCCTGTTTTTTGGCATGAAAAACAAATAACTTCATTGGAACATTCCTTGCTCTTATGACCCTCTTTTCCGCATTTATAGCACTTCATGAGATTCTGACTAGTATTTCTTCTCTGTTGGATATTTTTGCCTTGAGTATTTGGAGAATTTATTTTCTCTTTTGTAAAAGTTGAATTAGCACTTTTCATCTTTTCATAAATACTAATCTCCTTTTTCAGCTCGCTTATATTCCGAGCACGAAACAAACATGCTTTATTAAGCTTACTGTCCTGAATACCACAAATAAAGTAATTCAATAAACTTTCCTCGTCTAATTGAATGTGATTTCCTATCTCTCGTAGTCTATACAAAAATTCTAAGCAAGTCTCATCTGGTGACTTCTGTTTGCTCATTAGCATTTTGTGCACCTCTGCTGCACACACTTCCTTTCTAAATTCTTGTTTCAACTGTCTTTTTAGTTGATTCCAGCCACATATACCCTGCAAACTTCTGATGAAAAGCTTAGCGGCTCCTGTTAATAGTTGTTTGCCATATATGTACATTTGGACGTCATTCCAGCCTACAGTGCTTGCAATCTCTTCAAATTCAATGATCCACTGATTAACGTCAGGTTGATCACTTCAAGAAAACATTGAAACACTGTCCTGTACGTCACGAAGCGAAAAATGCGAAATTGTTCTTGAGTCTTCATAAACACTTGATGTTTCACTACTGCCTGCCACATTAGCATTATCTGTTAGCTGCTCATCCTCCTCATCTACATTTTCAATATTAAAGTAATCAAAAAGCCTGTCCTGCAAAACACTTTTTCTTCCACTAGTTTCTAACTTAAGCTTTCTTAGCTCTTCTCTTAGCTCAACAACTTTGAGCTGTAAAATGGCTTTTGCGTCCATGCTTAAACCAAAATTTTACTTAAAGCCACAAAATGGATTCTTCGCAGACCGGACTAGCAACCTTCACCGGGTAGCTTGCGCTCTTGCCAAGATACTCCCTCGTTGACGCACTTTTACCGTGTACCTTGGGCCTTGCCAAGCTACTCCCTCGTTGACGCACTTTCACCGTGTACCTTGGGCCTTGCCAAGCTACTCCCTCGTTGACGCACTAAAAAGCTTATCTCTCCTCGTCAAAACTTCACCGGGTGACTTGAGCCCTTTTCAAGACACTCCCTCGCAGAATTTTTTATTTTCACAGTCTATGCCTCTTGCACAGCTGTACTTCTTCACCGTGTAGTTTGCCCGTCTAATTGCCAAAACAACTCCCACACCGAATCGCACCACACGTAGTAGTTTAAGCCGTCTATGCTAAACTTCTTTCTCGCAGATTCGCACTTGTAGGGTAGCCTGCGCCAACTTAGTCAAGATGCGCCCCTCACAATTTCCTTAGCTGGTGTTTGGCCGTCTAATTGCCAAAACACTCCCTCGCCGAATTTTTTAGGGTATCTTGCACCAACGTTGCCAAGCTGCACACCTCTACAAGCGCTTCTCTATTGTACACGCCACTCACAATAGCGTGAACTCACTTCTAGATCATTCGCAAAACAGCTTTTTCTCGCTAAAACTGTTTTTTCTCCAGCACTTATTCTCGTTAACAGTTATGTGTATGTCTCGCTCAGAGTGTGTCTTCGTTAAGTTTGGACATACCAAAACGTCGCGACGCGTCGTCAATTATATGCATACACACATTATATTCTCGTATACAGAAGAATGTTTCTCGAACCTTCTCTTCTTTTGCATATGTTCAAAGCGTCTTTGTCTCACACATGCACAAAATTATGATGAAATAATTTAAATTTTTGTGTAGTACCACTACGCTCTTCTTTTCGCCGATTTTACGTACATATATCCATTAATTTCACGATTTTCACAACGTCTTAAGTCAATTTTATAGTACGTTAATGCGCACCGGCAACAAAAAAAAATTTTCTTTATGTTGCACTACTGTATGTTCAAAATCCCGGACGAGCCCCCAAATTTTGTGGGTTTCACAAAATAGTTTATTTATGGGTTATGATATACAACGTTGACTTAATATATGTATATATAAAGGAAAATTAACGGATACATAAAATTCACGTTTCTTTCTACTACATGTACGTCTTATTTCTTTGCGTTTACCTCTACGACTGCTTTTCGACTCTCTTATTCATTTATAAGTGTGACCAGCTTTTTACTCTAACAAATTACTTAAAACTATCTTACATACTGTGCTCAGCTCTGCCAACCTATCCCAATCCTACATATATATGTATGCGCATACCAAAGCACATACATACATATGGTCTGCGCGTGTAAGTACAGCATAAGTTTATAAATGTTAACCATAAGCTAAGAATATATTTCAATTCCAATAAAGACATTCAATAAACGAACCTCAAAGTAACAAGATGTTACTTATTACATGGCGACCGTGACAGCGGTCTGCTGTCTAAAAACAAAAATATATAATATAAAAGAAATAAAACAACAAGAACAACAACATAGCGGAAGTGCAAGTGAACATTGACACAAAAAAAAAAGTGTAACGATTGTGATCTCAAATGTATCATAAAAAAAAAAAAAAAATTGAGAAAATAGTGAAAATAAAAATGATTGATAAAAAACTATGAAATCAGTATGACTTTTAAGTGGCCGCTCAAAGTGTTTAAATAAAATAAAAATAAAAGTTATATGCCTGCGCAGCCAGCACTGGCAACTGAACGAGACAACGTGGGATAACCAAATTTCTAACAACGGAAACTCCGAAACCCACTTGGAAATCATAGCGAGCGAAACCGAAATAATGAGGACACCATGGAACAACAAAAACATTACCACTATTTAAGAAGAGCTGCACCAAGGACTGCACGGGACCACTGGAATCCGTGTTCTGCGTATACACGTGTACAACCAAGGAGCAAAATCCACAAATCAAACAAAATATACCAACACAGAAGAAGGATTGCCCACAAGACTGCGAAGGACCACTGGTTTCAGTCTATTGCGAATACACATGCAAACATTGCACGTCTGGATAACAAGTACGAAAGGCAAAGGACCGCCTTTTGTGCCAACGCTGGATCACAAGTACGAAAGGCAAAGGACCGCCTTTTGTGCCACCGCTGGAACATATAGAACAAAACATCAGCAAAGGATGACCCCCAAATGGAGCAGAATGCAGAAATAAACTAAATATATTAATACACATATACATAATATACACATATATATATAACATAAAAATATTGTTAGACTGGGCTTTAATTAGCACGGTAGCGTACGGCCCATAAAGCTGAACACAACTAGGTAGGAATCTGTAAATGATAGGAACTTCTCGCCACCTACGCGGTGTACTAGGATCGTGCATTTTAGATGCCGATATTCTTAAAATTAAAATACACAACTTATACACATATAAACAAAAAATTATTACCAAAAGTAACCATCTTGCGCATTGCGCTAGTTACGCCAGATATAAATAAATTAAATAAAATGAAAATATGAACAACGCATTTAAAAAAAAAAAAGAAAGAAAGTACATAAAAAAAAAAAAATAAAAAAAAATAAAATAAATTTATTTTTTATTATATAATGACTAATTTAACCTTTTAAAAACTAAATACCTATACTTAATAAAAAAAAAAGAAAAAAAAATTAATACAAAATATGCGGAATCATAATACATATATACATTAACTGACCGTTTTCAAACAAAAATGGCATAAAAAGAGAATGCGTAGCTTGAGGTGTAAGCGCAAAAGAAGCGTGTAACGTCCAAGTAATGGATTCTGACCATTCTTTAAAAACATAACTGACATACTCACATTAAGTACCGACTATGACACTTGAAACCCGAAGTAAATTTGCAAAATAGTTTTCGAGCCAAAAGATAGGTGCTTTACTAAAAACTTACAATAAAGTTAATCTCCCGACAAACACATTCCGTGTTTTCTATTCACTTTACACAATGAAATTTCCAGTTCGACAAATAAAATTGTATTAAATAAAATAATTGATTGCAATAAAACATTTATTATTTGTCCCAAATAAAGCCTCTCCAGGCACATCAAGTAGAAAACAAAATTTTGTGGCAGATGCCCATTCTATGATATTGTTATCCTAATTATATCCAAATGAAAAGACTTACGAAATAAAGTCCTGAAGTCGCTACCAGGCACCACAGTAGACAAAATAATCATGCGCATGAATATAACAAGAATCTTTGCTTAGGCAAAATCTTGAAAAGCTTCTAAGCCCAACGTCATCTCAAATGACGGAATAAGAAAAGTAGTGACCTTGCGTATAACAAACTCCAAATTGTTTATTAAAATAAGGAAATAAAGTTATCGCAAGAAGTTAGCGATTTGTATACTAATGGAGTTATCGACTTAGGTCAATTTTTCCAAAGGCTCGAAACGGGGGCCGGTATACTTACAATCAGCAAACTCAAGTGGCACCGAGCAGAAATATCATTGAATCAATTTCAATAGATAATTTCAAATATATGGGCAATAATGTATAAAAGAGTAGCTACTCAAGCCGGTGATCCAAATAAATAAAAGTACAAGAAGCAATAATGTCTACAATTAATAAGTAATATTCCAACTAAAGGAATCCTTTATATTCTAGTTCAGTCCAATGAAGACGTTCATTACGGACATAGAAACTAAAAATAAAAATTACACCTTGACTTACTCGTGCATAGATTGACAGTAAAACGTCTTCTACACACCCACCAGACAGAGAAAAAAAAAACATAGGAGAAAGAGATAACATCATAATCTCAAAATTAAAAAATAAATAAATAAAAAAATAAAATGATAATATAATAAAAAAAAAAATGAAAATATATTTCAAAAAACAAAACGAAAATAATATAAAATAACAACCATCTGAAATACTTTTACCATCTTTTTAATTAATAATCAAAAATATGTAGAGCAAAACGTACTAAACAACAATAAGTAAAATAAATAAAATAAATAAAAAAAAAAAAAAATTAAAATAAATAAAAAAAAAATATATATAAAAAAAATATATATATATTTTTATATAAAATTAGGATAATATATATATGTGTAATATAAAATTAATACATACGAAAAAAAAATAAAATAATTTAAGAAAAAAAATATTTTAAAACGGTCTGATCAGCCGTATACATATAAAACTTATAAAAAAAAAAAAAAAAGCAAAACAAATAAATCATTTTAAAAAAAAGCAGCTAATTATAACACTAAATTTTTATACTTTTATAGTTTTATATTATTCAATTTTTATATTTCTAAAAATAACAATCATGTATACTATAAATAACTACATATTCATAATATTACGTTATTTTTTTAAAAAAGGGAGGTGTAGTGTATTCATGTATGGTATTTCAAATATATATAAAACGTAACTTGGAACACTTTGTTGCAATTATAAATTAACCTAAACACGCTCAGCATAAACATATATATGTATGCGCATACCAAAGCACATACATACATATGGTCTGCGCGTGTAAGTAATACGAAGCCTCTTTAGAAGGCCACGCAAGCGTGAGACCGTTGCCCTACGGGAAACGCCGCGCTTGCACTTTAGCCAAACGTATGAGTACAATCGCTCTCCCTCTCTTTGTAGCTGTTAACTGATAACAGCATAAGTTTATAAATGTTAACCATAAGCTAAGAATATATTTCAATACCAATAAAGACATTCAATAAACGAACCTCAAAGTAACAAGATGTTACTTATTACACTACTGCTTGCTGCACTGCTTGCTGCATTGGCTGCTTTGTCAGCTGTGCACTAAAACACTCGCACTCACGGCAATGACTCAATTTCGTTAGCAGCATCCGATGGGCGTGAGGTTTAGCGTTGGTGGCCTAGGCGGCGCGATACGCATTGACATCTTCAGAGTACTATATGATGCCTCGCACGCCTCACTTTTTGCACCGAAAGCTAGTGAGACCATCACGCTAGAGCAGTTGCGATACCTTCTGCTTGCAGCACTGCTTGCTGCATTGCGTGCTGCTTTGTCAGCTGTGCACTATAACACTCGCACTCATGGCAATGACTCAAATTCGTCAGCAGCATACGATGGGCGTGAGGCTCATGCGTTGGTGGCGTAGGCGGAACAATACGCAATTAATAGCTTCAGCGTACTATATAATGCCTCGCACGCCTCACTTTTTGCACCGGGAGCTAGCGATGCAATCACGCTAGAGCAGTAACGATGCCTACTGCTTGCTGCACTGCTTGCTGCATTGCGTGCTGCTTTCCCAGCTGTGCACTAACACACTCGCACTCACGGCAATGACTCAATTTCGTTAGCAGCATCCGATGGGCGTGAGGTTTAGCGTTGGTGGCCTAGGCGGCGCGATACGCATTGACATCTTCAGCGTACTATATGATGCCTCGCACGCCTCACTTTTTGCACCGGAAGTTAGCGATGCAATCACGCTAGAGCAGTAGCGATGCCTACTGCTTGCTGCACTGCTTGCTGCATTGCGTTTTGCTCGCTTGCCGCTTTGCTGCTAGCTGTGAACTAACACACTCGCACTCACGGCAATGACTCAATTTTGTTAGCAGCACACGATGGGCGTGAGGTTCATGCGTTGGTGGCCTAGGCGGCGCGATACGCATTGACATCTTCAGCGTACTATATGATGCCTCGCACGCCTCACTTTTTGCACCGGGAGATAGCGATGCAATCACGCTAGAGCAGTAACGATGCCTACTGCTTGCTGCACTGCTTGCTGCATTGCGTTCTGCTTTCCCAGCTGTGCACTAACACACTCGCACTCACGGCAATGACTCAATTTCGTTAGCAGCACACGATGGGCGTGAGGTTCATGCGTTGGTGGCCTAGGCGGCGCGATACGCATTGACATCTTCAGCGTACTATATGATGCCTCGCACGCCTCACTTTTTGCACCGGAAGATAGCGATGCAATCACGCTAGAGCAGTAACGATACCTACTGCTTGCTGCACTGCTTGCTGCATTGCGTTCTGCATTCCCAGCTGTGCACTAACACACTCGCACTCACGGCAATGACTCAATTTCGTTAGCAGCACACGATGGGCGTGAGGTTCATGCGTTGGTGGCCTAGGCGGCGCGATACGCATTGACATCTTCAGTGTACTATATGATGCCTCGCACGCCGCACTTTTTGCACCGGAAGTTAGCGATGCAATCACGCTAGAGCAGTAACGATGCCTACTGCTTGCTGCACTGCTTGCTGCATTGCGTTCTGCATTCCCAGCTGTGCACTAACACACTCGCACTCACGGCAATGACTCAATTTCGTTAGCAGCACACGATGGGCGTGAGGTTCATGCGTTGGTGGCCTAGGCGGCGCGATACGCATTGACATCTTCAGCGTACTATATGATGCCTCGCACGCCTCACTTTTTGCACCGGGAGTTAGCGATGCAATCACGCTAGAGCAGTAACGATACCTACTGCTTGCTGCACTGCTTGCTGCATTGCGTTCTGCTTTCCCAGCTGTGCACTAACACACTCGCACTCACGGCAATGACTCAATTTCGTTAGCAGCACACGATGGGCGTGAGGTTCATGCGTTGGTGGCCTAGGCGGCGCGATACGCATTGACATCTTCAGTGTACTATATGATGCCTCGCACGCCTCACTTTTTGCACCGGGAGCTAGCGATGCAATCACGCTAGAGCAGTAACGATGCCTACTGCTTGCTGCACTGCTTGCTGCATTGCGTTCTGCATTCCCAGCTGTGCACTAACACACTCGCACTCACGGCAATGACTCAATTTCGTTAGCAGCACACGATGGGCGTGAGGTTCATGCGTTGGTGGCCTAGGCGGCGCGATACGCATTGACATCTTCAGCGTACTATATGATGCCTCGCACGCCGCACTTTTTGCACCGGGAGTTAGCGATGCAATCACGCTAGAGCAGTAACGATACCTACTGCTTGCTGCACTGCTTGCTGCATTGCGTTCTGCATTCCCAGCTGTGCACTAACACACTCGCACTCACGGCAATGACTCAATTTCGTTAGCAGCACACGATGGGCGTGAGTTTCATGCGTTGGTGGCCTAGGCGGCGCGATACGCATTGACATCTTCAGCGTACTATATGATGCCTCGCACGCCTCACTTTTTGCACCGGGAGTTAGCGATGCAATCACGCTAGAGCAGTAACGATGCCTACTGCTTGCTGCATTGCGTTCTGCTTTCCCAGCTGTGCACTAACACACTCGCACTCACGGCAATGACTCAATTTCGTTAGCAGCACACGATGGGCGTGAGTTTCATGCGTTGGTGGCCTAGGCGGCGCGATACGCATTGACATCTTCAGCGTACTATATGATGCCTCGCACGCCTCACTTTTTGCACCGGGAGATAGCGATGCAATCACGCTAGAGCAGTAACGATACCTACTGCTTGCTGCACTGCTTGCTGCATTGCGTTCTGCTTTCCCAGCTGTGCACTAACACACTCGCACTCACGGCAATGACTCAATTTCGTTAGCAGCACACGATGGGCGTGAGGTTCATGCGTTGGTGGCCTAGGCGGCGCGATACGCATTGACATCTTCAGTGTACTATATGATGCCTCGCACGCCTCACTTTTTGCACCGGGAGTTAGCGATGCAATCACGCTAGAGCAGTAACGATGCCTACTGCTTGCTGCATTGCGTTCTGCTTTCCCAGCTGTGCACTAACACACTCGCACTCACGGCAATGACTCAATTTCGTTAGCAGCACACGATGGGCGTGAGGTTCATGCGTTGGTGGCCTAGGCGGCGCGATACGCATTGACATCTTCAGCGTACTATATGATGCCTCGCACGCCTCACTTTTTGCACCGGGAGATAGCGATGCAATCACGCTAGAGCAGTAACGATGCCTACTGCTTGCTGCATTGCGTTCTGCTTTCCCAGCTGTGCACTAACACACTCGCACTCACGGCAATGACTCAATTTCGTTAGCAGCACACGATGGGCGTGAGGTTCATGCGTTGGTGGCCTAGGCGGCGCGATACGCATTGACATCTTCAGTGTACTATATGATGCCTCGCACGCCTCACTTTTTGCACCGGGAGTTAGCGATGCAATCACGCTAGAGCAGTAACGATGCCTACTGCTTGCTGCATTGCGTTCTGCTTTCCCAGCTGTGCACTAACACACTCGCACTCACGGCAATGACTCAATTTCGTTAGCAGCACACGATGGGCGTGAGGTTCATGCGTTGGTGGCCTAGGCGGCGCGATACGCATTGACATCTTCAGCGTACTATATGATGCCTCGCACGCCTCACTTTTTGCACCGGGAGATAGCGATGCAATCACGCTAGAGCAGTAACGATGCCTACTGCTTGCTGCACTGCTTGCTGCATTGCGTTCTGCATTCCCAGCTGTGCACTAACACACTCGCACTCACGGCAATGACTCAATTTCGTTAGCAGCACACGATGGGCGTGAGGTTCATGCGTTGGTGGCCTAGGCGGCGCGATACGCATTGACATCTTCAGTGTACTATATGATGCCTCGCACGCCTCACTTTTTGCACCGGAAGTTAGCGATGCAATCACGCTAGAGCAGTAACGATACCTACTGCTTGCTGCACTGCTTGCTGCATTGCGTTCTGCATTCCCAGCTGTGCACTAACACACTCGCACTCACGGCAATGACTCAATTTCGTTAGCAGCACACGATGGGCGTGAGGTTCATGCGTTGGTGGCCTAGGCGGCGCGATACGCATTGACATCTTCAGTGTACTATATGATGCCTCGCACGCCTCACTTTTTGCACCGGAAGATAGCGATGCAATCACGCTAGAGCAGTAACGATGCCTACTGCTTGCTGCATTGCGTTCTGCTTTCCCAGCTGTGCACTAACACACTCGCACTCACGGCAATGACTCAATTTCGTTAGCAGCACACGATGGGCGTGAGGTTCATGCGTTGGTGGCCTAGGCGGCGCGATACGCATTGACATCTTCAGTGTACTATATGATGCCTCGCACGCCTCACTTTTTGCACCGGGAGTTAGCGATGCAATCACGCTAGAGCAGTAACGATACCTACTGCTTGCTGCACTGCTTGCTGCATTGCGTTCTGCATTCCCAGCTGTGCACTAACACACTCGCACTCACGGCAATGACTCAATTTCGTTAGCAGCACACGATGGGCGTGAGGTTCATGCGTTGGTGGCCTAGGCGGCGCGATACGCATTGACATCTTCAGCGTACTATATGATGCCTCGCACGCCTCACTTTTTGCACCGGGAGTTAGCGATGCAATCACGCTAGAGCAGTAACGATACCTACTGCTTGCTGCACTGCTTGCTGCATTGCGTTCTGCATTCCCAGCTGTGCACTAACACACTCGCACTCACGGCAATGACTCAATTTCGTTAGCAGCACACGATGGGCGTGAGGTTCATGCGTTGGTGGCCTAGGCGGCGCGATACGCATTGACATCTTCAGTGTACTATATGATGCCTCGCACGCCTCACTTTTTGCACCGGGAGTTAGCGATGCAATCACGCTAGAGCAGTAACGATGCCTACTGCTTGCTGCACTGCTTGCTGCATTGCGTTCTGCTTTCCCAGCTGTGCACTAACACACTCGCACTCACGGCAATGACTCAATTTCGTTAGCAGCACACGATGGGCGTGAGGTTCATGCGTTGGTGGCCTAGGCGGCGCGATACGCATTGACATCTTCAGCGTACTATATGATGCCTCGCACGCCTCACTTTTTGCACCGGGAGTTAGCGATGCAATCACGCTAGAGCAGTAACGATGCCTACTGCTTGCTGCACTGCTTGCTGCATTGCGTTCTGCATTCCCAGCTGTGCACTAACACACTCGCACTCACGGCAATGACTCAATTTCGTTAGCAGCACACGATGGGCGTGAGGTTCATGCGTTGGTGGCCTAGGCGGCGCGATACGCATTGACATCTTCAGCGTACTATATGATGCCTCGCACGCCTCACTTTTTGCACCGGAAGTTAGCGATGCAATCACGCTAGAGCAGTAACGATGCCTACTGCTTGCTGCACTGCTTGCTGCATTGCGTTCTGCTTTCCCAGCTGTGCACTAACACACTCGCACTCACGGCAATGACTCAATTTCGTTAGCAGCACACGATGGGCGTGAGGTTCATGCGTTGGTGGCCTAGGCGGCGCGATACGCATTGACATCTTCAGCGTACTATATGATGCCTCGCACGCCTCACTTTTTGCACCGGAAGTTAGCGATGCAATCACGCTAGAGCAGTAACGATGCCTACTGCTTGCTGCACTGCTTGCTGCATTGCGTTCTGCTTTCCCAGCTGTGCACTAACACACTCGCACTCACGGCAATGACTCAATTTCGTTAGCAGCACACGATGGGCGTGAGGTTCATGCGTTGGTGGCCTAGGCGGCGCGATACGCATTGACATCTTCAGCGTACTATATGATGCCTCGCACGCCTCACTTTTTGCACCGGGAGTTAGCGATGCAATCACGCTAGAGCAGTAACGATGCCTACTGCTTGCTGCACTGCTTGCTGCATTGCGTTCTGCTTTCCCAGCTGTGCACTAACACACTCGCACTCACGGCAATGACTCAATTTCGTTAGCAGCACACGATGGGCGTGAGGTTCATGCGTTGGTGGCCTAGGCGGCGCGATACGCATTGACATCTTCAGCGTACTATATGATGCCTCGCACGCCTCACTTTTTGCACCGGGAGTTAGCGATGCAATCACGCTAGAGCAGTAACGATGCCTACTGCTTGCTGCACTGCTTGCTGCATTGCGTTCTGCATTCCCAGCTGTGCACTAACACACTCGCACTCACGGCAATGACTCAATTTCGTTAGCAGCACACGATGGGCGTGAGGTTCATGCGTTGGTGGCCTAGGCGGCGCGATACGCATTGACATCTTCAGCGTACTATATGATGCCTCGCACGCCTCACTTTTTGCACCGGGAGTTAGCGATGCAATCACGCTAGAGCAGTAACGATGCCTACTGCTTGCTGCACTGCTTGCTGCATTGCGTTCTGCATTCCCAGCTGTGCACTAACACACTCGCACTCACGGCAATGACTCAATTTCGTTAGCAGCACACGATGGGCGTGAGGTTCATGCGTTGGTGGCCTAGGCGGCGCGATACGCATTGACATCTTCAGCGTACTATATGATGCCTCGCACGCCTCACTTTTTGCACCGGGAGTTAGCGATGCAATCACGCTAGAGCAGTAACGATGCCTACTGCTTGCTGCACTGCTTGCTGCATTGCGTTCTGCTTTCCCAGCTGTGCACTAACACACTCGCACTCACGGCAATGACTCAATTTCGTTAGCAGCACACGATGGGCGTGAGGTTCATGCGTTGGTGGCCTAGGCGGCGCGATACGCATTGACATCTTCAGCGTACTATATATGATGCCTCGCACGCCTCACTTTTTGCACCGGGAGTTAGCGATGCAATCACGCTAGAGCAGTAACGATGCCTACTGCTTGCTGCACTGCTTGCTGCATTGCGTTCTGCTTTCCCAGCTGTGCACTAACACACTCGCACTCACGGCAATGACTCAATTTCGTTAGCAGCACACGATGGGCGTGAGGTTCATGCGTTGGTGGCCTAGGCGGCGCGATACGCATTGACATCTTCAGCGTACTATATGATGCCTCGCACGCCTCACTTTTTGCACCGGGAGTTAGCGATGCAATCACGCTAGAGCAGTAACGATGCCTACTGCTTGCTGCACTGCTTGCTGCATTGCGTTCTGCTTTCCCAGCTGTGCACTAACACACTCGCACTCACGGCAATGACTCAATTTCGTTAGCAGCACACGATGGGCGTGAGGTTCATGCGTTGGTGGCCTAGGCGGCGCGATACGCATTGACATCTTCAGCGTACTATATGATGCCTCGCACGCCTCACTTTTTGCACCGGGAGTTAGCGATGCAATCACGCTAGAGCAGTAACGATGCCTACTGCTTGCTGCACTGCTTGCTGCATTGCGTTCTGCTTTCCCAGCTGTGCACTAACACACTCGCACTCACGGCAATGACTCAATTTCGTTAGCAGCACACGATGGGCGTGAGGTTCATGCGTTGGTGGCCTAGGCGGCGCGATACGCATTGACATCTTCAGCGTACTATATGATGCCTCGCACGCCTCACTTTTTGCACCGGGAGTTAGCGATGCAATCACGCTAGAGCAGTAACGATGCCTACTGCTTGCTGCACTGCTTGCTGCATTGCGTTCTGCTTTCCCAGCTGTGCACTAACACACTCGCACTCACGGCAATGACTCAATTTCGTTAGCAGCACACGATGGGCGTGAGGTTCATGCGTTGGTGGCCTAGGCGGCGCGATACGCATTGACATCTTCAGCGTACTATATGATGCCTCGCACGCCTCACTTTTTGCACCGGGAGTTAGCGATGCAATCACGCTAGAGCAGTAACGATGCCTACTGCTTGCTGCACTGCTTGCTGCATTGCGTTCTGCTTTCCCAGCTGTGCACTAACACACTCGCACTCACGGCAATGACTCAATTTCGTTAGCAGCACACGATGGGCGTGAGGTTCATGCGTTGGTGGCCTAGGCGGCGCGATACGCATTGACATCTTCAGCGTACTATATGATGCCTCGCACGCCTCACTTTTTGCACCGGGAGTTAGCGATGCAATCACGCTAGAGCAGTAACGATGCCTACTGCTTGCTGCACTGCTTGCTGCATTGCGTTCTGCTTTCCCAGCTGTGCACTAACACACTCGCACTCACGGCAATGACTCAATTTCGTTAGCAGCACACGATGGGCGTGAGGTTCATGCGTTGGTGGCCTAGGCGGCGCGATACGCATTGACATCTTCAGCGTACTATATGATGCCTCGCACGCCTCACTTTTTGCACCGGGAGTTAGCGATGCAATCACGCTAGAGCAGTAACGATGCCTACTGCTTGCTGCACTGCTTGCTGCATTGCGTTCTGCTTTCCCAGCTGTGCACTAACACACTCGCACTCACGGCAATGACTCAATTTCGTTAGCAGCACACGATGGGCGTGAGGTTCATGCGTTGGTGGCCTAGGCGGCGCGATACGCATTGACATCTTCAGCGTACTATATGATGCCTCGCACGCCTCACTTTTTGCACCGGGAGTTAGCGATGCAATCACGCTAGAGCAGTAACGATGCCTACTGCTTGCTGCACTGCTTGCTGCATTGCGTTCTGCTTTCCCAGCTGTGCACTAACACACTCGCACTCACGGCAATGACTCAATTTCGTTAGCAGCACACGATGGGCGTGAGGTTCATGCGTTGGTGGCCTAGGCGGCGCGATACGCATTGACATCTTCAGCGTACTATATGATGCCTCGCACGCCTCACTTTTTGCACCGGGAGTTAGCGATGCAATCACGCTAGAGCAGTAACGATGCCTACTGCTTGCTGCACTGCTTGCTGCATTGCGTTCTGCTTTCCCAGCTGTGCACTAACACACTCGCACTCACGGCAATGACTCAATTTCGTTAGCAGCACACGATGGGCGTGAGGTTCATGCGTTGGTGGCCTAGGCGGCGCGATACGCATTGACATCTTCAGCGTACTATATGATGCCTCGCACGCCTCACTTTTTGCACCGGGAGTTAGCGATGCAATCACGCTAGAGCAGTAACGATGCCTACTGCTTGCTGCACTGCTTGCTGCATTGCGTTCTGCTTTCCCAGCTGTGCACTAACACACTCGCACTCACGGCAATGACTCAATTTCGTTAGCAGCACACGATGGGCGTGAGGTTCATGCGTTGGTGGCCTAGGCGGCGCGATACGCATTGACATCTTCAGCGTACTATATGATGCCTCGCACGCCTCACTTTTTGCACCGGGAGTTAGCGATGCAATCACGCTAGAGCAGTAACGATGCCTACTGCTTGCTGCACTGCTTGCTGCATTGCGTTCTGCTTTCCCAGCTGTGCACTAACACACTCGCACTCACGGCAATGACTCAATTTCGTTAGCAGCACACGATGGGCGTGAGGTTCATGCGTTGGTGGCCTAGGCGGCGCGATACGCATTGACATCTTCAGCGTACTATATGATGCCTCGCACGCCTCACTTTTTGCACCGGGAGTTAGCGATGCAATCACGCTAGAGCAGTAACGATGCCTACTGCTTGCTGCACTGCTTGCTGCATTGCGTTCTGCTTTCCCAGCTGTGCACTAACACACTCGCACTCACGGCAATGACTCAATTTCGTTAGCAGCACACGATGGGCGTGAGGTTCATGCGTTGGTGGCCTAGGCGGCGCGATACGCATTGACATCTTCAGCGTACTATATGATGCCTCGCACGCCTCACTTTTTGCACCGGGAGTTAGCGATGCAATCACGCTAGAGCAGTAACGATGCCTACTGCTTGCTGCACTGCTTGCTGCATTGCGTTCTGCTTTCCCAGCTGTGCACTAACACACTCGCACTCACGGCAATGACTCAATTTCGTTAGCAGCACACGATGGGCGTGAGGTTCATGCGTTGGTGGCCTAGGCGGCGCGATACGCATTGACATCTTCAGCGTACTATATGATGCCTCGCACGCCTCACTTTTTGCACCGGGAGTTAGCGATGCAATCACGCTAGAGCAGTAACGATGCCTACTGCTTGCTGCACTGCTTGCTGCATTGCGTTCTGCTTTCCCAGCTGTGCACTAACACACTCGCACTCACGGCAATGACTCAATTTCGTTAGCAGCACACGATGGGCGTGAGGTTCATGCGTTGGTGGCCTAGGCGGCGCGATACGCATTGACATCTTCAGCGTACTATATGATGCCTCGCACGCCTCACTTTTTGCACCGGGAGTTAGCGATGCAATCACGCTAGAGCAGTAACGATGCCTACTGCTTGCTGCACTGCTTGCTGCATTGCGTTCTGCTTTCCCAGCTGTGCACTAACACACTCGCACTCACGGCAATGACTCAATTTCGTTAGCAGCACACGATGGGCGTGAGGTTCATGCGTTGGTGGCCTAGGCGGCGCGATACGCATTGACATCTTCAGCGTACTATATGATGCCTCGCACGCCTCACTTTTTGCACCGGGAGTTAGCGATGCAATCACGCTAGAGCAGTAACGATGCCTACTGCTTGCTGCACTGCTTGCTGCATTGCGTTCTGCTTTCCCAGCTGTGCACTAACACACTCGCACTCACGGCAATGACTCAATTTCGTTAGCAGCACACGATGGGCGTGAGGTTCATGCGTTGGTGGCCTAGGCGGCGCGATACGCATTGACATCTTCAGCGTACTATATGATGCCTCGCACGCCTCACTTTTTGCACCGGGAGTTAGCGATGCAATCACGCTAGAGCAGTAACGATGCCTACTGCTTGCTGCACTGCTTGCTGCATTGCGTTCTGCTTTCCCAGCTGTGCACTAACACACTCGCACTCACGGCAATGACTCAATTTCGTTAGCAGCACACGATGGGCGTGAGGTTCATGCGTTGGTGGCCTAGGCGGCGCGATACGCATTGACATCTTCAGCGTACTATATGATGCCTCGCACGCCTCACTTTTTGCACCGGGAGTTAGCGATGCAATCACGCTAGAGCAGTAACGATGCCTACTGCTTGCTGCACTGCTTGCTGCATTGCGTTCTGCTTTCCCAGCTGTGCACTAACACACTCGCACTCACGGCAATGACTCAATTTCGTTAGCAGCACACGATGGGCGTGAGGTTCATGCGTTGGTGGCCTAGGCGGCGCGATACGCATTGACATCTTCAGCGTACTATATGATGCCTCGCACGCCTCACTTTTTGCACCGGGAGTTAGCGATGCAATCACGCTAGAGCAGTAACGATGCCTACTGCTTGCTGCACTGCTTGCTGCATTGCGTTCTGCTTTCCCAGCTGTGCACTAACACACTCGCACTCACGGCAATGACTCAATTTCGTTAGCAGCACACGATGGGCGTGAGGTTCATGCGTTGGTGGCCTAGGCGGCGCGATACGCATTGACATCTTCAGCGTACTATATGATGCCTCGCACGCCTCACTTTTTGCACCGGGAGTTAGCGATGCAATCACGCTAGAGCAGTAACGATGCCTACTGCTTGCTGCACTGCTTGCTGCATTGCGTTCTGCTTTCCCAGCTGTGCACTAACACACTCGCACTCACGGCAATGACTCAATTTCGTTAGCAGCACACGATGGGCGTGAGGTTCATGCGTTGGTGGCCTAGGCGGCGCGATACGCATTGACATCTTCAGCGTACTATATGATGCCTCGCACGCCTCACTTTTTGCACCGGGAGTTAGCGATGCAATCACGCTAGAGCAGTAACGATGCCTACTGCTTGCTGCATTGCGTTCTGCTTTCCCAGCTGTGCACTAACACACTCGCACTCACGGCAATGACTCAATTTCGTTAGCAGCACACGATGGGCGTGAGGTTCATGCGTTGGTGGCCTAGGCGGCGCGATACGCATTGACATCTTCAGTGTACTATATGATGCCTCGCACGCCTCACTTTTTGCACCGGGAGTTAGCGATGCAATCACGCTAGAGCAGTAACGATACCTTACGTGCCTACTGCATTTTGCTGCATTGCGTTCTGCATTCCCAGCTGTGCACTAACACACTCGCACTCACGGCAATGACTCAATTTCGTTAGCAGCACACGATGGGCGTGAGGTTCATGCGTTGGTGGCCTAGGCGGCGCGATACGCATTGACATCTTCAGCGTACTATATGATGCCTCGCACGCCTCACTTTTTGCACCGGGAGTTAGCGATGCAATCACGCTAGAGCAGTAACGATGCCTACTGCTTGCTGCATTGCGTTCTGCTTTCCCAGCTGTGCACTAACACACTCGCACTCACGGCAATGACTCAATTTCGTTAGCAGCACACGATGGGCGTGAGTTTCATGCGTTGGTGGCCTAGGCGGCGCGATACGCATTGACATCTTCAGTGTACTATATGATGCCTCGCACGCCTCACTTTTTGCACCGGAAGATAGCGATGCAATCACGCTAGAGCAGTAACGATACCTACTGCTTGCTGCACTGCTTGCTGCATTGCGTTCTGCATTCCCAGCTGTGCACTAACACACTCGCACTCACGGCAATGACTCAATTTCGTTAGCAGCACACGATGGGCGTGAGTTTCATGCGTTGGTGGCCTAGGCGGCGCGATACGCATTGACATCTTCAGTGTACTATATGATGCCTCGCACGCCTCACTTTTTGCACCGGAAGATAGCGATGCAATCACGCTAGAGCAGTAACGATACCTACTGCTTGCTGCACTGCTTGCTGCATTGCGTTCTGCATTCCCAGCTGTGCACTAACACACTCGCACTCACGGCAATGACTCAATTTCGTTAGCAGCACACGATGGGCGTGAGTTTCATGCGTTGGTGGCCTAGGCGGCGCGATACGCATTGACATCTTCAGTGTACTATATGATGACTCGCACGCCGCACTTTTTGCACCGGAAGATAGCGATGCAATCACGCTAGAGCAGTAACGATACCTACTGCTTGCTGCACTGCTTGCTGCATTGCGTTCTGCATTCCCAGCTGTGCACTAACACACTCGCACTCACGGCAATGACTCAATTTCGTTAGCAGCACACGATGGGCGTGAGTTTCATGCGTTGGTGGCCTAGGCGGCGCGATACGCATTGACATCTTCAGTGTACTATATGATGCCTCGCACGCCTCACTTTTTGCACCGGAAGATAGCGATGCAATCACGCTAGAGCAGTAACGATACCTACTGCTTGCTGCACTGCTTGCTGCATTGCGTTCTGCATTCCCAGCTGTGCACTAACACACTCGCACTCACGGCAATGACTCAATTTCGTTAGCAGCACACGATGGGCGTGAGTTTCATGCGTTGGTGGCCTAGGCGGCGCGATACGCATTGACATCTTCAGTGTACTATATGATGACTCGCACGCCGCACTTTTTGCACCGGAAGATAGCGATGCAATCACGCTAGAGCAGTAACGATACCTACTGCTTGCTGCACTGCTTGCTGCATTGCGTTCTGCATTCCCAGCTGTGCACTAACACACTCGCACTCACGGCAATGACTCAATTTCGTTAGCAGCACACGATGGGCGTGAGTTTCATGCGTTGGTGGCCTAGGCGGCGCGATACGCATTGACATCTTCAGTGTACTATATGATGACTCGCACGCCGGACTTTTTGCACCGGAAGATAGCGATGCAATCACGCTAGAGCAGTAACGATACCTACTGCTTGCTGCACTGCTTGCTGCATTGCGTTCTGCATTCCCAGCTGTGCACTAACACACTCGCACTCACGGCAATGACTCAATTTCGTTAGCAGCACACGATGGGCGTGAGTTTCATGCGTTGGTGGCCTAGGCGGCGCGATACGCATTGACATCTTCAGTGTACTATATGATGACTCGCACGCCGCACTTTTTGCACCGGAAGATAGCGATGCAATCACGCTAGAGCAGTAACGATACCTACTGCTTGCTGCACTGCTTGCTGCATTGCGTTCTGCATTCCCAGCTGTGCACTAACACACTCGCACTCACGGCAATGACTCAATTTCGTTAGCAGCACACGATGGGCGTGAGTTTCATGCGTTGGTGGCCTAGGCGGCGCGATACGCATTGACATCTTCAGTGTACTATATGATGACTCGCACGCCGGACTTTTTGCACCGGAAGATAGCGATGCAATCACGCTAGAGCAGTAACGATACCTACTGCTTGCTGCACTGCTTGCTGCATTGCGTTCTGCATTCCCAGCTGTGCACTAACACACTCGCACTCACGGCAATGACTCAATTTCGTTAGCAGCACACGATGGGCGTGAGTTTCATGCGTTGGTGGCCTAGGCGGCGCGATACGCATTGACATCTTCAGTGTACTATATGATGACTCGCACGCCGCACTTTTTGCACCGGAAGATAGCGATGCAATCACGCTAGAGCAGTAACGATACCTACTGCTTGCTGCACTGCTTGCTGCATTGCGTTCTGCATTCCCAGCTGTGCACTAACACACTCGCACTCACGGCAATGACTCAATTTCGTTAGCAGCACACGATGGGCGTGAGTTTCATGCGTTGGTGGCCTAGGCGGCGCGATACGCATTGACATCTTCAGTGTACTATATGATGACTCGCACGGCGGACTTTTTGCACCGGAAGATAGCGATGCAATCACGCTAGAGCAGTAACGATACCTACTGCTTGCTGCACTGCTTGCTGCATTGCGTTCTGCATTCCCAGCTGTGCACTAACACACTCGCACTCACGGCAATGACTCAATTTCGTTAGCAGCACACGATGGGCGTGAGTTTCATGCGTTGGTGGCCTAGGCGGCGCGATACGCATTGACATCTTCAGTGTACTATATGATGACTCGCACGGCGCACTTTTTGCACCGGAAGATAGCGATGCAATCACGCTAGAGCAGTAACGATACCTACTGCTTGCTGCACTGCTTGCTGCATTGCGTTCTGCATTCCCAGCTGTGCACTAACACACTCGCACTCACGGCAATGACTCAATTTCGTTAGCAGCACACGATGGGCGTGAGTTTCATGCGTTGGTGGCCTAGGCGGCGCGATACGCATTGACATCTTCAGTGTACTATATGATGACTCGCACGCCGCACTTTTTGCACCGGAAGATAGCGATGCAATCACGCTAGAGCAGTAACGATACCTACTGCTTGCTGCACTGCTTGCTGCATTGCGTTCTGCATTCCCAGCTGTGCACTAACACACTCGCACTCACGGCAATGACTCAATTTCGTTAGCAGCACACGATGGGCGTGAGTTTCATGCGTTGGTGGCCTAGGCGGCGCGATACGCATTGACATCTTCAGTGTACTATATGATGACTCGCACGCCGGACTTTTTGCACCGGAAGATAGCGATGCAATCACGCTAGAGCAGTAACGATACCTACTGCTTGCTGCACTGCTTGCTGCATTGCGTTCTGCATTTCCCAGCTGTGCACTAACACACTCGCACTCACGGCAATGACTCAATTTCGTTAGCAGCACACGATGGGCGTGAGTTTCATGCGTTGGTGGCCTAGGCGGCGCGATACGCATTGACATCTTCAGTGTACTATATGATGACTCGCACGGCGGACTTTTTGCACCGGAAGATAGCGATGCAATCACGCTCTAACGATGCATACGCTAGAGCAGTAACGATACCTACTGCTTGCTGCACTGCTTGCTGCATTGCGTTCTGCTTTCCCAGCTGTGCACTAACACACTCGCACTCACGGCAATGACTCAATTTCGTTAGCAGCACACGATGGGCGTGAGTTTCATGCGTTGGTGGCCTAGGCGGCGCGATACGCATTGACATCTTCAGTGTACTATATGATGACTCGCACGGCGGACTTTTTGCACCGGAAGATAGCGATGCAATCACGCTAGAGCAGTAACGATACCTACTGCTTGCTGCACTGCTTGCTGCATTGCGTTCTGCATTCCCAGCTGTGCACTAACACACTCGCACTCACGGCAATGACTCAATTTCGTTAGCAGCACACGATGGGCGTGAGTTTCATGCGTTGGTGGCCTAGGCGGCGCGATACGCATTGACATCTTCAGTGTACTATATGATGACTCGCACGGCGGACTTTTTGCACCGGAAGATAGCGATGCAATCACGCTAGAGCAGTAACGATACCTACTGCTTGCTGCACTGCTTGCTGCATTGCGTTCTGCATTCCCAGCTGTGCACTAACACACTCGCACTCACGGCAATGACTCAATTTCGTTAGCAGCACACGATGGGCGTGAGTTTCATGCGTTGGTGGCCTAGGCGGCGCGATACGCATTGACATCTTCAGTGTACTATATGATGACTCGCACGGCGGACTTTTTGCACCGGAAGATAGCGATGCAATCACGCTAGAGCAGTAACGATACCTACTGCTTGCTGCACTGCTTGCTGCATTGCGTTCTGCATTCCCAGCTGTGCACTAACACACTCGCACTCACGGCAATGACTCAATTTCGTTAGCAGCACACGATGGGCGTGAGTTTCATGCGTTGGTGGCCTAGGCGGCGCGATACGCATTGACATCTTCAGTGTACTATATGATGACTCGCACGGCGGACTTTTTGCACCGGAAGATAGCGATGCAATCACGCTAGAGCAGTAACGATACCTACTGCTTGCTGCACTGCTTGCTGCATTGCGTTCTGCATTCCCAGCTGTGCACTAACACACTCGCACTCACGGCAATGACTCAATTTCGTTAGCAGCACACGATGGGCGTGAGTTTCATGCGTTGGTGGCCTAGGCGGCGCGATACGCATTGACATCTTCAGTGTACTATATGATGACTCGCACGGCGGACTTTTTGCACCGGAAGATAGCGATGCAATCACGCTAGAGCAGTAACGATACCTACTGCTTGCTGCACTGCTTGCTGCATTGCGTTCTGCATTCCCAGCTGTGCACTAACACACTCGCACTCACGGCAATGACTCAATTTCGTTAGCAGCACACGATGGGCGTGAGTTTCATGCGTTGGTGGCCTAGGCGGCGCGATACGCATTGACATCTTCAGTGTACTATATGATGACTCGCACGGCGGACTTTTTGCACCGGAAGATAGCGATGCAATCACGCTAGAGCAGTAACGATACCTACTGCTTGCTGCACTGCTTGCTGCATTGCGTTCTGCATTCCCAGCTGTGCACTAACACACTCGCACTCACGGCAATGACTCAATTTCGTTAGCAGCACACGATGGGCGTGAGTTTCATGCGTTGGTGGCCTAGGCGGCGCGATACGCATTGACATCTTCAGTGTACTATATGATGACTCGCACGGCGGACTTTTTGCACCGGAAGATAGCGATGCAATCACGCTAGAGCAGTAACGATACCTACTGCTTGCTGCACTGCTTGCTGCATTGCGTTCTGCATTCCCAGCTGTGCACTAACACACTCGCACTCACGGCAATGACTCAATTTCGTTAGCAGCACACGATGGGCGTGAGTTTCATGCGTTGGTGGCCTAGGCGGCGCGATACGCATTGACATCTTCAGTGTACTATATGATGACTCGCACGGCGGACTTTTTGCACCGGAAGATAGCGATGCAATCACGCTAGAGCAGTAACGATACCTACTGCTTGCTGCACTGCTTGCTGCATTGCGTTCTGCATTCCCAGCTGTGCACTAACACACTCGCACTCACGGCAATGACTCAATTTCGTTAGCAGCACACGATGGGCGTGAGTTTCATGCGTTGGTGGCCTAGGCGGCGCGATACGCATTGACATCTTCAGTGTACTATATGATGACTCGCACGGCGGACTTTTTGCACCGGAAGATAGCGATGCAATCACGCTAGAGCAGTAACGATACCTACTGCTTGCTGCACTGCTTGCTGCATTGCGTTCTGCATTCCCAGCTGTGCACTAACACACTCGCACTCACGGCAATGACTCAATTTCGTTAGCAGCACACGATGGGCGTGAGTTTCATGCGTTGGTGGCCTAGGCGGCGCGATACGCATTGACATCTTCAGTGTACTATATGATGACTCGCACGGCGGACTTTTTGCACCGGAAGATAGCGATGCAATCACGCTAGAGCAGTAACGATACCTACTGCTTGCTGCACTGCTTGCTGCATTGCGTTCTGCATTCCCAGCTGTGCACTAACACACTCGCACTCACGGCAATGACTCAATTTCGTTAGCAGCACACGATGGGCGTGAGTTTCATGCGTTGGTGGCCTAGGCGGCGCGATACGCATTGACATCTTCAGTGTACTATATGATGACTCGCACGGCGGACTTTTTGCACCGGAAGATAGCGATGCAATCACGCTAGAGCAGTAACGATACCTACTGCTTGCTGCACTGCTTGCTGCATTGCGTTCTGCATTCCCAGCTGTGCACTAACACACTCGCACTCACGGCAATGACTCAATTTCGTTAGCAGCACACGATGGGCGTGAGTTTCATGCGTTGGTGGCCTAGGCGGCGCGATACGCATTGACATCTTCAGTGTACTATATGATGACTCGCACGGCGGACTTTTTGCACCGGAAGATAGCGATGCAATCACGCTAGAGCAGTAACGATACCTACTGCTTGCTGCACTGCTTGCTGCATTGCGTTCTGCATTCCCAGCTGTGCACTAACACACTCGCACTCACGGCAATGACTCAATTTCGTTAGCAGCACACGATGGGCGTGAGTTTCATGCGTTGGTGGCCTAGGCGGCGCGATACGCATTGACATCTTCAGTGTACTATATGATGACTCGCACGGCGGACTTTTTGCACCGGAAGATAGCGATGCAATCACGCTAGAGCAGTAACGATACCTACTGCTTGCTGCACTGCTTGCTGCATTGCGTTCTGCATTCCCAGCTGTGCACTAACACACTCGCACTCACGGCAATGACTCAATTTCGTTAGCAGCACACGATGGGCGTGAGTTTCATGCGTTGGTGGCCTAGGCGGCGCGATACGCATTGACATCTTCAGTGTACTATATGATGACTCGCACGGCGGACTTTTTGCACCGGAAGATAGCGATGCAATCACGCTAGAGCAGTAACGATACCTACTGCTTGCTGCACTGCTTGCTGCATTGCGTTCTGCATTCCCAGCTGTGCACTAACACACTCGCACTCACGGCAATGACTCAATTTCGTTAGCAGCACACGATGGGCGTGAGTTTCATGCGTTGGTGGCCTAGGCGGCGCGATACGCATTGACATCTTCAGTGTACTATATGATGACTCGCACGGCGGACTTTTTGCACCGGAAGATAGCGATGCAATCACGCTAGAGCAGTAACGATACCTACTGCTTGCTGCACTGCTTGCTGCATTGCGTTCTGCATTCCCAGCTGTGCACTAACACACTCGCACTCACGGCAATGACTCAATTTCGTTAGCAGCACACGATGGGCGTGAGTTTCATGCGTTGGTGGCCTAGGCGGCGCGATACGCATTGACATCTTCAGTGTACTATATGATGACTCGCACGGCGGACTTTTTGCACCGGAAGATAGCGATGCAATCACGCTAGAGCAGTAACGATACCTACTGCTTGCTGCACTGCTTGCTGCATTGCGTTCTGCATTCCCAGCTGTGCACTAACACACTCGCACTCACGGCAATGACTCAATTTCGTTAGCAGCACACGATGGGCGTGAGTTTCATGCGTTGGTGGCCTAGGCGGCGCGATACGCATTGACATCTTCAGTGTACTATATGATGACTCGCACGGCGGACTTTTTGCACCGGAAGATAGCGATGCAATCACGCTAGAGCAGTAACGATACCTACTGCTTGCTGCACTGCTTGCTGCATTGCGTTCTGCATTCCCAGCTGTGCACTAACACACTCGCACTCACGGCAATGACTCAATTTCGTTAGCAGCACACGATGGGCGTGAGTTTCATGCGTTGGTGGCCTAGGCGGCGCGATACGCATTGACATCTTCAGTGTACTATATGATGACTCGCACGGCGGACTTTTTGCACCGGAAGATAGCGATGCAATCACGCTAGAGCAGTAACGATACCTACTGCTTGCTGCACTGCTTGCTGCATTGCGTTCTGCATTCCCAGCTGTGCACTAACACACTCGCACTCACGGCAATGACTCAATTTCGTTAGCAGCACACGATGGGCGTGAGTTTCATGCGTTGGTGGCCTAGGCGGCGCGATACGCATTGACATCTTCAGTGTACTATATGATGACTCGCACGGCGGACTTTTTGCACCGGAAGATAGCGATGCAATCACGCTAGAGCAGTAACGATACCTACTGCTTGCTGCACTGCTTGCTGCATTGCGTTCTGCATTCCCAGCTGTGCACTAACACACTCGCACTCACGGCAATGACTCAATTTCGTTAGCAGCACACGATGGGCGTGAGTTTCATGCGTTGGTGGCCTAGGCGGCGCGATACGCATTGACATCTTCAGTGTACTATATGATGACTCGCACGGCGGACTTTTTGCACCGGAAGATAGCGATGCAATCACGCTAGAGCAGTAACGATACCTACTGCTTGCTGCACTGCTTGCTGCATTGCGTTCTGCATTCCCAGCTGTGCACTAACACACTCGCACTCACGGCAATGACTCAATTTCGTTAGCAGCACACGATGGGCGTGAGTTTCATGCGTTGGTGGCCTAGGCGGCGCGATACGCATTGACATCTTCAGTGTACTATATGATGACTCGCACGGCGGACTTTTTGCACCGGAAGATAGCGATGCAATCACGCTAGAGCAGTAACGATACCTACTGCTTGCTGCACTGCTTGCTGCATTGCGTTCTGCATTCCCAGCTGTGCACTAACACACTCGCACTCACGGCAATGACTCAATTTCGTTAGCAGCACACGATGGGCGTGAGTTTCATGCGTTGGTGGCCTAGGCGGCGCGATACGCATTGACATCTTCAGTGTACTATATGATGACTCGCACGGCGGACTTTTTGCACCGGAAGATAGCGATGCAATCACGCTAGAGCAGTAACGATACCTACTGCTTGCTGCACTGCTTGCTGCATTGCGTTCTGCATTCCCAGCTGTGCACTAACACACTCGCACTCACGGCAATGACTCAATTTCGTTAGCAGCACACGATGGGCGTGAGTTTCATGCGTTGGTGGCCTAGGCGGCGCGATACGCATTGACATCTTCAGTGTACTATATGATGACTCGCACGGCGGACTTTTTGCACCGGAAGATAGCGATGCAATCACGCTAGAGCAGTAACGATACCTACTGCTTGCTGCACTGCTTGCTGCATTGCGTTCTGCATTCCCAGCTGTGCACTAACACACTCGCACTCACGGCAATGACTCAATTTCGTTAGCAGCACACGATGGGCGTGAGTTTCATGCGTTGGTGGCCTAGGCGGCGCGATACGCATTGACATCTTCAGTGTACTATATGATGACTCGCACGGCGGACTTTTTGCACCGGAAGATAGCGATGCAATCACGCTAGAGCAGTAACGATACCTACTGCTTGCTGCACTGCTTGCTGCATTGCGTTCTGCATTCCCAGCTGTGCACTAACACACTCGCACTCACGGCAATGACTCAATTTCGTTAGCAGCACACGATGGGCGTGAGTTTCATGCGTTGGTGGCCTAGGCGGCGCGATACGCATTGACATCTTCAGTGTACTATATGATGACTCGCACGGCGGACTTTTTGCACCGGAAGATAGCGATGCAATCACGCTAGAGCAGTAACGATACCTACTGCTTGCTGCACTGCTTGCTGCATTGCGTTCTGCATTCCCAGCTGTGCACTAACACACTCGCACTCACGGCAATGACTCAATTTCGTTAGCAGCACACGATGGGCGTGAGTTTCATGCGTTGGTGGCCTAGGCGGCGCGATACGCATTGACATCTTCAGTGTACTATATGATGACTCGCACGGCGGACTTTTTGCACCGGAAGATAGCGATGCAATCACGCTAGAGCAGTAACGATACCTACTGCTTGCTGCACTGCTTGCTGCATTGCGTTCTGCATTCCCAGCTGTGCACTAACACACTCGCACTCACGGCAATGACTCAATTTCGTTAGCAGCACACGATGGGCGTGAGTTTCATGCGTTGGTGGCCTAGGCGGCGCGATACGCATTGACATCTTCAGTGTACTATATGATGACTCGCACGGCGGACTTTTTGCACCGGAAGATAGCGATGCAATCACGCTAGAGCAGTAACGATACCTACTGCTTGCTGCACTGCTTGCTGCATTGCGTTCTGCATTCCCAGCTGTGCACTAACACACTCGCACTCACGGCAATGACTCAATTTCGTTAGCAGCACACGATGGGCGTGAGTTTCATGCGTTGGTGGCCTAGGCGGCGCGATACGCATTGACATCTTCAGTGTACTATATGATGACTCGCACGGCGGACTTTTTGCACCGGAAGATAGCGATGCAATCACGCTAGAGCAGTAACGATACCTACTGCTTGCTGCACTGCTTGCTGCATTGCGTTCTGCATTCCCAGCTGTGCACTAACACACTCGCACTCACGGCAATGACTCAATTTCGTTAGCAGCACACGATGGGCGTGAGTTTCATGCGTTGGTGGCCTAGGCGGCGCGATACGCATTGACATCTTCAGTGTACTATATGATGACTCGCACGGCGGACTTTTTGCACCGGAAGATAGCGATGCAATCACGCTAGAGCAGTAACGATACCTACTGCTTGCTGCACTGCTTGCTGCATTGCGTTCTGCATTCCCAGCTGTGCACTAACACACTCGCACTCACGGCAATGACTCAATTTCGTTAGCAGCACACGATGGGCGTGAGTTTCATGCGTTGGTGGCCTAGGCGGCGCGATACGCATTGACATCTTCAGTGTACTATATGATGACTCGCACGGCGGACTTTTTGCACCGGAAGATAGCGATGCAATCACGCTAGAGCAGTAACGATACCTACTGCTTGCTGCACTGCTTGCTGCATTGCGTTCTGCATTCCCAGCTGTGCACTAACACACTCGCACTCACGGCAATGACTCAATTTCGTTAGCAGCACACGATGGGCGTGAGTTTCATGCGTTGGTGGCCTAGGCGGCGCGATACGCATTGACATCTTCAGTGTACTATATGATGACTCGCACGGCGGACTTTTTGCACCGGAAGATAGCGATGCAATCACGCTAGAGCAGTAACGATACCTACTGCTTGCTGCACTGCTTGCTGCATTGCGTTCTGCATTCCCAGCTGTGCACTAACACACTCGCACTCACGGCAATGACTCAATTTCGTTAGCAGCACACGATGGGCGTGAGTTTCATGCGTTGGTGGCCTAGGCGGCGCGATACGCATTGACATCTTCAGTGTACTATATGATGACTCGCACGGCGGACTTTTTGCACCGGAAGATAGCGATGCAATCACGCTAGAGCAGTAACGATACCTACTGCTTGCTGCACTGCTTGCTGCATTGCGTTCTGCATTCCCAGCTGTGCACTAACACACTCGCACTCACGGCAATGACTCAATTTCGTTAGCAGCACACGATGGGCGTGAGTTTCATGCGTTGGTGGCCTAGGCGGCGCGATACGCATTGACATCTTCAGTGTACTATATGATGACTCGCACGGCGGACTTTTTGCACCGGAAGATAGCGATGCAATCACGCTAGAGCAGTAACGATACCTACTGCTTGCTGCACTGCTTGCTGCATTGCGTTCTGCATTCCCAGCTGTGCACTAACACACTCGCACTCACGGCAATGACTCAATTTCGTTAGCAGCACACGATGGGCGTGAGTTTCATGCGTTGGTGGCCTAGGCGGCGCGATACGCATTGACATCTTCAGTGTACTATATGATGACTCGCACGGCGGACTTTTTGCACCGGAAGATAGCGATGCAATCACGCTAGAGCAGTAACGATACCTACTGCTTGCTGCACTGCTTGCTGCATTGCGTTCTGCATTCCCAGCTGTGCACTAACACACTCGCACTCACGGCAATGACTCAATTTCGTTAGCAGCACACGATGGGCGTGAGTTTCATGCGTTGGTGGCCTAGGCGGCGCGATACGCATTGACATCTTCAGTGTACTATATGATGACTCGCACGGCGGACTTTTTGCACCGGAAGATAGCGATGCAATCACGCTAGAGCAGTAACGATACCTACTGCTTGCTGCACTGCTTGCTGCATTGCGTTCTGCATTCCCAGCTGTGCACTAACACACTCGCACTCACGGCAATGACTCAATTTCGTTAGCAGCACACGATGGGCGTGAGTTTCATGCGTTGGTGGCCTAGGCGGCGCGATACGCATTGACATCTTCAGTGTACTATATGATGACTCGCACGGCGGACTTTTTGCACCGGAAGATAGCGATGCAATCACGCTAGAGCAGTAACGATACCTACTGCTTGCTGCACTGCTTGCTGCATTGCGTTCTGCATTCCCAGCTGTGCACTAACACACTCGCACTCACGGCAATGACTCAATTTCGTTAGCAGCACACGATGGGCGTGAGTTTCATGCGTTGGTGGCCTAGGCGGCGCGATACGCATTGACATCTTCAGTGTACTATATGATGACTCGCACGGCGGACTTTTTGCACCGGAAGATAGCGATGCAATCACGCTAGAGCAGTAACGATACCTACTGCTTGCTGCACTGCTTGCTGCATTGCGTTCTGCATTCCCAGCTGTGCACTAACACACTCGCACTCACGGCAATGACTCAATTTCGTTAGCAGCACACGATGGGCGTGAGTTTCATGCGTTGGTGGCCTAGGCGGCGCGATACGCATTGACATCTTCAGTGTACTATATGATGACTCGCACGGCGGACTTTTTGCACCGGAAGATAGCGATGCAATCACGCTAGAGCAGTAACGATACCTACTGCTTGCTGCACTGCTTGCTGCATTGCGTTCTGCATTCCCAGCTGTGCACTAACACACTCGCACTCACGGCAATGACTCAATTTCGTTAGCAGCACACGATGGGCGTGAGTTTCATGCGTTGGTGGCCTAGGCGGCGCGATACGCATTGACATCTTCAGTGTACTATATGATGACTCGCACGGCGGACTTTTTGCACCGGAAGATAGCGATGCAATCACGCTAGAGCAGTAACGATACCTACTGCTTGCTGCACTGCTTGCTGCATTGCGTTCTGCATTCCCAGCTGTGCACTAACACACTCGCACTCACGGCAATGACTCAATTTCGTTAGCAGCACACGATGGGCGTGAGTTTCATGCGTTGGTGGCCTAGGCGGCGCGATACGCATTGACATCTTCAGTGTACTATATGATGACTCGCACGGCGGACTTTTTGCACCGGAAGATAGCGATGCAATCACGCTAGAGCAGTAACGATACCTACTGCTTGCTGCACTGCTTGCTGCATTGCGTTCTGCATTCCCAGCTGTGCACTAACACACTCGCACTCACGGCAATGACTCAATTTCGTTAGCAGCACACGATGGGCGTGAGTTTCATGCGTTGGTGGCCTAGGCGGCGCGATACGCATTGACATCTTCAGTGTACTATATGATGACTCGCACGGCGGACTTTTTGCACCGGAAGATAGCGATGCAATCACGCTAGAGCAGTAACGATACCTACTGCTTGCTGCACTGCTTGCTGCATTGCGTTCTGCATTCCCAGCTGTGCACTAACACACTCGCACTCACGGCAATGACTCAATTTCGTTAGCAGCACACGATGGGCGTGAGTTTCATGCGTTGGTGGCCTAGGCGGCGCGATACGCATTGACATCTTCAGTGTACTATATGATGACTCGCACGGCGGACTTTTTGCACCGGAAGATAGCGATGCAATCACGCTAGAGCAGTAACGATACCTACTGCTTGCTGCACTGCTTGCTGCATTGCGTTGCTGCATTGCGTTCTGCATTCCCAGCTGTGCACTAACACACTCGCACTCACGGCAATGACTCAATTTCGTTAGCAGCACACGATGGGCGTGAGTTTCATGCGTTGGTGGCCTAGGCGGCGCGATACGCATTGACATCTTCAGTGTACTATATGATGACTCGCACGGCGGACTTTTTGCACCGGAAGATAGCGATGCAATCACGCTAGAGCAGTAACGATACCTACTGCTTGCTGCACTGCTTGCTGCATTGCGTTCTGCATTCCCAGCTGTGCACTAACACACTCGCACTCACGGCAATGACTCAATTTCGTTAGCAGCACACGATGGGCGTGAGTTTCATGCGTTGGTGGCCTAGGCGGCGCGATACGCATTGACATCTTCAGTGTACTATATGATGACTCGCACGGCGGACTTTTTGCACCGGAAGATAGCGATGCAATCACGCTAGAGCAGTAACGATACCTACTGCTTGCTGCACTGCTTGCTGCATTGCGTTCTGCATTCCCAGCTGTGCACTAACACACTCGCACTCACGGCAATGACTCAATTTCGTTAGCAGCACACGATGGGCGTGAGTTTCATGCGTTGGTGGCCTAGGCGGCGCGATACGCATTGACATCTTCAGTGTACTATATGATGACTCGCACGGCGGACTTTTTGCACCGGAAGATAGCGATGCAATCACGCTAGAGCAGTAACGATACCTACTGCTTGCTGCACTGCTTGCTGCATTGCGTTCTGCATTCCCAGCTGTGCACTAACACACTCGCACTCACGGCAATGACTCAATTTCGTTAGCAGCACACGATGGGCGTGAGTTTCATGCGTTGGTGGCCTAGGCGGCGCGATACGCATTGACATCTTCAGTGTACTATATGATGACTCGCACGGCGGACTTTTTGCACCGGAAGATAGCGATGCAATCACGCTAGAGCAGTAACGATACCTACTGCTTGCTGCACTGCTTGCTGCATTGCGTTCTGCATTCCCAGCTGTGCACTAACACACTCGCACTCACGGCAATGACTCAATTTCGTTAGCAGCACACGATGGGCGTGAGTTTCATGCGTTGGTGGCCTAGGCGGCGCGATACGCATTGACATCTTCAGTGTACTATATGATGACTCGCACGGCGGACTTTTTGCACCGGAAGATAGCGATGCAATCACGCTAGAGCAGTAACGATACCTACTGCTTGCTGCACTGCTTGCTGCATTGCGTTCTGCATTCCCAGCTGTGCACTAACACACTCGCACTCACGGCAATGACTCAATTTCGTTAGCAGCACACGATGGGCGTGAGTTTCATGCGTTGGTGGCCTAGGCGGCGCGATACGCATTGACATCTTCAGTGTACTATATGATGACTCGCACGGCGGACTTTTTGCACCGGAAGATAGCGATGCAATCACGCTAGAGCAGTAACGATACCTACTGCTTGCTGCACTGCTTGCTGCATTGCGTTCTGCATTCCCAGCTGTGCACTAACACACTCGCACTCACGGCAATGACTCAATTTCGTTAGCAGCACACGATGGGCGTGAGTTTCATGCGTTGGTGGCCTAGGCGGCGCGATACGCATTGACATCTTCAGTGTACTATATGATGACTCGCACGGCGGACTTTTTGCACCGGAAGATAGCGATGCAATCACGCTAGAGCAGTAACGATACCTACTGCTTGCTGCACTGCTTGCTGCATTGCGTTCTGCATTCCCAGCTGTGCACTAACACACTCGCACTCACGGCAATGACTCAATTTCGTTAGCAGCACACGATGGGCGTGAGTTTCATGCGTTGGTGGCCTAGGCGGCGCGATACGCATTGACATCTTCAGTGTACTATATGATGACTCGCACGGCGGACTTTTTGCACCGGAAGATAGCGATGCAATCACGCTAGAGCAGTAACGATACCTACTGCTTGCTGCACTGCTTGCTGCATTGCGTTCTGCATTCCCAGCTGTGCACTAACACACTCGCACTCACGGCAATGACTCAATTTCGTTAGCAGCACACGATGGGCGTGAGTTTCATGCGTTGGTGGCCTAGGCGGCGCGATACGCATTGACATCTTCAGTGTACTATATGATGACTCGCACGGCGGACTTTTTGCACCGGAAGATAGCGATGCAATCACGCTAGAGCAGTAACGATACCTACTGCTTGCTGCACTGCTTGCTGCATTGCGTTCTGCATTCCCAGCTGTGCACTAACACACTCGCACTCACGGCAATGACTCAATTTCGTTAGCAGCACACGATGGGCGTGAGTTTCATGCGTTGGTGGCCTAGGCGGCGCGATACGCATTGACATCTTCAGTGTACTATATGATGACTCGCACGGCGGACTTTTTGCACCGGAAGATAGCGATGCAATCACGCTAGAGCAGTAACGATACCTACTGCTTGCTGCACTGCTTGCTGCATTGCGTTCTGCATTCCCAGCTGTGCACTAACACACTCGCACTCACGGCAATGACTCAATTTCGTTAGCAGCACACGATGGGCGTGAGTTTCATGCGTTGGTGGCCTAGGCGGCGCGATACGCATTGACATCTTCAGTGTACTATATGATGACTCGCACGGCGGACTTTTTGCACCGGAAGATAGCGATGCAATCACGCTAGAGCAGTAACGATACCTACTGCTTGCTGCACTGCTTGCTGCATTGCGTTCTGCATTCCCAGCTGTGCACTAACACACTCGCACTCACGGCAATGACTCAATTTCGTTAGCAGCACACGATGGGCGTGAGTTTCATGCGTTGGTGGCCTAGGCGGCGCGATACGCATTGACATCTTCAGTGTACTATATGATGACTCGCACGGCGGACTTTTTGCACCGGAAGATAGCGATGCAATCACGCTAGAGCAGTAACGATACCTACTGCTTGCTGCACTGCTTGCTGCATTGCGTTCTGCATTCCCAGCTGTGCACTAACACACTCGCACTCACGGCAATGACTCAATTTCGTTAGCAGCACACGATGGGCGTGAGTTTCATGCGTTGGTGGCCTAGGCGGCGCGATACGCATTGACATCTTCAGTGTACTATATGATGACTCGCACGGCGGACTTTTTGCACCGGAAGATAGCGATGCAATCACGCTAGAGCAGTAACGATACCTACTGCTTGCTGCACTGCTTGCTGCATTGCGTTCTGCATTCCCAGCTGTGCACTAACACACTCGCACTCACGGCAATGACTCAATTTCGTTAGCAGCACACGATGGGCGTGAGTTTCATGCGTTGGTGGCCTAGGCGGCGCGATACGCATTGACATCTTCAGTGTACTATATGATGACTCGCACGGCGGACTTTTTGCACCGGAAGATAGCGATGCAATCACGCTAGAGCAGTAACGATACCTACTGCTTGCTGCACTGCTTGCTGCATTGCGTTCTGCATTCCCAGCTGTGCACTAACACACTCGCACTCACGGCAATGACTCAATTTCGTTAGCAGCACACGATGGGCGTGAGTTTCATGCGTTGGTGGCCTAGGCGGCGCGATACGCATTGACATCTTCAGTGTACTATATGATGACTCGCACGGCGGACTTTTTGCACCGGAAGATAGCGATGCAATCACGCTAGAGCAGTAACGATACCTACTGCTTGCTGCACTGCTTGCTGCATTGCGTTCTGCATTCCCAGCTGTGCACTAACACACTCGCACTCACGGCAATGACTCAATTTCGTTAGCAGCACACGATGGGCGTGAGTTTCATGCGTTGGTGGCCTAGGCGGCGCGATACGCATTGACATCTTCAGTGTACTATATGATGACTCGCACGGCGGACTTTTTGCACCGGAAGATAGCGATGCAATCACGCTAGAGCAGTAACGATACCTACTGCTTGCTGCACTGCTTGCTGCATTGCGTTCTGCATTCCCAGCTGTGCACTAACACACTCGCACTCACGGCAATGACTCAATTTCGTTAGCAGCACACGATGGGCGTGAGTTTCATGCGTTGGTGGCCTAGGCGGCGCGATACGCATTGACATCTTCAGTGTACTATATGATGACTCGCACGGCGGACTTTTTGCACCGGAAGATAGCGATGCAATCACGCTAGAGCAGTAACGATACCTACTGCTTGCTGCACTGCTTGCTGCATTGCGTTCTGCATTCCCAGCTGTGCACTAACACACTCGCACTCACGGCAATGACTCAATTTCGTTAGCAGCACACGATGGGCGTGAGTTTCATGCGTTGGTGGCCTAGGCGGCGCGATACGCATTGACATCTTCAGTGTACTATATGATGACTCGCACGGCGGACTTTTTGCACCGGAAGATAGCGATGCAATCACGCTAGAGCAGTAACGATACCTACTGCTTGCTGCACTGCTTGCTGCATTGCGTTCTGCATTCCCAGCTGTGCACTAACACACTCGCACTCACGGCAATGACTCAATTTCGTTAGCAGCACACGATGGGCGTGAGTTTCATGCGTTGGTGGCCTAGGCGGCGCGATACGCATTGACATCTTCAGTGTACTATATGATGACTCGCACGGCGGACTTTTTGCACCGGAAGATAGCGATGCAATCACGCTAGAGCAGTAACGATACCTACTGCTTGCTGCACTGCTTGCTGCATTGCGTTCTGCATTCCCAGCTGTGCACTAACACACTCGCACTCACGGCAATGACTCAATTTCGTTAGCAGCACACGATGGGCGTGAGTTTCATGCGTTGGTGGCCTAGGCGGCGCGATACGCATTGACATCTTCAGTGTACTATATGATGACTCGCACGGCGGACTTTTTGCACCGGAAGATAGCGATGCAATCACGCTAGAGCAGTAACGATACCTACTGCTTGCTGCACTGCTTGCTGCATTGCGTTCTGCATTCCCAGCTGTGCACTAACACACTCGCACTCACGGCAATGACTCAATTTCGTTAGCAGCACACGATGGGCGTGAGTTTCATGCGTTGGTGGCCTAGGCGGCGCGATACGCATTGACATCTTCAGTGTACTATATGATGACTCGCACGGCGGACTTTTTGCACCGGAAGATAGCGATGCAATCACGCTAGAGCAGTAACGATACCTACTGCTTGCTGCACTGCTTGCTGCATTGCGTTCTGCATTCCCAGCTGTGCACTAACACACTCGCACTCACGGCAATGACTCAATTTCGTTAGCAGCACACGATGGGCGTGAGTTTCATGCGTTGGTGGCCTAGGCGGCGCGATACGCATTGACATCTTCAGTGTACTATATGATGACTCGCACGGCGGACTTTTTGCACCGGAAGATAGCGATGCAATCACGCTAGAGCAGTAACGATACCTACTGCTTGCTGCACTGCTTGCTGCATTGCGTTCTGCATTCCCAGCTGTGCACTAACACACTCGCACTCACGGCAATGACTCAATTTCGTTAGCAGCACACGATGGGCGTGAGTTTCATGCGTTGGTGGCCTAGGCGGCGCGATACGCATTGACATCTTCAGTGTACTATATGATGACTCGCACGGCGGACTTTTTGCACCGGAAGATAGCGATGCAATCACGCTAGAGCAGTAACGATACCTACTGCTTGCTGCACTGCTTGCTGCATTGCGTTCTGCATTCCCAGCTGTGCACTAACACACTCGCACTCACGGCAATGACTCAATTTCGTTAGCAGCACACGATGGGCGTGAGTTTCATGCGTTGGTGGCCTAGGCGGCGCGATACGCATTGACATCTTCAGTGTACTATATGATGACTCGCACGGCGGACTTTTTGCACCGGAAGATAGCGATGCAATCACGCTAGAGCAGTAACGATACCTACTGCTTGCTGCACTGCTTGCTGCATTGCGTTCTGCATTCCCAGCTGTGCACTAACACACTCGCACTCACGGCAATGACTCAATTTCGTTAGCAGCACACGATGGGCGTGAGTTTCATGCGTTGGTGGCCTAGGCGGCGCGATACGCATTGACATCTTCAGTGTACTATATGATGACTCGCACGGCGGACTTTTTGCACCGGAAGATAGCGATGCAATCACGCTAGAGCAGTAACGATACCTACTGCTTGCTGCACTGCTTGCTGCATTGCGTTCTGCATTCCCAGCTGTGCACTAACACACTCGCACTCACGGCAATGACTCAATTTCGTTAGCAGCACACGATGGGCGTGAGTTTCATGCGTTGGTGGCCTAGGCGGCGCGATACGCATTGACATCTTCAGTGTACTATATGATGACTCGCACGGCGGACTTTTTGCACCGGAAGATAGCGATGCAATCACGCTAGAGCAGTAACGATACCTACTGCTTGCTGCACTGCTTGCTGCATTGCGTTCTGCATTCCCAGCTGTGCACTAACACACTCGCACTCACGGCAATGACTCAATTTCGTTAGCAGCACACGATGGGCGTGAGTTTCATGCGTTGGTGGCCTAGGCGGCGCGATACGCATTGACATCTTCAGTGTACTATATGATGACTCGCACGGCGGACTTTTTGCACCGGAAGATAGCGATGCAATCACGCTAGAGCAGTAACGATACCTACTGCTTGCTGCACTGCTTGCTGCATTGCGTTCTGCATTCCCAGCTGTGCACTAACACACTCGCACTCACGGCAATGACTCAATTTCGTTAGCAGCACACGATGGGCGTGAGTTTCATGCGTTGGTGGCCTAGGCGGCGCGATACGCATTGACATCTTCAGTGTACTATATGATGACTCGCACGGCGGACTTTTGCACCGGAAGATAGCGATGCAATCACGCTAGAGCAGTAACGATACCTACTGCTTGCTGCACTGCTTGCTGCATTGCGTTCTGCATTCCCAGCTGTGCACTAACACACTCGCACTCACGGCAATGACTCAATTTCGTTAGCAGCACACGATGGGCGTGAGTTTCATGCGTTGGTGGCCTAGGCGGCGCGATACGCATTGACATCTTCAGTGTACTATATGATGACTCGCACGGCGGACTTTTTGCACCGGAAGATAGCGATGCAATCACGCTAGAGCAGTAACGATACCTACTGCTTGCTGCACTGCTTGCTGCATTGCGTTCTGCATTCCCAGCTGTGCACTAACACACTCGCACTCACGGCAATGACTCAATTTCGTTAGCAGCACACGATGGGCGTGAGTTTCATGCGTTGGTGGCCTAGGCGGCGCGATACGCATTGACATCTTCAGTGTACTATATGATGACTCGCACGGCGGACTTTTTGCACCGGAAGATAGCGATGCAATCACGCTAGAGCAGTAACGATACCTACTGCTTGCTGCACTGCTTGCTGCATTGCGTTCTGCATTCCCAGCTGTGCACTAACACACTCGCACTCACGGCAATGACTCAATTTCGTTAGCAGCACACGATGGGCGTGAGTTTCATGCGTTGGTGGCCTAGGCGGCGCGATACGCATTGACATCTTCAGTGTACTATATGATGACTCGCACGGCGGACTTTTTGCACCGGAAGATAGCGATGCAATCACGCTAGAGCAGTAACGATACCTACTGCTTGCTGCACTGCTTGCTGCATTGCGTTCTGCATTCCCAGCTGTGCACTAACACACTCGCACTCACGGCAATGACTCAATTTCGTTAGCAGCACACGATGGGCGTGAGTTTCATGCGTTGGTGGCCTAGGCGGCGCGATACGCATTGACATCTTCAGTGTACTATATGATGACTCGCACGGCGGACTTTTTGCACCGGAAGATAGCGATGCAATCACGCTAGAGCAGTAACGATACCTACTGCTTGCTGCACTGCTTGCTGCATTGCGTTCTGCATTCCCAGCTGTGCACTAACACACTCGCACTCACGGCAATGACTCAATTTCGTTAGCAGCACACGATGGGCGTGAGTTTCATGCGTTGGTGGCCTAGGCGGCGCGATACGCATTGACATCTTCAGTGTACTATATGATGACTCGCACGGCGGACTTTTTGCACCGGAAGATAGCGATGCAATCACGCTAGAGCAGTAACGATACCTACTGCTTGCTGCACTGCTTGCTGCATTGCGTTCTGCATTCCCAGCTGTGCACTAACACACTCGCACTCACGGCAATGACTCAATTTCGTTAGCAGCACACGATGGGCGTGAGTTTCATGCGTTGGTGGCCTAGGCGGCGCGATACGCATTGACATCTTCAGTGTACTATATGATGACTCGCACGGCGGACTTTTTGCACCGGAAGATAGCGATGCAATCACGCTAGAGCAGTAACGATACCTACTGCTTGCTGCACTGCTTGCTGCATTGCGTTCTGCATTCCCAGCTGTGCACTAACACACTCGCACTCACGGCAATGACTCAATTTCGTTAGCAGCACACGATGGGCGTGAGTTTCATGCGTTGGTGGCCTAGGCGGCGCGATACGCATTGACATCTTCAGTGTACTATATGATGACTCGCACGGCGGACTTTTTGCACCGGAAGATAGCGATGCAATCACGCTAGAGCAGTAACGATACCTACTGCTTGCTGCACTGCTTGCTGCATTGCGTTCTGCATTCCCAGCTGTGCACTAACACACTCGCACTCACGGCAATGACTCAATTTCGTTAGCAGCACACGATGGGCGTGAGTTTCATGCGTTGGTGGCCTAGGCGGCGCGATACGCATTGACATCTTCAGTGTACTATATGATGACTCGCACGGCGGACTTTTTGCACCGGAAGATAGCGATGCAATCACGCTAGAGCAGTAACGATACCTACTGCTTGCTGCACTGCTTGCTGCATTGCGTTCTGCATTCCCAGCTGTGCACTAACACACTCGCACTCACGGCAATGACTCAATTTCGTTAGCAGCACACGATGGGCGTGAGTTTCATGCGTTGGTGGCCTAGGCGGCGCGATACGCATTGACATCTTCAGTGTACTATATGATGACTCGCACGGCGGACTTTTTGCACCGGAAGATAGCGATGCAATCACGCTAGAGCAGTAACGATACCTACTGCTTGCTGCACTGCTTGCTGCATTGCGTTCTGCATTCCCAGCTGTGCACTAACACACTCGCACTCACGGCAATGACTCAATTTCGTTAGCAGCACACGATGGGCGTGAGTTTCATGCGTTGGTGGCCTAGGCGGCGCGATACGCATTGACATCTTCAGTGTACTATATGATGACTCGCACGGCGGACTTTTTGCACCGGAAGATAGCGATGCAATCACGCTAGAGCAGTAACGATACCTACTGCTTGCTGCACTGCTTGCTGCATTGCGTTCTGCATTCCCAGCTGTGCACTAACACACTCGCACTCACGGCAATGACTCAATTTCGTTAGCAGCACACGATGGGCGTGAGTTTCATGCGTTGGTGGCCTAGGCGGCGCGATACGCATTGACATCTTCAGTGTACTATATGATGACTCGCACGGCGGACTTTTTGCACCGGAAGATAGCGATGCAATCACGCTAGAGCAGTAACGATACCTACTGCTTGCTGCACTGCTTGCTGCATTGCGTTCTGCATTCCCAGCTGTGCACTAAC
This sequence comes from Scaptomyza montana, assembly GCA_018904305.1. Taxonomy (NCBI): domain Eukaryota; kingdom Metazoa; phylum Arthropoda; class Insecta; order Diptera; family Drosophilidae; genus Scaptomyza; species Scaptomyza montana. Next base: position 213,042 of record JAEIGR010000030.1, read on the forward strand.
ACACTCGCACTCACGGCAATGACTCAATTTCGTTAGCAGCACACGATGGGCGTGAGTTTCATGCGTTGGTGGCCTAGGCGGCGCGATACGCATTGACATCTTCAGTGTACTATATGATGACTCGCACGCCTCACTTTTTGCACCGGAAGATAGCGATGCAATCACGCTAGAGCAGTAACGATACCTACTGCTTGCTGCACTGCTTGCTGCATTGCGTTCTGCTTTCCCAGCTGTGCACTAACACACTCGCACTCACGGCAATGACTCAATTTCGTTAGCAGCACACGATGGGCGTGAGGTTCATGCGTTGGGGCGCGATACGCATTGACATCTTCAGCGTACTATATGATGCCTCGCACGCCTCACTTTTTGCACCGGAAGATAGCGATGCAATCACGCTAGAGCAGTAACGATTCCTACTGCTTGCTGCACTGCTTGCTGCATTGCGTTCTGCTTTCCCAGCTGTGCACTAACACACTCGCACTCACGGCAATGACTCAATTTCGTTAGCAGCACACGATGGGCGTGAGGTTCATGCGTTGGTGGCGTAGGCGGCGCGATACGCATTGACATCTTCAGCGTACTATATGATGCCTCGCACGCCTCACTTATTGCACCGGATGTTAGTGAGGCCATCGCGCTAGAGCAGTAGCGATTCCTACTGCTTGCTGCACTGCTTGCTGCATTGGCTGCTGCTTTGTCAGCTGTGCACTAACACACTCGCACTCACGGCAATGACTCAATTTCGTTAGCAGCACCCGATGGGCGTGAGGTTCATGCGTTGGCGGCCTAGGCAGCGCGATACGCATTGACATCTTCAGCGTACTATATGATGCCTCGCACTCATCACTTTTTGCTCCGGGAGTAAGCGATGCAATCACGCTAGAGCAGTAGCGATTCCTACTGCTTGCTGCACTGCTTGCTGCATTGCCTGCTGCTTTGTCAGCTGTGCACTAACACACTCGCACTCACGGCAATGACTCAATTTCGTTAGCAGCATCCGATGGGCGTGAGGCTCATGCACTGGCGTTGCGATACGCATTGACATCTTCAGTGTACAGCTCCGTACAGTATACATGAGTTTTACGGCTGTAACGACAAGTGTTGAAAAAATCCACATATTGTGGCGGTAGGCTAATTGTTTTTTGTAAATTAATCGGAAATGCAACTGTGTTTTGTACACTTGATTTCAAAAGAATGATTGGCGCGCTACTTTTGTGTTTGAGTACAGCTAACGCCCTGCCTCTAATAATCTATTACCCTGCCATAGATCAGTGGCAGTACAATCCAGTTTATATGTTATTTAAATTGTATCTTATTAATTAATAAATATATTTTTATTCATTACTTCTTATTTTATTATCTTATTTTTTATTCATTACTTCTTGTGCAGCATTGACTGCCAAAACAATAAGTATGGCTCTATTGGAGCCTGATTTAGGTCAACTTTGTTAATATTATCCGAAAAATGTATAAGCCGGCTCTTGCCCGACATGTTGTTGCATTTTTTACAACCGTAAATAGCTGCTGGAAGCTATTTACTGCCCGTAGCAGATTTAACATAACATTTTAACATTTTCATTGTTCAACACTACGCATTACCAGCAGTAGCTAACAGATACTGCAGACCTTAAATGTACGTACTGTACTGAAGCTGTACGGTTTTGTTGTAGGGAGCTGTACAGGCGTCTGCGTACAGGCCTTTAGCAGCAACCGATGGGCGTGCGGTTCATGCGTAGGCGTCGCCATACGCATTGACATCTTCAGCGTACTATATGATGCCTCGCACGCCTCACTTTTTGCACTGGAAGTAAGCGATGCAATCACGCTAGAGCAGTAGCGATGCCTACTGCTTGCTGCACTGCTTGCTGCGTTGCGTGCTGCTTTGTCAGCTGTGCACTAACACACTCGCACTCAAGGCAATGACTCAATTTAGTCAGCAGCACACGATGGCCGTGAGGCTTAGCGTTGTTGGCGTGGGCGGCACGATACGCATTGACATCTTCAGCGTACTATATGAAGCCTCGCACGCCTCACTATTAGCACCGGGAGTTAGTGAGACCATCACGCTAGAGCATTAGCGATGCCTACTGCTTGCTGCACTGCTTGCTGCGTTGCGTGCTGCTTTGTCAGCTGTGCACTAACACACTCGCACTCACGGCAATGACTCAATTTCATTAGCAGCATCCGATGAGCATGAGGTTCTTGCGTAGGCGGCGCCATACGCATTGACATCTTCAGCGTACTATATGATGCCTCGCACGACTCACTTTTTGCACCGGCAGCTAGCGATGCAATCACGCTAGAGCAGTAACGATGCCTACTGCTTGCTGCACTGCTTGCTGCATTGCGTGCTGCTTTGTCAGCTGTGCACTAACACACTCGCACTCACGGCAATGACTCAATTTCGTCAGCAGCACACGGTGTGCGTGAGGTTCATGCGTTGGTAGTCTAGGCGGCACGATACGCTTTGACATCTTCAGCGTACTATTTGATGCCTCTCACGCCTCACTAATTGCACCGGGAGCTAGTGAAGCCATCACGCTAGAGCAGTAACGATGCCTTCTGCTTGCTGCACTGCTTGCTGCGTTGCGTGCCGCTTTTTCAGCTGTGCACTAACACACTCGCACTCACGGCAATGACTCAATTTCGTCAGCAGCACACGATGGCCGTGAGGTTTAGCCTTTTTGGCGAGGGCGGCACTATACGCATTGACATATTCAGCGTACTATATGATGCCTCACACGCCTCACTTTTTGCACCGGGAGTAAGTGAGGCCATCACGCTAGAGCAGTAGCGATGCCTACTGCTTGCTGCACTGCTTGCTGCGTTTCGTGCTGCTTTGTCAGCTGTGCACTAACACACTCGCACTCACGGCAATGACTCAATTTAGTCAGCAGCACAAGATGGGCGTGAGGTTTAGCGTTGGTGGCCTAGGCGGCGCGATACGCATTGACATCTTCAGCGTACTATATGATGCCTCGCACGCCTTACTTTTAGCACCGGGCGATAGTGAGACCATCACGCTAGAGCAGTAGCGATGCCTACTGCTTGCTGCACTGCTTGCTGCATTGCGTGCTGCTTTGTCAGTTGAGCGCTAACACACTCGCACTCACGGCAATGACTCAAGTTCGTTAGCAGCACCCGATGGGGGTGCGGTTCATGCGTTGGCGTTGTGGTCGGGACGAAACGCATTGACATCTTCAGCGAACTTAATGATTCCTCACACGCCTCACTTTTTGCACCGGGAGTTAGTGAGGCCATCACGCTAGAGAAGTAGCGATGCCTAATGCTTGCTGCACTGCGTGCTGCTTTGTCAGCTGTGCGCTAACACACTCGCACTCACGGCAATGACTCAATTTCGTTAGCAGCACCCGATGGGGGTGCGGTTCATGCGTTGGCGTTGTGGTCGGGACGAAACGCATTGACATCTTCAGCGAACTTAATGATTCCTCACACGCCTCACTTTTTGCACCGGGAGCTAGTGAGGCCATCACGCTAGAGAAGTAGCGATGCCTAATGCTTGCTGCACTGCTTGGTGCATTGCGTGCTGCTTTGTCAGCTGTGCTCTAACACACTCGCGCTCACGGCAATGACTCAATTTCGTTAGCAGCACCTGATGGGTGTGAGGTTCATGCGTTGGCGGGACGATACGCATTGACATCTTCAGCGAACTATATGATGCCTCTTACGCCTCACTTTTTGCACCGAGAGTTAGTGAGGCCATCACGCTAGAGCAGTAGTGATGCCTTCTGCTTGATGCACTGCTTGCTGCATTGCGTGCTGCTTTGTCAGCTGTGCACTTACAAACTCGCACTCACGGCAATGACTCAATTTCGTTAGCAGCACCCGATGGGCATGAGGTTAAGCGTTGTTGGCGTAGGCGGCACGATACGCATTGACATCTTCAGCGTACTATATGATGCCTCGCACGCCTTACTTTTAGCACCGGGAGCTAGTGAGACCATCACGCTAGAGCAGTAGCGATGCCTACTGCTTGCTGCATTGCGTGCTGCTTTGTCAGCTGTGCACTTACACACTCGCACTCACGGCAATGACTCAATTTGGTTAGCAGCACGCGATGGGCGTGAGGCTCATGCGTTGGTGGCGTTGGCGGCGTGATACGCATTGACATCTTCAGCGTACTATATGATGCCTCGCACGCCTCTTTTTTTGCACCGAGAGTTAGTGAGGCCATCACGCTAGAGCAGTAGCGATGCCTATTTTTTGCTGCACTGCTTGCATTGCGTGCTTCTTCGTCAGATGTGCACTAACACACTCGCACTCACGGCAATGACCCAATTTCGTTAGCAGCACCTGATGGGTGTGAGGTTCATGCGTTGGCGGGACGATACGCATTGACATCTTCACCGAACTATATGATGCCTCGCACGCCTCACTTTTTGCACCGAGAGTTAGTGAGGCCATCACGCTAGAGCAGTAGCGATGCTTTTTTTTTGCTGCACTGCTTGCATTGCGTGCTGCTTTGTCAGCTGTGCACTAACACACTCGCACTAACGGTAATGACTCAATTTCGTTAGCGGCACCCGATGTGGATGAGGTTCATGCGTTGGCGGCGTGGTCGGGACGAAACGCATTGACATCTTCAGCGAACTTAATGATACCTCACACGCCTCACTTTTTGCACCGGGAGTAAGTGAGGCCATCACGCTAGAGAAGTAGCGATGCCTAATGCTTGCTGCACTGCTTGCTGCATTGCGTGCTGCTTTGTCAGCTGTGCACTAACACACTCGCACTCACGGCAATGACTTAATTTCGTTTGCAGCTTCCGATGGGCATGAGGTTAAGCGTTGGCGGCGTTGTCAGGACGATACGCATTGACATCTTCAGCGTACTATGTGATGCCTCGCACTCCTAACTAATTGCACCGAAAGCTAGTGAGGCCATCACGCTAGAGCAGTAACGATGCCTTCTGCACTGCTTGCTGCGTTGCGTGCTGCTTTGTCAGCTGTGCACTAACACACTCGCACTCACGGCAATGACTTAATTTCGTTTGCAGCTTCCGATGGGCATGAGGTTAAGCGTTGGCGGCGTTGTCGGGACGATACGCTTTGACATCTTCAGCGTACTATATGAAGCCTCGCACGCCTCACTTTTTGCACCGGGAGTAAGTGAGGCCATCACGCTAGAGCAGTAGCGATGCCTAATGCTTGCTGCACTGCTTGCTGCGTTGCGTGCTGCTTTGTCAGCTGTGCACTAACACACTCGCACACACGGCAATGACTCAATTTCGTTAGCAGCACCCGATGTACGTGAGGTTCATGCGTTGGCGGCGTTGGCGGGACGATACGCATTGACATCGCACGCCTCACTTTTTGCACCGGGAGTAAGTGAGGCCATCACGCTAGAGAAGTAACGATGCCTACTGCTTGCTACACTGCTTGCTGCGTTGCGTGCTGCTTTCTCAGCTGTGCACTTACACACTCGCACTCACGGCAATGACTCAATTTCGTTAAGGCCTGTACGCATGAGCCCCGTACAGCTCCCGTACAGTATACATGAGTTTTACGGCTGTAACGACAAGTGTTGAAAAATCCACATATTGTGGCGGTAGGCTAATTGTTTTTTGTAAATTAATCGGAAATGCAACTGTGTTTTGTACACTTGATTTCAAAAGAATGATTGGCGCGCTACTTTTGTGTTTGAGTACAGCTAACGCCCTGCCTCTAATAATCTATACCCTGCCATAGATCAGTGGCAGTACAATCCAGTTTATATGTTATTTAAATTGTATCTTATTAATTAATAAATATATTTTTATTCATTACTTCTTATTTTATTATCTTATTTTTATTCATTACTTCTTGTGCAGCATTGACTGCCAAAACAATAAGTATGGCTCTATTGGAGCCTGATTTAGGTCAACTTTGTTAATATTATCCGAAAAATGTATAAGCCGGCTCTTGCCCGACATGTTGTTGCATTTTTTACAACCGTAAATAGCTGCTGGAAGCTATTTACTGCCCGTAGCATTTTAACATAACATTTTAACATTTTCATTGTTCAACACTACCGTACCAGCAGTAGCTAACAGAACTGCAGACCTTAAATGTACGTACTGTACTGAAGCTGTACGGTTTTTGCTGTACGGGAGCTGTACAGGCGTCTGCGTACAGGCCTTTAGCAGCAACCGATGGGCGTGCGGTTCATGCGTAGGCGTCGCCATACGCATTGACATCTTCAGCGTACTATATGATGCCTCGCACGCCTCACTTTTTGCACTGGAAGTAAGCGATGCAATCACGCTAGAGCAGTAGAAATGCCTACTGCTTGCTGCACTGCTTGCTGCGTTGCGTGCTGCTTTGTCAGCTGTGCACTAACACACTCGCACTCAAGGCAATGACTCAATTTAGTCAGCAGCACACGATGGCCGTGAGGCTTAGCGTTGTTGGCGTGGGCGGCACGATACGCATTGACATCTTCAGCGTACTATATATTGCCTCGCACGCCTCACTATTAGCACCGGGAGTTAGTGAGACCATCACGCTAGAGCATTAGCGATGCCTACTGCTTGCTGCACTGCTTGCTGCGTTGCGTGCTGCTTTGTCAGCTGTGCACTAACACACTCGCACTCACGGCAATGACTCAATTTCATTAGCAGCATCCGATGGGCATGAGGTTCTTGCGTAGGCGGCGCCATACGCATTGACATCTTCAGCGTACTATATGATGCCTCGCACGACTCACTTTTTGCACCGGAAGCTAGCGATGCAATCACGCTAGAGCAGTAACGATGCCTACTGCTTGCTGCACTGCTTGCTGCATTGCGTGCTGCTTTGTCAGCTGTGCACTAACACACTCGCACTCACGGCAATGACTCAATTTCGTCAGCAGCACACGGTGTGCGTGAGGTTCATGCGTTGGTAGTCTAGGCGGCACGATACGCTTTGACATCTTCAGCGTACTATTTGATGCCTCTCACGCCTCACTAATTGCACCGGGAGCTAGTGAAGCCATCACGCTAGAGCAGTAACGATGCCTTCTGCTTGGTGCACTGCTTGCTGCGTTGCGTGCCGCTTTTTCAGCTGTGCACTAACACACTCGCACTCACGGCAATGACTCAATTTCGTCAGCAGCACACGATGGCCGTGAGGTTTAGCCTTTTTGGCGAGGGCGGCACTATACGCATTGACATATTCAGCGTACTATATGATGCCTCACACGCCTCACTTTTTGCACCGGGAGTAAGTGAGGCCATCACGCTAGAGCAGTAGCGATGCCTACTGCTTGCTGCACTGCTTGCTGCGTTTCGTGCTGCTTTGTCAGCTGTGCACTAACACACTCGCACTCACGGCAATGACTCAATTTAGTCAGCAGCACAAGATGGGCGTGAGGTTTAGCGTTGGTGGCCTAGGCGGCGCGATACGCATTGACATCTTCAGCGTACTATATGATGCCTCGCACGCCTCACTTTTTGCACCGGGAGCTAGCGATGCAATCACGCTAGAGCAGTAACGATGCCTACTGCTTGCTGCACTGCTTGCTGCGTTGCGTGCCGCTTTTTCAGCTGTGCAATAACACACTCGCACTCACGGCAATGACTCAATTTCGTCAGCAGCACACGATGGCCGTGAGGTTTAGCCTTTTTGGCGTGGGCGGCACTATACGCATTGACATATTCAGCGTACTATATGATGCCTCACACGCCTCACTTTTTGCACCGGGAGTAAGTGAGGACATCACGCTAGAGCAGTAGCGATGCCTACTGCTTGCTGCACTGCTTGCTGCGTTGCGTGCTGCTTTGTCAGCTGTGCACTAACACACTCGCACACACGGCAATGACTCAATTTCGTTAGCAGCATCCGATGGGCGTGAGGTTCATGCGTTGGCGGCGCGATATGCACTGACATCTTCAGCGTACAAGATGGACGCTGCTCTAGGTCCAGTCCCCAGGTATGAGTCAGCTGGAACAGGCCATTGCTCCTGAGGAAGACCTAGCCAGTCGGGTCCATTCCACCACAGATGGCTGTCTCTTAGCTCCTGTGGCGAGACTCCGTGGCTTGCTTTGTCTGCTGGATTGTCCTCTGACCGCAATTGTGACCAGGTCCGACAATCAGTGACTTTGCGATTTTGGAATCCATCCAGTAAAATGATTCGCACTTTCCTATGAGCATCTGCGGGATGAGGGCTGAGGATAGTTCCGCGAGAAGAACAGCTCCACACAGTTCGAGTCGAGGGAGCGACACTGTCTTCACTGGAGCTACTCTAGTCTTGGACGTCAGGAAGTGGACCAATACTTGATGGTCTATTTCCACGCGAACATAAAGGGCTGCCCCGTTAGCCTTTTGGGAGGCGTCGCAGAAACCATGGATCTGGATGATCACCTTGGGCTGAAAAGAGACCCACCGAGGTACTCGAATATCTCCAAGACGTGGATAATTGGAGAGAAAATCTTCTCAACGCTGAACCAGCTCGGACGGCAAGGGATCGCCCCACCCAAGCTCATGAAGCCAGATTTCCTGCATGAAAATCTTCGCGCGAACGATGACAGGTGCCAGCCATCCCGCTGGATCGAAGAGCTTTGCTATTTCCGAAAGGACTTCACGTTTTTTGAAGGACTTCCGTGTAGGAATTTTGAAGGCGCAAAGAATAACTCATCTGTATTGGCTTGCCATCGGATCCCCAAGGTCTTGGCAACGCTGGCCTCTTCGAACTCCAAGAAATCTTCTCTAAGAAGGTGTTCCTCTTGAATGTCTTGGAGGAGTTTCTTGTCGTTCGATGTCCATTTTCGAAGCGGAAAGCCCGCTGAGCCCATAGCCTCTTGCAGCTTCTTGATGCTGGAAATCGCACATTGCCTGATGTGAGCTCCTGCTAGTACACTGTCGTACATGTAATTGGAAATGATGTCACTAGCACGCGGAAATTGTTCTAGCACATCTGTACCGAGCTGATGCAAAACGCGAATTGCCTGAAACGGTGCGCAATTTACTCCAAACATAACTGTGATGAGCGGCTTTACTAAAATCTGACGATACATTTTAGTAATATCAGCGTTGAAGCCGTAACGAAAAAACGCCAATTCAAGATCTGAATAGTCAGATCGGACTGTAAGACGGGACCTGCATGAAGGAGATCATTCAGGCTCTTACCGTTAGTGGATTGACTGGAGGCGTTAAATACAACGCGAACTTTTGTGGTAGTGGTGTCAGGTTTGAAAACCGCATGGTGTGGCAGATAAAAGTTCCCAGTATCTATAGTAGGGGGGACTCGTCTCATGTGACCTAAGTCCAGATATTCCTGGATCATTGAGTCGTACTGCTCTTTTAATGGAGTGTTTATGTTTAAACGGTTCTCATTTTTTAGAAACTGAGCCAGTGCGGTTGACCTTGAATGTCCTAAGTTGATGTGATCAGGATATTTGAAGGGGAGAGCGGAAATATATTTGCCACTCTCATCTTTTGTTGTTGTGTGCATAAAATAGTCTTCGCATATTGCATCAGACTCCTTTACTGGTTTCATAAGGAGATCTTCCACCTCCCAAAACTTTGTGAGGAGATTTTCCAACCGCTCCTTGACCCAATAACGCGCCACAAATGTTAGGAATAGAGCCGCCTAGTAGGATGGATGGAAGGATATCTGCGCCTAATAGCACATCTTTCTGCGAACTCTTGTAAAAATAAGGGACAGCCAGTGGATGTGAAGGTAGAGTACCTGCCACATTTGGAAGCACAAACGCCGAAGCTTCAATGTGAACTCTCGGCTTTGTTTGGGATCCTATGTTGAAGTGACATAACTTCTCAGGATTGGCTGATACAGCTCGGTTAAGTCCGGCAACTTGGGCTGTCACATAGAGGTGGAGAACTATCGATAGTCGGCTCCATCGATTGTGCTTGATAGTTTCCATAAACTATCGACTATCGACGATAGCAAGAAAAATCTATCGTCGATAGTTGTCGATAGTCTAGTAAGTAAATTAAAAAAATTAATTTTATTAGTTTTTGAAATATTCATTTGAAATGTTCCTTATTTATTTAAATTTACATTAACTTTAAAAGAGTATGAAATTAATTTTCCAAATGTTTTTCTTCATCTGAAAATAGTCAGATAAATAATTATTATTCGAATAATGATAAGATTTTTTATTTTTTGATTTACCTTAACTGCTATTTTTATATTTACTTCAACCAATAGTTTTGGTTAAGAAAAAGTAGAACATAAACATTTTCGTCCTTAAGCCTTGTACGCCTATTTGAAACAATTTGTCCTGCTTTGCTGAAGACCCTCTCCGACTCTACAGAGGTTGCGGGTATACAGAGATATTTGAAAAAGAGCGTTTTCAATATGGGAAAGTCGATCTGGTTCACCTGGAAATTTATTTAATATAAAGATTGTGTTTGGTCGTATTTACTAAGCTATTTAAATTTACCTTGATCCATAATAGGGCATTCATTTCCTGATTAACCAAGGCCGTCTCCATACACTGCTTTTTCATCACAATGGAATCAGATCTGGCATTACAATGTTGATTAGCAGCTTGATTATGAAGAATTAAATCAAACAAGTAAGAAGGCTCTAGTCGGGACAGCCCGACTAGAAGATACCCTGAACCCAGTTGCAATAAATAAATTAAATTTATATAAGACTTTGGTATACCGACTTAACTTCAATCGCTTAAATTCGATATCTCCGGTGTTTCTAAACCGATTTGGACAAAAATTTCAGAAAAGATGTATCGTTACCCATTCTTTCAATCCTCATTTTTACATTTTCCAAATTCGATATTTTTTGTTATCGATCACATGTGTATATCGGAAGCCAGAAAAGTTATCGATAATTTGAAGCAAACTTGTTCTGCTCATGGTATAGGAGAACTTATATCCCAAATCTGAAGTCTCTAGCTCTTGTAGTCTCTGAGATCCACGCGTTCATACAGACAGACAGACGGACAGACAGACGGACATGGCTAAATCGACTCGGCTATTGATGCTGATCAAGAATATATATACTTTATAGGGTCGGAGATGCTTCCTTCTGCCTGTTGCATACTTTTGCACAAAACCATTATACCCTTATTTACCCATTTTATGGGTTAAGGGTATAAAAATGACGTATTGTCGTCGCTTTCCTCCACGGTTGAAAAGTCCGTGTTGGGTGATTTTTGGCACATTGCCAACGTGAGCAGCTCTTTATCCAAATAGTCACACGCTTGCTCCGCATTTATGGGGCTCTGGTACCCATTTGTTTTAAAGCGTGGATCATGAAGGGTTGCTATTCTTGGAAGTGTCCACGTCTCGTATATAGATAGGCATTTCCTTATTGCGTTCAACAACTTGTTTACAATAGTCATCCCCTCCGCAGTCACCAAGTCTGGCATAATACGTTCTAATTTTCGGCAAAAATGTATTAATAATACCTAATTAATGAAATGGTAACATACGTTCCAACCGAAATCTTTTCTTTTGCTTCTTGAAAGAGCACAAGTATTTGTTCTATTTCTTTTAAAATTTGTATTTCCTCCGCAGTGAAAGGCACTGGTGCGTTTCTTGTTGTTAATAACACATTATTAATAGCAGCATTCGTTGCCAATATTATTTGAATCATAAAAAAAAAGCTATTCCACCTTGTAGGCATTTCTTGGAGCAACGTATATGGGAAGCTTTCTTGGGCGCTTTTAAATTTTTCGTCTGCTATAAAACTTTTTAAGAAAAATCGTACAATTCTTTTGCACTTTGCGAGCAACTCTTGTAGTCCCTCTTCATCGTCTACTTTAAGTCCATCTTGGACCACCAGGTTGATGGTATGGGCGAAGCAGGGGAGATTTCTTATATTAAAAATTTCACACGCCTTGAGCATTGACGCGGCATTGTCTGTAACAATGCAAATTGTTTTGTCAAGGATGTTCCACTGCGCTAATATCTCTTGCAAATACTTTGCAATATTTTTTGCCGAATGGTTAGTAGCATCCAACAGTTTTTTTGTGACTAATGATGCTGTTTTCAAAGCATAATTATGGACAAAGTGAACTGTGACCGTTAAAAAACTTGAGTTGGCGCACGATGTCCATTAGTCACACGTAATCGCAACGTTTGAAATGCCTTCTAAAATAATTGCCAGCTTTCCGGAGGTTTCTTTATGCAAATTTCTTATCGTCAGAGCTTTTGAAATACTTCCATACGCGTGAAATTTTGGAATTTCTTTTGCGTGCTGGTTTCTCCGTCGCCAAATCTTCACTATCAGTGCTGCTGCACTCACAAATCTCTTTGTCCGTACTGGCTGTATTGGGCGTTAGAGATGTTCGGCGTTTGCCTTTAATTAAATGTATATTTACTAGTATAATTATAATTTAAATACACATAGATTAATATGCACAAGAAATGCATGTATGTATGTATGCGTATGTATTTCACAACAAAACGTTATAGCAGCAATGACATCCGCACGTAGCACTTTTGTTATTAACACTAAAAATTTTGGTTTAATCTTTACAATACAAACACAAGTACACAATATCTTACCTTGATATTATTTGAAGAAAACGATCCATTTTATTGTTTATTGTTTATTTTTTATAAATGCGCGCAAATTTCTTTCTTTCTTTTCACCACAATTTTAATGCAGAGATGTAAAAAAACAATCGACAACTATCGATGATAGCGATCGACCACTATCGAGAGTGCGCGCCGCTATCGATAGCGAGTCGATAGTGGCCAACCATCGATAGTCCCGATATTGCCATCGATAGTTCTCCACCTCTACTGTCACACGTTTAAATAGGAATTTAATGATTCTAAACATTCGTTCTGAAATGAATGTGGCTTCGGAGCCAGAATCGGTCAACGCACGAGCCTTATAGCACGTGTCAAGGTGGCATATGTTTATAATAGCAGTGCCTTAAAGAACACCTTGCGTGTTCTTCGTGAAACAGTTGTGGATGTTTGCCGAACTTTGGTCTGGAGTAGCAGCAGAACTTAACGACGACCTGGGGGCCGCTGAGTAGGATGCAACAATGTATTGTGGCGACCTTTGCACGTGAAGCAGTTATGGTTGCTCTTGCATTCTTAAGCTGATGTCCTCTGGCGAAACAGTTTAATCTAGGAGGCCCGATCTGTAACTGCCATTTGCAGAAACCGTGGGCATACACGCACTGGATGATTCTCTTTGGACCAAAGCTTACAGGTAGAATTTGGCTTTAAAGCTTGTGTCTTTACCTTAATCTTCACTTCGAAAGAGTTGATCTTTTTTTATTAAGATCCTTGCGCTCGGGTTGACTCGGGGTGTTCATAGGCCTCATGTCTTCTATCGCTTCCAGCGTGCGATGGCGCTCAGTCAGATAATTGTTAAATTCGAACCAAGTTGGAATATCGGACTTATTGTGGGGGGACTGTTCCCACAAGGACAGGGTAAGCTTCGGCAGTCTGGATGAGCATAGGAATACGAGCAAGCAATCCCAATTTTCGATGCTGACCTTAGCTAGCTCAAAAGCTGTCAAACACCCCTGGATTGTGCTCTGGAGCTCTTTTAGTGCCTTGCCAGACTCTTGGGAAACTGACGGTAGATTAAAAAGGATTCTAAGCTGACTGTTAACTAACAGCCGTTTAATTTCGAATCTTTCCGAAAGATTCTGCCACGCTGAGTGGAAACTGTCATTTGTCAGTGGAGATTTTGAAACAATACCCTTTGCCTCGCCGCTTGTCTTAGCATTGAGCTGGAACAGTTTCTCGACTGGGGTCAATCTAGAATTATTAATGTAAATTGCTGTAAAAAGATCCCGGAAAGTGGGCCAGCGCAGATAGTCTCCATCGAAGACGTCGGTTTCGATTGGGGGAAGACTACAACCTCTTGAGATAGATGGAAGAGATGATTGTAGTTGCTTGTTTTTAGAGGATGCTCAATTGAGCGACGCATCGTTCATATACGGAATATGAATGATCATATTTCGCTTGCATACTTTGCAAATCTTCCATGGAACCGCCATCTTGCAGAAGAGTTTGGGAACCTTGTTCAAACGCAAGCTCTACTTTTTTCCATAAGGATCAGATTTGATCCCGGCGCACCTGTAGCGTAAACAGTGATTCGCCGGCTGACTTGAAAAATCTAGCTTCGAATTGGCCTAGCCTGTCCAACACAGCAATGAACTCTTTGACGCCATTTTGGAATGAGCTATGATTTTCTTTGATTCCTGTCTGGTTATACGGCCGCTGTCCTGCGGAATTGCTAGACTCTCTGCTTTGAGCTTAGGTTGCGTACTAACATGAGGTTTGGACGGACCAGCGGACGGTTTTGATTCGAACTTATTACCAGACCTAGACTTGTCACTTGGCGCTGAGGAGCTGCGAGCGCTTGACAAGGAAGATAGACGGACGTTCGAAAGGGATCGTTCGCTTTTGGTCCTCTGACATAATAGGCTCTCTACGGAGCCGGAAACAAATGGACGAAGACCAAATAAATCACAAATAAAAACAAGTGCCGCATAGTTAATTTTGGCTATGCCAAATTATGATACCCTTCACACATGGATTATTTTTTTTTTTTTTATTGTTCGTGTGCGACAACAACAACAACAATTTGACAATTTTTTGCGTTATACCAATTTTGACGCAAATGAGCTATATGTAGGTAACTGAAAGTGCACGACAGCAACACCAATTGATAGTACGATATGGTCAATTTGTATGGTGGCTATGTCGTAGAATGCTCCGATCGGGATGAAATTTCACAGTGAGCAAACCCGACATGATCTAAGCAATCAGTGAAAGTTTCATCAAGATCGGTTCAGCAGTTTGGCCGGAAATCGTGTTGAAACAGACGGACAGACGGACACGCGGTAATCAATTCCTGAGCTCGTCCTGATCATTTTGATATATAATTTATGGGGTCTCCCATCATTCCTTTAAGGCGTTACAGATTCATGTCAAACTCAATATACCCTGTTTCACATGTGTGAAGGGTATGAAAATAAAAAATCAACAAGCAAAAAGAGAAACCAAAATAAATACCAAAGTGAGGGTATCTTTCACCAACGGAAAGTGCAAGTTTTATTTCAAAAGGAAAAATAATAAACCAAAAAAAATGCTAAAAAATACCAAAATGTGGGTATTTTTCACCAACGGAAAAGTGTATATTTTATTTGAAAGGGAAAACAAATATACCTAAAAAAATACTAAAATAAATAGTTTTCTTTTTTTGTTTTAGTTTTTTTTATTATGCGCTCTTTACTTTTTTATACCCTTAACCCATAAAATGGGTAAATAAGGGTATAATGGTTTTGTGCAAAAGTATGTAACAGGCAGAAGGAAGCATCTCCGACCCTATAAAGTATATATATTCTTGATCAGCATCAACAGCCGAGTCGATTTAGCCATGTCCGTCTGTCCGTCCGTCTGTCCGTCTGTATGAACGCGTGGATTTCAGAGACTACAAGAGCTAGAGACTTCAGATTTGGGATATAAGTTCTCCTAAACCATGAGCAGAACAAGTTTGCTTCAAATTATCGATAACTATTCTGGTTTCCGATGTACACATGTGATCGTTAAAAAAAAATATCGAATTTGGAAAATGTAAAAATGAGGGTTGGAAGAATGGGTAACAATAGATCTTTTCTGAATTGCGTCCAAATCGGTTAAGAAACACCGGAGATATCGAGCTTAATCGATTGAAGTTAAGTCAGTATACCAAAGTCTTATATAAATTTAATTTATTTTTTTGCAACTGGGTTCAGGGTATCTTCTAGTCGGGCTCTCCCGACTAGAGCCTTCTTACTTGTTTTATTATTCAAATTATACAAAAATTTTTTTTTATTTTTTGATATAATACACGATGTGACAGAGCAGGTCGGATATGCCCCACTTGCGGAAGGGTGTATTAATTATTTGCAAGTTGACTCTGGAAAAGGGTTTACCCCACTTGTGTAGAAAAAATGTGTAGGGTATATTCTACCGTTGGTTTGACTTATGCTGTGTTATTTGGAATTGGAACGTGTTAATGTATACGTAGTGTTACCGGTACTTATGTATATGTCATTGGATGACTTTGTTTGACCTACCGGCTGTGCCAAGGTCAACGTCTTTGTGTCATGTAATATATATACGTTATAGCACAAAATGTGTAATTATATTTTTGGATGATTCACAAGTGGGAGCGGATTGCGTACACGGAACACTTGTTAGTTTCTTTTACATAAATGTGTATTGAACTTTGTCACAATCAAACGCACATAAATATGAAACGTTCATAAGGGAACAGTTGTGAACAAAAACTTGGCACCATGTACATACGTACATATGTTTGCGTCAAAACGGAATTGCAGTGGAGTGTATGTACATGCATGTACATATGTATATGCAGTTGGACCAGACGCAACGGAAAAAGTGCAAGTACTAATTTTATCGGAGAATATTAAACGGACTGCGTTTGATATTGATAAAATAGATGCACAAGGACAAATAATGTCACAAAAATGCAAATCATTACTTATCTGTGGTCTCTTTTGTAGGCTGTGTAGATGTGTGTGTGTGTGTGTGCGTGTGTATGTTTATAGTTGAGTTGATAAAATTTAATAAAAGTCAATAACATCAGTGGAAGAGGAGTGACAGCGACGACAAAGGGTCAAAACGCAACAGAATCAAAACCAACAATGAGCGAGCCCAACGAAGTGTCCCCGGAGGATCACGGCAACCCAGGCGTGGGCGTGTGATGGGTATACAGACCATATATGGGCGCCGGCGACGAGGTAGTTGACAACGGTAGGCACTACATGGTCGTACCGGAACAGGTCAGAAAGTGGAGAATCCGATCTGACGGGTTTACTGACCGGATCGTGTTTGTAGAAGCACTCGAGGAAAGCCCTATGACGTTTGAGGTAGGTTAGAATCGCATGCCTAGGGCAATGAGTGAGACGTTTACCGACATGGCGTTATGTTGGTTCAAGACGAGTGGACTAAGGGATGCGACGTGGGTGGAGTTTAAGAAAGACTTCTTGGAATTTTTCTTACCCCACAATATATAATTAGAAAACGAAATTAGGGCCCGCCGGCAACGTGTTGGGGAAGGTTGTAAGGAATACCTGGTCAGCCTGAAGAGACTCATGCGTAATGCCGGCTATAGAGCCGACCAGGAGTTAAATAGGGTTTACGAGAAATTAGAGCGAGATTACAGGCTTTACATCCGAAGGAAGATTTCACGACGTTGGTTAAACTGACTCAACTAGACGCAGAGTTTGAAAATATGCCAGGCCAAACGATGGGGGTTGGATACCCAAACAGGTTCGGAGGCGTAGACGCACCCACCAGGCAGATTAATCTCTTTTGGAGCCCGCCAGCTCAAGTGCCGTTGGCGCAGAACGAGCCGAATAATCTCACAATTAACAAACGAGAAGAGATCTCAAATGGCATAACGGGACATGAGCAGAGTAGGTCGCACGAAATCAGTCACGTATGCTACAATTATTCACAGGGTGGGCATTTTGTTAGAGACCACCCGGATCCGCGAGTGGTGTCTTGTCAGGCAATGTGGCACTCAGGGTGTAAGCGGCGAAGCATGCCGGATAAAGAGATCGAGGAAAGAGCAGCGTTGTCACCCGGAGCGGGATCGGAATTGGCGCTGGCTTGATTCAGTTCAGGAGTTAGAGTGCCAGCTGAAATTGGAAACGGCTCGCATAGTCGCCATAGTGATGGTCGGAGAACAAACAGCGAGAGCAACGGTCGACACTGGTGCCACTAGGAGCTTCGAAAGCGAGGAGTTTTTCAGAAAGGTTGCATCAAGAGGGATAGTGTTGGTAGTAGAGGCAAAAATACGCTTAGCGGACGGTTCGACTGTAGCCGTAGGAAAGCTGTTGCGAGCAAAGGTCGGTCTACACGGAAAGGAAGTAGCTGTAGACATGCTCGTGATGCCATCCATGCTAGATAGTGTAATCCTGGGAATAGACTTTATATGTAAGATGGGCGCGACCATTCAGTGCGGTGTGCCGAAGCTAGTTATCCAGACTGATGCACAGACCAAGGAAATAGGCGGAGGCAACGCAGAGTCCCCGGTGGAGAAGGAGCGGAAGAAGGACGGCGCAGAGCGGGAGCGACGAGGGAATGTTCTGGGGACACTTCATAAGGAGGACGCCGAGGAGAGCAGCGGTTCCGAGAAAGAACCAATCCCGGATCTCCCGTATGCATCAGCGCTCACGAGACCAACTTCGAGACCACCACCGTTATCAAGAAAGGAAAAGGAATGTGTCCCCACCCGTTTTCATGCACTTAGTATACGTGCACAAGGAGTCGACGATAGACACGGTGGATAGCGCGGTTACCAAGATGACAGTAGAGAGCACAACGGTCATCACAGAGGTGCCACACGCACGAGAGCCAACGCTGTACGTTAAGAAACCGGCCTCGCCTCCCACGTTGCGGGAGAGAAGAGACGCGACACTCATCGGGAGAAAAACGCCGAGAGAGTGGACCAGGAGGAAGCACACAGGAGGTCAGCGGCAGTGTTCCCATCCCTGACGGAGAAAGTAGCCAAGCGTTTTCAAAAACCGGCAAGCGCAGAGAATGCCAAAGAATAGGACCAGGTGGAGGCATCCAGGAGGTGGACGGTCCACCCCAACCTACGTAGCCGTTTCAAGGTGACTGCGGAGACGGAAGTATTTCGCGTGACTCAACACCGCGACGGTGAATTCACAATCACGAAAAAAGTGGCCAGCGCAGACCTCCCACACAATACATTACATATAGAACGCTATATTTAATTGTATATTGTAACAGGCTTAGCATTTTATATAAGTATGGTACTGTGAAGGTTAATAGAACAAGCAAAAGCATAAGCATAAGGTTACATAAGATACCAGCAAGAGAAGAGCGTAGGTCGTGCGATCAAAATGTCGTGACCCACGAACAAGATGTCGTGACCCATAAAAGAAGAAGAGGCGCGCTCAGGCCGAGCACGAGATCAGCAAGTCGGCCAGTAACCGGGATTGTAAGCGTGCGGTCATGTCCCACGGGAGAGAGTCAGTGACCGGGGGTCAACGAGTTTAAACGCGGCAAGCAGAGTTACGGAAAAGTGGTGAAGATTCAAAAAGGGCAGAGCAGCAACGGCAAGACGACAAGATTCTTTCGCGCAGGAGAATATAGACATAATACGATAAGTGAATAGAGTAAGAGCGAAAGGCTGCTCTGAATAGGAAAAATATAAATGAATAAAGTGAATTTAACCCCGAGCACGTGTCTTTTGTATGTTAGACTAAAAAACGCAAAGTGCAGGTTTTCAGGTAAAAGGAGCATATGCGGGTGCATAACCAGTACGTAGGTGAGCGCGCGTTTATTTTACGAAATCATATAGATAATCGCCACGCGGTTTTTCCGGTGTCAAGTCACGTTCCTCAAATCGCCGAAGGCATAGCATAAGTGATCAGAGGCATTTGCGCATTCGCCTAGCAAAAGTACTTAAGCTTGCGGAATACAGATTAAAAATTTAACTGAGCAAGTGCCAATTTTGCTTTACGAGTATCAAATTCTTGGGATATACAATTTTGGGGAGTGGTATAAGCTCTAATAACGAGCATATTGCTACAATTAAACACCTTCTGATTCCGAAAAATAATGTTGATATGAAAAAGTGCCTTGGTTTGTTTTCTTACTTTAGACGTTTTATTCCTGAGTTTTCATGAACAGTGAGACCATTGAATGATGTGATTAAGGCGGATGCAAAATATGAAATGCATGAGAGGTGTTGTGTTATTTTTGAATATTTTTGGGAGAAACTTATATTTTCTTAAAATTTAGCTTTATTTCTACATATCAGAGCTCGCAAATGACGCGCAACATCTACTTTTATTGCCCTCCATTCAGCATAAAGACAGAAAAAAATAACGCACCACCCGTTCTCTCTGAGCAAAACACTTATTTTCGGTTCTCTTGTGTTCTCTGTTTCGCTTTTTCCATTGAGCAATCACACAGAACAGTCTTGCAATAACAACTTGAGCAGAGACAAATTGTCGCTACTCATCAAATGAGACACCGCAAATGAGCAAAATGTTAAAAGTGGAAGCAAAAAGTGTCTTTTCCTTATGCATGTATGTCTTTAATTTTGTATACTATACTAGTAAGCTGACGCATACACCCAAGCAAAACACACAAAAACACGCATACAAGTTATCCCATAACGAGTGTTCACTGTGTGGATATATCGCGCCATGCAGCTGCCCACTGATAAAACGCTGATCTAGGCGAATTATCGGTCAGCAACAGCGAGTGCAGCGCATGAGCGGGCCAGCTGCACAGGATGCAACCTGATACCACACACGCGCAGCCAGCTTGCAGAGTGACAGCGACGATGACGCCGACAGCGCAGCCGACGACTTGTAGGGCTAGGTTAAGCTTAACATAAATGTAATAATCAGTCTAAAATTGAGTATCAATAAAGCAAGGCGTATCGCCGCTCACACAAACCAAAAAAAAAAAAAAAAAGAGAAATAAAAAAGTAGCAAAAGTAATATTTTGTGCCAAAATTCGTACCCCTTTCATAACTAAATTCCAAGGCGAGGTTTAAGCAAAGAGATTGCTATTTTTGTGAAACGCACTAAAAAAAAAAAAATTTAATAATAGAGAAAAGATAAAAATTTTTATTTTATTTGCTTTTTTCTCGCGCACCACATGACGTGCGATATCGTGTAAAATTTTGTTTACGGACAAATGAGTGACTCTGACTCCGTCGAAAGTACTACGATACTGACGATAGCATTTTGACGAACTTAATAGAAAACTTTGACACCTTGCGGGTGTCAAGAACCGTTAGTCCCATCGAACAGAGCAAGGAAGCTGCATTAGACATGACCCCAGAGCAACTAAGTGCGGCGATAGAAACCGCTGTGCAGAACGCACTCGAGGCACAGACGCGAGAGTTTAATAGGAGAGAGGGTATACTTAAGGCAGAATTGGAACAACAAATCACACAGATATCCACTAGACTGAGAAGTACCCAGCTTTCAGTGCCTGAACCAAAAGTTTTTGAGGATGCTCAAATCGTTGACAGCATCGTTTGCAACGAACCCCTCGATGCAGTTAAATGCATCCCTGAGTTCAACGGAACTCAAGAGACATATGTGTCTTGGAGGCAGGCCGCACACGCAGCATATAAAATTTTCAAAAGACACGATGGCAGTTCCCGACACTATCAGGCTGTAGTCATTATAAGAAGTAAGGTGAGAGGCCCAGCAGATGCGGTTCTAGCCTCTTTCAATACTCCGCTAAATTTCGAGGCCATTATAGCGAGACTAGATTTCACTTACAGCGACAAACGACCGATGCACGTCATCGAACAGGAAATGGGCACTCTTAGGCAGGGTAGCCTGTCAATCCTACAGTATTATGATGAAGTAGAAAAGAAGCTCACTTTACTGACAAACAAGGCCCATATGACGTACGATAAGAGTTTGGCCATAGGCATGTGTGAAAAATTCAGAGGTGACGCACTTCGTGTGTTCATCTCAGGATTGAAACGCAACTTGACCGATGTTTTGTTTGCGGCCCTACCTAAAGATTTGCCTTCGGCACTCGCGCTGGCTCAAGAGGTCGAAGCAAACCACGAGAGATATGCTTTCGCGGCCAGTTTCGCAAAAGGGCAGGAGGATAGGAAACAGCAGTCTGACCAACGCCAGCAAGGTGTAAGGCAACAGCAGCAACAGTACCCTCAGGGTAATCAGGGCAAAAACCCGCATTTCAAGAGACAGAACGGTCAATGGCCCGACAAGCCCCAGCATAAATCCGCAGCGCAGAACGCTCCGGTACCCATGGAAGTAGATCCGTCTTCTTCCAAGTTCAGGCAGCCTACAAACTATCAGCAAGCACAAGGCTCTGCGAAGTTTAACAATAGCCAAGGCCAAGGTAACAAACGCCCTGCTACTTCCGATAGGGCAACAGGCCAAAGACGACAGAGAGTTGACCACGTTCAGGCAAGCACGGAAGAAGCGAACTATGCTGAAGCAGCGCAAGAGGCAACAGCTGAGGTAGATGAAGAAAATGGCCCGGACTATGAGAGTGACAGTGCCAATTTTTTAGGGGTGAATCCCTGCTGCCGTTCATTCGGCGAAGAATAGCGGGGACAAACATGACCTTTTTAATCGACACCGGATCGGCAAAAAACTACATCAAGCCGCTTAAACGCCTCAAGGGCGTGATCCCAGTCGAATCCCCCTTGTCGTCCATTCCATCCATGGTTCCAACAAAATTGCCGAAAAAAGCAAGTTGTCCATTTTTGGGAGCGACTTTTTTTATACTGATACGAAGGAAAGGAATGTTTCAATGTCCGTCATGGTGTCTGTCCGTCTGTCCGTCTGTCCGTCTGTCCGTCCGTATGTGTGCAAGTTTTTTCCACACCCTTCAAGCTAGAGACTTGAAACTTTCCAATTCTCTTTATCTATGGGATAGTAAATTAAAGTGTCAAGATGGGGGTTCTACGATAACTGGGGGCTGGCAAATCGATAAATTCGATAACCCAATACCGATCAATCCACATATTTCGCACATCCTTACAGCTAGAAGTACCAAATTTGGTAAGAAGATAGCTATTAGCAACCCCAAAAACTGCATCAAAAATTTTGGAGCCACGCCCCTATTCCGCCCCCAGCCCCCGCATTTTAAAGTCAAAAGACTATATCTCCCACAGTTTTTGAGCTATAGCCACCAAATTTGGTGCCAAGATAGGTGATGATGACCCCCAAAAGTTTGGATGCCACGCCCACTGATACTGCCCTAGCCGCCCCCATCCACCCCAACGCTTCGTCAAAAACGGGAATGCGTGTATCTTCCAGAGTTGTGGAGCTAGAGCCTCCAAATTTGGTGGGAAGATAGCTGTTAACGACCCCCAAAAACTGCATCAAAGTTTTGTAGCCACGCCCACCCATTACGCCCCCAGCCCCCCGCATTTTGAAATCAGAAATGGCTATATCTCCCACAGTTTTTGAGCTATAGCCACCAAATTTGGTGCCAAGATAGGTGATGATGACTCCCTAAAAACTGCATCAAAGTTTGGATGCCACGCCCACCAATACTGCCCTAGCCAACCCCATCCACCCCAACGCTTCGTCAAAACGGGAATGAGTGTATCTTCCAGAGTTGTGGAGCTAGAGCCACCAAATTTGGTAGGAAGATAGCTGGCAAAGACCCCCAAAATCTGCATCAGTTTTGGAGCCACGCCCTCCATTTCGCCCCCTTTCCCCACTTTTTACAATTTTCGAGCTACAGTCACCAAATTTGGTATGAAGATAGCAATTGACATTCCACAAAGATCTGCATCACAAATTTGATGCCACGCCCACCCATACCGCCCCCAGCCCCCTTTCCCCACTTTTACAAATTTCGAGCTAGAGTCACCAAATTTGGTATGAAGATAGCAGTTGATATTTCACAAAGATCTGCATCAAAATTTTGATGCCACGCCCACCCATACCGCCCCCAGCCCCCTTGCCCCACTTTTTACAAACTTCGAGCTAGAGTCATTAAATTTGGTATGTAGATAGCAATTGACATTCCGCATAGATCTGCATCAAAATTTGGATGCCTCGCCCACCCATACCGCCCCCAGCCCCCCTTTCCCCACTTATTACAAATTTCGAGTTAGAGTCACCAAATTTGGTATGAAGATAGCAATTGACATTTCACATAGATCTGCATCAAAAATTTGCATGCCACAACTACCCATACCGCCCCCAGCCCCCCCCCCCTCCCCTTTCCCTACATTTTACAAACTTTGAGCTAGAGTCACCAAATTTGGAAGGAATATAGCTGGTGGCATCCCCATCTGCATCGGAGAATCTTTAAGGCAGCGTACACCCCTGCCGCATCCGTACCCCTTTGCAATCAGGCCTATTTTTACCGGTTTTAATACTGGTATCGAGTATGCCGCAGTCGGTTGCGTCCGACTGCAACGTTTCCACTTGTTTTCTTCTTGATTCCCTCTCCACCTTTGATGGAATCATTGGCCTCGACCTGTTAAAACAGGTGGGTGCAGTTTTATGCCTCAAAGAGGGTAAACTGAACATTGGTGCAACTTCGGAGGCGTTGCAGTATTTTAAATGTACGAACGTCAATCACACGAAGAATAAAGAAATCGAGGCACCACCTGCGGTGAAGGCAGATTTTCTGCGGATGCTTCACCTGAATAAGAAGGCTTTTGCGAACTCTAACGAGGCGCTGCCTTATAACACGGCTGTCGTAGCCACCATACGTACGAGCGATGAGAACGCCATCTACTCAAAGTGGTACCCTTACCCTCGTGGCGTTGAGGATTTTGTCAATTTAGAGATTAACGGTCTCTTGAAACAAGGCATTATCCGGCCTCGCCTCCCACGTTGCGGGAGAGAAGAGACGCGACACTCATCGGGAGAAAAACGCCGAGAGAGTGGACCAGGAGGAGGCACACAGGAGGTCAGCGGCAGTGTTCCCATCCCTGACGGAGAAAGTAGCCAAGCGTTTTCAAAAACCGGCAAGCGCAGAGAATGCCAAAGAATAGGACCAGGTGGAGGCATCCAGGAGGTGGACGGTCCACCCCAGCCTACGTAGCCGTTTCAAGGTGACTGCGGAGACGGAAGTATTTCGCGTGACTCAACACCGCGACGGTGAATTCACAATCACGAAAAAAGTGGCCAGCGCAGACCTCCCACACAATACATTACATATAGAACGCTATATTTAATTGTATATTGTAACAGGCTTAGCATTTTATATAAGTATGGTACTGTGAAGGTTAATAGAACAAGCAAAAGCATAAGCATAAGGTTACATAAGATACCAGCAAGAGAAGAGCGTAGGTCGTGCGATCAAAATGTCGTGACCCACGAACAAGATGTCGTGACCCATAAAAGAAGAAGAGGCGCGCTCAGGCTGAGCACGAGATCAGCAAGTCGGCCAGTAACCGGGATTGTAAGCGTGCGGTCATGTCCCACGGGAGAGAGTCAGTGACCGGGGGTCAACGAGTTTAAACGCGGCAAGCAGAGTTACGGAAAAGTGGTGAAGATTCAAAAAGGGCAGAGCAGCAACGGCAAGACGACAAGATTCTTTCGCGCAGGAGAATATAGACATAATACGATAAGTGAATAGAGTAAGAGCGAAAGGCTGCTCTGAATAGGAAAAATATAAATGAATAAAGTGAATTTAACCCCGAGCACGTGTCTTTTGTATGTTAGACTAAAAAACGCAAAGTGCAGGTTTTCAGGTAAAAGGAGCATATGCGGGTGCATAACCAGTACGTAGGTGAGCGCGCGTTTATTTTACGAAATCATATAGATAATCGCCACGCGGTTTTTCCGGTGTCAAGTCACGTTCCTCAAATCGCCGAAGGCATAGCATAAGTGATCAGAGGCATTTGCGCATTCGCCTAGCAAAAGTACTTAAGCTTGCGGAATACAGATTAAAAATTTAACTGAGCAAGTGCCAATTTTGCTTTACGAGTATCAAATTCTTGGGATATACAATTTTGGGGAGTGGTATAAGCTCTAATAACGAGCATATTGCTACAATTAAACACCTTCTGATTCCGAAAAATAATGTTGATATGAAAAAGTGCCTTGGTTTGTTTTCTTACTTTAGACGTTTTATTCCTGAGTTTTCATGAACAGTGAGACCATTGAATGATGTGATTAAGGCGGATGCAAAATATGAAATGCATGAGAGGTGTTGTGTTATTTTTGAATATTTTTGGGAGAAACTTATATTTTCTTAAAATTTAGCTTTATTTCTACATATCAGAGCTCGCAAATGACGCGCAACAACTACTTTTATTGCCCTCCATTCAGCATAAAGACAGAAAAAAATAACGCACCACCCGTTCTCTCTGAGCAAAACACTTATTTTCGGTTCTCTTGTGTTCTCTGTTTCGCTTTTTCCATTGAGCAATCACACAGAACAGTCTTGCAATAACAACTTGAGAAGAGACAAATTGTCGCTACTCATCAAATGAGACACCGCAAATGAGCAAAATGTTAAAAGTGGAAGCAAAAAGTGTCTTTTCCTTATGCATGTATGTCTTTAATTTTGTATACTATACTAGTAAGCTGACGCATACACCCAAGCAAAACACACAAAAACACGCATACAAGTTATCCCATAACGAGTGTTCACTGTGTGGATATATCGCGCCATGCAGCTGCCCACTGATAAAACGCTGATCTAGGCGAATTATCGGTCAGCAACAGCGAGTGCAGCGCATGAGCGGGCCAGCTGCACAGGATGCAACCTGATACCACACACGCGCAGCCAGCTTGCAGAGTGACAGCGACGATGACGCCGACAGCGCAGCCGACGACTTGTAGGGCTAGGTTAAGCTTAACATAAATGTAATAATCAGTCTAAAATTGAGTATCAATAAAGCAAGGCGTATCGCCGCTCACACCAAAAAAAAAAAAAAAAAAAAGAGA
The DNA here is from genome assembly GCA_018904305.1 of Scaptomyza montana. Classification (NCBI taxonomy): domain Eukaryota; kingdom Metazoa; phylum Arthropoda; class Insecta; order Diptera; family Drosophilidae; genus Scaptomyza; species Scaptomyza montana. The sequence continues at coordinate 239,398 of JAEIGR010000030.1, forward strand.
AATAAAAAAGTAGCAAAAGTAATATTTTGTGCCAAAATTCGTACCCCTTTCATAACTAAATTCCAAGGCGAGGTTTAAGCAAAGAGATTGCTATTTTTGTGAAACGCACTAAAAAAAAAAAAAAATTTAATAATAGAGAAAAGATAAAAATTTTTATTTTATTTGCTTTTTTCTCGCGCACCACATGACGTGCGATATCGTGTAAAATTTTGTTTACGGACAAATGAGTGACTCTGACTCCGTCGAAAGTACTACGATACTGACGATAGCATTTTGACGAACTTAATAGAAAACTTTGACACCTTGCGGGTGTCAAGAACCGTTAGTCCCATCGAACAGAGCAAGGAAGCTGCATTAGACATGACCCCAGAGCAACTAAGTGCGGCGATAGAAACCGCTGTGCAGAACGCACTCGAGGACCAGACGCGAGAGTTTAATAGGAGAGAGGGTATACTTAAGGCAGAATTGGAACAACAAATCACACAGATATCCACTAGACTGAGAAGTACCCAGCTTTCAGTGCCTGAACCAAAAGTTTTTGAGGATGCTCAAATCGTTGACAGCATCGTTTGCAACGAACCCCTCGATGCAGTTAAATGCATCCCTGAGTTCAACGGAACTCAAGAGACATATGTGTCTTGGAGGCAGGCCGCACACGCAGCATATAAAATTTTCAAAAGACACGATGGCAGTTCCCGACACTATCAGGCTGTAGTCATTATAAGAAGTAAGGTGAGAGGCCCAGCAGATGCGGTTCTAGCCTCTTTCAATACTCCGCTAAATTTCGAGGCCATTATAGCGAGACTAGATTTCACTTACAGCGACAAACGACCGATGCACGTCATCGAACAGGAAATGGGCACTCTTAGGCAGGGTAGCCTGTCAATCCTACAGTATTATGATGAGGTAGAAAAGAAGCTCACTTTACTGACAAACAAGGCCCATATGACGTACGATAAGAGTTTGGCCATGGGCATGTGTGAAAAATTCAGAGGTGACGCACTTCGTGTGTTCATCTCAGGATTGAAACGCAACTTGACCGATGTTTTGTTTGCGGCCCTACCTAAAGATTTGCCTTCGGCACTCGCGCTGGCTCAAGAGGTCGAAGCAAACCACGAGAGATATGCTTTCGCGGCCAGTTTCGCAAAAGGGCAGGAGGATAGGAAACAGCAGTCTGACCAACGCCAGCAAGTGTAAGGCAACAGCAGCAACAGTACCCTCAGGGTAATCAGGGCAAAAACCCGCATTTCAAGAGACAGAACGGTCAATGGCCCGACAAGCCCCAGCATAAATCCGCAGCGCAGAACGCTCCGGTACCCATGGAAGTAGATCCATCTTCTTCCAAGTTCAGGCAGCCTACAAACTATCAGCAAGCACAAGGCTCTGCGAAGTTTAACAATAGCCAAGGCCAAGGTAACAAACGCCCTGCTACTTCCGATAGGGCAACAGGCCAAAGACGACAGAGAGTTGACCACGTTCAGGCAAGCACGGAAGAAGCGAACTATGCTGAAGCAGCGCAAGAGGCAACAGCTGAGGTAGATGAAGAAAATGGCCCGGACTATGAGAGTGACAGTGCCAATTTTTTAGGGGTGAATCCCTGCTGCCGTTCATTCGGCGAAGAATAGCGAGGACAAACATGACCTTTTTAATCGACACCGGATCGGCAAAAAACTACATCAAGCCGCTTAAACGCCTCAAGGGCGTGATCCCAGTCGAATCCCCCTTTGTCGTCCATTCCATCCATGGTTCCAACAAAATTGCCGAAAAATGCAAGTTGTCCATTTTTGGGAGCGACACCTTTTTTTTTCTTCTTGATTCCCTCTCCACCTTTGATGGAATCATTGGCCTCGACCTGTTAAAACAGGTGGGCGCAGTTTTATGCCTCAAAGAGGGTAAACTGAACATTGGTGCAACTTCGGAGGCGTTGCAGTATTTTAAATGTACGAACGTCAATCACACGAAGAATAAAGAAATCGAGGCACCACCTGCGGTGAAGGCAGATTTTCTGCGGATGCTTCACCTGAATAAGAAGGCTTTTGCGAACTCTAACGAGGCGCTGCCTTATAACACGGCTGTCGTAGCCACCATACGTACGAGCGATGAGAACGCCATCTACTCAAAGTGGTACCCTTACCCTCGTGGCGTTGAGGATTTTGTCAATTTAGAGATTAACGGTCTCTTGAAACAAGCCATTATCCAAAAGTCTAGATCACCTTACAACAGTCCGTTGTGGGTGGTGGACAAAAAAGGCACGGATGAATTGGGCAACAGAAATAAACGTCTGGTAATAGACTTTAGGAAGCTCAATAGCAAAACGATTGCCGACAAATACCCAATGCCAAGCATCACAATGATTTTGGCAAATTTGGGCAAAGCCAAGTATTTCACGACGCTCGACCTGAAAGCAGGTTATCACCAGATCACTCTGGCAGAGCGAGATCGCGAAAAAACGGCTTTTTCCGTTAATGGCGGGAAGTACGAATTCTGTCGGCTTCCATTCGGTTTAAAAACGCCGCCAGCATCTTCCAGAGAACAATAGATGATGTTCTTCGGGAGCAAATCGGAAAGTCTTGCTATGTTTACGTAGATGACGTCATCGTCTTCTCTGAAAACGAGTCGGAGCACGTGAAACACGTTGATTGGGTTTTAAAGAACCTGTTGGACGCAAATATGCGAGTAGCATACGAGAAGTCACAGTTCTTTAAAGAGAGTGTAGGTTACCTCGGCTTCATTGTGACTAAAGATGGAGCAAAAACCGACCCAGAAAAGGTAAAAGCCATTCAAGAATACGCTGAACCTACTTCAGTATTCGGTGTCAGGTCCTTCATGGGCTTGGCAAACTATTATCGATGTTTCATAAAAGACTTTGCTGCAATTGCTAAACCAATTTCCAGCATCCTCAAAGGAGAGAATGGATCTATCAGCAAATACAAGTCGAAAAAAGTCCCAGTACAGTTCGACGAGGCTCAGCGCAACGCGTTCGAGAAATTGAGAAATATCTTAGCGTCTGAGGACGTCATTCTGATGTACCCCGATTTTAAGAAGCCTTTTGATTTAACCACGGATGCGTCAGCATATGGAATAGGTGCGGTCTTGTCACAAGACGGCCGTCCTATAACCATGATATCTAGAGGTTTGAAAGATAGGGAAGCTAACTACGCTACGAATGAACGGGAGTTGCTCGCCATAGTTTGGGCCTTAGGAAAGTTACGACACTTCCTGTACGGCGTTCGTGATATCAATATCTTCACGGATCACCAGCCGCTTACGTTCTCGGTTTCCGAGAGTAACCCTAATGCAAAAATTAAGCGCTGGAAGGCGCGTATTGATGAAATAGGGGCCAAACTTTTCTACAAACCTGGAAAAGAAAATCATGTAGCTGACGCGCTGTCGCGCCAAAACGTAAATGCCCTCGAAGGAAACCACGACGAGCCAGAATCCGATGCGGCTACGATTCATAGCGAGTTGTCACTTTCCTACACAATCGAATCCACAGAAAAGCCTTTGAACTGCTTCCGGAATCAGATTGTGTTAGAGGAGGCACGTTTCCCCTTAAAAAGGACATCCATTCTTTTCACCGAAAAAACTCGGCACTCCATCAACTTCACCGACAAAGACACCCTCTTGGAAACGGTCAAGTCAGTCATTAACCGAAATGTCGTTAATGCAATTCACTGTAGCCTTCCGACATTAGCTAGTTTCCAGCATGAGCTGGTAAAAGCTTTCCCCACTACGAAGTTTTGGCATTGCAAAAATTTCGTGGCCGACGTGTTTAACGCCAGTGACAAAAGAGAAATCGTTACCAGGGAGCACAATCGGGCTCATAGAGCAGCGCAAGAAAATGTCAGACAAATATTGACGGAATATTACTTCCCGAAAATGACAAAGCTGGCAAATGAGATAGTAATGGATTGTAGGATTTGTACGAAAGCAAAATACGACCGGCACCCCAAAAAACAGGAACTCGGCCAGACGCCAGTACCTTCTCAAACAGGAGAGATGTTACACATTGACATTTTCTCCACTGACAAAAAGCATTTCCTTACCTGCATTGACAAATTTTCGAAATTCGCAGTGGTGCAACCAATTGCGTCTCGTACCATAGAAGATACGAGGCCACCTCTGTTGGTGTTGATGAACATCTTCCCACTAGCGAAACAGGTTTATTGCGATAACGAACTCGCATTCAAATCAGAGACTATTAGGTCTCTGCTATCGAACAATTATGGCGTAAGCGTCGTAAACGCGCCCCCCTCCACAGCACATCCAATGGGCAGGTAGAACGCTTTCATAGCACACTTCTAGAGATTTCCAGGTGCTTGAAACTTCAAAGGGGGATCGTCGACACAGTTGACTTGATTTTGCAGGCGACAATCGAGTATAATGGTTCCATTCACTCAGTCGTCAAGAAAAACCAAGAGACATATTAGTCTCCCCTTCACCGGAATGCGTCCGTGAGGTTAGGGACAAAATTGAAAAGGCCCAGCTTGGACAGAACGCGAGGGAGAACAAAAAACGTCAAAACAGAATCTTCGAGGTAGGCGAAAAGGTTTTGTTAAAGACCAACCGGAGACTGGGTAACAAATTGACACCCCTGTGCGTAGAGAAAAAGGTTGAGGCGGACTTGGGGACAACAGTCCTCGTTGAGGGGAGGGTGGTCCATTAGGACAACCTCCGTTGACATTTTATTAATTAAAATTTAACTTTTTTTAGGATTATACCTTACATACTTTTAATTTTGGTAACAACGACGGCACGGGTGACAGACTACACGCACGCGGACGACATACCGATCGAGGACGGAAAAATACTTCTCTGGGACAGTTATGGGTACCTGCGACATACTACTAACCTCACGGATTACAGGACAATGGCGGGCGAGACAGAGAAGTTGACGAATTTATTCCCACACTCTCATATGAGGAAGTTATTGGAAATTGACACCGGACACGTACTGGACATGTTGTCCGCTCTTGATGTGCATCATCGCAGGGTAAGGAGCCTTGATTTCTTAGGCACAGCCCTTAAGGTTGTAGCTGGCACTCCGGACGCGGATGACTTTAGGAGGCTTGACATAACACAGACGCAGCTGGTCACTGCAAGCAATAGACAGTATCAGATAAACTCAAAGCTACAAGATAAAATAAACCAGCTTACAGATACCGTAAACAAAATCCTAAACTCCACGAAGAATAATCAGGCCGACACTAGCCGGCTCTTTGAAACACTCACAACGCGAAATAGAATTTTAATAACTGAATTAAGTAACCTCATGCTGACCTTAACTTTGGAAAAGATTAACGTAATTAACCCGGCAATCTTGGATCATTCGGATCTTGCAAACATTCTCACTAACCAAACCACAGGGACCACTGTTACTGATATATTAAAAGTATCTAGCATTAAAGTAGATCGTAAGGATAACATAATAAGATTTGTAATCCGCTTTCCCTTAAAAAACCAACTCTGCAAGAAGATCACAATATTCCCAGTCGCCCACAATGGTACCGTACTCCATCTCCACGATAACCTAGTGGCCGATTGCGACGGCCAGATGCGGGCCGTGTCAAGCTGTTCTCCAACTGCGATGGCGACTTTCTGCAAACAGGCGGATACTAATAGCTGCGCGCAAGGCCTTCACTCGGGAGGCACCGCCCACTGCCAGACGCAACCAAGTCACCTCGATCCCGTTACCGTAGTGGATGATGGTATATTGATTGTAAATGACCGCGATGCAATGATCTCCTACGACGAGCACCCAGCGTTTAGAGTTGAAGGAACGAACCTCGTTACCTTTGAGACACACGCCGTAATTAATGGCACGCGTTTCTTCAACCGCAACAGTGTGCAGGATCGGTTTCCGGTAGTTGCAGCATCCCCGCTACTAAACATCAGCGGACACAATGCAGTGCTTAGTCTACCCTATATCCACCGACTGAGCGAAGAGAACCTAAACTACATCAAGGAGGTCAGTAATAACGTCGACATCGGAAATAAAGCAGCGCTATCCTTGGGCGTAATTGTATTAGCATGCATCGCTGGAGCGGGAGTTTTCTGGCTCTATCGACTGTTCATGGCTCGCCGCAACGCCGAAAGAATCTCGGAGATCATCAAGAACTTAAAACCGACCGAGGACGGTCTGTCTTCGAGAGGGGGAGTAGTTATCCCATAACGAGTGTTCACTGTGTGGATATATCGCGCCATGCAGCTGCCCACTGATAAAACGCTGATCTAGGCGAATTATCGGTCAGAAACAGCGAGTGCAGCGCATGAGCGGGCCAGCTGCACAGGATGCAACCTGATACCACACACGCGCAGCCAGCTTGCAGAGTGACAGCGACGATGACGCCGACAGCGCAGCCGACGACTTGTAGGGCTAGGTTAAGCTTAATATAAATGTAATAATCAGTCTAAAATTGAGTATCAATAAAGCAAGGCGTATCGCCGCTCACACCAAGTTTAGTTAACTCATCATTCTGCATCCATAAATGCATAGAAAATATAATTAAGGCGTATCGCCGCTAACACCAAGTTTAATTAACTCATCATTCTGCATCCATAAATGCATAGAAGATATAATTTACATACGCAAAAGAGACTTTAGCGTTTGTGCTCACCCAAAACTCTCCTCAGAAGACACGAGAAAAACGAAAACGAATTAAACTGTCTTTGCTTGAGCATTCCACTCATTGATCAAGAACAGAAATGATTGTGTTTTTTCGCTCGTTTTTTGCTTTATGACCCAATGAGAGTGATTTTTTTCGGACAGGCTTAATAACTCTTAAAATATGCATTTGATCATGTGATGATCTGTAGCAAAGTTGTTGTGCATGAGCCCACGAAGGTTTCTGAGTTGGTACGACCAATGTTTGCCGTGGCTTTTGTGCATTTCATTGGGAGTTTCATTATTTTTCTATATGGCAGTAGGCTATTCAAAAAATCTTCTTGCTACGGAAAGTGGAGCTAGAAATTCTCACATTCAGACTACGCAGCTTCCTGGACATCCCTTGCCATATGGACCTCCCAATAGCTGAAATAGTTGAATACAAAGTTCAAGAGGAGATCAATTCACAGTCTAACAAAAAAGCTCCAGGCTATGACGGGATTAACTCACTGGCCATGGAGATGCTGCCATCTAACGTGATCAAATTAATAACACTCATCTTCAATGGGATGATATGACTCCACCATTTCCCTTCCAAATGGAAGTGCGCTGCAATCAATATGATTCCTAAGCCCGGAAAGTCAGTGCGTTCTGCCAGCTCTTATCGTAGACTTTTTATTACCTTTACTGGAAGAAAAGAAGCTCATTCCGTTCCTGGATGTGCGGCAGGCCTTTGACAGGGTATGGCATCCAGGACTCCTGCACAAACTGAAAAAAGCCTTCCAATGCCATACTATCTGGTACTGAATTTCTATCTGCATAATCGAACATTTTTAATCAGATGCAAATACACTGAGTCAGAGCCCAGAGTCAGGCTGAGGTACCCCACTGTACTCCCTGTTCACTGCTGACCTACCGGTAACCAACCCAGATCGCTCGCTCTTCGCCACGTATGCGGATGACACCTTATTCCTGGCCTCAAATTCCAGCCCAACTGCAGTCTCTAATATTATACAGACGCAGCTTTCAGCGCTAGAGCCTTGGTTTGGAAAATGGAACATCAGCATCAACACTGAGATATCTGTTCAAGTAACCTTCACTCTGCGAACCCTCACTTGCCTCCTCTTTGAACAAATGCTTTCAACAGTGTCAAGTGCCAAGTACTCGGGCCTCACAATGGACAGCAAACTCTATTGGAGAGCCCACTTGGCAAAGAGGAAAGCACAGCTCAATATCCGCTTCAAGCGAATGTACTGGCTACTAAGATCCGCTTCTCGCCTCAGCCTTCGCATCAAAATATTAATATACAATGCGATTCTCAAGCCAATTTGGGCTAACGGCATACAGATCTGGGGTACTGCAGCTATCTCTAACATTAAAACTATCCAAAGTTTTAAAAAGAAAGTTATATAGTGGGTGAACCGGACTTTGTAAACAAGTAAATCAAAAACTAATTTTGAAGACATGCTTTTATACGCTTTGTTGCATTCATATGTAATCGATAGTTTAAAAAAGTTTATATAATAAAAAAAAACAGAAAAAAAAAGTATGTTTCGGTCGGAGATCGAACCCACGACCTTCTTCTCTCTATGCCACCAAGGCTCGTCAATTCTTCCAGTCAAATTAGTAATTTAAGCAAAGGGGAAAACTGGTTTTCGTGGTTTTCACATGATATTACATATTTTATAGTGCCAAAAACTTTAAAAACATGTATTGTCATCAGAAACACATCTTTGGTGATAGTTTCAGAGCTCTAGCTAGTCGGGAATTTGGTGAAAATTTGATTACAAGAATCCGGTACAAACAAACAAACAAACAACAGACAGACAAGTCAAGTTAAATAAAAGCATGTAAAAACGATGTTCTACATAAACACCTCAAGATTCAAACGGTTTAAGAAACAATAACAAACAACAGCCAGAGATATCCAATGAAACTGGAGAACCACGAAAATGTGCTGGCACTTCAGTTGCTGGACAACAGCAATCAGGTCCGACGTCTCTCAAGGCTCCATCCCCTCGACCTCTCTATCCGCTTTAACTTATTGTAAAACTGACCAATCATAAATGTATTCTTCGCTAATGAAAAATACATTAAACCGTAAATTTCTGCGTAAAATTTAGTTATTGTCTAAGCTAGATAGATTATAAATAAAGAAAGTTTATTAAAAAAAATTATATATATATAGTAAGATATCCATATCCACACCAAACCACTTATGCATATCTCAAACTTATTGTAAACAATATCTGTATCCACACCAAACCACTTATGCATATCTCAAACTTATTGTAAACAATATCTGTATCCACACCAAACTATTGTAAATATAATCTGTATTCACACCAACCCAATTATTAATAATTGTAAACAAATCATCCCAATCACGCCACAAGCGCGAAATTGTCAATATAAACATATTTCGGCTTCAGCATGAAAAAGATAGCTACTTATGGTATAAAAACTCAAAGCAAGAACTTTGAAAGGAGAGTTTGATTTGAAGTTTAAAACGAGTAAGACGTCTCGCATTCGTATTATTGTTAAACATAACGGTCAATACTTCAATAATTTAATAAAGTGCTTATTAGTGATAATATAAAATAAAACAGTGTTTTTATTTTGTATCACATGTAGGATTGGGATAGGTTGGCAGAGCTGAGCACAGTATGTAAGATAGTTTTAAGTAATTTGTTAGAGTAAAAAGCTGGTCACACTTATAAATGAATAAGAGAGTCGAAAAGCAGTCGTAGAGGTGAACGCAAAGAAATAAGACGTACATGTAGTAGAAAGAAACGTGAATTTTATGTATCCGTTAATTTTCCTTTATATAAATATTAAGTCAACGTTGTATATCATAACCCATAAATAAACTATTTTGTGAAACCCACAAAATTTGGGGGCTCGTCCGGGATTTTGAACATACAGTAGTGCAACATAAAGAAAATTTTTTTGTTGCCGGTGCGCATTAACGTACTATAAAATTGACTTAAGACGTTGTGAAAATCGTGAAATTAATGGATATATGTACGTAAAATCGGCGAAAAGAAGAGCGTAGTGGTACTACACAAAAATTTAAATTATTTCATCATAATTTTGTGCATGTATGAGACAAAGACGCTTTGAACACATGCAGAAGAAGAGAAGGTTCGAGAAACATTCTTCTGTATACGAGAATATAATGTGTGTATGCATATAATTGACGACGCGTCGCGACGTTTTGGTATGTCCAAACTTAACGAAGACACACTCTGAGCGAGACATACACATAACTGTTAACGAGAATAAATGCTGGAGAAAAAACAGTTTTAGCGAGAAAAAGCTGTTTTGCGGATGATCTAGAAGTGAGTTCACGCTATTGTGAGTGGCGTGTACAATAGAGAAGCGCATGTAGAGGTGTGCAGCTTGGCAACGTTGGTGCAAGATACCCTAAAAAATTCGGCGAGGGAGTGTTTTGGCAATTAGACGGCCAAACACCAGCTAAGGAAATTGTGAGGGGCGCATCTTGACTAAGTTGGCGCAGGTTACCCTACAAGTGCGAATCTGCGAGAAAGAAGTTTAGCATAGACGGCTTAAACTACTACGTGTGGTGCGATTCGGCGTGGGAGTTGTTTTGGCAATTAGACGGGCAAACTACACTGTGAAGAAGTACAGCTGTGCAAGAGGCATAGACTGTGAAAATAAAAAATTCTGCGAGGGAGTGTCTTGAAAAGGGCTCAAGTCACCCGGTGAAGTTTTGACGAGGAGAGATAAGCTTTTTAGTGCGTCAACGAGGGAGTAGCTTGGCAAGGCCCAAGGTACACGGTAAAAGTGCGTCAACGAGGGAGTATCTTGGCAAGAGCGCAAGGTACCCGGTGAAGGTTGCTAGTCCGGTCTGCGAAGAATCCATTTTGTGGCTTTAAGTAAAATTTTGGTTTAAGCATGGACGCAAAAGCCATTTTACAGCTCAAAGTTGTTGAGCTAAGAGAAGAGCTAAGAAAGCTTAAGTTAGAAACTAGTGGAAGAAAAAGTGTTTTGCAGGACAGGCTTTTTGATTACTTTAATATTGAAAATGTAGATGAGGAGGATGAGCAGCTAACAGATAATGCTAATGTGGCAGGCAGTAGTGAAACATCAAGTGTTTATGAAGACTCAAGAACAATTTCGTATTTTTCGCTTCGTGACGTACAGGACAGTGTTTCAATGTTTTCTGGAAGTGATCAACCTGACGTTAATCAGTGGATCATTGAATTTGAAGAGATTGCAAGCACTGTAGGCTGGAATGACGTCCAAATGTACATATATGGCAAACAACTATTAACAGGAGCCGCTAAGCTTTTCATCAGAAGTTTGCAGGGTATATGTGGCTGGAATCAACTAAAAAGACAGTTGAAACAAGAATTTAAAAAAGAAGTGTGTGCAGCAGAGGTGCACAAAATGCTAATGAGCAAACAGAAGTCACCAGATGAGACTTGCTTAGAATTTTTGTATAGACTACGAGAGATAGGAAATCACATTCAATTAGACGAGGAAAGTTTATTGAATTACTTTATTTGTGGTATTCAGGACAGTAAGCTTAATAAAGCATGTTTGTTTCGTGCTAGGAATATAAGCGAGCTGAAAAAGGAGATTAGTATTTATGAAAAGATGAAAAGTGCTAATTCAACTTTTACAAAAGAGAAAATAAATTCTCCAAATACTCAAGGCAAAAATATCCAACAGAGAAGAAATACTAGTCAGAATCTCATGAAGTGCTATAAATGCGGAAAAGAGGGTCATAAGAGCAAGGAATGTTCCAATGAAGTTATTTGTTTTTCATGCCAAAAAACAAGACACATTTCTAAAAATTGCCCAGAAGTAAAAATGAGTAAGCAAGATCAGCCAGCAAATTGTTTGGAATCTAGAAAAGGTAAATCGGGTCTGTTATATAAAAAGTGTCATGTCCAACATATACAGTTTGAAGCATTGATAGACACTGGGTGCGAACTATCAATAATGAGGGAAGATGTTTTTTCTTTGCTAGCAGGAGTAAAACTTAACAACCAAGTCAGACGGCTCCGAGGCATAGGCAGTGGTGAGTTGTGCACAATTGGAAATTTCAAAGTAGAGGTAGTAACTGATAACATTGCGTTTTCTGTAATCTTTAACGTAGCTAAACAAAAAGATTTAGATTATAGCGTGATAATAGGCAGTGACATTTTGCAAGAAGTAGATTTGTTGTTTAGTGACCAAGGTGTTGTTTTTAAAGAGAAAGAAAATAACATGCTTGAGTTTAAAGCTATGTGTGTTCAGGAAATTGTGATGACACAGAAGCAAACAGTTTTAGACAAAGTCGATTTAAAGCATTTGAAAAAAGAGCAAAGATTTGAAGTTGAGAACATAATAAGTTCCTATGCACCAAAGAAAGTTATTGATTCACCAGTTAAAATGAAAATAATTTTAGACGATGACTACCCAGTGTTTCAGCATGCACGAAGAACTTCTTATGAGAATAAGTGCATAATTGAAAACCAAATACAAGAATGGCTAGAAGAGGGTATTATTGTACCAAGCTCATCGGAATTTGCGTCACCAGTCGTTATTGTTGGAAAAAAGATGGATCCAAACGACTTTGTTGTGATTTCAGAAAATTAAATCAAAAAATTAAAAAAGACAATTTTCCGATGACGCTTATAGATGAAGTGCTCGAGCGCTTACAAGGGTCTAAGGTATTCACAACACTAGATCTAAGAAACGGGTTTTTTCATGTACCTATGGAGGAGAGTTCTAGGAAATTTACATCGTTTGTTACACATCACGGCCAATACGAATTTACGCATGTGCCGTTTGGTATCTCAAATTCGCCAGCAGTTTTTTGTCGCTACATAAGTGCAGTATTGAGAACATTGATATTAGCTAGGAAAATTATAGTGTATATGGACGATATAATTATTCCAACAACAGATGAAGATGAAAATTTGAAAATATTTAAAGAGTTTTTGGAAGTAGCAGGAAAAGCTGGGTTGAGGATTAAATGGGAAAAAGGGCAGTACATTCAGAGAAAGATCACCTTTTTGGGATACGTAATAGAAAATAACACAATTGCACCTACACAAGACAAAACAGAGGCAGTGGTTAACTTTCCAATTCCTAAGACTAAAAAAGCTTTAGAAAGGTTTTTGGGCCTAACATCCTATTTACGCCGATTTATCAAAGGCTATGCAATTGAAGCTAAGCCTTTATCTGATTTACTCCGCAAGGAAAACATGGTACGCGAGAATAAGAGTATTAGCTTAGATAAAAAATCTATTGTTGCTTTTGAATTTTTAAAACAATTGCTGGTTAATGCACCTGTTTTACAGATTTACAACCCGAGTGCGATTACTGAAGTGCATACAGATGCTAGTAAATACGGGTTTGGAGGTGTACTCATGCAGCAAAATTCTGAGGATAGACTGTTTCATCCCGTTGAATTTATGAGCAGAAAGACAAATTTTAGTGAAGAAAAATACAGTTCGTACGAGCTCGAGGTGTTAGCAATAGTTAATGCAGTAAAAAAATGGCGAGTGTTCTTATTAGGAATAAAATTTACGATCGTTACGGACTGCAATGCGTTTGCAATGACAATCAAAAAAGACGACGTACCAGCAAGAGTAGCTAGATGGGCTATGCTCTTGCAAGAGTACAATTTTCAGGTTGAGCATAGAGCAGGAACTAAAATGAAACATGTAGATGCCTTGAGCCGTTTAGCATGTTGTTTAATAGAAGATTCAACAAAGTACCGTTTGCGAGAGGCTCAGAATAGAGATGGGTGGGTTAAAGCTATAAAAACAATTTTGGAAATCAATGAAAACTACGAAGATTACTTTTTGAGGAACAATATTTTATACAAAGATCCAGTAAAGGAGTTGCTTGTAGTTCCTGAAAGTATGGAAGATGAAATTATTAAGGTAGCTCATCAGGAGGGTCATTTCGGTTCAAAGAAAACAAAAGAGTTGCTGGAAAAGATTTATTTTATTCAAAATGCCTCATTAAAGGTGGATAAAATTGTAAAATCTTGTGTTGAATGTTTGATAGCGGATGCCAAACGTGGCAAAAAAGAGGGACTGTTGTCACCAATTGACAAGGCCCAAGAGCCTTTAGGGACTTATCATTTAGACCATGTTGGACCTCTGTCTGATACTAAGAAAAGATATAACCACATTTTAGCTGTCGTAGACGGATTTTCTAAATTCACTTGGTTATATCCAACAAAATCAACCGGCTCGGAAGAAGTTATAAATAGACTAGAAAAACAGGCGTTTGTATTTGGAAATCCAAGGCGTATTGTGACAGATAGAGGCACAGCTTTTACTTCCAATGCATTTAAAGAATACTGCGAGCGTCAAGGAATACAACTGTTGCACATAACAACAGGTATGCCAAGAGGAAATGGGCAGGTAGAAAGGATACACAGGATCGTCATTCCAATGATATTCAAAATGTGCGAAAGCAAACCAGACTTGTGGTATATATATGTTGATCGCGTGCAGCAAATTTTAAACAACTCACCGCCAAGAAGTACAAAATTTGCACCCTTTCAAATTTTGACAGGACTTAACATGAGAACAAAAAGTGATAATTTGCGAAATATGTTGGAAGACCAAGAAATTGAGAATTTGAATGTAAATCGAGAAGAGATAAGAAAGAAAGCTCAAGAAAATATAGAGGTAATTCAGATGGAAAACAGAAAGAGTTTTAACAGTAAGAGAAAAGTAGAGAATGAATACAATGTTGGAGATCTTGTAGCCATTAAAAGAACTCAATATGGAACTGGCATGAAACTAAGGCCAAGATTCTTTGGACCATATGAGGTTACAGAGAAGAGAAACCATGGTAGATTTATAGTTAAAAAAGTAGGAAACCAAGAAGGACCAAACATAACAACCACCTCAGCTGAATTTATGAAAGGTTGGAGTTTATTCGGGTCGAATAAAGTATCAGGACGGCCGAATGTAGGATTGGGATAGGTTGGCAGAGCTGAGCACAGTATGTAAGATAGTTTTAAGTAATTTGTTAGAGTAAAAAGCTGGTCACACTTATAAATGAATAAGAGAGTCGAAAAGCAGTCGTAGAGGTGAACGCAAAGAAATAAGACGTACATGTAGTAGAAAGAAACGTGAATTTTATGTATCCGTTAATTTTCCTTTATATAAATATTAAGTCAACGTTGTATATCATAACCCATAAATAAACTATTTTGTGAAACCCACACACATATAATACGCAAACTTATTATTGGCGCAGCCGGTAGGATAAGTGAAAAAAAAGTGCATTAATAAAAAAAAAAGTGCGATACTTAAAAAAAAAATCACTTATCCGCTAAAGAACAGACGTGACTTAAAACACATTTAATAGTGTTAAAATAATTAAAAACCAATAATTGAAAAACACACTGATCCGCGAAAGAACATTGTGAACTTAACACATTTAATAGTGTTCAAATAATTAAAAACCAATAATTGAAAAACACACTGATCCGCGAAAGAACATTGTGAACTTAACACATTTAATAGTGTTCAAATAAATAAAAACTCATACACGCAAAAACAATAAAGTATTTGAAGAAATGAAAAACAATCAAACAAAAATTGAAAATGACAGCCGTACTAAGTGACGCAGAGGTTAATCAGGCCTTGTCGCAAATAAGGCAACTGCCACAGTTTAATGGAAATCATGACGAATTAAGCGCATTCATCAGGAGGATTGAATATATAATACACCTTTATCCAACTACAAATCCACGTCAACAAAGCATTATTTATGGAGCCATAGAAGTACAAGTCGTCGGGGAGGCACAACGGATTTCACAATTATCATTCGCCAATAACTGGACAGAACTAAAGAGGGCATTAACGGAGGAATATAAAACACAAACACCGATCGAGGAACTACTGAGACAGCTATACAACACACACTACAACGGAAATCTACGTAAGTTCATAGAAGAGTTAGAACGAAAATCATATGTTATAACAAATAAGTTAACTTTAGAAAACAACCAAGCAAAAATGCAAGTGTATGTAAACGCAATGAATAACACTATAAAAGATGTAATTAAAAGAAAAATTCCGGATAGAATTTTTATGATATTAGCCAGATATGATATAACAACCAGCCACTTACTTAAAGTAGCAGCACAACGGGAGGGATTATACGAAAATAGTTTGATTGATACAACAAAAAATAATAAATATCAAAATGCAAATAAAACTAATTCAGGTCAAAAATATCAAGCAAATTTTAACCAAAGTACACCTACTTATCCCACTAACCAAGTTAATCACAACTATCCAAACAATAATTACAATAACTCACGTGCAGGCAGTCCACAAAATAACAAACAAACATTTAATGAATTTCAACAAAAACTACATCAGGGTAGACAACAAAATCCAATGAATTATCCAAACAATGGAACTTCAAATGCACAATCATTTAATTATCAAAACCAACCCCAGAAAAGACAAAGAGAAAGTAACAGCGGAGTGTCAAAAATGGACACTACCGAAAATTTTCAAGCAGTTGCCTCGGACGAATAAATAATAATAATCCATTCATAATTGTGATTATGAATGACAATCCATTAAAGTGTGTAATAGACACAGGGTCTACTATTAATATAATGAATAAACATTATTTAAACTTTCCAATTAAAAACGAAGAACTAAATGTTCACACAATCAATGGTAATATAAAACTAACAGATTGCATTACAATAGGTTCATGTAAAATTTGTCCATTCAAACAGAAATTTTATTTACATAAGTTTTCAAATCGATATGATTTATTACTCGGAAGAAATTATTTAGAAGCTTGCAAAGCAAAAATTGATTATGAAGAGGGAGCAGTAACATTAGGAGAATACAGATTCCTATTTAAATATGATCCAAATATAAATGTAGAGGAAGAACCAGCACCAGAGTGCCTAGATCCACCTTCATTTGAAGACTTAGAATTCAATTTCGTAATAAACGAAGAATTAAAAGAATCAAATGAATTTCGACTAGATCACTTAAACGATGAAGAAAAAATGTGTATTTCAAAGTTATTACATAAATTTCGAGATATTCAGTACCACGAAGGCGACAATTTGACTTTCACCAGTACTGTTAAACACTCGATAGTAACAAAACATGAAGATTCAATTTACAAAAGACCATATAAGTATTCACAAATACAACATGAAGAAATAGACAAACAAGTCAAGGAAATGTTAGAGCAAGGGATAATAAGAAAATCTCAATCACCTTACAATTCACCAGTAATGGTAATTCCAAAAAAATTGGATGCCTCAGGTAAACAAAAATATAGAGTAGTAATTGACTACAGATTTCTAAATGAAATCACAATTCACGACAAATTCCCAATTCCAATTATGGACGAAATTTTAGATAAACTTGGCAGATGCCAATATTTCACAACTCTTGATCTAGCAAAAGGCTATCATCAAATACAAATGGACCCTAAGTCAATACCAAAAACAGCATTTTCCACTAAACATGGGCATTACGAATATACCCGTATGCCGTTTGGTCTAAAAAATGCACCAGCAACTTTTCAACGTTGTATGAACAATTTATTGGAAGATCTAATCTACAAAAATTGTTTAGTGTATTTAGATGACATTATAATCTACTCCACTTCATTGGAAGAGCACATTTTGTCACTAAATAAGGTATTCACAAAACTAAGGGAAGCCAACTTAAAATTGCAATAAGACAAGTGTGAATTTCTAAAAAAGGAAACTGAATTTTTAGGACATGTTGTAACAACAGAAGGTATAAAACCAAATCCAAACAAAATAAATGCAGTTATGAATTACCCCATACCAAAGACTCCAAAAGAAATAAAACAATTTTTAGGATTATGTGGATTTTATAGAAAATTCATTCCCAACTTTGCAAATATCGTCAAACCTATGACACTTAAATTAAAAAAAAGGAGCAACAGTAGATATTAAAGAGGAATCATACATCTTAGCATTCGAAAAATTAAAATTACTTATTACATCCGACCCCATTTTAATAAATCCAGATTATAACAAACCATTTTATCTTACAACGGATGCCAGTAACGTAGCTTTAGGAGCAGTCCTAACACAAAATCATAAGCCAATATGTTTCGCGAGTAGAACTTTAAATAAACACGAAATAAATTACTCAACCATAGAAAAAGAATCGCTAGCAGTGGTATGGGCAACAAAAACTTTTAGAACATTTTTATATGGTAGGAAATTTGAGATTTTAAGCGATCACAAACCATTAGTATGGTTAAACAATATAAAAAAACCCAATATGAAACTCCAAAGGTGGAAAATAAAACTAAACGAATTTGATTATACAATTAAGTATTTACCAGGGAAAGAAAATCATGTAGTGGACGCATTGTCACGCGTACAATTAAACGAAAATCTATTAGGAGAGGAAGAAAGCCAATCACCTGTGCAACAATTCATAGTGCACAAGAAGACAATCAAGGGAACATCCAAATCACAGAAAGACCGTTAAACTATTATAACAGACAAATTTAATTAATTAAGGGAATTGAAAATAAGACAGAGGTGACTAATTATTTTCACAAGAAAAATATTAAAATAACATATAGAAATGACAAACGCGAAAGCAAAGGAAATTATAAAAGAATATTTATGCGTTAAAAATAGTGTTTTATATTTTCATGATGACAAAGATTTTCCAATTTTTCAAAGAGCCTATGTAGAAATAATTAATCCAGAAAGCAAAATAAAAGCACTGAAGAGTAACTTAAAACTAAGAGACTTACAAACGTATGCAGAGTTCAAAGAATTAATATTAAATAGACACATTGAGTTATTACATCCAGGGATAGAAAAAACAATAAATTGGTTTAAAGAAAAATTTTACTATCCAGATTATCAAAAGATAATACAAAATATTATAAATGAATGTCATATTTGTAACATGTCAAAAACTGAACAAAGACACACAAAATTATTATTTGAATTAACCCCAGAGACAAACTACATTAGAGAAAAATATTTTACGGATTTTTATTTAGTTGAAAACAAACAATTTCTATCATGCATAGACATTTATTCTAAATTTGCGACATTAGTCGAAGTTTAAAGCAGAGACTGGTTAGAAGCAAAGCGTGCTATTTTAAAAGTATTCGATTTAATGGGAAAACCGACAGAAATCAAAGCAGACAAACCGACAGAAATCAAAGCAGACAAAGACTCAGCATTTATATGTGCAGCATTACAGCAGTGGTTAAAATCAGAAAATGTTAAAATTAATATAACAACAAGCAAAAATGGTATATCAGACATAGAACGATTTCATAAAACTATCAACGAAAAATTACGAACTATTAATAGTGACTCTAACATAGAAAACAAACAGACAAAAATAGAAATCATATTATTCACATCTATCTACAGTGACTCACAGCTTAAATGATGCAGGGTCAAATAAAAAGTTTAAGGTGCTATATATTTTAAACCAGAGGAAAAACAAAAAATGTTTAAACGCCAATTTGTTTTATGTTTTATCACATTTAAAAAAGGAACTTTATTTGTTTCTAAAATATTGCTAAGTTTTATATATACACTAAAAACTAAAAATACATCTAAAATATAGGTCACAGCTTAAAAGATGCAGACACAAACCAGTTATATTTTTGCCGAATAAAAGGTTAAATAAGGATTTTAGTACTTAGTATGTAATCCCTTAACCTTTACAATAGCCCTTAACCTATTATTCATCGAAGAGACCATCTTCCAAGTGGTTTCCGGGCATATTTTGCTCCATTCCTCCAGCAGAGCATTTTTAAGGTCATATTTGCTGGAAATCCGATGATTCCGGATGTTGTTCTCCAGCATAGTCCACAAATTTTCAATAACATTTAAATCTGGAGACTGGGCCGGAGGAATCATGACGTGGGGGCAGTTCCAGGTAAGCCAGGACTGCACTATTCCGAACGTATGTTTGGGGTCGTTGTCGTGGTAGAACCGGAAATCACGTCGGATTCCTAACTTTTGGCGCTTTGGAGCAAATTTTCTTTAAGAATATTGAGGTACATAGTCTTATCCATCGTTGACTCAAAAATCGCCAAGTTTCCGACGCCGGCTGCCGACTTACATGCCCATACCATCACACTTCCTCCGCCATGTTTAACTGTCGCTTTAACATTTTTTGGATCCAGTTCAGTATTGGGCTGTCGCCACACCAAATTTCTTTTGGAACACAGTAATTTTTGCAGACGAGTCCAAATTCAACCATTTTGGGTCGAACGAGTGAAATTTGGTGTGGCGACAGCCCAATACTGAACTGGATCCAAAAATGTTAAAGCGACAGTTAAACATGGCGGAGGAAGTGTGATGGTATGGGCATGTAAGTCGGCAGCCGGCGTCGGAAACTTGGCGATTTTTGAGTCAACGATGGATAAGACTATGTACCTCAATATTCTTAAAGAAAATTTGCTCCAAAGCGCCAAAAAGTTAGGAATCCGACGTGATTTCCGGTTCTACCACGACAACGACCCCAAACATACGTTCGGAATAGTGCAGTCCTGGCTTACCTGGAACTGCCCCCACGTCATGATTCCTCCGGCCCAGTCTCCAGATTTAAATGTTATTGAAAATTTGTGGACTATGCTGGAGAACAACATCCGGAATCATCGGATTTCCAGCAAATATGACCTTAAAAATGCTCTGCTGGAGGAATGGAGCAAAATATGCCCGGAAACCACTTGGAAGATGGTCTCTTCGATGAATAATAGGTTAAGGGCTATTGTAAAGGTTAAGGGATTACATACTAAGTACTAAAATCCTTATTTAACCTTTTATTCGGCAAAAATATAACTGGTTTGTGTCTGCATCTTTTAAGCTGTGACCTATATTTTAGATATATTTTTAGTTTTTAGTGTATATATAAAACTTAGCAATATTTTAGAAACAAATAAAGTTCCTTTTTTAAATGTGATAAAACATAAAACAAATTGGCGTTTAAACATTTTTTGTTTTTCCTCTGGTTTAAAATCGTCCGCGTTCAAATGGATCAGCCACAGCCTAAACGAAAAGAGCTAGAAGGCTGAAATTTTCAAACAATTTTTTATGCAGGTAGGAGGTGAGCACTAAGAAGGGAATTTTTATTTGGACAACTCCTTCAAGTACTTCCCATACGATTTGGAGCACTTTTTACCCATTTTAAAAAACAAATTACAATTACAACAAGTACCCATTCCACTACTGTCGCCTGATTGTCGCACAAGCTGAGGGTTTGATCGCGAGCGAGAATACAAAAACAAAACAAATGCGCAGTGACGCCTTCGCGTCGCACAAGCAAAGTCATAAAAAAAGGTTCGACACTTGCAAAAACGAAACGGACTTCTGCTTCTTAATGAATATGTGCATACACAATTAAGTGAACCATGCGCTTGAAAATAATTTTCATAATTTTATGTACATGTATAACTTCGCACAGTGCATATTCTTTTTTTTCTCAAATTTGTGTGCCTTTGGCAATTGATTTACGACCCAAGTAGCGTTTGTTGTTGTTGTAAGTGTTGTTGTTGGGCCCGCACTGCTACTTTTTGTTGGTGTCGTTGATTAAAAAAAACAACAACAACAAAACATAACTTGGTTCGTGTAGAAAAATTTTGCACACCAAAATACATATGTTGTGGGGATGGATTTGCCTACTTGCTGCTAATATAACTTAAACAAAACGTATAACTTACATTAATAATATACAAATTCGAACAAGCAAAGGCCGTTCACATTAGTTTTTATACAAATCTATGTACGCTGTTCGTCCCAAACTCAAAGAGCCGCTTAAAATTTAAATTTTTTATATCTCGCTCCGATCATGCTCCTCTGTTGTTGCTCATTTACGTTCACTCTATATTTTATGTGCGCGCTTTGCATGTCAATCATAAAGTTCAATAGCCCTACCTCCTCCGCACTCACTAAATCAAAGCTCAAGGCTAAAGTACGTGTGAGTTTAGGCTATGCAATTCACTTAACTGCAGCCTCTTAGATATGTTTTGTTTTGATTCAGTGCGTGCGAAGAAGGCAGCGATACTACGCTCTTTGTTTGACTTGCAGAGCGCGCGCATACTTTGTCATCCAGCGTCGAACATGAAGAGCGATGCGCGAGCGCGTTCAAGTTTAAGTTGCCTCTTTGGGTTTATGACCAACTGCGTTCAATTCACCACAACACGAGAATGAGCGAATCTGAAAACATGTAGGAAGGTTAAAAGATACCCTGAACCCGTGTATGAAGTGACTTGCAGTAGTGCAGCTTTTCTTGACTTAACTTTAATATAAAATATCTCCGGTGTTTCAAACCAAATCAAAATCAAATGGATCAAATTTTCGCAGAAGTAATAAAGTTTTCCATAGTTTCAACTTATATTTTTATATTTTCTTAGTTCGAGATTTTTTCGTTATCGATTCCATATGTATATCGGAAACGAGAATAGTTATCGATTGTTTGAAATAAAGTTCATCTGCCTATGACTTAGGAGTAGTTATGTTCCAAATTTGAAGACTCTAGCTCTTTTAGTTCATTCATACGGACGGACGGACGGACGGACAGACTCACATGGCTGTATCGACTTGGCTGTTGATGCTGATCAAGATTATATATACTTTATATGGGGTCGGAGATGCTTCTTTTTGCCTGTTACATACTTTTGCACAAAACAATTATACCCTTTTTTACCCATTTCAGGGTATAAATATAACTGTGAATGCAAAAGATTTGTTGTTGCTGTTTTTGTCTATCGCTTCAGGCTTATTATAAGCCGTTGTATGCACACACGAATTTGAAACAACAAGGGAGGACTAAGAGGAATGCGATTGGCTTAAGAGTAGAGAGCTGCATGAGATGATTCACAACTGTAATTTAATAGAGTGCATTCGAGTTGAATTGCGTTGAATGAGTGGCAGACACAATATGGTATGAGTGAGTTGAGTAGACCAAATTCGTCGATACTATAATTCATCATAATTCATGATTTTGAACATGAATGTTATGAGTAGAAAACGCAAACATACCAAGGCGTAGACTGAGATGATTCATTTGTAATGACTCCCTTCATTTCGTGGGCCTAGAGAAATTACGTATATTTCTATGCCCAGCGCCAGACTGACGCACAAGCTGACGGTCTGATCGCAAGCGTTGCCTCGTCAGCGGGCCGCACAAGCAGCTCGGGCAAAGGGTCATAAAAAAAGGGTTCTGTGTGTGCACTTAGAAAAAAACTGTAGACCTGCTTCTAAGAGAATGCGTGCATAGGCAAATTAGTGAACGATGCCCTGCCAAATTCAAATTTCTTATTTTTGTGCATATATCACTTCGCTCAGTGCACACATTTTTTGTGATATTTTCGCGCCTGACGCACAAGCAGCTCGGGCACAGGTTCATAAAAGTGACCTAACGGCATATGCGCATACATATAAGCAGGCAAAAAAGCTACATACATAGCAGAATTACCACTCGAATAGTCTCAGTACTACTCGAATGTAACTGTAAATGTTCGTTCATTTGATCCGTGACCAGACGTTTGGATGTTGTAGGACTGAGTTGTTGCCAGAGCAACTCATTTACCCGTACAACTTTGTAGAAGTATTCTGATTCATTCAACTCATTTTACACATGGTTCATTCGAATGCCGTTTTTTTGCCATTCATGCAGCTCTCTACTTAAGAGCATGAAAATGTGATATTATTCTGTAGATGAGATCAATTCACATAAATAACTGTAACTCTTTCACTCTCAGGGAATTTAACAATTTTTACTTTAGTGTGCCATTTGCGTATTGCTTGATTTAATTTCCAAACGTTATACATAAAAGAATGAACGCACAAAATTATTGGGGTGATTTGCCTGCTGTGGCCCTGCCACAGTATTATATGCAGCCGCTGCAGCCACAGCTTCAGCAGCTGTATCAGCAGCAGCCGCAACTAAATTTTCAACCGCAGCCGTTTCAGCCGCTGCAGCTTCAGCCGCAGCACCATCAGCAGCTTCAGCCGCAACACCATCAGCAGCAGCAGCTTCAGCCGCAGCAGCAGCTTCAGCCGCATCAGCAGCAGCTGTTTCAGCCACACCTGCGGCAGCATCAGCGCCAGCCTCAACAACAACAACATTTCAAAAAGGCAAAGCTGCGCCAGCAACAGACTGTCACCAAGCTGCACAGCCAGATCAAAAAAATCAACAAAAAATTAGAATTTATAATTAAAAAGCAAAAACAAATAGAGAAACAAAACGAAATAAAATTAAATGGGTTAAAATTAGAAATAAGAAACGAATATAAATTAGAAATTAAATACATCTTAGAAATACTGAAAAATTGACGAATACTTGAAAAATTCATTATTATGCGTTCTTTAGTTTCGGAGCTGTCAAATTTTTTTGTCAAAATCTGTAAGTAATGATTGACATTTATACATGCGTTCTCCTGTCAAATACTGTAACAACTATTTATGTGTGCGTTCAGAAATTTATTTTGTGCAAAATATCTCGAGAGTTCAGGTAGGTACTGTTATATTTGTTTGTTTTAGACATTAATTTGTGTAAATTAAAGATTTAGTGCATATTCAGTATTACTATTAATAAAAATGCCGCGTACTAGAAGATCTAATCTTTCCCAGCGGAGCCGTAATGCAATTAGGCAACGGAATATCGCGAGTCAATTATCTGACGAAGAACGAGAAATCGCCCGAGAAGAGCGCCGCGTTAGTATGGAGCAAAGAAGAGCTTTAATTCGTGCTTCTCAAACACAAGAGCAAAGAGAGGCAGCCCGTGAAACGGCTAGATTAGAAACGAGAAATCGTCGAGCTTATCGTACAGATGAACAGAGGAATAATCTTCGAAGTGCAAGAAGAAATGGTTCAAGTATTGATTTGAATCGAGCAGCGTTTCGATATGATTGCACCATCGACTACAGCTTGCATCGTTTAGTTTGCATTGGTCCAATGGACGTTGTTTGCCAGCATTGTGGTGCATTGAAGTTTGCTGGTGAAACGCCCGGTTTGTGCTGCCTTAGTGGTAAAGTGACATTGCCATTAGTGGTCCCGCCACCAGAGCCATTGCGTTCCCTGCTTTATTGCGAAACACAAGAATCACGACACTTTCTAGCTAACACTCAAAAATACAATGCCTGTTTCCAAATGACTTCATTTGGGGCGGAAATTATTGAAGAACACGGATATAATCCAACATTTAAGGTAATTTACGTTAAAAACTTTATTTTATATGATTGTAAAAAAAAAATGGAATGTAGTTTGTTGGATTTCTGTAAAAAGTGTTTGTAAATGGCTATGAATGGCTTGAATGGCTTTGAATTTACAGATTCAAGGCCAGATTTGCCATCGGATTGGATCATTGCAACCTATTGAAGATGCACAGCACAAATTCTTGCAAATATACTTCATGGGCAATATGGAAGAACAACTTGACCGGCGTCAAGGGATCAACACAGCTACGAAAAGAGCAATTCTCCAAGATTTGCAGCAAATGCTTCATGAACATCATGCATTGGTCAGGCTGTTCAAGACTGCTTTAGAGCGCATGCCAAGTGATGACTATAAAGTTGTAATCAGAGCAGATAAAAGACCAGCGGGAACACATGAACGCACATTTAATGCTCCAACAATCGATGAAGTGGCAATCCTGATTGTTGGTGAAAACTCGGAAGCACGTGATATTGTGCTTACACGACGCAATACTGGGCAACTACAAAGAATATATGAAACGCACCGTTCATATGACGCGCTACAATACCCGCTGATGTTTTGGCAAGGAGACGATGGATATCACTTTAATATCAAAATGATTAATCCATTGAATGGTTAGATCAATATCATTGTTTTCATTTTAACTTGATATACATTTTATTCTGTTTGCTTTTGGTATACAAAAAAAGTTGTCACTCTTAATTTAGTAGAGAGTAGCTGTAAGAGTCGTAAGCCTATTAGGAGTTCTAAAATACAATTTTTACTGTATTTTTTCAGGTGTGGAAACTACCAAGAAGGTTAGTTCCATGAATTAGTACGCATATCGTTTGATGATTCGTGAAAATTCTGACAATTATTTGTTGCGATTTCGTCGACTGCTTCAACAATACTGCGTTGACATGTACGTTAAAATCGAAACGGAGCGCCTGACTTTCATCCGTTTGAATCAAGCTAAATTGCGTTCGGAAGAGTATATTCATTTACGCGATGCAATAAGCACAGAAGGAGATTCAGAAAATGTTGGTCGATTGACTATTTTACCAGCGACATACACAGGTAGCCCGCGTCATATGCATGAATATGCGCAAGATGCAATGACATATGTTCGTCATTATGGTCGGCCAGATCTATTCATTACATTTACATGTAATCCGAAATGGATGGAAATTATTCAATTGCTGCTTCCCGGACAAACATCAAGTGATCGACACGACATCACCGCACGGGTTTTCAAGCAAAAAATTCGGTCACTAATAAATTACATTGTTAAGCAACACGTCTTTGGGATTACTCGATGCTGGATGTATTCAGTCGAATGGCAAAAACGAGGCCTACCGCAAGCTCACATTCTAATTTGGTTAGTAGACAGAAATAGGACAGATCAAATAGATGCCATCATATGTGCGGAGATTCCTGCTCCTGAAACCGATCCAGACCTACATAATGTTGTAATCACGAATATGATTCATGGACCATGTGGCACTATCAACCGCCAATCACCGTGCATGGTCGACGGCAAGTGTTCCAAACGGTATCCGCGAAAATTCACGGCAGAGACCATTACAGGCAACGATGGTTATCCATTGTATCGGCGTAGATCGCCCGATGATAATGGTAGAACTATCACAACTAAAGTGAAAGGAAACGATTTCATAGTTGACAACAGTTGGATTGTTCCATATTCGCCACTTTTATCCAAAACATTCAAGGCACATTGTAATGTAGAGTATTGCAATTCGGTCAAATCTATTAAATACATTTGCAAATATGTCACGAAAGGGAGTGACATGGCGGTTTTTTGGTATCCAAACATCCAATATCAACGATGAAATCACGCGCTATCAAGTTGGTAGATATGTGAACTGCAATGAAGCAATTTGGCGTATATTCTCATTCCCTATTCACGAACGTTATCCCACTGTTGTACATTTGGGGGTGCATCTAGAGAACGGTCAGAGAGTATATTTCACAACGTCGAATGCTGCTCAACGTGCCCAAACACCTCCAGCGACAACACTGACCAGTTTCTTTGCGATTTGTCAAAACGATCCGTTCGCACGAACGTTGCTTTACTCGGAAATGCCACGTTATTACACTTGGAACGCTACATCGAAGAAATTTCAACGTCGGAAGCAAGGCGATGCAGTTCCTGGTCATCCAGATATGCGTTCTGCTGATGCTCTTGGTCGTATTTACACAGTTCATCCGAAGAATGATGAATGTTTCTATTTGCGGTTGTTGCTGGTACATGTTCGAGGGCCAACATCATTTGAATCACTACGAACTGTTAATGGTATAGTGTGCCCCACATTTCGAGCAGCATGTCAAGAGCTGAATTTGCTTGAAAACGATACTCATTGGGACACGACAAGCGCTGAAGCAATTATTTCTGCATCTCCAAGTCAGATACGCACATTATTTGCAATCATCATTTCGACATGCTTCCCATCGAACCCACGTGACCTGTGGAACAAATACAAAGATAACATGTCAGAAGACATTTTATATCGAATTCGTGTCAGCTCAAGAAATCCCGATCTTGAGGCGAATGAGGAGATGCGTAACCAGGCCTTGCTCTTGATCGAAGATATGTGTTACCTCATATGCGGCAGTTTGTTAGTTAGGTTAGGAATGCCAGTGCCGGATCGCGGAATGAATGACGCATTTAATAGAGAATTGGAACGTGAACGTGAATATGATCCACATGAACTAATCCAATTAGTTCAAACGAATGTACCACTGTTGAATCCTAAGCAGAGGGAAGTCTATGATACACTGATTAATGCAATTGATGATGAAAATGGTGGCTTATTTTTTTGGATGCCCCCGGTGGAACTGGGAAGACATTCCTCATGTCATTGATTTTGGCCACTGTACGTGCGAGATCAGAAATTGCGGTAGCAATTGCTTCTTCTGGAATAGCGGCCACATTGTTAGACGGATGCCGTACGGCTCACTCAGCGTTAAAATTGCCATTAAATCTTCAAACTAATGAACAACCGACATGTAACATTTCGAAACACTCCGCAATGGCCAAAGTTTTAGTAGCATCAAAAATTATTATATGGGACGAATGCACAATGGCGCACAAACGCGCATTGGAAGCACTAGACCGAACATTAAAAGATCTGCGCAATGACTCGAGATGTTTTGGTGGTTCAATGATTTTATTATCCGGCGATTTCCGACAAACACTACCAGTAATTCCAAGATCTACTGCTGCCGACGAAATAAACGCTTGCCTCAAAGCATCAAATCTGTGGCGATATGTAAACAAACTTCAACTGTCTGTAAATATGAGAGTTGCATTGTTGAACGATCTATCTGCTGATGATTTCTCGAAGCAATTGCTGAATATCGGTAATGGCCGTGTTCCTGTTGACGAATCGAGCGGTTTGATTTCATTTCCTCCAAATTTTTGCAATTTCGTCTTATCAAAAGACGAGCTTATCAACAAAGTATTTCCGGATATCATTGCTAACCACAAAAATACTAAATGGTTAAGTGAGCGAGCAATTTTGGCGGCTAAAAATAAAGATGTAGATGACCTCAATTTTATAATTCAAAATCAAATCGTAGGTACTCTGTATTCATTCAAATCTATCGACTGTGTAACAAACGAAGAAGAAGCCACTAATTATCCAACTGAATTTTTGAACTCCTTGGATGTGCCTGGTTTACCACTGCACAATTTACAACTGAAGGTTGGCTCGGTAGTTATCATGCTTAGAAATTTAAACCAACCAAAACTGTGCAATGGAACGCGTTTGGTGATAAGAAAACTGATGAACAATGTGATTCACGCGTCAATACTCAAAGGAAAATTTAAAGACGAGGAAGTTCTTATTCCAAGGATTCCGATGATCCCAACAGATATGCCCTTTGAGTTTAAACGAATTCAATGCCCGATTCGTCTTGCCTTCGCCATGACGATCAACAAATCACAGGGCCAATCCTTGACTATTTGTGGCCTTAATCTAGAAAATGAGTGTTTTTCTCATGGTCAATTGTACGTGGCATGCTCACGTGTCGGCAAACCATCCGCATTATTTGTTCTTGCACCTGACCAAAAAACAAAGAATGTTGTTTACCACAAGGTGCTTGAATGAAAATCCGATTAATAAACTAATCAGAGTGTATCCCAACCTGAACAACATAGTTTTCAATGATTTTTCCTGACATGTGTTTGGAAAACTTAATTTTTTTTTTTTTTTAATTTTTATTCTCATTCTGTATGTTTTCATCATCATTCATCATAATAAAATACTTTTATATTTCTATCTTTATCTAAATTAATATTATTTTGTATTATCAAAGCCTAAATTAGTTCAGCTAAAAGGTAACACGACATTCTTTGACTGTTAGGCGGTATGAAGTTCGCCGGGTCAGCTAGTATAATCATAAAACTAAACATAAGACTACTAATAGTACACCAGCCAACATATTTATGTACGCAGGAACACCAATTTATGACACACAAGGCAATAAGAAACGACAAATAGAGAAGTTAAACGAAACACGAGAAGAATATGAAATAGATACAAGATATAGAGCATCACCATTGGTAAAGGCCAAAATAACTAACCCATTCAGAAAGACCGGTACATTAAGGCAAATAGATGAAAAACATTACGAAGAAACAAATAGAGGTAGAAAAGTAACACATTATAAATCAAAATTCAAAAAGAAAAAGAAAACTAATGCAAGTAAATATGTTAATTGCAGCGATTAACGGCCAATAAACATCAATCATTTAAATCAATAAAGATACTTTTAATATTACTTACATTCCTAACGGTAATTATCAAAGTATTGAAATCAATCCAATAAAAGCAAACAACAGGTACTTAATATTTAAAACAGGAGTAATGGAAATACCCACAAATTATGAATATCATTATTTAATTGTAAATTTAACAAAAATAGAAAGTGTTTATAATAATTTATTAATACAAGCCAAGGAATTTAAAAATGCAACCAAAATTATTCATCTCATCGAAAAATTAAATAGAGAAATCAATGGAATAACAATACTAAAACGTCAAAAGAGAGGATTAATAAATTTAGTAGGAAAAACTTACAAATACTTATTTGGAACATAAGATTCAGAAGATAAAGATGAGTTAGAACAAAAAATACAAAACTTAGACAAAAACAGCGTTCAAGTAAATGAATTAAATCATGTAATAAACACAGTAAACAAATTAATCAAAACAATGAAAACATATAAAACAAATTAAGAAAGATACAAGAAGTTAGACATGCTAATTTTCAATTTAGAACATTTCACCGAATATATAGAAGACATAGAGATGGGAATGCAACTAACAAGATTAGGAATATTTAATCCCAAATTACTAAAGCATGATGCCTTACTACACATAACACCAGATAAAATACTTAACATTAAAACATCCACTTGGTTAAAATATGATACAAAAGAAATTTACATTATATCACATATACCGCAAGAAATTATTAAAACACCTATTTTTGATATAATACCATACCCAGATGAAAATAATAATATTTTAACAGGAACCATTCAGGAAAGATATTTTAAAAATAATAATAAAGTATATGGCACAACAGCCAAAAATCAAATAATTAATAATTGTATAATAGGTATTGTCAAACAAGTATCAACAGAGTGTAAATACACTAAAACAAGTAAACATTTTCAAACAAATTATATCGAACCAAATATAATTTTAACATGGAATTTGCCCGAATCTATTATTAATCAAAACTGTATGAATAATAAAATCAAAATTAAAGGAAATAATATTATAAAAATTCATAATTGCGAAATACAAATTAACGAAATTTCTATAAAAAATTCAAGATTAGATTTTACACAAAATATTTATGTAAGCAATAACGTAACAAAAATTGAACCTTTATCATATATTCAAACAAAAGAATTAATCAATGAACATACGAAATACAATAATATATTTCAAATAATAACATCAACATGTTTAACAATTACTATTTTAAGCATATTATTGTATGTAACATATAAGTATAAAAACTTACCCAAAACATTCATTGTAAAATATCAAAAGCCAAAAGAGCAAGAAATAATTAAGGAACAAATAGAAACAAAATTCGAGCAACCATCACTTTATCCAAACATAATAACCGCCTGAGGACAGGCAAATTTTTTAAGGTTGGGGGAGTAAGATATCCATATCCACACCAAACCACTTATGCATATCTCAAACTTATTGTAAACAATATCTGTATCCACACCAAACTATTGTAAACATAATCTGTATTCACACCAACCCAATTATTAATAATTGTAAACAAATCATCCCAATCACGCCACAAGCGCGAAATTGTCAATATAAACATATTTCGGCTTCAGCATGAAAAGATAGCTACTTATGGTATAAAAACTCAAAGCAAGAACTTTGAAAGGAGAGTTTGATTTGAAGTTTAAAACGAGTAAGACGTCTCGCATTCGTATTATTGTTAAACATAACTGTCAATACTTCAATAATTTAATAAAGTGCTTATTAGTGATAATATAAAATAAAACAGTGTTTTTATTTTGTATCACATATAATACGCAAACTTATTATTATATATATATATAGTGACATATTCAGTTCTTGCAGAACTTCTATGCCAACCTCCACCCACATAAAATAACAAGAACAATGCACAAGCATTGTCCACGAACGTTGCTTTACTCGGAAATGCCACGTTATTACACTTGGAACGCTACATCGAAGAAATTTCAACGTCGGAAGCAAGGCGATGCAGTTCCTGGTCATCCAGATATGCGTTCTGCTGATGCTCTTGGTCGTATTTACACAGTTCATCCGAAGAATGATGAATGTTTCTATTTGCGGTTGTTGCTGGTACATGTTCGAGGGCCAACATCATTTGAATCACTACGAACTGTTAATGGTATAGTGTGCCCCACATTTCGAGCAGCATGTCAAGAGCTGAATTTGCTTGAAAACGATACTCATTGGGACACGACAAGCGCTGAAGCAATTATTTCTGCATCTCCAAGTCAGATACGCACATTATTTGCAATCATCATTTCGACATGCTTCCCATCGAACCCACGTGACCTGTGGAACAAATACAAAGATAACATGTCAGAAGACATTTTATATCGAATTCGTGTCAGCTCAAGAAATCCCGATCTTGAGGCGAATGAGGAGATGCGTAACCAGGCCTTGCTCTTGATCGAAGATATGTGTTACCTCATATGCGGCAGTTTGTTAGTTAGGTTAGGAATGCCAGTGCCGGATCGCGGAATGAATGACGCATTTAATAGAGAATTGGAACGTGAACGTGAATATGATCCACATGAACTAATCCAATTAGTTCAAACGAATGTACCACTGTTGAATCCTAAGCAGAGGGAAGTCTATGATACACTGATTAATGCAATTGATGATGAAAATGGTGGCTTATTTTTTTTGGATGCCCCCGGTGGAACTGGGAAGACATTCCTCATGTCATTGATTTTGGCCACTGTACGTGCGAGATCAGAAATTGCGGTAGCAATTGCTTCTTCTGGAATAGCGGCCACATTGTTAGACGGATGCCGTACGGCTCACTCAGCGTTAAAATTGCCATTAAATCTTCAAACTAATGAACAACCGACATGTAACATTTCGAAACACTCCGCAATGGCCAAAGTTTTAGTAGCATCAAAAATTATTCTATGGGACGAATGCACAATGGCGCACAAACGCGCATTGGAAGCACTAGACCGAACATTAAAAGATCTGCGCAATGACTCGAGATGTTTTGGTGGTTCAATGATTTTATTATCCGGCGATTTCCGACAAACACTACCAGTAATTCCAAGATCTACTGCTGCCGACGAAATAAACGCTTGCCTCAAAGCATCAAATCTGTGGCGATATGTAAACAAACTTCAACTGTCTGTAAATATGAGAGTTGCATTGTTGAACGATCTATCTGCTGATGATTTCTCGAAGCAATTGCTGAATATCGGTAATGGCCGTGTTCCTGTTGACGAATCGAGCGGTTTGATTTCATTTCCTCCAAATTTTTGCAATTTCGTCTTATCAAAAGACGAGCTTATCAACAAAGTATTTCCGGATATCATTGCTAACCACAAAAATACTAAATGGTTAAGTGAGCGAGCAATTTTGGCGGCTAAAAATAAAGATGTAGATGACCTCAATTTTATAATTCAAAATCAAATCGTAGGTACTCTGTATTCATTCAAATCTATCGACTGTGTAACAAACGAAGAAGAAGCCACTAATTATCCAACTGAATTTTTGAACTCCTTGGATGTGCCTGGTTTACCACTGCACAATTTACAACTGAAGGTTGGCTCGGTAGTTATCATGCTTAGAAATTTAAACCAACCAAAACTGTGCAATGGAACGCGTTTGGTGATAAGAAAACTGATGAACAATGTGATTCACGCGTCAATACTCAAAGGAAAATTTAAAGACGAGGAAGTTCTTATTCCAAGGATTCCGATGATCCCAACAGATATGCCCTTTGAGTTTAAACGAATTCAATGCCCGATTCGTCTTGCCTTCGCCATGACGATCAACAAATCACAGGGCCAATCCTTGACTATTTGTGGCCTTAATCTAGAAAATGAGTGTTTTTCTCATGGTCAATTGTACGTGGCATGCTCACGTGTCGGCAAACCATCCGCATTATTTGTTCTTGCACCTGACCAAAAAACAAAGAATGTTGTTTACCACAAGGTGCTTGAATGAAAATCCGATTAATAAACTAATCAGAGTGTATCCCAACCTGAACAACATAGTTTTCAATGATTTTTCCTGACATGTGTTTGGAAAACTTAATTTTTTTATTTTTTTTAATTTTTATTCTCATTCTGTATGTTTTCATCATCATTCATCATAATAAAATACTTTTATATTTCTATCTTTATCTAAATTAATATTATTTTGTATTATCAAAGCCTAAATTAGTTCAGCTAAAAGGTAACACGACATTCTTTGACTGTTAGGCGGTATGAAGTTCGCCGGGTCAGCTAGTATAATCATAAAACTAAACATAAGACTACTAATAGTACACCAGCCAACATATTTATGTACGCAGGAACACCAATTTATGACACACAAGGCAATAAGAAACGACAAATAGAGAAGTTAAACGAAACACGAGAAGAATATGAAATAGATACAAGATATAGAGCATCACCATTGGTAAAGGCCAAAATAACTAACCCATTCAGAAAGACCGGTACATTAAGGCAAATAGATGAAAAACATTACGAAGAAACAAATAGAGGTAGAAAAGTAACACATTATAAATCAAAATTCAAAAAGAAAAAGAAAACTAATGCAAGTAAATATGTTAATTGCAGCGATTAACGGCCAATAAACATCAATCATTTAAATCAATAAAGATACTTTTAATATTACTTACATTCCTAACGGTAATTATCAAAGTATTGAAATCAATCCAATAAAAGCAAACAACAGGTACTTAATATTTAAAACAGGAGTAATGGAAATACCCACAAATTATGAATATCATTATTTAATTGTAAATTTAACAAAAATAGAAAGTGTTTATAATAATTTATTAATACAAGCCAAGGAATTTAAAAATGCAACCAAAATTATTCATCTCATCGAAAAATTAAATAGAGAAATCAATGGAATAACAATACTAAAACGTCAAAAGAGAGGATTAATAAATTTAGTAGGAAAAACTTACAAATACTTATTTGGAACATAAGATTCAGAAGATAAAGATGAGTTAGAACAAAAAATACAAAACTTAGACAAAAACAGCGTTCAAGTAAATGAATTAAATCATATAATAAACACAGTAAACAAATTAATCAAAACAATGAAAACATATAAAACAAATTAAGAAAGATACAAGAAGTTAGACATGCTAATTTTCAATTTAGAACATTTCACCGAATATATAGAAGACATAGAGATGGGAATGCAACTAACAAGATTAGGAATATTTAATCCCAAATTACTAAAGCATGATGCCTTACTACACATAACACCAGATAAAATACTTAACATTAAAACATCCACTTGGTTAAAATATGATACAAAAGAAATTTACATTATATCACATATACCGCAAGAAATTATTAAAACACCTATTTTTGATATAATACCATACCCAGATGAAAATAATAATATTTTAACAGAAACCATTCAGGAAAGATATTTTAAAAATAATAATAAAGTATATGGCACAACAGCCAAAAATCAAATAATTAATAATTGTATAATAGGTATTGTCAAACAAGTATCAACAGAGTGTAAATACACTAAAACAAATAAACATTTTCAAACAAATTATATCGAACCAAATATAATTTTAACATGGAATTTGCCCGAATCTATTATTAATCAAAACTGTATGAATAATAAAATCAAAATTAAAGGAAATAATATTATAAAAATTCATAATTGCGAAATACAAATTAACGAAATTTCTATAAAAAATTCAAGATTAGATTTTACACAAAATATTTATGTAAGCAATAACGTAACAAAAATTGAACCTTTATCATATATTCAAACAAAAGAATTAATCAATGAACATACGAAATACAATAATATATTTCAAATAATAACATCAACATGTTTAACAATTACTATTTTAAGCATATTATTGTATGTAACATATAAGTATAAAAACGTACCCAAAACATTCATTGTAAAATATCAAAAGCCAAAAGAGCAAGAAATAATTAAGGAACAAATAGAAACAAAATTCGAGCAACCATCACTTTATCCAAACATAATAACCGCCTGAGGACAGGCAAATTTTTTAAGGTTGGGGGAGTAAGATATCCATATCCACACCAAACCACTTATGCATATCTCAAACTTATTTTAAACAATATCTGTATCCACACCAAACTATTGTAAACATAATCTGTATTCACACCAACCCAATTATTAATAATTGTAAACAAATCATCCCAATCACGCCACAAGCGCGAAATTGTCAATATAAACATATTTCGGCTTCAGCATGAAAAGATAGCTACTTATGGTATAAAAACTCAAAGCAAGAACTTTGAAAGGAGAGTTTGATTTGAAGTTTAAAACGAGTAAGACGTCTCGCATTCGTATTATTGTTAAACATAACTGTCAATACTTCAATAATTTAATAAAGTGCTTATTAGTGATAATATAAACTAAAACAGTGTTTTTATTTTGTATCACATATAATACGCAAACTTATTATTATATATATATATAGTGACATATTCAGTTCTTGCAGAACTTCTATGCCAACCTCCACCCACATAAAATAACAAGAACAATGCACAAGCATTGTCCACTTGAGTAAACATACGTATAATCTTAAGCACGCACATTTATGATTTCGGCTTCTTGTTATAGAACCATAGATAATTAAGTCACTCTCAGCATAAGCACGTACATCCGGCGAACAGAATAAACAACACTAAAACTATGCACCCTAAAAAATAACAAAGCTATTAAAATCGATCACGCCACCCGAAAAACAAAGCCATTAAAATCGATCACGCCACTTTAAGAATTAGATGAGCAAAGTCCAATGTAATTTGATCCTTGAGCGAAACCCCAGTTTACGACTTCCAGAATAAATCCACTCCAGAGAGTTGAGCATTAATAACTTAAACAAAGGAATAAGTCGCAAAACGAGATTTCTTCAAAAATCAAAACGCTAGCATAAGTTGAGCTCTATTTACATGTTTAACTGTAAAGACGCGTCCAATAAAGATATTTTATATTTTTTTAAATAAACGCGACTCCAACGATTTAATTGGCGCAGCCGTTAGGATATCATTCGAAATCGTGAAAGTTGTAGTAACTTAGGATCAAAAGATCCTTAACTTGTTCAAGTGTCTCGCGAACTAATCGAAGTGATATCCGCACAAGGACCTCGTGATCCGTAAAAACTTTTCTTCGAAAAAAAACAAAATTCACGCAACGCTTAAGTGCAAGAAAAAAGAAGGAGTTTACGAAGATTACGTATCTGAGAGATCTAAGAACACAAATAACGCAACCTTCAGCAAAACAAACAAAAACAACTATAATTCCAAATATCAAAACCACAACAATTCAGGTTATAGAAACCAACAGAATTTTAATACAAATTTTCAAAATTATAGAAACCCACAGAAATTAACCCAAATTTTCAAAATTATAGAAACCAAAATTTTTTTTTTTTTTTTTTTAAATTGCTGGGTTTATTTATTGAATCTTTTCTAGTGAATTTGAAAACTAGCAATAAGTATACAAATCTTATTAATAAATCTTAGCTAACAGTACGTTTTCTTTTTTTGACTGTATTCTGAGTGCGCGTCCCTAAAAAATCATCGCTGGGTTGGTAAGTCGTTACGACGAAGACGGGATCGGCTGCGCAGCCTTGTGAGACCTCTCGCGAGATGATTTGTGTGCGATGAGAGCTTGCTAAAATATTTTACTTTTTTTTCCGCTATTTCCTCCATGAATGTTAAGATGTTTAAATCTTTGTGAATGTTTTCGTTCCGAACATACCACGGTGCCCCGGTGATGGTTCTTAAGATTTTTGACTGGGCTCTCTGGACAATGTCAATGCTACTGTTGCAAGCGTTCCCCCATAACTGGGAACCATAGGTCCAGATTGGTTTTAGAACAGAGTTGTAAAGCAGGACCTTGTAGTCCAAACTAAGGGGAGAGCGAGCATTGATGAGCCAATGGAGGCTATTGGCTTTCAGTTTTAGATGTGTTCTTTTAGCTTCAATGTGTCGCCGCCATGTAAGTCTTCTGTCTAAGTGTACGCCCAGATACGTTACATCGTTTGCTTTTGGAAGTGTGGTGTTGTTTAACGTGAGCGGTGGACAATCTTGCCTGTTAAGGGTGAAAGTTACTTGCTTACATTTTTGTTCGTTTACCTTAATTCGCCAATCTGATAACCATTTTTCCACGTTGACCAGATGAAGGGCTAGTTGCGCTGTTGCTTGTATTGGGCATCTGGAGCGGCTGAGAATAGCTGTATCATCAGCAAAGGTAGATGTTGTCAATCGGCTCCTTATTGGGATGTCTGCTGTGAATAGCACGTACAGTGTTGGTCCAAGTACGCTGCCCTGTGGAACATCAGCTTCGATATTGTGTTCGTCAGACATTGCAGTGTTGCATCTTACTGCGAACTTCCTGTGGTAGAGGTACGACTTAAGCAGCTTATGTGTGTTGTTTGGGAGCATTGTTTTGATCTTATGCATCAGACCTTCCAACCAAACTTTGTCGAACGCCTGGGAAACATCCAGAAATATTGCAGTGCAGTATTCTCTATTTTCGAACGCGCTTCGTATCTCCGATGTTATTCTGTTAGCCTGCTCAATTGTTCCGTGCTTTTCACGAAAGCCAAATTGGTGTGATGGGATTATGTTATGAAGATTCAGGAATTGATTTATCCGGGACAGCAAACATTTTTCAAAAAGTTTTGATAGACACGATAATAAGCTTATAGGTCTATACGACGTGGGAACTGTGTGATCTTTTCCAGGCTTTGGTATCATAATGATGATTGACTTTTTCCATCTGTCTGGATAGTGGCCAAGTTTGGTGATAGCATTGAAGAGCTGGGCAATTAGGCAGATCGCACAGTAAGGAAGCTCAATAATCATCTTTGGGGTTATTTGGTCACCTCCTGGAGATTTTTTTGGGTTCAATTGCTCTTTAATGATTCTAACGATTTCATTCGGTCGAAACTTGATTGGATCATGTTGAAGCTGAGAGCCGTTTGAAGCAGTCGGTAGTGCAAACGTATTTGTTGCAGGGTTAGGTTGGAACACTTTTTGAAGATGAGTAGCAAATGTATTAGCTCTTTCTTCATCGCTGCGGGCCCAGCCGCCTGCGAAGTTTCTTATAGGCATTACTGTTTCTGTAGGTGAGCTTAGAGTTGGGTGAGCTTTCCACAATGAGTTTTTCGTACTGGTGGTTGATAATTGCTCGATGTAACGGCGTTGAGCGCGCTCGTCCTCGATTTTTAACGCTTTGGTGAGTTTACGTGTGGCGTCTTTTAGTTTTTGCTTTGCCGATGGCGATCTGTTCGATTGCCAGTCACGTCGTAAGCGCCGCTTTTCAAGAACGAGCTGTTCAATTTGTAGATTTGTTGTCCTTTGGTTGTGTATTGTATTTGGTGTTTGAGGCGTAGCGGTGCGAGCTGCGGCGACGAAGACCGTCTCCAGAGTGTTAACAAAACTATCAATGTCAGCTTCACCTACGAGACGTGGCTTAAGCTCAATGTGTGAGCTTATATATTTTTTGTATCTGAGCCAGTTAGTTTTATGTGAAGTTAACTTACCGTGTCGATTTATGAATTCAGGGTGTCGTAGCAGATTTATTAGGACTGGCGAGTGATCGGATGATAGATCCGAAAGGCACTCTGCACTTATCAGTCTACGCGAAATGTTTTTGGTAGCTGCAAAGTCAATCAGATCGGGTAGTTTTTTGGGATCTGTCGGCCAGTATGTTGGTCTGCCAGGAGAAACGTAGTCGAGCTTGTTGTTAGCTTTTATAATTGCATTGTAGAGCTGCTTTCCTTTTGGATTCACGAGACGAGATCCCCAGTGTGTGTGCTTGGCATTGTAGTCTCCTGCTGCTATAAAACATTCTCCTTCACAGTGAGTTAAAAAATTCCATAAATTGGTCTTCAGATATGGTATAACGCGGGGGGCAGTATACAGCGGCTAGAGTAAGTTGGTTCCCACTGTCCAAATGTATTTTTAGAGATGTGGCCTGTAGAAAGTTTTCAGCAAACTCTTTATAGTAGTGGTTCTTGAGGCGGCTTCTGATCAAAATACCAGTACCACCGTGTGCCTTGCCATCGGGATGATTTGTACCGTAGAATAAGTATCCACTTATGTTAAAGTTATATTTGTTTGTAAGGTGTGTTTCGGAAAGTAGCATTACGTCGATGTGCTTATCTAGTAGGAATTGAGCTAATTCATGTTTATGCTGTGAGACGCCATTAGCGTTCCACGTAGATATTCGTAACGCAGCCATTGATTATTTTGACTGTTGTGATACAAGCATTTGTATCAAAAGATCTTGATTACGCATTAGTTCTTGCATAGTTGTTTTCATGAATGACATAAACTCGTTCATGCTCTGTTGCAGGGTACATATGAGTGCTTCGAGGTTGCTTTGTTGCTGCTCCTGTGCAGCGTTTGTGCTCACTTCTCTAGGTTGTAAATACGGTGCGTTAGAGGCAGGAAGAGCCAGTTCAGATCTTAGGGCGCTTGCATAAGTTGCGTTTTTGGTTGAGAATTCGGGGCCAAGTGAGGATCTGGCTGCAGAGGAAAAGAAGACGTCTGGGTTGTGTTTTGATGGAGTGAAGGCAATCGGTCCGTTTTGCGAGCGTACAGTGGTAACGCGCTGATGGATAC
Source organism: Scaptomyza montana (assembly GCA_018904305.1). Classification (NCBI taxonomy): domain Eukaryota; kingdom Metazoa; phylum Arthropoda; class Insecta; order Diptera; family Drosophilidae; genus Scaptomyza; species Scaptomyza montana. The sequence goes on from JAEIGR010000030.1 coordinate 279,610, forward strand.
GGTTTTTAAGTTCCTTATAGACTTGGCAGCCTCTGTAGTTGGCTGTATGCTTGCCTTCGCAGTTGTTGCAAAATTTTTTGCTAGAGTCAGTAGTAGGGAACTGGTGGTTCTAACTCAAAGGGATGCCGACAATTTATGACCCCATTAATTTTTATGACCCTTTTTTCGACCCCTTGATTTTTGACCCTTACAATATTATAATTTATGACCTCATTAAATTTTATTACCCTTTTTTCGATCCTTTGTTTTTTGACTCCTACAATATTTTAATTTATGCCCATTTTTCCCATGATCGTGTCCCTCCTTTGATAAGACTAGGGGGGAGAACAAAGGATTTACATTCCTAGGCCACCACATTATCAGCAGCATCTGTGAGAAGCAGTGATCATAGGATTTGGAGTCAAGTGCGCACCTGTTCAACCTGCGTCACATTGTACGCCTGCAAGCTAGCCACAATCATAGATGGCATTCTTAAGGACAACAACAACAAGATTCTTGAGAAGCAGTGATCAGCGGAACAGATTTGGCTATTTACCTAACTAGTGTTAGAGTCAATTGTGCGCCTCTTTGACGTGCGTAGCATTGTAAACCTGCAACACACGTCAAAAAATTAATGTTTATGGTCATGAGAAGCAGTGTGCAAAGGAAGAAAGGAGAGAGATTAGAGACAAGCGAACGCTTGTTCGATGTACTGGAGTTCTGTGAACAAGGCATGGGAATTTTCCTACGCAGCAGCAGCACCAGCAGCAGCAGCAGCAGCGGCAGGATCAATACATTGCTTCTAAGCAAGAGTATTGATACTTGTTGATTAAGATTAAAATGTGTTAGAGGGGGAAAAAGTTAGGGAGAGAAAGTGTTAGAAGGAGATTGTATGTTAGAGGGGGAAAGAGTTATAGGGGGAAAGTGTTAGGAGGAGAATGTGTGTTAGAGGGGGAAAGTGATCCTGCTTGTATTAATTTAATGAGCCACGCCCCCTTATACGATTTTGATTGGTCCCCACCATCCTTAATATGAAAACTATTTTCCAATCCTTTGGGCTTGATATTTAAATATTTAGCACCATCCCTTTCTAACCTTTGGTATTATATATATATATATATTATATATACCTGTTTTTATTTTGGTCAAGTGCTAGGAAAATCTTATATCCTGCATTGACCTCAAAACGAATAAAAGAGGTACTTTTGACTGAAAAACCATCAGTAGCTCTGAAAATTTACAAGTGTAATTTTGAAAATTTTTCTTCCGTGTTTTTAAACGTTTGTGTTTTTAAATTTTTGAAAAATAAAAAATAAATTAAAAAAAAAAAAATAAAATGGCTGCAAACGGGAACTACAACGTTGTCTACACCACCGCCACAGCGAACGACTTAGCTGAGATTTTCGGCACCGAAACGAGACCCCACACTCCAGGATCTCAAACATCTACAGCCACCTCTAGCATCACTAACAAAGCCACCAGCCTCATGAAGATGTTTAACGCCACCTTCCCCAACACACCCTTCAACACCACATACAGCAACACAGCATACACCACCTACAACAACACAGCATACACCACCACCTCCACCATCACACACTCCGCCGCCACATACAACAACTCAACCTGCACCACCACCTACAACAATACACCCTACGCCGCTACCAACATCTTCGCCGACACCCCCAAACCGACGACAAAGTGGTGTAACATTTTGTAAGGTTTATGTACTTTTTCAAAGTGGAATGGACATTTACGGTCCAGTATCCACAAAATGCGTGTTTTTATACCTCTGAATAGTGCTGTGAAGCAGATTTCAGGTGGGTTTAAAAATCGCATCCTCACGTTGTCGTTTGAGAATAGGCGTGAGGAAATTCTTGATCCTCAGGAATTCCTCACTGATGCCTCATCGGAGCTCATTCCAATAATAGCCAATGTTTTGTCTTTACACACATCGTGTAAGATAAACTTTGAGCTATTTGCGGAATACATAAAATTCCAGCAAGACGAGATGGTGATGCAAGTCAAGTCACATCAAACGCCTATGTGCGTTCTAACTGCTGGAAGAAATATAGAAGAAGTCTATAATCAGCATGCAGAAATCATCCTACAAAAAATGGATGAGTTCCAGGAAAGGGACAGCGGATGGACAATGTCCCAAATAATAAGATTGGAGTGCAATATAAATAAATACACTCCTTTAAAAGTTTCAAATTATATTGAAACTCCAAAGGTGCTGAGAGATAAAAAGGCGATTGTGAATGTGCAAAACAGGGACGAATATTGTTTTAAATGGGCTTTAATATCGGCCCTTAAAGCATTAGACAAAAATAGTGAGAGGTGTTCGAGCTACAATGTGAATATTGACAACTCAAAAATCTATGTAAGTGATACACTTACATTAGATTTTGAGGAGTTGGAGTTTCCGCTTCCGCTCACACAAATTAAAGTGTTCGAAAGACGGAACTCCACTATCAGTATCAACGTTTTTGGATTCGATGAGGAGAAGGGAAAAGTGGTTGGCCCGCTGTATTTAACGGAGGTCGAAAGGGAACGGCATATAAGTTTATTGCTTTTAGAGAGCGATGGACGGGCGCATTTTGTGTGGATAAAAAGTTTATCAAGGTAAGTAAAAATTTCAATTTTCTTAATACTTAGTACTTACTAATACATTTTCTTTTGTTTTGAAATTTACAGACTGGTTCGCTCACAGGTAACCGGACATGTTAATAAGCTATTCTTTTGCAACACCTGCCTCAACTTTTCACATAGCGAGAAGTTATCTTTGGAGCACCGGATGAATTGTGGCAAAATGGTTTCAACGTTACCCTCATCAGAAAAAGCAAGTCTTAAATTTAAGAATTTTAATCGTAGTTTAGATGTTCCGTTTGTAGTGTATGCAGACTTCGAATGCATACTAACCCCCTCAATACGAAAGTGAGCGAAAATGTTACAGCTACATCATTGCATGTACCTATAGCATTCTCGTACTACATTAAGTGCTCCTTTGACCCATCCTTAGACAAGTTTGTTTTAGAGACTGGTAAAGATGCAGGTGTCAAATTTGTCACATCTCTCATTAGAGATGTAAGTGAAATTTACACGACTTACCTCTCTAACATTAAACCAATGACAATGAGTGCTGAGGAGGAAAATAGTTTTCGATATGCAGTTAATTGCCATATCTGCAGGAAAATTCTGGTCAGTACAGGGGTCCAGCCCATAATGTTTGCAATATTAATTTTCAAATTGCACCTTTTGTTCCCGTTTTCTTTCACAATTTTTCGCGGTATGACTCCCATCTTTTCGTTAGGGAACTTAACAAAGTGGAGGGTGATATAAAAGTACTCCCACTAAATAAGGAGCTATACATATCACTCTCCAAATGTACATACATAGCGTCCCATGACAAAAATTTAGAAATTAGATTTTTAGACACGTTTCGCTTTATGGCAACCAGCTTAGATGCTTTAAGTAGTAATCTAAGTACTGAATGTTTCGAGAGCGTTAAGCGTTTTTATCCCTCTGAGGAAGAGTTTAATTTATTACGTAGAAAGGGTGTCTTTCCATATGAGTTTTTGGACTCAGAAAACCGACTAGCTGAAACCTCTCTCCCTCCAAGGGAGAAGTTCTTTAATAGTTTAACCAATAAAGAATGTTCGCTTGAGGACTACTTACATGCACAACATGTATGGAAAGTTTTCAATTGTCAATCATTAAAAGAATATATGGAGCTTTATCTCAAAACAGATGTTCTTTTATTGACTGACGTTTTTCAAAATTTTCGCGCAATATGCAAGAAAATATATTCTCTAGATCCTGCACACTATTACACCACACCCGGTTTGTCATGGGATGCTATGCTTAAAACGACCGAAATAGAATTAGATCTGCTAACTGATATTGATATGTATAGATTTATTCAGAATGGTATTAGGGGTGGTTTGGTTCAGTGCTGTAAACGGTACTCTAAAGCCAACCATATGCATATGGATGCGTATGACGCAAGCAAACCATCTGAATACTTAATGTATCTAGATGCAAATATGCAAATATATGGCTGGGCAATGTCTCAGAGCCTTCCATACACTGGTTTTCAGTGGATGAATGATGATGAGATCGCGTCACTAGATGTTGCTCAAATAGACGCAAATTCTGAGTATGGCTACATTTTAGAAGTAGACCTTATATATCCTGATACCTTACATGATTATCACAATGATCTACCCTTTTGTCCGCTCAACCAAAAACCTACACCAGAAGCAAAAGTGTGTAAACTTGTTGCTGACCTTAGGTCAAAAAATAAATACCCAATTCATTACAAAAACCTTCAGCAATGTTTACGTAATGGTTTAATATTGTCGAAAATACATCGAGTTTTAAAATTTAAACAGGCACCTTGGCTTAAAAAGTATATTGATCTAAACACTTCCCATAGAACTTTAGCGAAAAATAATTTTGAAAAAGACTTTTTAAACTTTTAAATAACGCAGTATATGGGAAGACAATGGAGAACGTTGAAAAACGTAAAGATGTTAAGATTGTCACTTCGTGGGAAACCACATCATGCAATCGATTAGGTGCACGTTCGCTTATTGCAAAGGCTAGTTTTCACAGCTCTGCGCAATTTGCTGAAGACATGTATGCTATTCAGATGCAGCGGCTCCATAATGTTTATGACAAGCCAATGTACTTAGGGTTTACAGTTTTAGAACTGTCCAAATGGCAGATGTATGATTTCCATTACGATTATATTAAACCAAAATTTCAAGAAAAAGTCACATTGAATTATATGGATACAGACTCGTTCATATATTCAATACAGACTAATGACTTTTACGCAGATATTGCTGAAGATGTAGAAATGAAGTTTGATACGTCCGAGTACCCTGAGGAGTTAGCTAAGTTATACGGGATTAAGAGGTGCAATAAAAAAGTCTTGGGTATGATGAAGGATGAGAACTGTGGCAAACGAATGCTGGAGTTTGTTGGTCTCAGAGCGAAAATGTATTCATTGTCTCTTGAGGGGGGTGGCTGTGTTAAAAAATCAAAGGGTGTAAAGAAGTCTGCATTAGATAAGCTTACTATAAATAGTTATAAAGAATGCCTTTTTAATAATAAAATATTTAATGATGAAATGATGTTGTTTAGATCTAAGATCCACAACTTGTATACACATAAGATAAAAAAAACTACTTTAAGCTCTAATGATGACAAAAGAAAAATAAGGTCTGACGGTATAAATACCTATGCCTGGGGTCATTATAAAATTGAATCCTACATATATTAATAGCTTTATATTGTTAAATGAAAATAAATAAAAATAAAAATAAGAATAAGAATAACAGAAAAAAAAAGCACATATACCTTAATTATGTATAAAAAAAAAAATACATTAGTAAAAATAATCTGTAAGTTATAATAATATGAAAAACCTATAAAAAAAAAAAGCCTGTAAAAACTTGTACAAAACCTGTAAAAAAAAAAAAAAAAAAAAGCCTTAAAAAAACCTGTAAATAATAAAAAAAAAAAAAAAAAAATATAAAAACATATTGGTGTTATAGTTTAAAAACTTTCTTCTTTATTTAAAAATAACGAAATAAATAATTATCTTTAAGTAATAATAATAATATCAAAACCTGTAAAAAAAAGCCTGTAAATAATAATAATTTTTTGAAACAAAAAATAAATAAAAAAAACATTTAAAATTCAATTTAAAAAAGTATATTTTATATTTTATTTTATATTTGTGTATGTTTATGTATATGTATATTATGTATATATATATATGTATATTTATATAAAAAAAAAAAAAAATCTAGTTCAGTTTAAAAATCCTCTGGAAAATCCATCCCGTTGAGGATGATATCCAGCGAGCTCCTAAATGTGGAGTCCAGCTCCGGGAACAGGGGTTCCGGTTCGCCTTCACTCGACTCCCAATAGGGCGATGGGGTTGACTCTCGTGGAGCCCAGATCCTCTGCTCGGGTGTTGGCGTCCTTCGTGGTCTCCTCCAGGGTGCGTCAAACGGGGCAGGGGATTTGAGTCTAATGACCCAGCGGGCCATTCCGGGAAACGGGCGGCGGCATCTCCGGTTTCTTCCCTGATTGATGGGATCGTACACCTCCATTGGTGCCGGCATCCTCTCCGGCACACCAACGAGCTCTACCGCCGGCTTCAGCCAGCTGAGCATGGTGTTCTTCTGGTGCTGCTTCTTAATTTTTGGCATGATGCTTGGCTTGTTGTCTTTCTTGACGTTGTATGATTGAGCTATGCTCTGCACTGCCTTTTTATACCCATCAGCAGCACACACAAACACACACACACACACACACACACACACACACACACATACACATGCGCAATACAGGTAACAATTATCCTGCCCACATTTAAAATATGAAAGTGTCACAAAAAGAGTGACGCGCCCAATAACTGTAGCAACCAATAGAGTGACGAGGCGCCCAATACCTGTTGCTTGCAATGGAGTGATGCGACCAATACCTGTTGCTTCAAAGAACGTCATTTTTATTTATCCAAGAGTTGTGCGCATTCGAGAACCCTAACCATTTAACAAGTACCTGCCCTTTTCGTTTTTCTATTATTTTCTCAACTAGGTAAGTGTGCGGAAACTTTGTTTTTGATAGTTCCTCTTTATAAAAACCGCCTTTCACTTCGATACCCTCATAGTCTTTCAATATGTATGTAGTAGGGTATGTATTTTGTATTTTTTTAACTTGGAAAATTTCACTTGTCCAGTTTGGGGTATACCCTTTCTCAAATAAATGTTTATGTTTACTTATACGCACATAGTCATTTACTTTGAATTTGCTACCACCAAATATTTTTAAGTGACTGTAAACAGTATTTAATAACATCTGTTCATTTGAGGAATTCACTTTTATTGGTGGCATTTTAATTGTTCTATGATATTGATTATTGTACTCTTTAATCAACCGCTTATACATTTCGATCCAATTGTATGTTCCATTGAAGCTAAACTCTCTCCACATCATTTCCTTTAAAGTTCTATTAAAACGCTCAACAATCGATGCCTTAAGTACACTATAGCTTGAGTAATGATTAATGTCATGTTTTTTACACAAGTTTTTAAAATCAGTATTAAAAAATTCTTTTCCATCATCCGTTTGTAAATTCTTAGGAATTCTATTCCCTTTAAAAATGTCCGCGAACGCTTGTGTAACTTCTTTTCCAGATTTTGACTTCAATGCTACTCCCCACGCATATTTGGAAAACGTATCAATGATTGTCAATAGAAATCGATATCCCTTATTAGATGAGGAGTACTTTCCCATTTCTACTAAGTCTGCCTGCCAATGATCATCGATTCCCTTCATTACAACTCTTCTTCGCTTAAAATTTTTACGTGCAGGAGCATGTAATTCTTTCACTAATTCCCGTTTGCTCATATTGGAATGTAGCACGTCTTGTTGGTTTTATTTTTTTTATTTATTTATTTCCTTTATAACGTAGTACAATGTTGTTGTTGACGACGTCTTTTTTTATTGTGTCGAGAGAAAAATTTTGAGAAACACATCTTTTTCACCATAGGTGCCTTCTCCATCAGTATCGTAATCCATACTATCCATATACACTTCCACGATTTAAGTCCCATGTTTCTTGGTATAGTAATAATTACATGAGATATAACCAACAGTGGTGGGGGTCAATCAGCATTTAACGGGTTTTGATAAATTGCATTTACTTATATATCATTTTTATTTATTTATTAATATTTTTCTTTCGTTTTTGTTACGTAGGGGTACAGGCACCTCATCCGCTCTTAGTATTTATTTTTAAAATGGTAGGATTCTCAAAACAGCCAATTACAAATGTAAAATATTTATCAAGTATTTCTTTCAAATTTTCGATACTCTTTATAGTATTGTTTAAGTTCTCTTGAAATGCATCAATTTTTTGGTTTCTCTGCCTTATTAATAATAATGATATGGTGTGACTTATATCATTTTTCACTAGAATTAATACTCGATCAACGTATTCTTTTATTACCAAGTCATTCGCCTCCTGCGGTTGTATACAACATCTGATTCGTTTTTTCTGTATATTTAAATTTCCATCCTCATCAACGATAAAACCCACCAATCTTTTTCCATTTCTGTGCAAATACTCAAAATGCTTCCTATCGCTCGAGTAGTGTCCAAACTTATCTAGACTCATATTGACTTAACAGCGATCTGATTTCACATTTGGTTTTTTTCTTGATGTAACTGCTTGCTCACAAACTCATTATTACTGTTTATTCTTGAAATGATTTCATTGCTAACTTTGTTAACATCATCTAATAACTTAGTTACTTCGTTAGTTATTTCATTCATTTTGCTTTCCATATCCTTTAACTTATTATTTCTTTGTTCGACTAACTGAGTAATATAAGTCGTTTGACTTTTTTTAATTCAAATACTTCAACATCAACGTATTCTTTGATTACCAAATCATCGTTATTAATTGGACTGATTGAATTTTTTATGCGTTTGTTTTGGGCATTTAGGTTACCATCCTCATCAATATGAATCCCACTCACAGCTTCAATCCCCCTTTTCAACTTCTCCGAGCGTTCTTTATCGTTCGAGAAATGACCAAACTTGTCAAGAGACATATTAATAATAAGAATATTTAATGAGTGTATATCATATTTATTAAAAAATTATGTTTGCCTCTCGCAACTCTTCAATTATCGATACAATTTCATTATTATGACTACTGTTACCAGCTACCTGTGAAGCGATCAAAAGCTTAAGTCTATTAACAATTTCATTAGGATTATCCCAGTATACATAATTTGGTTTATGCTTGTTGAGCATCATAAGAGTTCCGCCTTTATGTGTAGATTTTTTATTATTCAAAGGTGTAGACACTGCACTTGGCTCAACAACTTTCGGGAAAAGTTTTTTTATTATATCAGTATACTTTTTGGAGCGATTACCCTTTAGTGCTTCATTTGGCTGATGATTTCTTCTGTGAGCATTTGTTTTTGACAAGATTTCCTTATATGCATCCAGATCCAATTGGTTATAAGCATGTGGATTTTTTAAAAAGATTAAAGAATACAATCCAGGAGTAAGATTCCACTTTTCACCCGTTTCCAGTTCAAGTCTTTTGTTGTTTACGTTTATTTTAGAGCTGCCTAATTTAGTTTCTCCTTTATTTTTACTTGGTCCAAACGCTTTATCTAACTGTCCCTCACGCTCTAACTCATTTAGACTGAGATTAAAACTATCATCATGTACTACATTTGACTGATTATAATCTTTTTGGCTTGCTGTAGCGAGGTTAGTATAGCTTTGATCACTCGATATAAGCGAATCATGGATTGACTGTTTTTCATCAATTTCCCCATCTATTGCGTCATAAAATTCACTAGTATTATTTCCATTCTCTGCCACCTCATTTAAACTTTTATCTTTCTCTTCTTTTTTGATTCGGGGGTATGGCTTAATTTCCCTATTTCCTTTAATAATCTTTTTGAGTGGTTCTGTTATAGGCTTAAATGTTTCCTCCAACTGGTATTCATTTGCGGCTTTACCTAATTTAATACTTCGAAATTTTCTTTTTAACGCGTTTCTTGTTTTTGTTAGCTCCTTTAGTATATGCTCATTCATTTTAGTATATTTATGATAGTAAGCCAATAAACAGTGTTTTTTTTCTGTTATTTTTATGTTTTTCAGAAACAGTGTTATTTTTTTTTTGCTGTTATTTTTATGTTTTTCAGAAACAGTGTTTTTTCTGTTATTTGTTGTTATTTTTCAGAAACAGTGTTTTTTCTGTTATTTGTTGTTATTTTTCATAAACAGCTTGTTGTTTTCCTGTTATTTTTGTTGTTTTTCAGATACAGCTTTTTGTTTTGTTGTTATTTTTTTTTTTTAGAAACAGTGTTTTTTTTTTTTGCTGTTATTTTTGATTTTTTCCGAAACAAGGTGTTGTTTGATGTTTTTGGTTTTCAAGAAACAGGGGGCCTGCTATATGTGAACTAATCAGATACTCCAAACAAACTGAGATAGTTTACATACAATATTTATATATATATACTCATAAATGATAAATCTTTTTTTTCCTTCTTTATTAAACTATTTAAATGTAAAGTATTTATTTTGATATAAAAATTATTTTAAAAAAGATTTTGAGGTGAGCATTAAAAACTTAAGACATAAGTGACCGCAGTTAAAAGTACCAAATTGTTGTACTTGATTATAATTGTATTGAATGTTCTCTCCCAAATATCTTATAAGTTCTATAGGGGGTGGCAAATTTCCAAAACTATCAAAATATCTGCATTCCTCATCCGCCTTATAGTAAGCTACCCAATGAGTTCCAGCTCCAGTTGACGAGTCCAAATTAACGATGCCGCATTCTCTTTTTCTTACATTTTTCGGTAAGGAGTTTCTCATGTAAACCCCTCTAAAATGTGGGATATGTTTGCGTGCGAAGTTTATAATATCAATGTTCGAAAGCGGTTTATTGGGCAGCTCATTTATAAAAAATTAATTTTTTTATTTGTGGTTATACCAAAACCTTTTTGATACGGTTTTAAATAGAGTCCACTACCTAAAGCAATGGCCTCCATTTTTCTATTATGACGTTTATTCTCTTCTAGCTCTTTTTTTGCATTCTTAGCACTATTAATGCTTCTAGCAATAGCTGCTCCACCAGATGCCATTCCTCCTAATGCACTGAGCGCTGTCAAGATTGGTACAAGTGGTAAAAAACCTCCAATTTTAGGAACGTTGATTACTCTAGGAATAACAACAGTATTTTTCTTATTTCCAATGGTCTTAGACATAGCTTTTCGGGCTACTTTAATCGCAGCTTGAATGTCAAGTGGTTTTTCTTTCTTTAACACTCGTGTTGCGTCTCGAACAAGAGTCATAAATTTCTTTTTATTTTTACATGGTTTTCGTTTCTTTTGCTTTTGTGGAAGTCCCATACCAAATTTTTTCTTTGCTTTCATTGCGTTTGTTACGAAATATGCAGAGGATTTTTCACCGAGAGTACTATCAGATGCTTTTACACGCTCCCACGCTCTTTCAGCTAGTATTGTGTCAGCTTTATGACGACTTTCCAGATCTTTATATTTAGAATAGGCTATATCGTGCTCTCTACAAGCGGCATCCAAGGGATTTATTCCTTTGTCACCACGTGCTAAACGAGCTTTAAGCTTTGTTCCTGGACCACAAAACTGATATCCCGGTATGTGCAGCTCAACTGGTAGGGAGTTTATTATTTTATTGACAATACCTCTTCCTAGGTAGAGTGGTGGTTTGTTACTACTAGTTTTATAAAAGCGCAGCACCATTTTATTTGTTGTTTATTCTTCAATGAGATTTTAGCAAGTAACGATCTACTCAAAAGAGTTACATTAATATGCGTTTGATCAAACAAAAAAATGACATAGAAGTAAAAAATATCGATTGTAAAAATGGTGATGTCAAACAACTTAGACATAGTAGCTTGTTACCCAATTCAATACGAGCTCTAATTGTCGGACCTTCAAATTGTGGGAAAACCAATGTTATGATTAGTTTAATTGAAAGCCCTAACGGATTAAAGTTTGAGAATATTTACTTATATTCAAAGTCATTATATCAGCCTAAATATGAATACTTAAAAACACTTATAGAACCAATAAAAGGAATGGGTTACTTTACATTTTCTGAAAATGAAAATGTTGTTGCACCCAGCGATGCCAAAAAGAACTCTATAATGATTTTTGATGACGTAGCATGTGAAAAACAGGATAATATTCGAGCATACTTCTGCATGGGCAGACATAAAAGTATAGATGCGTTCTATTTGTGTCAAACGTATACACGCATCCCAAAGCATCTTGTGCGTGACAATGCAAACCTAATTATTATGTTTAGGCAGGATGAAGTCAATATGAAACATGTGTATCAGGATCATGTAGGCGTAGACATGTCGTTTGATGCATTTAAGAATATTTGTCAATTTTGTTGGAGAGAAAAATATGGATTTTTATTAATAAGTAAAGATGACCCGCTAGAAAATGGACGTTATAGAAGGGGGTTTGCTGATTTTATTCAAATTTAAAATAAAATAAAATGCAAGAAACTAGTACTATTAATTCACTTATCAATAATCTTTCGAAATGGCAACAACACTAACGTTGACGGGTAACAACTCGATTTTAATAGCTAATTATCATCCTCCCATAGAATTAAGTGGGAGCTATGAATGTGCACTAATTGATTTTCATATGTACAACTCGGTCCCAAATGTGGACTACGATAATAATTTATTCCATATTGGGGAGCATATTTTCGAGATACCTGTGGGATCATATGAGCTTAGTGATATAAGTGAATTTATTAAAGAGAAAATGAAGAAAATAGAGCCCAATGAATTAAAGCACCCGCTAATCGAGAGCAATAATAATACCCTTCAAGTAGTGATTTCATCTAAAAAAGATTCAATATATTTTAACAAAGAGCGTTCTATCGGTCAATTATTTGGATTTAATAAAAGAGAACTAAAACCAAATGCAACGCATATATCAGATCAACCTGTTGACATTTTAAAAGTAAATACGATTCGTCTAGAATGTAACATTGTAAGCGGTTCATATGTAAATGAGGTATCAAGTCATGCTCTGCATGAGTTTGCACTCAACGTTCCGCCAGGCTATAAATTGAGTGAGAAACCAAATAATCTTATTTATTTGCCAGTTAATACGAGCGAGATACAGTCATTAATAATACGGATCGTTGATCAGAACGGAAACTTGGTTAATTTAAGAAAAGAGGTTGTGACACTTCGCTTACACTTGAGGCGCCGATAATGATTATTTATAATAATAAAAACGTGCGCTATCCACCCCCAGCGAGCACTTTGAGTTCTACTACAGAAGGATACAGGTCGACGAAAAAAGTACTAACACCTGAGAACAAATTATTTTTAAAATCTCTGGGTCTAAAAATAAAAAAATAATGAGTAGTGTATTGAATGTTCGAGAGAAAGCCTATTCGGATGAGAGTATAATCAAGAAAGAATATCATAGTTACTCTCCCTATCTACAAGCATTTAAAAGCAATGATGAAGTTAGGATTACTATTCAGAATCAGGACTTATATGTATTGCCTTGTGAGAGTTTTATTAATGTTGAGGGCACAATTTGTTTGGCGGATAACTCGCTTGCTGTAGATGGAAAACTTAAAAACAATTGTATGAGTTATCTCTTTGACGAGGTTCGTTATGAATTAAATGGAATTGAAATTGACCGTACTCGATTTGTTGGTATTTCAACAACCTTAAAAAACTACGCTTCCTTAAACAACACGGAGAGCTGCATGTTAGAGAATTATGGCTGGTTCAATGGAAATGATAGAGAGTTGGCGAACGGATACTTTAATTTTTCTATACCTCTTAAATATTTACTTGGATTTGCTGAAGATTATAACAAGGTCTTACTAAATTGTAAACATGAATTGATATTACTCATGACTAAAAATATGGAAGATGTATACTACACTAAAATTGGAACTAAGGAGTATAAGCTAAATATTTCTAACATTGTATGGAAAATACCACATGTAACTCTGAGTGATGAAAAGAAGTTACAAATGTTTAGTCTGACTAAGAGTGGAGGCTCACTTCCACTTGCATTCCGCAGCTGGGATTGTTACCTGAATCCAACATTACCCGAAGGCACACAACATGTTTGGAATGTTAAGCTAGCAGCTAATAGAGAACGCCCTCGATTTGCGATAATAGCTTTTGTAGTGGACGATAAACTAACACATAATCATTTGAGGAATTTAAAAGTGTATCTGAACTCGGAGAACTTTCCGTACGATGACATGAACATTAATTTTAAGCATGAACGATACGCAAGTTTGTATGATATGTATACAGGATTTCAAGCAAGCTACTACATGAAGGAGTCTGAGCCATTACTAACACCTATAGAGTTTAAAGAGAAAGCACCAATGGTTGTTGTAGACTTGTCACATCAGAATGAAACAGTTAAAACAGGGCCAATCGATGTAAGAGTTTCAATTGATCTCGATAGTGTTAGTGTGAGGAATACTAAGGTATATTGCCTGCTTATGCATGATCGATTAGCAGAGTATTCGCCTTTGACTGGAATAGTTCAACGCATCGTTTAAAACCAATTTAGTATAGAATCAAGTTGTAGTTGATAATCATTGAAACTAATTAAACTAAATATTATGTACCCTCTCTTAATTAAATAATAAATAGAAACATGATGAAATTAATAAGAAAATAATTTTTATTTTATTCAAGTATACTAGCATAAACATTTACATTTTCAGATACCTCAAATTGAGAGTTTTCTAAGATGAGAAATAATTTAAATAAATTATTTAGTGCACATTGATTTACTATTTCTTTGTGTATTCTACAATTTGTAAAGAAGTTTGGAGATTGCGCTAAGCTCTGTTCAAGATTTACATCTATTATTTTTGTGTGTAAAAATTTATTTAAGAACTCTTTTTAGCTCTTCCTCTTACTACTACAGTTGCGTAACTATTCAATGGCTTTAGTATTTCACCAAGACTTAGATAAGAGATGTCACCTTCAGACCAATCTAAGCCGTCCACATACTGTTTGGTTATCTTTAAGGTTTTCCTAGTCACTTCATCCAGCTCCCTCATGTGGTAGGGTGGTTTAAAGTGAAAAAAATTGGGTGTGACGGATCCAGCTTGCATAAATGCCAACTCTTTGACAAACATCTGTCTTTCGTTTCCGAATACATATTGAAAGTCAACTAAAATACATGAGTTTCTATCTAGAATAACCATTTTTCCTCCAGCGTTAATGATGTACTGAGAAATTATTCACAAATCAAAACCTTTAATATTATGGTTTATCTTATTTTGCGTTTAGTTTGAAAAGGCAGATAAGAGAGGATGGATACGCTTCACTTGAAAAAAACTAAAAATTCAAGGAAAATTCAAGATCATGAAATAATTTTTGGATTTGAGTACTTTGTTAGTCTAGAGCTTAAACTAAAGTGTGGGTTTTCTACGACTAGAGATTTCACACCTATGGTTTGGCTGCAGCAACATAAACGTAACTTTATTGGATTGCAAAAAGAGGAGTGGATTCAATTATTAACTTTTAAGGAGTACATCCAAATGAAACTGGAGCACTTTGACTTCTTAATGCCAGATACAATAATTGAACATCCAATGCTTGAGACCGTTAAGTGTCATTTTAAAATTCGAAAATCAGATAGGCAACGAATATTAATACTCAATCAGTATGGTAATAGAGTTGAATTTGATAGCGACTCATGGAGGACGCTTATAAGATTAGGAATTTTTTTAACAACATTTTTGTGTTGGAACACATTATTGAAAAATCAAATAAAGAATATATATTATAACTATATTATTCCAAAGTGTATAGAGATGCGTAAATATAGTATACAACTTTCAGATTTAGAAGCAACTTATGATTATGAGTCAGAAATTGATCTTACTCGGTTACTGTTTGAAATTTCAAAAAAGATGGGTAAAGAAATAAAAAGGGATGTTAATATTTTTAGGACACAATTTCATCATAATATGAAACTAAATAAAAAATGAAATGCTTTGAGGAAAGTTAAAATAATCATTTAAGTCAGTCTTAAATAAACGTTTGCCGAGTATACTACAATATGGAGCTGAATTCTAACTTTGGATTTAAAACAATTGTCAAGAAAATCGATCATTTTTTAAAAGAGTTTGAGGAAATGATTTTTCCTGAACATCATGAATTGCTTGAAGAATATCGAGAATTTTTCTTGGCGTACGAAAACTGCCATCTAGTTACATCCAAATTTGGCGAGCATCTTTCAGCGTGCAGCTGGTCATCCGATTTAACTACAGAGGGAGTCGACACATGTGGATGCTTTTACTACAGCATGCGTCTGACAAGGCTAGAACGCCTAATGGCAAAATATAAAAATTTAAACAAAAGAATTAACAAACAACGTTTAAGCCAATAAGGCAAAACAATTTTATTAGTACTAGATTTAAGAATAAAGAATAAAATAAATAATAAATAAATAAATAGCATACATAGAAAGAATAATAAATAAACTATACAACTTAAACCAAACTACCTCTTTTATTCGTTTTGAGGTCAATGCAGGATATAAGATTTTCCTAGCACTTGACCAAAATAAAAACAGGTATATATAATATATATATATATAATACCAAAGGTTAGAAAGGGATGGTGCTAAATATTTAAATATCAAGCCCAAAGGATTGGAAAATAGTTTTCATATTAAGGATGGTGGGGACCAATCAAAATCGTATAAGGGGGCGTGGCTCATTAAATTAATACAAGCAGGATCACTTTCCCCCTCTAACACACATTCTCCTCCTAACACTTTCCCCCTATAACTCTTTCCCCCTCTAACATACAATCTCCTTCTAACACTTTCTCTCTCTAGCTCTTTCCCCCTCTAACACACATTCTCCTTCTAACACTTTCTCTCTCTAGCTCTTTCCCCCTCTAACATACATTCTCCTTCTAACACTTTCTCTCCCTAACTTTTTCCCCCTCTAACACATTTTAATCTTAATCAACAAGTATCAATACTCTTGCTTAGAAGCAATGTATTGATCCTGCCGCTGCTGCTGCTGCTGGTGCTGCTGCTGCGTAGGAAAATTCCCATGCCTTGTTCACAAAACTCCAGTACATCGAACAAGCGTTCGCTTGTCTCTAATCTCTCTCCTTTCTTCCTTTGCACACTGCTTCTCATGACCATAAACATTAATTTTTTGACGTGTGTTGCAGGTTAACAATGCTACGCACGTCAAAGAGGCGCACAATTGACTCTAACACTAGTTAGGTAAATAGCCAAATCTGTTCCGCTGATCACTGCTTCTCAAGAATCTTGTTGTTGTTGTCCTTAAGAATGCCATCTATGATTGTGGCTAGCTTGCAGGCGTACAATGTGACGCAGGTTGAACAGGTGCGCACTTGACTCCAAATCCTATGATCACTGCTTCTCACAGATGCTGCTGATAATGTGGTGGCCTAGGAATGTAAATCCTTTGTTCTCCCCCCTAGTCTTATCAAAGGAGGGACACGATCATGGGAAAAATGGGCATAAATTAAAATATTGTAGGAGTCAAAAAACAAAGGATCGAAAAAAGGGTAATAAAATTTAATGAGGTCATAAATTATAATATTGTAAGGGTCAAAAATCAAGGGGTCGAAAAAAGGGTCATAAAAATTAATGGGGTCATAAATTGTCGGCATCCCTTTGAGTTAGAACCACCAGTTCCCTCCTCCTAGAGTCTTTTTTTTTTTGGGGGAAAACTGGGGGATAAAGAACCCCCCCAAAAAAAAACAAAAAACGCACAAAAAAAAAAAAAAATTTTTTGTACGCCCCCTCTTAAAAAATAAAAAAAAAAAGGTCCGCTTTCTTTACAAAAAAAAAACAAAAAAAAATTTAGGGAATTCCAACAAAAACTATATCAAGGTAGAACTCAAAACCCAATCAATTACCAACAAAATCCGTTCAGAACAAATGCACCAAATCCACCATTTAAAAGAAGACGCCAAGGCTATAGTGAACAGTCAAAAATGGACACATCCGAAAATTTTCATCAAACAGCCTCGGAATTGAAAATAGAACACCGTTCATAAATATAATTATGAACGATATTCCTTTGAAATGCTTAGTAGATACAGGTTCGTCGATAAATTTAATGAGCAAAAATTTCCTTAATTATAAAATATCAAAAGAAAATATTATTTGTCATACAATATGTGTAAAAGTAACTTTAAACGAAAGGATATCGTTAGCACCAAGAAGACTTGTCCGACCGAAAAAAAATTTTACATTCATGATTTCTCAAAGAAATTTGACATCTTATTAGGACAAACGTTCCTAACAGATTGTAAAGCTAAGATCAACTACGAGGAAGAGTTCATACAACTTGGAGATTTCCAATTCTTATTCAAGTATGATATCGAAGATAAAGGGTTAAACGAAAACTTAGAAGAATGTTTAGATCCACCACTAACAAGAGATTTGCATATAGCTTATGCACTGGAAAATGAGTTTTTAGAAACCAATCAGTTCAGATTAGAGCATCTCAATGCAGAAGAAAAAAGGGAGTTAACAAATGTTTTATTTGAATTTAAAGATATCCAGTATAAAGAGGGTGATAATCTGACCTTCACTAATAATATAAAACATACAATCACCACCAAACATGAAGACCCCATTTACAAAAGACCATATAGGTACGCACAAAGCTTCGACGAAGAAGTAGATAAACAAATAAAAGAAATGATGAAACAAGGTATCATTCGTGAATCAAGTTCACCCTATTGTTCACCAATCTGGATAGTACCCAAGAAAAGTGACGCCTCAGGCATAAAGAAGTTTCGCATAGTCGTAGACTACCGCAGTCCCAACGAGATAACCATCAGTGACAAATATCCTATACCTTTAGTGGACGAAATATTAGACAAGTTAGGAAGATGTCAATACTTTACCACCATTGACTTAGCGAAAGCGTTTCATCAAATCCAAATGGACGAAAAATCCATACCGAAAACTGCATTCTCAACTAAAAACGGTCATTTCGAATATACACGGATGCCATTCGGTTTCAAGAACGCACCAGCAACATTTCAACGTTGCATGAACAATATTTTAGGAGACATAGTCTACAAAAATTGTTTAGTATAATATATATAGACGACATAATAGTGTTTTCCACTTCATTGGAAGAACATATATTATCACTGAGAAAGGTTTTCGAAAAGCTAAGAGAAGCAAATTTAAAATTACAGCTAGATAAATGCGAATGGATGAAAAAAGAAAACAGATTTTTTAGGTCACATTATAACAGTAGACGGAACTAAACCGAATCCAAATAAAATTGAAGCAGTTAAAGCATTTCCAATACCTAAAACACCGAAAGAAATAAAAAAAATTCTAGGTCTATGTGGATTTTATCGAAAGTTCATACCCAACTTTGCCAAAGTAGCAAAGCCAATTACACTTAAGCTAAAAAAGGGAGCAAAAATAAATATAAACGAAAAAGAGTATAAAGAAGCATTCGAAAAATTAAAATTACTCATTATGTCTGACCCAATATTAATTTATCCTGACTTTAACAAGAAATTTTCACTGACAACAGACGCAAGTAATTATGCACTAGGAGCAGTTTTATCACAGGATCACAAGCCAATATGCTTTGCAAGCAGGACCCTGAATGAACATGAAATTAATTATTCCGCAATAGAAAAAGAACTCTTGGCTATAATATGGGCCACCAAAAATTTCAGATCATATCTTTTCGGTAGAAAATTCGAAATACTAAGCGACCACAAGCCTTAAGTATGGTTAGAAAACATTGAGGACCCAAATATGAAATTACAGAGATGGAAAATCAGGCTTAACGAATTCGATTATGAAATTAAATATTTACCAGGTGAAGAGAATTATGTAGCAGATGCACTTTCAAGAATTAAATTAGAGGAAAATTTCATGGGAGATAATAAAAGAATATTTATGTGCAAAAAATTGTGTAGTATATTTCCCACACAATGGAGACTACGAAACATTTCAAAAAGCTTATGTAGACATAATAAGTACAAACAATCCAATTAGAACAATGAGAGCAACCACCAAATTAATTGGCATCCAAACTTATTTAGACTTTAAAGAAATCATTATGAAAAACCACAGGAAGCTTTTACATCCAGGTATAGAAAAAACAATAGCTTTGTTTAAAACAAATTATTATTACCCAGAATACCAGATATTAATCCAAAATATAATAAACGAATGCGAAGTTTGCAATATAGCGAAAACAGAACATAGAGATACAAAGTTTACCTTTGAACTAACCCCCGAAATCTACAACCCAAGAGAAAAATATGTAATAGATTTTTACATGGTAGACAACAAACAGTCATGCATAGATGTTTATTCGAAATACGCTACATTAGTTGAAGTAAATGGAAAAGATTGCCTAGAAGCGAAAAGAGCAATCCTTAAAATATTCAATGACATGGGAAAACCGATAGAAATAAAAGCAGATAAAGATTCAGCATTCATGTGCGCAGCTCCTAAAATATGGTTAGAGTCAGAAAATGTTAAAATAGATATAACAATAGCCAAAAACGGAATTTCAGACGTAGAAAGATTTCATAAAACAATTAACGAAAAACTGAGAACCATAAACACTGATACTGACCCCGAAAACAAATTAACAAAGTTCGAAACAATCCTTTATACGTACAACCATAAAATAATACACAGCACAAAAGGCAGAACCCCAGCAGAGATTTTCATATACGCAGGAACACCAACTCATGATACCCAAGCAAAGAAAATCAACAAGATCAATAAATTAAATGAAAAAAGAAAAACATTTGAAATAGACAAAAATTACAGAGAAATGCCCCTAGTGAAATCCAAAAGACTGCGGCATACTCGATACCACTATTAAAACCGTTAAAAAGAGGCCTGATTTAAAAGGGGTACGGATGCGGCAGGGGTGTACGCTGCCTTAAAGATTTTCCGATGCAGATGGGGATGCCACAAGCTATCTTCCTTACAAATTTTGTGACTCTAGCTCAAAGTTTGTAAAAGGTGGTGAAAGGGGGGGCTGGGGGCGGTATGGGTGGGCGTGGCATCCAAATTTTTGATGCAGATCTATGTGGAATGTCAATTGCTATCTTCATACCAAATTTGGTGAATCTAGCTCGAACTTTGTAAAAAAATGGAAAGGGGGGCTGGGGGTGGTATGGGTGGGCGTGGCATCCAAATTTTTGATGCAGATGTATGTGGAATGTCAATTGCTATCTTCATACCAAATTTGGTGACTCTAGCTCGAACTTTGTAAACAGTGGGGAAAGGGAGGCTGGGGTGGTATGAGTGGGCGTGGCATCCAAATTAGTGATGCAGATCTTTGTGGAATGTCAATTGCTATCTTCATACCAAATTTGGTGAATCTAGCTCGAAGTTTGTAAAAAGTGGGGAAAGGGGGGCTGGGGTGGCATGGGTGGGCGTGGCATCCAGATTTTTTATGCAGATCTATGTGGAATGTCAATTGCTATCTTCATACCAAATTTGGTGACTCTAGCTCGAAATTTGTAAACAGTGGGAAAAGGGAGGCTGGGGTGGTATGAGTGGGCGTGGCATCCAAATTAGTGATGCAGATCTTTGTGGAATGTCAATTGCTATCTTCATACCAAATTTGGTGAATCTAGCTCGAACTTTGTAAAAAAATGGAAAGGGGGGCTGGGGTGGTATGAGTGGGCGTGGCATCCAAAATTTTGAAGTAGTTCTATGTGGAATGTCAATTGCTATCTTCATACCAAATTTGGTGAATCTAGCTCGAAGTTTGTAAAAAGTGGGGAAAGGGGGGCTGGGGGTGGTATGGGTGGGCGTGGCATCCAAATTAGTGATGCAGATCTATGTGGAATGTCAATTGCTATCTTCATATCAAATTTGGTGAATCTAGCTTGAACTTTGTAAAAAGTGTGGAAAGGGTGGCTGGGGGCAGTTTGGGTGGGCGTGGCATCCAAATTAGTGATGCAGATCTTTGTGGAATGTCAATTGCTATCTTCATACCAAATTTGGTGACTCTAGCTCGAAGTTTGTCAAAAGTGGGGAAAGGGGGGCTGGGGGTGGTATGGGTGGGCGTGGCTCCAAAACTTTGATGCAGATTTTTGGGGGTCGTTGCCAGCTATCTTCCTACCAAATTTGCTGGCTCTAGCTCCACAACTCTGGAAGATACACGCATTCCCTTTTTTGACGAAGCGTTGGGGTGGATGGGGCGGCTAGGGCAGTATTGTTGGGCGTGGAGATATAGCCATTTCTGATTTCAAAATGTTGGGGGGCTGGGGGCGGAATGGGTGGGCGTGGCTCCAAAATTTTTGATGCAGTTTTTTGGGGGATGCTAGTAGCTATCTTCTTACCAAATTTGGTAGTTCTAGCTGTAAGGATGTGCGAAATATGTGGATTTATCGGTTTTGAGCTATCCAATTTATCGATTTTCCAGCCCCCCAGTTATCGTAGAACCCTCATCTTCACACTTTAATTTACTATCCCATAGATAAAGAGAATTGGAAATTTTCAAGTCTTTAGCTTGAAGGGTGTGGAAAAACCTTGCATACATACGGACGGACAGACGGGCAGACGGTCAGACGGACAGACGGACAGACACCATGACGGACATTGCACAAAACCAATATACTTTTTACTTTCGGTATCGAGTATAAAAACAGGAAATATCAAAAAAGTAGGCGACAAACATTTTGAAGAAACTAACAGAGGTAGAAAAATCCTTCATTATCAAAAAAAATTCAAAAAACAAAAGAAAACTAACGTAAGCAAATATAACAATTCCAGGTCAACTGAAGCTGCTAACGATACACTTGTTACAATTAATAATCCTAATCACAACAATAATACCATGTAACACCCAATCGATAGAAATCAATCAAATAAAAGCGCAAAACGGATACCTTATGCTAAAAACTGGTCTACTTAGTATTACACAGGAATATGAATACCATTGCCTCACAATAAATTTAACTAAAACTGAAGAAACACGAAACAATCTATTGCAACAAGCGGAAACCTTTAAATTCTTACCACAAATAGAATACCTAATAGAAAAACTAGAAAGAGAGATGAACGGAATAAAAATAGTAAAAAGACAGAAACGAGGACTATTGAATATAATAGGAACAGCATATAAATACTTATTCGGCACCTTGACCGAAGAAGACAGAACAGAATTAGAAAACAAAATAAATAACTTAGAAGAAAACAGCATTCAAATAAATGAATTAAACAAGATAATAGAAGCAGTAAATCATGGCCTTAGTATTATAGAAAACATGTCAGAAGGTTCACAACAAGATACAAAACAAAACCTAATACTATTTAACTTACAACAATTCACAGAGTATATTGAAGATATCGAAATGGGCATGCAATTGACTAGATAAGGGATCTTTCACCCAAAACTACATAAACACGACTACTTAGAAAATGTAGACACAGAAAAGTTATTGAATATAAAAACTTCTACTTGGCTCAAATCAGATACGAACGAAATCTTAATAATCTCACACATACCAAAAAAGCTAACACAAAATCCATTACACACAATAATTCCTTACCCGGACGAAAACAAAAACATTTTAACAGAAAATATAAAAGACTAGTAAGTGGCCCGCTCGTTTATTTCCAATGCATTGTCATTTCTCGCAGTCAAAATAGCACGTTCTGAAAACCATTCGAGTGATTTTTGAGAGATATTTGTAATATCCGGAAATATTTTTAGAGTTAGCTCTTCAATACTTTTCACAACATGACACAAAGTTGATGGTAAAGTTATTTTGCCATCATGGGTTGGAAATAATCCATTTCCTATTTGAAGAAGCATTTCTGCAAATTCACCAGCTATGCTATCACCTTTTAAGTGCACTCGCATATTCTTCGTTAATGCAATTTTCTGTATTTTGGGCCACAAAATTGAAGACTTTAAGCACGCATTTATTTCATCTGCTCTTGATCCTCTGGGGATCACTGGGAGAGTTTGTCGAAAATCACCAGCTAAGAGAACAGTTATGCCACCCATTAAGTATTCACTATCTCGAATGTCTTTCAAAGATCGATCTACAGCTTCAAAAACACCTTTATGGCCCATAGTATACTCATCCCAAACAATAAGCTTGCAATCTTTAGCACAGCAGCAATATTAGATTGCTTTGAAATTGAGCAATGTGGTGTTTCTAAATGAATCAAATTAAATGGAATCTTAAGTGTAGAATGCGCTGTGCGACCACCATTAAGTAAAGTGGCTGCGATACCGAAAGAAGCAACGGCCAATGCAATTTTTTACTTTGCCGTACCTTTGCCAATAATAAATTTAAAAGATACGTTTTACCTGTTCCACCAGGTGCATCTAAAAAATTGATTTTTTCCTTTTTCTGCTTCAACGCTATGTAGTATCTTTTCGTATACTTGATTTTGCTCAGCAGTAAGGAGTAGCTCATTATTAACAACAAAATTATCGCAATTTTCATAATTTGTTTCTCTATGATATTCAATATTTGGAACAATTTCCTCGGATCTAATTGGTAATGGAAGTCCATAATAAGTCAAGTTTTGACCACCAATAGACAGTACAATATCTTCAATGTAAATAAGACATTTATTTAATACATTATTCACAATACTTTCATCAATATTTCTGTCTTGTGAAAAATGAAAGGCTCTTAAAATATCTTCTGAGAAACTCTCTTTATAAGTATTCCAAAGTTTAAGAGCATCTGAAATTTGACAAAATACTAACATTATTGCAAAAAGTTCTCTCAGTTTGTAGGATTTTGACATATGACAGCTTCGGCTATAGTTGAATCCCAGTGCTTATCATCTTCTAGTAATCCTAGAGCTTTACACGCCAATTGAAATGATGCGTATGCTATACCATAAACGGTTTTTAAATTTAAAAATGAAGTTGGGCCCCTTACAAAATGTAATAAAAGTCTTAAATAAAAACATTCGGTATTATTGGGATGAATAGTGTAAACTCTTCCCAAAGCTGAATCTCTTTTAACTCCAGGAAAATTTGGCACATCGTGCCCTCGTTTTCTTCTTTGAAATTCTTTATTGTTCCATGTAAAATACGATGGAACTTCACAATATAGAAGCGTTCTTGCAAACTCATCACGTGTGCATAGCTCAAAGAAGGCTAGCAAAGTGGTTTTGGGTGTATTGCTTAATCTGTCAAGTAATTGTTGCGGATTATTGGGGTTAAAATATATCTGTTGACCATTTTCTAAATGAACAGCTATGTGTGTAATAGCCGGAAAACGTTCATTTTTGGGAAATGCAAGGATTCTTCATACCGCTTCTGAGCTACTTATTTAACGGCCACTTTCGTACATATTAATTTCATTACGTTGGTCTCCAAGAGTAAATGATGCTTGATCACTGCCCTTGTTAACATATTTACAAATGTATTTAATAGACTTTACAGAACTACAATACTCAACATTTATGTGAGCTTCAAAACTTCTCAATAGTACACAGTTATAAGGCACAACCCAACGATTATCTATGCAATTACCATTTATATTAATTGCATTACCACCATCTTCTATCGATCTTCTACGATATAGCGGGAAACTATCTTTTCCCGTCACAGTTCCTTTAAGTAATTGTCGAGGAAACCTTTTGGTACATTTTCCATTTTTCATGCATGGCGATTTATTATTAAATGCACCGCAAGGACCATGAATCATATTTGACTTAACAATGTTAAATAACAAAGGATCCTCATCTGCGTTTGGTATTTCGGCACAGATAATTTTATCGATTTTATCTGGTCTTTTTTTATTTTCTTACCAAAGTAGAATATGTATATGTGGTAAACCCCGCTGTTGCCATTCCACAGAGTACATGAAACATTGCACGCTTCCAAACAAAGAACCTTTTGTCAATAGTGACATTAAAGCTTTAACTTTTAAATGAAAAACTCGAGCTATAATATCGTGACGATCATGCGGTTTTTGACCCGGTAATAAAACACTTTTTATGTCATACCATTGTGGATTGCATGTGAATGTTATGAAAAGATCTGGTCGCCCATAATGGCGAACATATGTCATAGCATCTTGAGTCTTTTCATGCATATATCGTGCAAAGCTTGTAAAAGAAGATGGTAAAATTACCATCTGACCAAGTTGAGCTGCGACAACATCTTGTTGGCTAATGCATCTTGTAGATGTATATAGCTATCTGCTCTGAGTTTCGCTTGATTGTAGCGAATATAATTTAACCTTTCTGTTTCAATTTTAGCATACATATCAACCAAAAACTGACTAAAAAGGAACGACAATAAATTAAATGATTTATCTCAGATTGACGAATCATTATTTTATAGCTGTAAAAGCTTAACGCAGATATCATTTTTTTGGTTCCTCCTTTTTTAATAATGGATTCCATTGTGGTATATCCACTGAATAGCCATCTTCGCCATAAGGAAATAGCAAAGGGTACTGTAAGGCATCGTATGAACGATGCACCTCACTTATACTATGTTATTTATTATTATGGCTTTCAATAATAATATCGCGCTTTTTAAATTGCTGACCAACAATAACTAAAGCTACTTCGCTTGATTGAGGTACATTGTAAAGCCCTTTGTGAGCACCAGCGGGTGTTCAATCAGCATGTATAATCAATTTATAGTCTTTAGTACTTGTTGGTATTTTATTGAGAGCCATTTTTAGATCTTTAACATAACGATTATGCTGATGAAACATACATTGAAGATCCTTTACTACGCTTAAGTCAACATTTGAAATATTTTTGCAACGTAGGTGAGCTTCCTTTTCATCATCACCAACAAAATACATTTGAAGAAACTGCATTTCTTCATTTGGCAAGGTCGGACACTACCAATTAGGTGATACACTTGTCCTTGGACTTTAAAGGTTGACCAACATTCATTTATAATTTTTGTACTTCCAAAAGAAGTCATTTGAAAGCAGCTGTTATACTTTCTTATACGATCAATGAAATGATCATGCTTTGGATGTCCACCAATTATTAAGCTTTTAAGTGGATCAGGCAAACTTTCATTTTGTGCAAGTTTAACTTTTCCTGCCTTGCAACAAATACCCAAAGGCTCATTTTTCCATTTTAAAGCATTACAATGTTTGCATATCAAATTCATACTACCAAGTTGAGTAATTTTATCTGACTTGTAAGCTATTTCAAAATCATAGTTTAAGCCAGGCTTGGCTTTAACACTCCATGCACGCAAACGCCTTTCTTGACGTGCATCAGGATTATTAGCCTGATGTCTTCTCACTACAACTCTATTAACATCAGGATTATTAACACGATATCTTTTTGATGATTCTATGCGCTTATTCCTATTGATATCACTATATTTTTCAGATGACATTTATTTTACCCTTTTTTTCTGTTTTGCCGGCGAGTCGACTACGTCTTTTAACAGGATTTTTAACATTTTCAGTAATACATTCACTTGACGTATCAGAATGTTGAGTTAATACTTCCTCTAAAGGAATATAAACATCAAAATGTCCATTCATTAATGGACCGGTAAAACGCAATCTTTTTACAGGATGCATATTATTTCCGAATGCTTGTAATAAATTTCCATTTTGAAAAACTTACATTTTGAAAATTTAAATTAACAGCATAAAATTTGATCCAAATCGGTTAAGAAACACAGGAGATATTTTATATTAAAGTTAAAGTCAAGAAAAACTCACTTCTGCAAGTCATTTTAATACACGGGCTCAGGGTATCTTTTAGTCGGGATTTCTCGACTAAAATCTTCTTACTTGTTTTCAGATTCGCTCATTCTCGTGTTGTGCTGACAGTCGGCAATTCAACACCTGCATCATTAATTGAGCGCTGTTGGTCCCAAACCCAAAGAGGCAGCTTAAAACTTGAACACGCTCGCGCATCGCTCTTCATGTTCGGCGCTAGATGACAAATTATGTTTAAATCTCGCTCCGATCATGCGCCTTCGTTGTTGGCTATTTCGGCTTACTCTCTTATGTATGCGCGCGCTCTGCAAGTCAAACAAAGAGCGTTGTATCGTTACCTTCTTCGCACGCACTGAATCAATGCAAAACATATCTAAGAGGCTGCAGTTAAGTGAATTGTATATTGCCTTTAGCTTTAATTTAGTGTGAGTGCGGAGGAGCTAGGGTTATTAAACTTTATGATTGACTTGCAAAGCGCGCACATAAAATAGAGAGTGAACGTAAATGAGCAACAACAAAGGAGCATGATCGGAGCGAGATTTCAAATTATCTGATTATCATAAGAGCAACCCGCACGCTTATGTGAACGCCCTTTGCTTAAGGCCTGTACGCAGACGCCTGTACAGCTCCCGTACAGCAAAAACTTCATATAAAAAAAATGGTCCCGTACAGCTTCAGTACAGTACGTACATTTAAGGTCTGCAGTTCTGTTAGCTACTGCTGGTACGGTAGTGTTGAACAATGAAAATGTTAAAATGTTATGTTAAAATGCTACGGGCAGTAAATAGCTTTCAGCAGCTATTTACGGTTGTAAAAAATGCAACAACATGTCGGGCAAGAGCCGGCTTATACATTTTTCGGATAATATTAACAAAGTTGACCTAATTCAGGCTCCAATAGAGCCATACTTATTGTTTTGGCAGTCAATGCTGCGCAAGAAGTAATAAATAAAAATATATTTATTAATTAATAAGATACAATTTAAATAACATATAAACTGGATTGTACTGCCATTGATCTATGGCAGGGTATAGATTATTAGAAGCAGGGCGTTAGCTGTACTCAAACACAAAAGTAGCGCGCGAATCATTATTTTGAAATCAAGTGTACAAAACACAGTTGCATTTCCGATTTATTTACAAAAAACAATTAGCCTACCGCCACAATATGTGAATTTTTCAACACTTGTCGTTACAGCCGTAAAACTCATGTATACTGTACGGGAGCTGTACGGGGCTCATGCGTACAGGCCTTTATTCGAAATTGTATATCAATAATATATGAATAATGTAAGTGTGTCACGTTTTGTCTAAGTTATATAAGCAGCAAGTAGGCGAATCCACCCCCATAACATATTCTGGTGTGGGAAATTTTTCTAGACGCACCAAGTTTTGTTATGTTGTTGTTGTTTTTTTTTTTTTAAATCAATGACACCAACAAAAAGTAGCAGTGCGGGCCAAAAAACAACACTTACAACAAACGCTACTTGGGTCGTAAATCAATTGTCAAAGGCACACAAATTTGAAAAAAAAAAAATGTGCACTGTGCGAAGTGAAACATGTACATAAAATTATGAATATTATTTTCAAGCGCATTGTTCACTTAATTGTGTATGCACTTATTCATTAAGAAGCGGAAATCCGTTTTTTTTTTGCAAGTGTACGAACCTTTTTTTTATGACTTTGCTTGTGCGCCGCGAAGGCGTTGCTGCGTATTTGTTTTGTTTTTGTATTCTCGCTCGCGATCAAACTCTCAGCTTGTGCGACAATCAGGCGACAGTAGTGGAATGGGTACTTGTTGTAATTGTAATTTGTTTTTTAAAATGGGTAAAAAGTGCTCCAAATCGTATGGGAGGTACTTAAAGGAGTTGTCCAAATAAAAATTCCCTTCTTAGTGCTCACCTCCTACCTGCATGGAAAATTGTGTGAAAATTTCAGCCTTCTAGCTCTTTTCGTTTAGACTGTGGCTCTTCCATTCTCATCAGGACAAACTCTTTTATATATATAGATTAGAAATTATTTTTTAAATTTTTAGTTCAATGTTTTTAAAAGCGTATTTTTTAAATTTTTCAAACTACATACAGTGGCAGCATCGCATAATCGGACACTTGCTTCCTTAGTACAAACATGCTCAAAAAGTATAACGAAATGCGTTAAAATTGTTGTTCTTTAAAATTTATTATAACTTTATAGTATTGGCTATCTAAATCACAAAAAAAAACTCATATTTTCTAAAGAGAACAGTTAGTTTACAGCGAAAAAAGAAAAAAAGTCAATTTTTGAGGCTCAACGAATAATCGGACACCTCCAAAAATTGTATGAAAAAATTAACTAATTAAGTAATTAAAAAAATAAAAAAAATTTTCAATTCTCTTTATCTATGGGATAGTAAATTAAAGTGTCAAGATGAGGGTTCTACGATAACTGGGGGGCTGGAAAATCGATAAATTCGATAACTCAAAACCGATAAATCCACGTATTTCGCACATCCTTACAGCTAGAACTACCAAAATTTGGTAAGAAGATAGCTACTAGCAACCCCCAAAAAACTGCGTCAAAAATTTTGGAGCCACGCCCACCCATTCAGCCCTCAGCCCCCCGCATTTTGAAATCAGAAATGGCTATATCTCCCACAGTTTTTGAGCTATAGCCACCACATTTGGTGCCAAGATAGTTGATGATGACCCCCCAAACACTGCATCAAAAGCTTGGATGCCACGCCCACCAATACTGCCCTAGCCGCCCCCATCCACCCCAACGCTTCGTCAAAAACGGGAATGCGTGTATCTTCCAGAGTTGTGTAGCTAGAGCCAGCAAATTTGGTAGGAAGATAGCTGGCAACGACCCCCAAAAATCTGCATTACCCATTTTGTCCCCCCTTTCCCCACTTTTTACAAACTTTGAGCTAGAGTCACCAAATTTGGTATGAAGATAGCAATTGACATTCCACAAAGATCTGCATCACTAATTTGGATGCCACGCCCACCCATACTGCCCCCAACCCCCCTCTTCCCACTTTTTACAAAGTACGAGCTAGAGTCACCAAATTTGGTATGAAGATAGCGATTGACATTCCACATAGATCTGCATCACTAATTTGGATGCCACGCCCACCCATACCACCCCCAGCCCGCCTTTCCCCACTTTTTACAAACTTCGAGCTAGATTCACCAAATTTGGTATGAAGATAGCGATTGACATTCCACATAGATCTGCATCACTAATTTGGATGCCACGCCCACCCATGCCACCCCCAGCCCCCCTTTCCACACTTTTTACAAACTTCTAGCTAGAATCACCAAATTTGGTATGAAGATAGCAATTGACATTCCACATGGATCTGCATCACTTACTTGGATGCCACGCCCACCCATACTGCCCCCAGCCCCCCTTTCCCCACTGTTTACAAAGTTCGAGCTAGAGTCACCAAATTTGGTATGAAGATAGCAATTGACATTCCACATAGCTCTGCATCAAAAATTTGGATGCCACGCCCACTCATACCACCCCCAGCCCCCCTTTCACCACTTTTTACAAAGTTCGTGCTAGATTCACCAAATTTTGTATGAAGATAGCAATTGACATTCCACAAAGATCTGCATCACTAGTTTGGATGCCTCGCCCACCCATACTGCCCCCAGCCCCCCTTTCCACACTTTTTACAAACTTCTAGCTAGAATCACCAAATTTGGTATGAAGATAGCAATTGACATTCCACATGGATCTGCAGCAAAAATTTGGATGCCACGCTCACCCATACCGCCCCCAGCCCCCCTTTCCCTACTTATTACAAATTTCGAGCTAGAGTCACCAAATTTGGTATGAAGATAGCAATTGACATTTCACAAAGATCTGCATCAAAAATTTGGATGCCACGCCCACCCATACTGCTTCCAGCCCCCCTTTAAACACTTTTTACAAACTTCAAGCTAGAGTCACCAAATTTGGTATGAAGAAAGCAATTGACATTCCACATAGATCTGCATCTAAAATTTTGATGCATCGCCCACCCATACCGCCCCCAGCCACCCCTTTCCCCACTTTTTACAAACTTCGAGCTAGAATCACCAAATTTGGTATGAAGATAGCAATTGACATTCCACATAGATCTGCATAAAAAATTTGGATGCCACGCCCACATATACCGCCCCCAGCCCCCCTTTCCCCATTTTTTACAAACTTCGAGCTAGAATCACCAAATTTGGTATGAAGATAGCAATTGACATTCCACATAGATCTGCATAAAAAATTTGGATGCCACGCCCACATATACCGCCCCCAGCCCCCCTTTCCCCATTTTTTACAAAGTTCGAGCTAGATTCACCAAATTTGGTATGAAGATAGCAATTGACATTCCACATAGATCTGCATCAAAAATTTGGATGCCACGCCCACATATACCGCCCCCAGCCCCCCTTTCCCACTATTACAAATTTCGTGCTAGAGTCACCAAATTTGGTATGAAGATAGAAACTTACATTCCACATAGATCTGCATCACTTATTTGGATGCCACGCAAACCCATATCGCCCCAGCCCCCCCCTTCCCCACCTTTTACAAACTTTGAGCTAGAGTCACCAAATTTGGTATGAAGAAAGCAACTGACATTCCACATAGATCTGCATCTAAAATTTTGATGCATCGCCCACCCATACCGCCCCCAGCCACCCCTTTCCCCACTTTTTACAAACTTCGAGCTAGAATCACCAAATTTGGTATGAAGATAGCAATTGACATTCCACATAGATCTGCATAAAAAATTTGGATGCCACGCCCACATATACCGTCCCCAGCCCCCCTTTCCCCATTTTTTACAAAGTTCGAGCTAGATTCACCAAATTTGGTATGAAGATAGCAATTGACATTCCACATAGATCTGCATCAAAAATTTGGGTGCCACGCCCACATATACCACCCCCAGCCCCCCTTTCCCACTATTACAAATTTCGTGCTAGAGTCACCAAATTTGGTATGAAGATAGCAATTGACATTCCACAAAGATCTGCATCACTAATTTTGATGCCACGCCCACCCATATCGCCCCAGCCCCCCCTTTCCCCACCTTTTACAAACTTTGAGCTGGAGTCACCAAATTTGGAAGGAATATAGCTGTTGGCATTCTCATCTGCATCGGAAAATCTTTAAGGCAGCGTACACCTCTGCCACATCCGTACCCTTCTAAAATCAGGCCTCTTTTTACCGGTTTTAATAGTGGTATCGAGTATGCCGCAGTCGGTTGCGTCCGACTGCAACGTTTCCACATGTTTTTATATAATTTATGTAACGTTAATTTATTATTAAGAAACCCAAAATGTTAAATCTTAAATATAAATAAATTATTGTTATTAGTGTTTATGTAAACATGTGTGAGTAGAGATTTATGTGTGAGTGGGGCGAAGATGTGTTGATGTCGGGGTAAGTTGGTTGTTGTTGTAATATGTTTATATGTTTGTTGTTGTTGTTATATGTTTAGGGAGTTGGTACGAGAATATGAATAGTCCAATTCATTGGTAGGGAGGGCACACATTGGGGGTAAATGCTAACACCTGTTTACCCAGTATATCCGTAAATTGTCCGATTATGTGAAGAATATCTGCTAGTCCGTTTGCTGTTCGTTTTCGTAAAAAAATATAAATTTTTGTTAGCCCGGCCCGCGCTTTATCGAGGTCGTATTCATCCCTGGGTAACCGATTTGCTAGCTGGCTATCGATACAGTGTTGGGAAAATAAGGCCGGATCTCAACACCATATACTTTAGAAATCTAATGACTTATCTTTAAAGTGATATGTAGATAGATATTTTCAATAAAAAAATAAAAAAACAAGTGGGTGTTGGAAGCGTCGGCTTTTGTCCAAAAGGCGGGGACTGGGGTCGCAGCTGTGGGTGTAGCCTGAATATTTTAAAATAAATTTTGGAGCTGGTTGCCAGCTACTTTGCTACCAAATTTAGTGACTCCAGTGGAAAGGTTGGAAAAAAAAATATATTTATATCAATGAGTGTGCTTGATAAGTCTATCTTGGACTTCAGACAGCTCCTTATTACTAAGCTCGTATGGAAAGCTTTCGGATCCCTTTCGACAGCGGATAACAAAACGATGCACATAGGCTATAGCCCGTAACGCTCTGTTGAAATCGGAGAAACGCTCATGAACGTCGATAGAGGGGAGAGTGGCCGCTAGGTTAGCCTTAATGGAACGCTGCTCTAAGTTAGTTTCCAACGAGGAATCCGAAGAGGAAGGCCACTGATCTCGGGCGAGCTTTAGCCATTCTGGTCCTTGCCACCACAACTTACTGTCCAGAAGTTCCTGTGGTGAAGCTCCCCTACTGGCTAGATCTGCTGGATTAAACTCACAGCGGACGTGAGACCATATCCCCGTGTCAGATGCTTGTTGGATTTTTGAGACCCTATTACCCACAAAGGTGGTCCAAGTGCAGGGGGGCTTGTTAAGCCAAGCTAAGACAATTGTGGAATCTGTCCAAAAGTAACAATCGACCTTTTCACTAGTCAATTGAGGAAGGAGTGCTCTGGTCAATTCTGTGAGAAGTACTGTACCACATAACTCAAGCCTTGGCTGGAAACAGTCTTGATTGGAGCTACTCGGGTCTTTGAAGTGAGGAGATGCATGTAGACCTGGTCATTGACTTCAATACGGGCGAACAGAGATGCGACGTATGCACGTTGTGATGCATCACAAAATCCATGATACTGCAGTTTGGCAGAAGGTTGGAAATGTAACCATCGTGGAATGCGGATCTTTTCCAAAATGGGGTAGCATGTCAGGAACTCCCTCCACCGGCGATCGAGCTCTTCTGGCAACACGTCATCCCAATCTAGCTTTTGGAGCCAAATCTCCTGCATGAATATTTTAGCACGCACGATGACCGGTGACAGCCATCCAGCAGGGTCGAACAGCTTCGCAATGCTCGAAAGAACATCACGTTTGGTGAAAGATTTTTTCATAATTATGGCGGAAGGGGAGAAGAAAAACTCATCGGAGTCGGCTTGCCATCTAATTCCCAATGTCTTGGCGACACTGGCTTCTTCGATTTCCAAGAAATCATCTCGAAGAAAGTGATCCTTTGGAATTTTCTTCAAAATAAGTCTTTCATTTGCTGTCCACTTTCGTAATGGAAACCCAGCACTCGCTAGAGCCCTACGGAGTTCTCGGATCTTGAGAATCGCATGCTAATCGGAGTGGGTACCCGCCAGAACATCATCCACATACATGCTCGGAAATAATGTTACTAGCAAGAGGAAACTCTACTTTTACATCTAATGCAAGCTGCTGCAAAACTCGGATGGCCAAAAAAGGAGCACAATTGACACCAAAGGTGACTGTGTCAAGTTTGAAATCGCACAAGTCATTATCATTTTTGTTTCGGAACAGAATCCGCTGATATGGAGTGTGCTTGGAATGCACCATGATCTGGCGATACATCTTGGTGATGTCTGCATTAATAACGTAGCGAAAATAA
Organism: Scaptomyza montana; assembly: GCA_018904305.1. Lineage (NCBI taxonomy): Eukaryota > Metazoa > Arthropoda > Insecta > Diptera > Drosophilidae > Scaptomyza > Scaptomyza montana. Next base: position 314,373 of record JAEIGR010000030.1, read on the forward strand.
CGCCACTTGAGGATCTGTACGGTCAGATCGGATTATAGGACTGGTCCTGGGTATAGGACGTCATTCAAACTTTTACCGTTTGTTAAACACAACGCGAACTTTAGTAGTAGTGCTGTATGGCTTGAGTCGAAGGCCTTAGTAGCTAGCACTCATAAAGCTTATATTAGATTTTAAATTCAGTTTTAAATTTTATTTGTTAAAAAAAAAAAAAAAAAATATCTTCCATCTTTATTTCTCTTAGTGGTGCGGACGAAATTGCTTTCACACTTGGAATCCGAGTTTTTATCGGACTTATAGGAAGATCCTCCACCTCCCAAAACTTTGTGAGAAGCTTGTCTAACTGGAGGTTAGGATCGACGGAAACCTTTGTTGTGAACGCGCGAATGGATGAGCCAATACTTTTGGCTATTGGGCCTGTGAGAATCCAGCCAAAGATAGACTCTTGCCCTAGTAGGGTTCCGCAAATGTTGGATTGGGAGCCGCCTAATAAAATGGACGGGAGGATATCTGCACCAAGAAGCACATCTATCTGCGAGCTCCTATAAAACGTGGGGTCAGCCAATTGGATATTTGGCAGGTCCTTCAGTAAGCTTTGGGGGATTGTATAGGAGGGAAGGTTACCTGCCAAATGAGGAATCACATACGCCGACGATTCAATTTGAATTCTCGGCTTTGTTGGGGAGCCTATTAAAAACTGGCACAACTTCTGAGGCTTGGCTGAAACGGTCTGATTTAACCCACTTATTTGGGCTTGAACGGATTGGGATTGGGATTGATGGAAGCTTAATCAAGTTAAAAATTCGAGTCGTAATGAAGGTGGCTTCCGATCCTGAATCAATCAGCGCACGTGCTGACGTTTACAAGGGCAGTGCCCAGCAAAACACCTTGTGTGTTTGCAGAAAAGTATGTTTGGACATTGGAAGTTATGCTTGACGAGGTAGATGGATTGGAGGCTGTCGCATGAGACGCTTGAGACTGGGGGTCGCTTCGATGAAGAAGTGTATGATGGCGACCTTTGCACAGGAAGCAACTGTGTGCACTAGTGCAATCTTTAAGGAGATGGCCTCTAGCGAAGCAATTCAAACATAACTTATGCTGCTTTATTTGTGAGCATCTGTCCTCAACAGACACTTGAAGGAATCGCGGACATAGGCGAATCGGGTGATTCTCTTTCGAACATAGTCGACAAGATTGAGGTTTTGTTATTATTTTGTTCTCAAAAGTGTTAACCCTTTTAAGAGCCGCGTTGTTGCGGTTGGTTCTTGTATGTACTTGACTTGTGTTTGGCTTCACGTCTTCTATAGCTTCTAGAGTGCGATAGCGTTCACTAAGAAAGGAATTTAGTTCTTGCCATGTCGGAATCGCTAACTTATCGGATAAGGATTGTTCCCACAATGACAATGTGAGCTAAGGTAACCTTGATGAGCACAAGAAAACAAGCAAGCAATCCCAATTTTCTGTGGAGATTTGAGAATGTTCAAGACCCGTTAAGCAACCTTGGATGGTGCTCTGGATGTCTTTTAAAGACGCACCTGACTCAGCACTAATAACTGGCAAATTGAACAGGATTTTCAATTGGCTATTAACTAGGAGCCGCTTGTTTTGGAAACGCTCGTAAAGGGCTTCCCAAGCAGAAGCAAAACCATCATTCGTGAGCTGTGATTTACTGACTATTGCTTTGGCCTCTCCGCCAGTCTTGGAATTAAGGTGGAATAATTTTTCCACCGGGGTCAAATTGGAGTTGTTTATGTAAATGGCGGTAAAGAGATCTCGGAAGGTTGGCCACTTTAAATAGTCTCCATAAAAAACTTCGGTGTCTACGGATTTCCATCCGCCTACAGCCTCTGGACACGGTGGTAGCTTGAGCAGTGGTTTGGATATTTGCCGTGGAGGCTTGCTCGAGCTGTTCGTTCAACTGAGCCGCACAAGTCTCAACTTTGGTATGAAGATAGCAATTGACATTCCACATAGATCTGCATAAAAAATTTGGATGCCACGCCCACATATACCGCCCCCAGCCCCCCTTTCCCCATTTTTTACAAAGTTCGAGCTAGATTCACCAAATTTGGTATGAAGATAGCAATTGACATTCCACATAGATCTGCATCAAAAATTTGGATGCCACGCCCACATATACCGCCCCCAGCCCCCCTTTCCCACTTTTACAAATTTCGTGCTAGAGTCACCAAATTTGGTATGAAGATAGAAATTGACATTCCACAAAGATCTGCATCACTTATTTGGATGCCACGCAAACCCATATCGCCCCAGCCCCCCCTTTCCCCACCTTTTACAAACTTTGAGCTAGAGTCACCAAATTTGGTATGAAGATAGCAATTGACATTCCACATAGATTTGCATAAAAAATTTGGATGCCACGCCCACATATACCGCCCCCAGCCCCCCTTTCCCCATTTTTTACAAAGTTCGAGCTAGATTCACCAAATTTGGTATGAAGATAGCAATTGACATTCCACATAGATTTGCATAAAAAATTTGGATGCCACGCCCACATATACCGCCCCCAGCCCCCCTTTCCCACTATTACAAATTTCGTGCTAGAGTCACCAAATTTGGTATGAAGATAGCAATTGACATTCCACAAAGATCTGCATCACTAATTTTGATGCCACGCCCACCCATATCGCCCCAGCCCCCCCCTTTCCCCACCTTTTACAAACTTTGAGCTGGAGTCACCAAATTTGGAAGGAATATAGCTGTTGGCATTCTCATCTGCATCGGAAAATCTTTAAGGCAGCGTACACCTCTGCCACATCCGTACCCCTCTAAAATCAGGCCTCTTTTTACCGGTTTTAATAGTGGTACGAGTATGCCGCAGTCGGTTGCGTCCGACTGCAACGTTTCCACATGTTTTTATATAATTTATGTAACGTTAATTTATTATTAAGAAACCCAAAATGTTAAATCTTAAATATAAATAAATTATTGTTATTAGTGTTTATGTAAACATGTGTGAGTAGAGATTTATGTGTGAGTGGGGCGAAGATGTGTTGATGTCGGGGTAAGTTGGTTGTTGTTGTAATATGTTTATATGTTTGTTGTTGTTGTTATATGTTTAAGGAGTTGGTACGAGAATATAAATAGTCCAATTCATTGGTAGGGAGGGCACACATTGGGGGTAAATGCTAACACCTGTTTACCCAGTATATCCGTAAATTGTCCGATTATGTGAAGAATATCTGCTAGTCCGTTTGCTGTTCGTTTTCGTAAAAAAATATAAATTTTTGTTAGCCCGGCCCGCGCTTTATCGAGGTCGTATTCATCCCTGGGTAACCGATTTGCTAGCTGGCTATCGATACAGTGTTGGGAAAATAAGGCCGGATCTCAACACCATATACTTTAGAAATCTAATGACTTATCTTTAAAGTGATATGTAGATAGATATTTTCAATAAAAAAATAAAAAAAACAAGTGGGTGTTGGAAGCGTCGGCTTGTGTCCAAAAGGCGGGGACTGGGGTCGCAGCTGTGGGTGTAGCCTGAATATTTTAAAATAAATTTTGGAGCTGGTTGCCAGCTACTTTGCTACCAAATTTAGTGACTCCAGTGGAAAGGTTGGAAAAAAAAATATATTTATATCAATGAGTGTGCTTGATAAGTCTATCTTGGACTTCAGACAGCTCCTTATTACTGAGCTCGTATGGAAAGCTTTCGGATCCCTTTCGACAGCGGATAACAAAACGATGCACATAGGCTATAACCCGTAACGCTCTGTTGAAATCGGAGAAACGCTCAAGAACGTCGATAGAGGGGAGAGTGGCCGCTAGGTTAGCCTTAATGGAACGCTGCTCTAAGTTAGTTTCCAAAGAGGAATCGGAAGAGGAAGGCCACTGATCTCGGGCGAGCTTTAGCCATTCTGGTCCTTGCCACCACAACTTACTGTCCAGAAGTTCCTGTGGTGAAGCTTCCTACTGGCTAGATCTGCTGGATTAAACTCAGAGCGGACGTGAGACCATATCCCCGTGTCGGATGCTTGTTGGATTTTTGAGACCCTATTACCCACAAAGGTGGTCCAAGTGCAGGGGGGCTTGTTAAGCCAAGCTAAGACAATTGTGGAATCTGTCCAAAAGTAACAATCGACCTATTCACTAGTCAATTGAGGAAGGAGTGTTCTGGTCAATTCTGTGAGAAGTACTGTACCACATAACTCAAGCCTTGGCTGGAAACAGTCTTGATTGGAGCTACTCGGGTCTTTGAAGTGAGGAGATGCATGTAGACCTGGTCATTGACTTCAATACGGGCGAACAGAGATGCGACGTATGCACGTTGTGATGCATCACAAAATCCATGATACTGCAGTTTGGCAGAAGGTTGGAAATGTAACCATCGTGGAATGCGGATCTTTTCCAAAATGGGGTAGCATGTCAGGAACTCCCTCCACCGGCGATCGAGCTCTTCTGGCAACACGTCATCCCAATCTAGCTTTTGGAGCCAAATCTCCTGCATGAATATTTTAGCACGCACGATGACCGGTGACAGCCATCCAGCAGGGTCGAACAGCTTCGCAATGCTCGAAAGAACATCACGTTTGGTGAAAGATTTTTTCATAATTATGGCGGAAGGGGAGAAGAAAAACTCATCGGAGTCGGCTTGCCATCTAATTCCCAATGTCTTGGCGACACTGGCTTCTTTGATTTCCAAGAAATCATCTCGAAGAAAGTGATCCTTTGGAATTTTCTTCAAAATAAGTCTTTCATTTGCTGTCCACTTTCGTAATGGAAACCCAGCACTCGCTAGAGCCCTACGGAGTTCTCGGATCTTGAGAATCGCATGCTAATCGGAGTGGGTACCCGCCAGAACATCATCCACATACATGCTCGGAAATAATGTTACTAGCAAGAGGAAACTCTACTTTTACATCTAATGCAAGCTGCTGCAAAACTCGGATGGCCAAAAAAGGAGCACAATTGACACCAAAGGTGACTGTGTCAAGTTTGAAATCGCACAAGTCATTATCATTTTTGTTTCGGAACAGAATCCGCTGATATGGAGTGTGCTTGGAATGCACCATGATCTGGCGATACATCTTGGTGATGTCTGCATTAATAACGTAGCGAAAATAACGCCACTTGAGGATCTGTACGGTAAGATCGGATTATAGGACTGGTCCTGGGTATAGGACGTCATTCAAACTTTTACCGTTTGTTAAACACAACGCGAACTTTAGTAGTAGTGCTGTATGGCTTGAGTCGAAGGCCTTAGTAGCTAGCACTCATAAAGCTTATATTAGATTTTAAATTCAGTTTTAAATTTTATTTGTTAAAAACAAAAAAAAAAAAATATCTTCCATCTTTATTTCTCTTAGTGGTGCGGACGAAATTGCTTTCACACTTGGAATCCGAGTTTTTATCGGACTTAGAGGAAGATCCTCCACCTCCCAAAACTTTGTGAGAAGCTTGTCTAACTGGAGGTTAGGATCGACGGAAACCTTTGTTGTGAACGCGCGAATGGATGAGCCAATACTTTTGGCTATTGGGCCTGTGAGAATCCAGCCAAAGATAGACTCTTGCCCTAGTAGGGTTCCGCAAATGTTGGATTGGGAGCTGCCTAATAAAATGGACGGGAGGATATCTGCACCAAGAAGCACATCTATCTGCGAGCTCCTATAAAACGTGGGGTCAGCCAATTGGATATTTGGCAGGTCCTTCAGTAAGCTTTGGGGGATTGTATAGGAGGGAAGGTTACCTGCCAAATGAGGAATCACATACGCCGACGATTCAATTTGAATTCTCGGCTTTGTTGGGGAGCCTATTAAAAACTGGCACAACTTCTGAGGCTTGGCTGAAACGGTCTGATTTAACCCACTTATTTGGGCTTGAACGGATTGGGATTGGGATTGATGGAAGCTTAATCAAGTTAAAAATTCGAGTCGTAATGAAGGTGGCTTCCGATCCTGAATCAATCAGCGCACGTGCTGACGTTTACAAGGGCAGTGCCCAGCAAAACACCTTGTGTGTTTGCAGAAAAGTATGTTTGGACATTGGAAGTTATGCTTGACGAGGTAGATGGATTGGAGGCTGTCGCATGAGACGCTTGAGACTGGGGGTCGCTTCGATGAAGAAGTGTATGATGGCGACCTTTGCACAGGAAGCAACTGTGTGCACTAGTGCAATCTTTAAGGAGATGGCCTCTAGCGAAGCAATTCAAACATAACTTATGCTGCTTTATTTGTGAGCATCTGTCCTCAACAGACACTTGAAGGAATCGCGGACATAGGCGAATCGGGTGATTCTCTTTCGAACATAGTCGACAAGATTGAGGTTTTGTTATTATTTTGTTCTCAAAAGTGTTAACCCTTTTAAGAGCCGCGTTGTTGCGGTTGGGTCTGGTATGTACTTGACTTGTGTTTGGCTTCACGTCTTCTATAGCTTCTAGAGTGCGATAGCGTTCACTAAGAAAGGAATTTAGTTCTTGCCATGTCGGAATCGCTAACTTATCGGATAAGGATTGTTCCCACAATGACAATGTGAGCTAAGGTAACCTTGACGAGCACAAGAAAACAAGCAAGCAATCCCAATTTTCTGTGGAGATTTGAGAATGTTCAAGACCCGTTAAGCAACCTTGGATGGTGCTCTGGATGTCTTTTAAAGACGCACCTGACTCAGCACTAATAACTGGCAAATTGAACAGGATTTTCAATTGGCTATTAACTAGGAGCCGCTTGTTTTGGAAACGCTCGTAAAGGGCTTCCCAAGCAGAAGCAAAACCATCATTCGTGAGCTGTGATTTACTGACTATTGCTTTGGCCTCTCCGCCAGTCTTGGAATTAAGGTGGAATAATTTTTCCACCGGGGTCAAATTGGAGTTGTTTATGTAAATGGCGGTAAAGAGATCTCGGAAGGTTGGCCACTTTAAATAGTCTCCATAAAAAACTTCGGTGTCCACGGATTTCCATCCGCCTACAGCCTCTGGACACGGTGGTAGCTTGAGCAGTGGTTTGGATATTTGCCGTGGAGGCTTGCTCGAGCTGTTCGTTCAACTGAGCCGCACAAGTCTCATACACGCCGTAACAGTAGTCATATTTTGACTGCATGGTACCGGCCTCGTCGGTACTCTCAGATTGGCTTATGGTTCGGGAACACTTCTCATATTCAGTCTCGACTTTATCCCACAACGATCGTACTTGCTCAAGGCGGATTTTTAAAATCTGTGGGGATGGAATTGTCTCGCAAGGTGTAGAGATCTTGGATTGGAAATGACTTAGTCTGTCAGTGACTGAAATAAAGTCATTTAGAGCCATGTCGAATGTATTTATTTGAATTTGTGGTTTTTGCTTGGGTGGTTTCGGATTGGGCGGGCTATTTACTTTTATTGGAAAACGCGGGCTTGTGCGCCTGATTGCCCCCTTGCTTTCAACTGTCGTCGGTTCCTTATTGGTTTTGGTTGAGGAAGCTGCTGGAGTTAGTCTTCCCGAAACGTTAACAGAGGGACTGGAAACTCGCTTAGGCACGAATGGTGAATTCTTAGCTATTGATTTCCCAACTGGTTTCATAAACCCGACAGATTAAACAGTGAAAAATAATGTTATTTGTAATGCCCTCGGATGTGGAGCGGCGACTTGGCGTGAACGGATGACAAAAAAATAAACAAATCTATTTTTTTTTTTTGTTAACAAAGTGTCCTTGTTTATTATCGCAAGGAAATATCGAAATTGTTATGTATTGTTTTTTGTTTTAAACGTAATAAATAATTTTTATCGGACGAGAAAACCTTTTTACGAAACAGCAATTTAAAAATAATAATAATAATAATGCACGTATTGGATGTACAAGATTAGATTCTGTTATTTTATAATTTAATAAATATAAATAATAATGAAATCGAAAAGTTTTCTTTATATGTGATTTGTCGATATATAATTTGTTTGGATATGTTTTCTGCAACAACGTGACAAACGTGCAGTGCGATATGTTTGACTGCAGTTTAAAACGATTTATCGATAAAATGTGACGGCCCGTCACTAAATGCTACTTGCTATGTGCATAAATAATTCACATGTAAGTAATAGGGCTGCAAAAACATCGATAGTCAGTACATCGATGTTTTCGACATCGATGTTTAGAAATATCGATGAAAACATCGATGTTTAAACATCGAACATTTAATAAATGGCTGAAATTTCTCAGAAATTGGTACCAGTTAAATAAATAAATTAGAAAATAAGATTCCAGACATGTACAACAATAAAATAAAATGAAAATAACAAAATTTTTATTCATTCTTTGAATTAATATATTAAAATTACGCCATTTTTTTTTTTTATAAATAAAAATACAAGTTAAATTTTCTTCAATGCACTTAAAACTATTAAATTTGCTTCAATGCACTTAAAACTATAAATATATACTTAATAGCTTCAGTCTTGCTCCACTAACCATTGGTTTTTTTTCCAAAAATAACAATATATTAACATTTTTCGGCTTTAGTGCCGAACGTCTGCCATTTATTATTTCGCCAGCTTTGCTGAACGCTCGTTCCGACTCTGTTGAAGTTTCCGGAATACTCAAATATTTGGCTGCATCTGCGCCAGAAGACTAAATTGGCTTTTATTAATCTTTAAAAATATACGATTAGAAGTTTTATATAAAAGCTATGTTAAAATTTTACCTTCCAATACTCGAGCGGATCCATATCCCGTGCTCCATTCCGCTGCTGAAAATATTGGCGCAACTCTATAATTGAATCAGACCTATTAGTTCTCGGTCTTTGTTGAATTTTTTCCGCCACAAAGCTTTATAAGTCTGTTGTGGGTGTCGTCTGGGTTGCCTGTTCCTCATCCGGACTTATAATTTGCACATCATTTACGAAGAACGTTAGGTCGTTTTCTAATGCAATAGCTGCTTGGTCCGCATTTGAAAGATTGCGAAAACCTTCCTTTTTGAACCGTGGATCTAGCTTGTTAGCCAGCCGGGTAACAGTTCTGGTTTCATAGGGAGAAAGTCTGCTCTTTAGTTTGCTTGTTAAAAACAAACACGTGTCCATCCCCACATCAGTTCTCATTTGAGGCATAAGCTTATCTAATTTTATTAACAAGCCTAGCACTGTAGGTATAATTAAGGAGATCGATGCACTTTAGCACCTCCTGAACATTTTTTAACGCCAGTGACTCTTGAACAATAAGGTTCAAAGAGTGGGCAAAGCAACCTAGGTGTTTCTTTTGTAACAAATCGCATGCCTTTTTCATTGATGCGGCGTTGTCCGTTACAATAGTTTCAATTTTTGAAAAAACACCAAAATCGTTTCAAATGCTTTTGATAGTCTTTGCAATTTTATCGCTGCAGTGATTTGTAACATCTTAGAGGGGCTGTGTAGCTAGAACTGCAGTTTTAAGTTTAAACTCCTCAATAAAATGACATGTCACTGTGAGGTAGCTCTCGTTGGCACAGGACGTCCAACAATCTGTCGTTATTGAGCAATATTGAATTCCATTAAGCTTGATTTTTAATTTTGCCAATGTTTGTTCATACTTATTTTTAGTTTGAACATGTTGCAGTGTTGTTCTGCTGGGCAATATGTATTTTGGATCAAGTTTGTGTACAAAGTTACGAAATCCCACACCGCTCACAATGTTAAAAGGTAGGACATCCAGCGCCACCATTTCAGCAAGACCTTTGTCTAATGAAGATTTCCTGAGCGATGGTCTATTTTTGGCAAACTGTTTGTACTCACAGCTTTTGTGGGGTGGACACGCTTCAAGTGATCTGCCAAATTTGTTGTGTTGCCAGATGTCTTATACTCCTTCCTGCAAAGCAGACACTTGGCAAACATTTTATTGTTGCACTTCTTAAAATACGTCCATACGTCAGACGTTGTTTTTATGCGCTTGTAAGGGGGCTCAATAGTAGCAGCCCCAGACGTCAGAGTATCAGATGTCGGATCATCAGACAAAGAAGCAGCAGACGTAGAAGCAGCAGACGAAGAAGCAGCAGACGAAGAAGCAGCATTGTCTCTATCTAAAACGCAATACAATTATAAAATTAGTTTTATATTCATAAAGCCACAGCTGCTAAAACTCGTACTTGACTTGCGGAAAAACTTGTCCATTTTAACTTAAAAAGGCTTTAGAATTTATAAATATAATATATATAACTAAACAAAATATAATTTGCATTTAGAATTAAGTACGCGCGTTTTTGGCATCGCAATCATTTTAAACATCGATATTGTACGAAAACATCGATGTATCGCGAAAATTCTGAAACATCGATAGCACCGATATTATCGTCGATGTTTTTGCAGCCCTAGTAAGTAATATTATTATGGAATATTAAATAAAAAAAATAAAAAGTCACCTCAAAAGAGCTTTTTAGCAGCGCTCCGAAGCACGAGTGAAAAGGGACTCAAAATAGCACCGCATGGTACCGTTAAGGGAGCACTGAATCATGTTGTGACATGTTCTTATTTTGTTGTTTCTTCTTTGCATTTGCATTTCTTGAAATCGAACAGTCTTTGATTTGCTTTGTTGTTCACTTCAGTTTACCAGTGCCAATTTTCGCCTATTTGTGTTGGACGTGTTATTCGAAGCGGTTAAGGGTAATTAATAACAAGAAAATGCATTCACGGCAACTCACAGAGCTCTCAATGACACAGAAATTAATAACGCCCAAAAAAGAAATTCCAATTTTAAAAAAACCATTCAACTCTGTCGAGGAGTTTGAGAAGCTAGAGGAGAATATGAAAAAATCGCCAGAACTCAGCGACAAATTGGTAAGTAACTGGGCTTGGGGGAACATTACTTTGCTTTGGTTTTATATAAAATTAAATTTTAGTTTTAATTTATCTCAAACATTTTTTAGGAAGATGAAATTTTCAAGCTAGACGGGAATGATCCTTCTAAGTTTATTCGCGCAATGTGGCGCAAAGTTTTGAACGACAACGTCGCTTCCCAATATTCATGGAAAGGAACTCCTAAAAAAAAAGCTGTTGACGTTATGGCAATAACTAATGCATTCAGAGGTAAACAGTAACGCATAAACAAATCTTTTGACTAACATTGGTATATTTTAGGCGCATTTAACAGAAAATTGGTTGGGTCAGGCAAAGAGTTTAACAGAGCTAGTGCAAAATTGTTTCAAACTTCAAAGGAACGTCATTCCAAAAAGGAAAAAAATTAGTATTAATTCATTTAATTAAATGTTCATTTTGAGTTGATTCTTTTTATTATTTATTTCATTATTTAGCTATTCTCACTTAATTTTTGTTCTTAATATTATAAAAATAATTTTCTTAATTTTGAAATAGTAATAATAATAGTTAAAATAATAATACAATATAAAAAGAAAAACAAATCATTTTAAATAAAATTTAGCAAGCCGTAGGGACTCCTCTTCGGACTATTATCGGAGCCCGAAACCAATCCCAAAACACTCCGTCTAGGTTATCTTTGGATGATTTAAGGAGTCCCTTTCCAAAAAATACACGAGGAAAAGAGGAGTCCGCACGGAGTCTTTGCGGGTTATCTGAGGGAGCATTTTGGGACTCCGAAATCGCACATTTAAGGAGTCCTCAAAGCACACTTTTTTCATGTATTTCAAAATGCACTTTTCTCCCGCAAATATGCTCCTTTGGGACACTTTTCGGAGCCTCCCTAGGAGGATTACCGCACCGTACAGGGAGTCCTAATGGAGCACCTTGCGGACTCCGATGGTTAGCTGGGTAAATGTTAAAGGAAATATATTGCTGCTGGTGTTGGTGATTGCGCGTAATATGAGCTGTAGATGTACATATGTGGTTTTGTTATGTACTGTGAATGTATGTACATATGTACAAAGCGTTTTGGTTATGCCGGCCACCGAAAAAGATTTCATGTCTCTTTGTGAATTCTGTGCGGCTTATTTTATTGTTTATGTTTGTGAAGTTTAGTCATTTAGTTTTATAGTTAGTGTTATGGTTAGGTTTATGCGCAATCACCAATAACTACCATTTGGAGACTGAGTGAAAATAAATTGTAATCAATTATTTCTTCTCTCAGACGGCATAAAAAAAAACAGCTGGAGCAGCGGAGCAGCCGATGCAACCACTTGCAGGCTGCTGAACAATGGAAAAAAAGCAACAATTGAAACAAATGTAAGTAGTTTATTTTTAATGTTGGTTGGATTTCTTTGTTTCAACAATTTATTTATTCAATTCACAGGTGAAATCAACTTCCCGATGCACTTTACACTTGTTGGATGGATATATTTAATGTTTGTGAAATATATATGTATGTCCTAATTGATTGCGGATATAAGCATATTATATGTGAAGTTGGAATAGTAAAGCTTAGTGTAAGTGCTAAGCAAAAAAAAAAAATGGAAAATTTGTGTGTCATAAATTGTAAAATTTAAAGCGTGTTCAAAGGAAATGCTTCTTATTTTATTCTTCGTTTGTTAATTAATTATGATAATTTTATTCAAAGTACATTTGGTTGAAAAAAAATATGGCGGACTTGAAGCTGCGCTTTGAATTTCTTACATATGTGCGTACATATGTAAGTTCTGATGTTCGTACATACAAATATGGAGGACAGCCACTGCACTTTGCAATATTGATATAAATTCGGATTATATTTTGTAATATAATTTAAGCGGACTGTATGCTTTTGCTTTTTTTTTTAAAATAAGGAATTTGAACTTAATTTTTTTTGTCGGACCTTGATCCAGTAGCGTTCACCGTTGCGAGCTGTGGCGAGCGAAGTAGGGGGGATGAAATCCTGATTTTCCTTGAAAATCCTTTGAAGAATCCGGCTCGAAGGACCAAATGTTGTGGTGGGGTGGCGCTTCAGATCACTTGTCCTGGGGTATATTCCTTGTGGGCAAGTATGGCACAATGTGCGCTTGTAAAAGTTGCGTTATGGTCACGTATAAAAAAAGACACGTCTGGTGCTTTCAAGAATATATTTTCGAATAAGAAACATGTTGCTTAAAATAACTAAGGCTAGCTTACATGTAACAAGTTGCTAATGTGTGGTGGATTTATGATGTCTGCAGGGAGAGGATAAGGAAACGGCAACTCCTTGTTCACTGCCTGCTTTTAGGCATGAACAAATTGCATCATATATGTTGGAGCCACCGCCACCCATTACACCCCCAGCCTCCCGCCGTTTGAAATCAGAATCGCTTATATCATCCACAGTTTTTGAGCTAGAGCCACCACATTTGGTGCCAAGATAGGTGACAATGACCCCCAAAAACTGGAAGCCACGCCCGCCCATAATGCCCTTGCCACCCCCAGCCACCCCAACGCTTAACGAAAAACGAGAAAGCGTTTATCTTTCATAGGGTTTGAGCTAGAGTCACCAATGTTAGTAGGAAGATCTGCATCAAAGTTTTGGAGCCACGCCTAGCCATTCCACTCCCAGCCAACCCCCCCCCACGCCAAGGTTGAAATCAGTAACGCTTCCACCGTTTTTGAGCTAGAGCCAAATTTTGGATGCCACGTCCACCCATACCGCCTTAGCCGCCCCCCACCCACCCAACGCTTCGTTAAAAACGGGATTGCGTGTATCTAGAACAGTTTTTAAGCTAGAGCTTTCAAATTTGGTAGGAAGATACCTGGTAACAACCCCCAAATTCTGGATGCACCAACCACCCGTTAAGCCCCCAGCTCCAACCTCCCGATCACTAAAAAACTGGTTTTCTTATTTCTTTTGAGCTTATTTCTTTTGAGGCATACCATATGATCATTTGAAGAATAAACACGCTCATAAGCATGCGATAACAGGCGATCAGCCCAAAAAACAAGGGTCTGTGAGCTACAATATCGCTGGCTACGGGCGCATACACACAGAATGGCTGGCTGGCTGTGCTATGAAGAAAAAAGGTGTAGCACTGTCGGCAAGCAAAGTGACTTGAAAATCGGGCACGAAATGCGCTGACAGAGAAAAAAGTCTACAACAGCGTTCTGTGAAAGAGGTGTCGCCAAGATTTCATATTCCAACTGGCAGTGGGATTTTGCGCTCATGACGACTCTATAAGAGCTTCATACTTGTTGATTCTAACATAACAAATATCAAGTCTAACATTCTACCACTACAGTTCAACTAGTATATACCTAACAGAGCGGAACTCAGAGCTGCCAACTGAATTTTAGTGGTGCATCACCAGACCTAGATTTGGGCACCTATACAAAACGAGAGCGAACAGCTGCTTGTGTTTTGATTATTGCTTCTTTGTTTACTTTTCAGGGAAGCCGCCATATTTAAAATTGTTTGTTTTGATCATGCAGCGACGCTGTTTTTTTGCTTGTACAATGCTTGTGTGCGCTGAGTTCTTGTTTTTAGGACATGTACATAATTATTTTTGATGTTTATATTATTTATTTTGTTTACGTTAATATATGAATACAATCGAAATACTTATGGCATACAATGTTTAATCATAATTATTAAAATGCATTCTAAGCTTACTTAAATTGATTCAGCAGACAATCAGATGGCGGCTAAAAATGTATTTATTAGAGCTTGTTAGATTTGCGATCTTACCATTTCAATAGTTGAAATTGTCAAATTATAATATTTGGGCAGGTCAATGAATGAAAATACAAAATACAAATACCCATACATTTGAACATGCTTCATATGCATATATACATACACACATGTAAATGCAGGGCAAAGTAAAAGACTAAATATGTATATCAAAAATCTCGACACAGCACACAATGGGTAATTTGACCACTTTTTGTGGCATTCATTTAAAACCCGTGAACAAAGCAAGATATTCTGATTAGGTGATGAAATGACCCATAGTGCAGCAGGCCCAGCAAGAATGAAACAAACGCACATGCAAACAAATACTAACAAATTTTTACCGTTCTTGCTTTCCGCTGGCCCGCCGCCACTCCTTTAATACACAGGCCACTGAACGCAAAGCGCAATTTAAACAAAACAACAACGTGCTGGCTTGCCGTAGTTAAGACGCACAAAATGAGCAAAGTAAAAATACCCTTTGTCCCAATATTCATTTAAAGTCAAAAACATATCATATAAATAATTTTAATATATAGATACAGTGAATCACTAAAGTATTCGTTGCGAAGCATACGGTGCATATTCCTTCAGTTTTCAACGATTTTGCAGCTACTTTTTTATGTTCTATGATTTGGCATTCGTTTATTTATGTTTACGAAAGACAACGCAAAAGAAATTACTTGGAAATTCCTAACGGTTTTTGAGATAAGGGAACAAAACTAAAAAAAACGCATATTTTCATCTCACAAAAGTATTCGTTGCGACTATTGCGTCTACTGTTTATTTATTTCTTAACGCATTTACCGTTATTTTTGACTTGCTTTTGCGCAGTTTTTAGTGTGTAAATATGATTTTAGCTTTACTCGTTCAGTTTGACTATCATAGTTGTCGTAATTACATCAAAATGCCCAAGGGAAAGGAATTGACTCTTGTTGAGAAAAAAATAATACTGTATCTGCACAATGAGGGCCAATCAACTGAGTACATATGCAAAATGTTCGACAGAAGTCCGTCCACAATCCGTAGTTGTATACAACGTTTAAGAAATCGTGGAAGCTTGGAAAATAATAAGCGTTCTGGTCGACCAAAGTCATTGTCCGTCAGAGAAGAGAGGAAAGTTCTGCAGGAAAACAGGATAAACCCACATCTATCGGCTCCAAAAATTAACAGCGTACTCCAGACATCTCTGAGCACAAGCGTCTGTGATGAAACTGTCCGCAGGGTGCTCCGCGCAAATAATATCCATGGTCGGGTTTCCAGAAAGAAACCGTTGATTTCAACAGTGAACGTTTTAAAGAGATTATCTTTCGCTAATAGCTACAAAACGCAACCATATTCTTTCTGGGAGACTGTCATATTCAGCGACGAGAGCAAGTTCAACATTTTTGGCTCTGACGGTCAACATATGGTGTGGCGTAAGCCTGGCGAAGCGTTAAATCCTAAAAATACAACAGCAACGGTCAAGCATGGAGGAGGTTCAGTGATGGTTTGGGCATGTATGTCTGCACGTGGAGTGGGCAACTTGGTTTTTATCGATGGCATGATGAACGCTAATATGTATCTGGACATATTGAAACAAAACTTAGCCGTAAGTGCCTCCAAAATGGGATTCGAGCCCAATAAATTTTTGTTTCAACAAGATAACGACCCAAAACACACTGCTTGGGTCGTTAAAATGTGGCTGCTTTATAACACAAAGCAACTAAAAACACCGCCTCAGAGTCCGGATACAAACCCCATTGAAAATCTATGGTCTCACTTGGACAGAAAAATCAGGCAGCATAATATAACTTCAAAACCAGTGTTAAAGCAGGTCTTACTGGATGAATGGGCCAAAATAGAACCCGAATATTGCCAAAAGTTGGTGGAATCGATGCCAAGGCGTTTGGAGGCAATATGTGCCAACAAGGGTCACAACACAAAATACTAAAAAGGTTATTTCTAATATTTAAAATAAATCTCAATAGTCGCAACGAATACTTTTGTGAGATGAAAATATGCGTTTTTTTTAGTTTTGTTCCCTTATCTCAAAAACCGTTAGGAATTTCCAAGTAATTTCTTTTGCGTTGTCTTTCGTAAACATAAATAAACGAATGCCAAATCATAGAACATAAAAAAGTAGCTGCAAAATCGTTGAAAACTGAAGGAATATGCACCGTATGCTTCGCAACGAATACTTTAGTTATTCACTGTAACTTATATTAAGTATATAAATACAAAATATGTTTATACAAGTGTTGGTTTAGTAGTATTATAAACAACTTGTTTTATTAGTTATGAGTGCCCTACTTTGTTGTCAAAATAAAAACATATAAAATAGAGATTGTGCTGAAGTATCTCCGTTTAGCATCACAATTGCGCAAAGTTCATATTAAATGCATACTACCCTTCTATGTTGCGCAGCAGCAAGTACATGCAAGCAAAAGTCTTAAATTGACAAACTCAAGTTCTTTAGCAAATCAAGAGAAACGAAGTACGGCAACATATAATTTTCGGCACTCGCATCGCACACTTTGCGATCAAAACAAAAGCCTAAACAATGATGGCCGACTTTGATTCTTTGCTACTTCTTTATGCAACAGCTGATTTTCAAATAGCTGGCAGAATAAGTTGGCAAGGCAGAGAGCAAAATTATTTGTATACTAAAACGAGTATAGGTCTGAACGTTTTCTGTTAAAGTGGCGGGCTCTGTTTTCCTCTCTGTTAGGTATATACTCGTTGCTACAGTTATGCACCCTGTTAACTTGCGATAGGCCTAACTCCAGTAGGCCATCGATAAAATCATCAGAAGTGACTGGTAATGCTGCCGAAGATGTGTCATTCACAGACCATACAACATATGGCAGATTAAAATCACCAACCACTATCAGATTATCCATATCTGTCAACAATCAAGAAACAAGTTGCAGGGCACTCAGATGGGATGAGTAGATGTTAATATCAGAATTAGGAGGTACATATATAAGAGCAAGTTACATACAGTGAACGGCCGCTTAGTAATATTCTATAGGCCTGTACGCAAGAGCCCCGTACAGCTTCCTTACCGTAATACGTGAGTTTTACGACCGTAACAACAAGTGTTATAAAAAGCACATATTGTGGCGGTAGGCTTAAAGCTTTCTCTAAATAAATTGGAAATACAGCTGTGTTTTGTACCCTTGAATTCAAAATAATGATTCACGAGCAAAGCGCGCTACTTTTCTGTTTGAGTACAACTAACGCCCTGCTGCTGGCGGTTGGTAAAAAAAAGAAAGGCAGGCTGCAAAACCAAAAAGCATTTTAGTGAACCCATATTTGATGGGCAGAGCTGAGATTACCAAAGATTATGCTAAACATAACCGAAACCACTTAAAAGACTCAAAGCAAATTCACCTTACTGATCTATACCCTGTAATAGATCACTGGCAGTACAATCCAGTTTATATGTTATTAAAATTGTATCTTATAAATTAATTAATATATTTTTATTCATTACTTCTTGCGCAGCATTGACTGCCAAAACAATAAGTATGGCTCTATTGGAGCCGGCTCTTGCCCGACATGTTGTTTTTTTTTACGACTGTAAATAGCTTCTGAAAGCTATTTACTGCCGTAACATTTTAACATATAGGGTGTTCACTTTGTGTTGCAAATGTGCAAAAGTGTAACTTTGCAACACCGCTGTCGTGAACACCCAATTGAACGAAACAAGTCTGATAATTTTACACAATCAGCTGTTCGCTATCGTTTGAGCTGAGTTTGCCATTTGTGATATTTAATTTGCTGCTTGCAATAAACAAATAAATTTCAAACTGCCCTTTAAAAGCGTGAAAGCATCACTCCTCGAACGGACAGCATCCCATAAACTGGTTTATTTAAGAAAATTAGCAAATCAACCCTAATTTACATTTTAGCGCCTTTCCACAATGAACAGCTGTTTGTTTTGATTTAGCACCTAAAGCACAAAATAACACCAAAAAAATACCAGAAAATTGATTGTATTGTGCAACACGTTTTCACTTTTGTATCATTTTTATACCCTTCACACATGTGAAACAGGGTATATTGAGTTTGTCATGAATCTGTAACGCCCCATAAACTATATATCAAAATGATCAGGACGAGCTCAGGAATTGATTTCCGTCCGTCCCTCCGTCTGTCCGTCTGTCTGTTTCAACACGATTTCCGGCCAAACTGCTGAACCGATCTTGATGAAACTTTCACAGATTGCTTAGATCATGTCGGGTTTGTTCACTATGAAATTTCATCCCGCTCGGATCATTCTACGACAAAGCCACCATACAAATTGACCATATCGTACTGTTTCAACACGATATCCGGCAAAACTGCTGAACCGATCTGGATGAAACTTTCACAGATTGCTTAGATCATGTCGGGTTTGTTCACTATGAAATTTCATCATACTAGCATTTTTCATGTACTAGCATCTGCGTAGAGGCCTATAACTGGGAGGCTGGCAAATCGATAAATTCAATAACTCAAAACCCATAAATCCACATATTTCGCTCGGACCATTCTTCTACATAGCCACCATACAAATTGACCATATCGTACCATCAATTGTTGTTGCTGTCGTGCACTTTCAAGTACCTACATATAGCTCATTTGCTTCAAAAGTGATATAACGCAAAAAATTGTCAAATTGTTGTTGCTGTTGTCGCACACGAACAAGTTAATGACGCTCAAGAGTATAAATAGGAGCGAAAAAAAAATATTAATACATGTGTGAAGGGTATCATAGTCTTGGCATAGCCAAAATTAACTATGCCGCACTTGTTAAACACTGAAATCGTTGTAAAAGTACAACGATATTTTAGTCATAGGCAGGGGTCTAGCAAAAAGTGAAAACTCGATTCAGTACAAATTGTTGTTGGGATGGCTTCCACTTTTACACTTTTGCACTTTTCCAACACAAAGTGAACACCCTAAAAATATTTTAACATTTTCATTGTTCAACACTACCGTTCGGCCATTAGCGAACAGAACTGCACACCGAAAATGTTAGTAAAGAGTATATTGGCTTTGTGCAATGTCCGTCATGGTGTCTGTCCGTCTGTATGAACGCAACTTTTTTCCAAACCCTTCAAGCTAGAGACTTGAAACTTTCCACTTCTCTTTATCTATGGGATAGTAAATTAAAGTGTCAAGATTGGGGTTCTACGATAAGGCTTGTACGCATGAGCCCCGTACAGCTCCCGTACCGTATACATGAGTTTTACCGACCTTAACGAGCAGTGTTAAAAAATGCACATATTATGGCGGTTGGTTGATAACTTTCTTTTAATAAATCGGAAATGCAGCTTTGTTTTGTAAACTTAAATTCAAAATAATGATTCACCAAAGCGCGCTACTGTTGTGTTTGAGTACAACTAACGCTCTGCTGCTGGCGGTTGTTAAAAAAAAGGCAGGCTGCAAAACTAAAAAGCATTTTAGTGAACCCTTATTTGATGGGCAGAGCTGAGATTACCAAAGATTATGCTAAACATAACTGAAACCACTCAAAAGAATCCACAATATGTGGAACACTCAGCGAACAGCCACCAGCACTGCCACTCTTAATGTCCCACAAGACTGGCCGACGTTCTATAGCCTTTATTAGAGCAATTTTCTCCGAATCGCTATTAAATGCCGACATCTTGTTTCACTTTTAAGGGCCGTAAAGAATTGCTGAACATTGATTCCAACAGTAACAACAGCACAGCTTTTATTTAACATTTTCATTGTTCAACACTTAGCCACTGCCAGTGACTAACAGAGCTGCAGACCAGTGTTTCGAAATACGGTACCGGCGCTTTACGAGACTGTTTTTTTTTATATGAAGTTTCTACGGTACGGGCGATGTACTAGCATCTGCGTAGAGGCCTATAACTGGGAGGCTGGCAAATCGATAAATTCAATAACTCAAAACCCATAAATCCACATATTTCGCACATCCTTACAGCTAGAACTACCAAATTTGGTGAGCAGATAGCTACAAACCCCCAAAAATTTTGGAGCCACGCCCACCCATTCCGCTCCCAGCCACCCGCATTTTTAAGTCAAAAAAGCCTATATCTCCCAAATTTGGTGGCAAGATAGGTGTTGATGACCCCCCAAAAACTGTAAAAAAGCATTGGATGCCACGCCCACCAATACTGCCCAATTTTGGTAGGAAGATAGCTGGTAATGCCCCAAAGAAGTGCATAAAAGTTTTGGAGCCACGCCCACTCATTTCACCCCCCTTTCCGCACCTTTTACAAACTTCGAGCTAGAGTCACCAAATTTAATATGAAGATAGCAATTGACATCCCACATAGATCTGCAGCAAAAATTTGGATGCCACGCCCATCCAAACCACCCCCAGCCCCCTTTTCCCCACCTTATACAAACTTTGAGCTAGAGTCACCAAATTTTGTATGAAGATAACAATTGACATTCCAATAAGATCTGCATCAAAAATTTGGATGCCACGATTACCCATACCACCCCCAGCCGCCCGTTTCCCACTTTTTACAAACTTCGAGCTAGAGTCACCAAATTTGGTATGAAGATAGCAATAGACATCCCACATAGATCTGCATCAAAAATTTGGAAGCTTTGGTCGTCATCACCTATCTTGGCACCAAATTTGGTTGCTCTAGCTCAAAAACTGTGGTAGATATAAGCTTTTTTTACTTTAATATGCGGGGGAGTTTCTGGTAGCTACCTTCTTACCAAATTTGGTATTTATCGATTTGCCAGTCCCCCAGTTATCGTAGAACCACAATCTTGACACTTTATCTGTCGCGGCTGGTTAAAAATAGTTGGAAAGTTTCAAGTCTCTAGCTTGAAGGGTGTGGAAAATAATTGCACACATACGGACAGACAGACGGTCAGACGGACACTGCACAAACCCAATATACTCTTTTCCTTCGGTAACGAGTATAAAAAGCGCGCAATTAAGTCATTTATTCAAATGGAACAAGTGTAAAACATATCCAGCCTCCTTAAACAAGGTATAGTTTGCCCAAAAAATGGCGTGATGTCTTAGTGAACTTATTCTTAAAAATGAAAACTAAAATAGAAACGAAATATTTTTCAAAAGTACCTGCTGAAACTTAACAAATTCAGGTATGTTCGAAATTTATTCGCTATCACTTTGAGGACCTATCAGCTTTTTCTTCTTGATTGGTATAATGTCACCGCCACCACTGGAACATTTCCCGTCGGGTTCTACGACCAGCTAAACAGTTGATGGATTTGGAAGATTGGACGAATGAGATTGAGCGGACTTCATGATGAAATCCGTAACCAACAGTTGCGTTGGCTTTTTGACTAAATCTTTATAAACTTCCTCATATTGACTAAAGCATCTGTAAATATCACGTTGGAAACGAAGAGCCCGTTACACATTCGTATCGACTTGCAGAAAATGGTTTCCTAATTTTCGTCCCAACTGAAGACCTTCATAATGGCTCTCGCCGTGAACGTTTCTGGTTTTGATTCATCCTCATTAGAATCTTCATTTAAATCTGTATTGTCTGTCGGCTTCTTCTTCATCCATTTCTTGACCAGCCATACTTTCCTCAATATCTGCCTGAGCAAAATCTTCAAAACCTTCTCCTCCTAGAGTATGAGCTAGTTCAGTGATTTGGGAATACAATTCATTTTCTAATGACGCCATAACGCTTTCCAGCAAACATTGAGCGCTGATTGTTTGATGTGCGTGTAGGACAATCCAATATATTTGACGCAATCTAAGATAGTGAATTTTGTTCACTCGTTCATGAGAGTCAAAGATTCGTCTTATTCCAATTGTTCCAGAATATACTTGAATGTTTGCTTGATGTTAATATCTTTCAATGTCGAGATTACCCCTTGGTCTAAAGGTTGTAATAAGGAAGATGTATTTTTTGTCAAAAAAAAAAAAAACAACTTTTATAGTTTTGTGCTCCAAATCTGGCGGGTGACCTGGTGAATTATCGATTAATAGAAGGACCTTGAAGGGCAGTTCTTTCCTACTCAAATATCATCTAATATCAGGAATAAAGAAGTCGTGGCACTATTCGTTGAAAAGCACAGCAGTGACCCATGCTTTTTTGTATGCCATCCAAGATTTGATATAGGGTGTGCCTTGCAATGTAGCCTTGTTACTAGAAATCCCAAAAAAACCAACTGGATTCTTTTCTGTTGTGAACTTGAGCAATCCAGAGACTGCTCCACCCGTCCGATTATATCCATTGACGAGTTAGAGCGTGAGGCTACTGTGCTTCATACGAACATTGAATCGGCATATCACGCTAGCTGCGAACAAAAAGTTCGTAAGATCAGAAGGGCTGTTCCCTGGTGGAACAAGAGCCTTGACGATCTTAAAAAGGCTGCGCGAAAGCTCTTCAATAAAGCGAAGAATAGGAAAACCACATGGGATTCCTGCAAATCTGCTTTAACGCTCTATAACAAAGAGCTGAGAAGGTCAAAACGGGCTACGTGGCGCCAACACTGCGGGCAGATTTCAAATCTCCCGGAAGCTGTCAGGTTACAAAAAGCCCTTTCCAAGGACCACTCAAACGGCATCTGTACCTTGAAAAAGTCAGATGGAACACACACAAATGACCCAAAGGAAACGAGCAGCCTACTCCTGGCTACTCACTTTCCTGGGTGCTTGGAGCAGCCCAGAGAGTGAGGCACCAACCTACCTCTCTGGGATTGGAGAGTGCCCACACCTGCGTGTGGCTATGGTGGCAGACTCCAATGGTGCTGAGGGAAGGGAACCCCCCTATCACTCAGAACGTGTTGGAAACTTGCCCTAAAGACTGTTTCATCAAAATAGCGTACAATGGGCTATACAGAGTTTCAGTCCATACAAATCCCCTAGACCAGATGGAATACATCCGTGTCTGTTGCAGCGGGAACTGCACCAACTCGCAATCCCCCTGGTCCGTTTATTCCGAGCTAGTCTCGTGTTTGGACACATACCAAGCAAATGGGCTAAAGTAAAAGTTGTGTTTATTCCTAAGGTAGGGAAGAAAGATTCCCAATTGCCTAAGTCCTATAGACCGATTAGTCTTAGCTCCTTCTTCCTTAAAACTATGGAGAAGATATTTGACCAGCACATCAGGGAGGTGTATCTCAAGCATCTTCCCTTACATAAGTACCAATACGCGTACCAAGCTGGTAAGTCAACTGAGACTGCCATTCATTGCCTTACAACAACCATTGAAAAGGCCATTGGCGCTCAACAAATAGCACTTTGTGCCTTTTTAGACATCTCAGGAGCTTTTGACAACACGTCATATGAGGCTATCCGTGCCGCTCTTGTACATAAAAATGTCCCCACACCCATTATTAGGTGGATTCTGGAAATGCTTAAATCCAGAATCATAACTGTAGACCTCGGAGGAACCATGACCTCAATCACAGCCACAAGGGGGTGCCCTCAAGGAGGAGTACTCTCTCCTCTCTTGTGGACTCTGGTCATCGATGAGCTACTCTATAAGCTCAACAACTGAGGGTTCTCCACTCAAGGCTACGCTGATGATCTAGTCATCTATATAGTGGGCTGGCATGAACAAACCATCTCGGACCGCATGCAGCAAGCCCTTAACATAGCCAATAGATGGTGTCAGGACAAAGGTTTGTCCATAAACACGTCTAAAACTGTTGTAGTTCCTTTTACCAGGAAAATGTCTCTGTCTCTAACAAGACCATCCTTAAATTAATCCACCATTAACTGGAATGCACACCTTGAAAAGACCATAAATAAATCCACTCGAGCATACTTCGCTTGTAACAGGCTTTTCGGTAGAACATGGGGCTTAAGTCCCAAAATGATCTACTGGTCTTTTAACACTGTGGTAAAACCGATCCTAACCTATGCATCTCTTGCTTGGTGGACGAAATCTACCCAGAAGACAGCTGCGGCTGCACTTACCAAACTACAACGACTGGTCTGCATAGGCATCACTGGAGCCATCCGAACATGCCCCACTGCAGCACTTGGAGTCATAACTGGCATACCCCCTTTACCCATCACCCTGAAAAAGGAGGCCTGCCTGGGGGCCACTTCGCCTTCAAAACATCACCTACATAAAAAGCGGTGATCTTACCGGGCATCTTCGGGTTCTCGAACCCCTAATAAATTAGCCCATTCTGCGCGTAACTGACAAACAGAAACCAAAACTTGTTTTCCACAGAAACTTCTCTGCAGTCTTGCACACCAGACATGACTGGAAAACAAAATCTATATCTCTGCCCAGTGGTTCACAAACGTGGTACACCGACGGGTCGAAACTGGAAAACGGCGACACCGGGGCTGGTATTTTCGGACCAAGGTTCAACAAGTCCATAGCCATGGGAAAGTCTCCAACCATTTTCCAAGCAGAGATACACGCCATAGAAATCTGTGCTCGTGAATGCCTTCGCAGGAAAATGCAAGGTGCACGGATTTACATCTTCTCTGACAGTCAGGCCGCGCTCATAGCGCTGAGATCCTTCACGATCTCCTCCAGACTTGTAGAGAACTGTTTCCAACAGCTGAACGCCCTTGCCTCCAAGAACATCTTAACGGTGGGCTGGGTGCCAGGGCATGAAGGCCATATAGGAAACGAGGTAGCAGACTCCCTAGCAAAACGCGGGGCGATGACACCACTAATCGGCCCTGAACCGTTCTGTGGACTTTCGCAAGGACACATAAGAGAACTGGTCAGGAAATGCGAGGAAAAGGAGATAAGCCGCCACTGGACCGACAGTGCAGGGCTGAGACAAGCCAAACAATTTCTCGTCCCCCAGATGACGCGATCAAAACGCATCATCAACTTAAACAAGTGGAAACGTTGCAGTCGGACGCAACCGACTGCGGCATACTCGATACCAGAATTAAAACCGGTAAAAAGAGGCCTGAATGCAAAGGGGTACGGATGCGGCCGGGGTTTACGCTGCCTTAAAGATTCTCCGATGCAGATGGGGATGCCACCGGCTATCTTCATACCAAATTTGGTGACTCTAGCTCAAAGTTTGTAAAAGGTGGGGAAAGGGGGGGGGCTGGGGCGGTATGGGTAGTTGTGGCATCAAAATTTTTGTTGCAGATCTTTCTGAAATGTCAATTGCTATCTTCATACCAAATTTGGTGACTCTAGCTCAAAATTTGTAAAAGGTGGGGAAAGGGGGGGCTGGGGGCGGTTTGGGTGGGCGTGGCATCCAAATTTTTGATGCAGATCTTTGTGGAATGTCAATTGCTATCTATATACCAATTTTGGTGACTCTAGCTCGAAGTTTGTTAAAGTGGTGAAAGGGGGGCTGGGGGCGGTAAGGGTGGGCGTGGCATCCAAATTTTTGATGCAGATCTTTGTGGAATGTCAATTGCTATCTATATACCAAATTTGGTGACTCTAGCTCGAAATTTGTAATAAGTGGGGAGAGGGGGGCTGGGGGCGGTAAGGGTGGGCGTGGCATCCAGTTTTTAGGGGGTCATCATCACCTATCTTGGCACCAAATTTGGTGGCTCTAGCTCAAAAACTGTGGGAGATATAGCCATTTATGATTTCAAAATGCGGGGGGGCTGGGGGCGGAATGGGGGGGCGTGGCTCCAAAATTTTTGATGCAGTTTTTTGGGGGTTGCTAGTAGCTATCTTCTTACCAAATTTGGTACTTCTAGCTGTAAGGATGAGTGAAATATGTAGATTTATCGGTTTTGAGTTATCGAATTTATCGATTTGCCAGTTATCGTAGAACCCCCATCTTGACACTTTAATTTACTATCCCATAGATAAAGAGATTTGGAAAGTTTCAAGTCTCTAGCTTGAAGGGTGTGGAAAAAAGTTGCGTTCATACAGACGGACAGACGGACAGACGGACAGACACAATGACGGACATTGCACAAACTCAATATACTCTTTACCTTCGGTATCGAGTATAAAAAGAACGAAATTCGCACTTTAACAGGCTACCTAACGGGTCATTGCAACCTAAGGTATCACCTTAAGAAATTAAAACTTTCGGAAATCGACACATGCCGATTCTGTGAGCTGGAGCTAGAAGCATCAGAACATGTTCTATGTGAATGCCCCTCGCTAAGCAGACGTCGACTTCTACAACTAGGAGGTGAACTTATCCCCCCCTACAGGATATGGGAACATGTAGACCCTACCAAAGTGCTCTCTTTTATCAGAAGCCTCGGTATAGAGGCTCTACCCTAATTCCTACAGGCCGGCACAAAAGATCTAACATCTGGTCGCAGTGCAACAAGGCCCTAGTAATAATAATAATGCCATCCAATAAACCGGAAGGTTATTGATATTTATTCCTTTGAATGAACGTGGACGTTTAGACTGGTTGATAACCAATTGTTTAATAATAAATAATAATAATAAAGTCGCCTGAGGCATTAGAACAAACAATAGCTGTTATTCGAGCTTTTGCTGCTTTAGGTCCACTGGCACCTTTCACCTTTCATTTTAAGGTTATGTAAAGGTTATGTCTCTGCTTGAATCTTTCAAACCACCCATGGCTTGCGGAAAACGATATGTTTCCACCATCCGAAGAACTAAAAGATGTCTGTTTCTGGAGTCTTCTGTAAATGCTTAGAGCCTTAATTTTAATAGCGTTAGGCCTCGGCCACGCAGTAAGCGGCTGAGCATCTGAGCGTCAAAAAAAAAATAAAACATATGAAATTACATGGAAGTGGCCACGCAATGAGCGAGCGGCGCCATCAGTTCCAGAGCGTCTGAGCGGCGCCGCTCAGCAACTAAACTTGTTCTAATTTTTATTTGGTTTTTGTGCGGCAAACAGACAGCATGTCGAAAATCAATGTAGAAATGTTAGTTTCGGCTGTGCAATCGCGACCAAATAAAAATATTACGGATAAATTGTGGAATGAAGTTGGTGAAATTTGTGGTATTACAGGTAAGTTTTATTTAATTTCATGAAATACATATTTTAGTGTGAAAAATCAAAAAAATACTCCGTTATTTTGTTTCTAACATCCAACGCTGTATGTCTGCTTCTATTATAACGGTAGCTGGGTTCTGTTGCGCTGACAGTTCGTATTGCGTCATTTTGCATTGTTGATGTTACTTGTATATAGTCCAAATCACTATCTCCATCGCACTCTCTAACATAATTGTTCAATATACAAGCACATTTTATTAAATCTATCGCCGTTCTCGGTTTCGTTTCTATATTTTTTTGCAAAAATCGCCATTTTGATCCCATGATTCCAAATGCGCATTCTATAAATTTTCTTGCCGTTGAAAGCCGGTCGTTAAAAAGTTCACTTCGTGCATTTAAATCCCTCCGTGGGTACGGTCTTAACAAATAGGGTTTTAAAGGATAAGCTTCATCACCTATCAAAAAATTTGGTAGCACAATATTTGATGCTGGCAGTGCTTGTGGAGGAGGTACATTAAATTTTTCTGATTCAAGTAATGTAAATAGTTTAGATCCCGCAAAAGTTCCGCCATCGCTTTGTTTTCCTCTCCCTCCAACCTCTATTGTAATAAACTTTTTGTCAGCATCAGAAAACAGCTTGCAGTACAATTGAGAAATAATGCAAATAATTGAAATAATGTGATCCAGAGCTAGCTGGACATTTAATTTGGCAATGTTTGCCGTCAATACTTCCAAAGCAGCTAGGAAACTTCCAACGCCTATAGTATTCGCTGATCACTTTTTTAAGATTGTCTGTTGTTGGAACAGGCATATATTCATCCACAAGTTCTTTCCATATAATGACACAAGTCTCCGAAACTATTGCACTGACTGTGCTTCTGCCCATACGAAAAGCAAATGCCAGATCCCGGAAAAAATGGCCAGTAGCAAGAAACCTAAAAATATATATACTTTTGAATATCATTTAATAAAAATTTTTGTTAGGCTTGGAAGCAAAAAACAAGTGGAAGAATACAAAGGACACATATCTTAAAAACCTCCAAAAAATACCACGACAATTGTCTGGATCTGAAGCCACCTCCACTAAAATAAAATGGCCACACTTTGAATCTATGGCATTTACTAAAGACACTATTGTGCCGGATCTAACTGAGGGAAATTTGTCGGATAATGTGGATACTTGTGCTGGGTTAAACTTAACAAATTTGTTGGATGATTTACTAGGTAACGAAGAAGATATATTAACAAACTTAAAAAAACAAAAGAGGAAGAGCTCAGCCATGGATGTGGATGCAGAATTTATAAATTTGGAAAGGGAACGGTTAAAAATTTTAAAATTGGATATGGAAACGGAAAAAGACTACGACGATATTCATTTCTTCAAAAGCTTATTGCCATTCTTGAAAAAAATTACACTATTGGACAAACTGGAAGTAAGAGGAGAATTCCAAAAAATTCTTTTGAGAAACTTAAGGTTAATGAACAAATTTAAAAATCAAAAAGAAAACTTAAAAAATATAATAATAAAAATACATACCTTAAATTTAAAACCAGTCTCTGCTCTGGAGAAGTAGAATTTCTTTGTTTTATTAATCTAGGTTGCACTTTTTCAAGCAGCAGGTCAAAAGTTTCTACAGACATGCGTAGGTATTGCCAGAATCTATCTGGAAATTTTCGATGATTTTGAAATAAATGATTGAATTCACCGAATTTTGATCTTAATTGATTAATAGGATGAACACCAAATCTTCTTTTTTTTCCCGTTTAAGTAATCTATATACATAAAAACGATTGTCCGACAATAACATAAGGCGAACTGCTCTTGACAACGGCATTTCAACGACTAACCGCTCAAGAGAAGCCGCTCTGTTCTTGGCCACACGTCGCTTCGAATTGCCGCTCAGCTGCTCACCGCTTAGCCGCTCAGACGCTCAGCCGCTTACTGCGTGGCCGAGGCCTTAGTATCAACTGCAATTCTTTTCTGAGTTTGGTCTTCAATCCAAATCAATAGGGCTTTCTCCGTATTTTCCATTGTAGCAGCTCTTACGTAAGAGGTTGAGCTCGAACTGCTGCTAGCTCCAGCTGCGACACTTTTTCTAATGGAATCTCCATTTTTCGCTTTGTTCGTATCGTGGCTTCATAAATTGAAAAAAATCTTGCAACATCAGCTACTCTTTCTCCAATACGTAGACGATCCAATATTTCAATTTTTGTTTCCAAAGATATAACTTTTCTTTTGGTCTCATTTTTCTTTGAAGTTTTTGGTGTTTGGAAGCTTGAATAATTATGTAATTTGAATCACAATCTCATAGGTTTCGAAAAAGATATTAAATCAATTACTTACCAGTTTAGGCAAATGAACTCGCGATAACATTAGAAATTTGGTTTTTGCTTTAATTTTTCGTCAAACGATCTTCCTTTTACATGACTTACACCAGAGAGTGTGAACTCAAACTCGTATGTGATCATACAACTTCGAGTAGTGAGCGTTCGACACTCGTTTCAAACATTAAGCTTAGTACGCAGGAACTAGAATTATTTCTGATAGAAATTTACACATTATTTCTAATGTGTATCCTAAGACCCTGTGTGCCCCTTAAAAATACTGGAAAAATCCGAAAAACGCAAAAAAATGGCAAAACGAAAAGTTAAAAGAGTAATACACTTGTGTTTACATTTAATTGCCTACATTTTAAATTGAATTGTGAAACATAAAAATGACTGATGATATTTAATTATAAGCTGGCTGGAGTTAATAAATAACTATAATAACTTTATTTGCCGATTTGGCTGTTGTTTTTGTTAATTTTTTAATAGAGTATGTCGCTCATCTCCCTTTCCGCCTCAATTGATTGTTGTTAGGTCCCAAATGCAATTATTTTCTCTCACTGCGTTGATTAATTTTATCTTGTCGTCATGTAAAAATTGTTTTACACGACTGTTATTTTTTTGCCACTCAAAATTCCCTCCATTTCACAATTGACGCCTAGAAATAATGTGCTGCTCATTTTTTCTAGCAGAAATTCAACTGTTCAATGCAATCCACACGATCCACTTCAATGTAATCGATGTGGCAACTCTCAACATTTTTTGAGTATACATTTCTAGCTGCAGCATACACTCATTAGAAATATCTCTAGAAATTATGTCCAGAAATTATTTCTAGCGTTTTTATACTCGATACCGAAGGTTAAGAGTATATTGAGTTTGTGCAATGTCCGTCATGGTGTCTGTCCGTCTGTCTGTCTGTCTGTCTGTCCGTCTGTCCGTCTGTATGAACGCAACTTTTTTCCACACCCTTCAAGCTAAAGACTTGAAACTTTCCAATTCTCTTTATCTATGTGATAGTAAATTAAAGTGTCAAGATTGGGGTTCTACGATAACTGGGGGGCTGGCAAATCGATAAATTCGATAACTCAAAACCGATTAATCCACATATTTCGCACATCCTTACAGTAAGAACTACCAAATTTTGTGAGAAGATAGCTACTAGCAACCCCCAAAAAACTGCATCAAAAATTTTGGAGACACGCTCACCCATTCCGCCCCCAGCCCCCCCGCATTTTAAAGTTAAAAAAGCCTATATCTCCCACAGTTTTTGAGCTAGAGCCACCAAATTTAGTACCAAAATAGGCGATAATGACCCCCCAAAAACTGCATCAAAAGTTTGGATGCCACTCCCACAAATACCGCCCTAGCCGCCCCCAGCTGCCCCAACGCTTCGTCAAAAACGGGAATGCGTGTATCTTCCAGAGTTGTGGAGCTAGAGCCACCAAATTTGGTAGGAAGATAGCTGATAACGACCCCCAAAAAACTGCATCAAAGTTTTGGAGCCACGCCCACCCAGTCCGCCCCCAGCCCCCCGAATTTTGAAATCAGAAAAGCCTATATCTCCCACAGTTTTTGAGCTGGAGCCACCGAATTTGGTGCCAAGATAAGTGATGGTGACCACCCAAAAACTGCATCAAAAGTTTGGATGCCACGCCCAACCATTCCGCCCCTTTCCCCACCTTTTACAAACTTTGAGCTAGAGTCACCAAATTTTGTATGAAGATAGCAATTGACATTCCACAGAAATTTGCATCAAAAATTTGGATGCCACGCCTGCCCATACAACCCCCAGCCCCCCTTTACCCGACATTTACAAACTTCGTGCTAGAGTCACCAAATTTGGTATGAAGATAGCAATTGACATACCAAAAACATCTGCATCAAAAATTAGGATGCCATGCTCACCAATACTGCCCTTAGCCCGCCCTTCACCCACCTTTTACAAACTTTGAGCTACAGTCACCAAATTTGGTATAAAGAAAGCAATTGACATACCACCAAAATCTGCATCAAAAATTTAATGCTGGTATCGAGTTTGAATACTGGTAACGAATCACACACTATCAAACTTCTCTGCCGTAACTCACCTGCATAACCCGCTGCCGTAACTCGCTGCCCTAACTCACACAGATAGGCAGTCCAAAATTAAAAAAGTGTGGTAGTTGTACAACAATTGTCTCTGCCTGTACACGAATATGAAGGTATTGGTGTTGCGGCAGAGAAAAGTGGTCGTAAAAAACAAAGTCTCGCTCGTGAATTAACGATCTCTGTGTCTGTTGCTTTGCATTCGCTTTGTTTTGTGTGTGCTTAGAACCAGAGAAGCTGGTTGCTGTGGTTGCTGTTTATGTTATACCCACAAGCAACCACAAAAAAAAATACTATTACGTACAAGCTTATTTATTTGTAGGTGCAAAGTTTCTGGGTTGGCAATTAATAATATATTTAGTTATAATAGAGAATAATGGGTTGGCAATAAATAAATTTAGCTATAATAAAAAGTGTGAGTTTGTGTGCATGCTATTGTGGATATGTAGTTATAGAATATGCAATAATTGCATATTTTGATTATTTTTATTTACATAGGTTGCCGTTAGCACAAAATTGAGAAATAAATAAAAACAGTTTAATAACATATCATCTTCCAACATTATAAGAGTATCCAACATTTATCATTCGTCTAGTACAATTATGTATTGCTTCGGACGCAACCGACTGCGGTATACTCGATACCAGTATTAAAACCGGTAAAAAGAGGCCTGATTGCAAAGGGGTACGGATGCGGCAGGGGTGTACGCTGCCTTAAAGATTCTCCGATGCAGATGGGGATGCCACCGGCTGTCTTCATTGCAAATTTGGTGACTCTAGCTCAAAGTTTGTAAAATGTGAGGAAAAGGGGGCTGGGGGCGGTATGGGTGAGCGTGGAATCCAAATTTTTGATGCAGATGTATGTGGAATGTCAATTTCTATTTTCATACCAAATTTTGTGACTCTAGCTCAAAGTTTGTAAAAGTGGGGAAAGGGGGGGCTGGGGGCGGTATGGTTGGGCGTGGCATTCAAATTTTTGGTGCTGATCTTTGTGGAATGTCAATTGCTACCTTCATACCAAATTTGATGGCTCTAGCTCAAAGTTTGTATAAGGTGGGGAAAGGGGGGCGGAATGGGTGGGCGTGGCTCCAAAACTTTGATGCAGATTTTTGGGGGTCGTTGCCAGCTATCTTCCTACCAAATTTCGTGGCTCTAGCTCCACAACTCTGGAAGATACACGCATTTCCGTTTTTGACGAAGCTTTGGGGCGGATGGGGGTGGCTATGGCATTATTGGTGGGCGGTATTTGTGGGAGTGGCATCCAAACTTTTGATGCAGTTTTTGGGGGGTCATCATCACCTATCTTGACACCAAATTTGGTGGCTATAGCTCAAAAACTGTGGGAGATTTAGGCTTTTTTAACTTTAAAGTGCGGGGGGGCTGGGGGCGGAATGGGTGGGCGTGGCTCAAAAATTTTTGATGCAGTTTTTTGGGGGTTGCTAGTAGCTATCTTCTCACAAAATTTGGTAGTTCTTACTGTAAGGATGTGCGAAATATGTGGATTAATCGGTTTTGAGTTATCGAATTTATCGATTTGCCAGCCCCCCCGTTATCGTAGAACCCCAATCTTGACACTTTAATTTACTATCCCATAGATAAAGAGAATTGGAAAGTTTCAAGTCTTTAGCTTGAAGGGTGTGGAAAAAAGTTGCGTTCATACAGACGGACAGACGGACAGACACCATGACGGACATTGCACAAACTCAATATACTCTTTACCTTCGGTATCGAGTATAATAAGATGATAGATCTTGAATTTTAAGATTAATAATTCTTGATTTGAGAATTGACAAACTCAAAATAAGATTGAAGTGAATTTAGAAATAAGATGTTTTAAGATTGTTAATTCTTGATTTAAGAATCAAAATTCTTAGAATTTAAGATCTTACAATCTGAAAATAAGAATAAGCCCACTTATTTTAAGAGCTGACAATCTCAAAATAAGATGTGAAATCTTCTTTTAAGTTGAAAGCATCTTGCATTGTAAATAAAAAATTTTAAAATAAGATCAACCGAATCTTGATATAAGTTTAATAAGATCAAAAATAATTTTTATTTTCTTTTCTTTTCATAAACTTTTATAAATAATATGTATTTATCTTAACCTAAAGCTAGGCATACACGGTGAACATGTTGGTGTGATTTGTTGGAGTTGGGGTGAAAATCACTCGTGTATGGGCTTGTTGGCCAACATGTGCACGGTTTACGAATTTGTTCGATTACCACGCACTTGCTGCCCAACATGTTGGCCGTGTATGGGCTAGTTTTTGTTTGTTTACCAACATTCTCATCGTGTATGGGCTTGTACTACAACAATTCGTCAGTTTTATAAGAATTTTAATAGGGTGAACATGGCGTCGCATAGCAAAAATTTTGTCGAAGATTTTATAGAAGCGCTTAAAAACCAACCATCATTGTGGAAGGTAAAAAGCGATGATTATGAAAACAGACTGCAGAAAACTAAAGCGTGGAACGAACTTCTGGAAATTTCCAAAAATTATGAGCCAAATATAACATTAGATTAGAAGAAACTCAATTGGATGGAATATCGTCCTTCGACGATTCTTTTGATTCGTTCATCCATTTCCTTTTTCTTTGTTTCTTTTTCTTTTCTTCTCCACAGAAATAAATCACTAATAAAGCAAGTGCGTCGTCCGCACTTGTATCGCTCATCTTGTCTACTCAACACTCACAGAAAAAATGAAGTTTATAAACATGTTGGCCCGTGTATGGCGAAGCGCTGCCCAACAAATCACACCAACATGTGCACCGTGTATGCCTAGCTTAAGACTTATTTAATAGAGTGTGCCGAAAGTACAAAATTTTAAAACTTCGGCTCAGTGATGGAAAGATGGTAAACCACTGTAGCGTTTGAAGTTTCCAAAGTTCGGTACTTTCAGTTCACTCTTTTATGATTGTTTATTACGTATGTACATTTTACCATCGTTCATCGGGTATATATGCAATGGAGAACTTATGAAGCTACAAATTTTTTTGAAGTAAATCTAATCAATCAGTGTACCAACTTCATATGACCGAAGATGGCTATTAAATTTTCTTATTTCTATTTGCTGACATAAAAAGTAAAGATATTACTTATAAATTATTATATTTCTTATTTTAAAGCGATCCGGTTTTTTAATTTCAGATATCAAATAATTATTGATTTTATATATTGTTCCTTTATATATTACTTCGTTATATGTTTTACAAAAAAAAATGTCAATATTGTTTGTTTCATTAATTATATTTAGCTCATCATTCTTCAATTCATTATTAGTACAAGAGGCATAAGTTATTATTGATTCTACACCTTGTTCATGGTCGAGAAGATACTTTGCAAACTTCAATGAAGCTTTAATTGATAATGTATACGATGGATTTTTTCAGCTGGATATAC
Source organism: Scaptomyza montana (assembly GCA_018904305.1). Lineage (NCBI taxonomy): Eukaryota > Metazoa > Arthropoda > Insecta > Diptera > Drosophilidae > Scaptomyza > Scaptomyza montana. The sequence goes on from JAEIGR010000030.1 coordinate 349,500, forward strand.
TATGAAAATAAACCTTTGCATCTTTATGCTTTGATTCAAACCGCATACTCCAGAGATACTTTAGTGGTCCACATTTCTGTATTGCAGTTGAATAGTGCACTAGAAAATGGTGTTTTGGCTTCAATGCACCATACAAATTTACATAGATTTCATTATGTTTTTTGACAAGTTTTTCTAAATTTATCAAGTCGCTCTTTTCATATGCTGGTCTATGAATTAAATCAATAATATCTAATAAAATCAAGAGTAACTGCCAGTCTTTATTATCGCTAGGCACTAAATCTTCAATTAGTAAAGGCAAGAAATGAACAAAACTACTAATTTCACTATCACTCATTTTCAAATTAAATTTTTTTAATCGATTTAAATTTAATGGAATGGAAAAATTTCGAATTTCTGTCTCTCCATATTGACACAAATTTTTTCGAGAATTTATATCATTAATTGAACAAACTTGACTTTTAATTGACGCTAAAAGAATATGGCAAACGTCATAACTACATATACCTTCATATACATCATGCATAATATCAAAGCAAAAGTTTTCAGAAACTTCAAAAAAATTCCAATTATTAAATATACATCTATTTTTTAGACCTGATTCTTTGGAATTGTTAATGGAAATATCTAGAGCATTTTGTTCCCTTGTTCTTAAAGAATCTTTTATTTCTGAATGATCACATTTCATTTGATTCTTCGTTCTTTTGATTGGACAAAACCAAGAACACTAATTACGGTTAAAGGCCTGTACGCATGAGCCCCGTACAGCTCCCGTACAGTATACATGAGTTTTACGGCTGTAACGACAAGAGTTGAAAAATTCACATATTGTGGCGGTAGGCTAATTGTTTTTTGTAAATAAATCGGAAATTCAACTATGTTTTGTACACTTGATTTCAAAATAATGATTCGCGCGCTACTTTTGTGTTTGAGTACAGCTAACGCCCTGCTTCTGGCGGTTGCATTTTAGTGAACCCATACTTGATGGGCAGAGCTGAGATTACCAAAGATTATGCTAAACATGACTGAAACCACTCAAAGCAAATTCACCTTAAAAATCTATACCCTGCAATAGATTAGTGGCAGTACAATCCAGTTTATATGTTATTAAAATTGTATCTTATAAATTAATTAATATATTTTTATTCATTACTTCTTGCGCAGCATTGACTGCCAAAACAATAAGTATGGCTCTATTGGAGCCTGAATTAGGTCAACTTTGTTAGTATTATCCGAAAAATGTATAAGCCGGCTCTTGCCCGACATGTTGTTGCATTTTTTATAACCGTAAATAGCTGCTGAAAGCTATTTACTGCCCGTAGAATTTTAACATAACATTTTAACATTTTCATTGCTCAACACTACCGTACCAGCAGTAGCTAACAGAACTGCAGACCTAAAATGTAAGTACTGTACTGAAGCTGTACGGGACCATTTTTTTTGCTGTACGGGAGCTGTACAGGCGTCTGCGTACAGGCCTTAAATTGTCACCAACAATTTAACCTAAAACAAAATATACTTTTCTTTCTATATTGCCAGTTTTAATGACAATTCCATTTTCAAGAATTTCAATTTCTTTCATTAAATGGTAAAATAAACGTTCGTTCCCACAAGTTTTTAAATCTGCGGTTGAAATGAATGAAGCTGGAAAAATGTATTTTAACTTTGATAAAAGATAATCCAGCATAGATGGAAAACTAACATATGTCCCACAAATAGAATATGTGTGACTTCAAAGAGCATTGTTGATTTGAAAATCGTCAAAATACATAATAAAGGGGATAACTAATGAAGAATTCAACTTCTTAACTTTTTTTCTAAATATTTCTCCATTTACGAAATTTTTATAATTGCTATTATGTAAATTAGTTTTTATATTATCTAATGTTAAATCGAGCAACTGTGGAATTTCAAAAATACGTTTAAAACTGAAACATAAAGGAAATATGTAAACATAAAAAGTTTTCGGCCCCAAGCTAGGATTTCCATTAACAATTATTTCTGAAATCTTGTTGTCAATTATATAAGATTTCGGTTGTCTATATAAATCTAAATCAGTAAACAATTTTAAAAATTGTATTCTGAATTGAAATTTGAAAACGGATCTTTGCAGAAATCCATTATACTTTTTAATTCAACATTTGTGTTATTTCTTCAAAATGCGCCTCTATAGAAGCTGATATTGTTTTGACTAAATCGGAAATTATATTTTGCAAATTAATGACCTGCTTTCTTGGCATAGAATCAATCTGATGTAAACTTAATATTAAATTAAAAGCTTTTTTTTTTAAATCCGTTATTGATAAAGTTGTTTTACATTTTTTAATTATTATGTTTGTTGATGTTACATAGTGACTGATCAGCACGGAAACATTTTTTTTAACATTAATTATGTCTGTGATTAATTCTTCTTCATTTTGCTTCTCAATTTTATGTATTTTTTCAATGTGTATTCTAAAATTTGTAAAGTCAGTAAATATTTGGTTACAATTATTTTGAACGCATTGTAGCCTTAAAGACTTTCTTGACAACAAATGATTTATTTTTAGATGCGAAACAAGCATTTTAGCGCTTGGCACTTTTTTTTTACAACGAAAACAAATATACATTTTGATGCTGTAAAAATTTATTAAGGCTGTAACGTTAGAATATTTTATATCATAAATCGTGTCAATTTTAAAAAAGTACTTTTGGATAAATAGCAAAAAAAAAAAAATTATAAAACACACATCAACGCTCTTAATAAATGAATCGAATTTAAGTACATTTTTGTCAAAATGTACATAGTAATCATGTATATCCTCATTTGAACTACCTACAGTTATTATGTAGGGTTGCATTGTCAGACCGGAAAAATAAAACTTTGAAATAATATTTTCAACCTGACGTTGATAACACTGGTTCACAAAACAAAAAAAAGTTTTTGGTGCCAGGGATTTATCAGCTGATTTTAGGTAAACTTGGTGCGCTGATTTCGAAACTGCAATCAGTTTTTCTCTAGCAGCTCTAGTTTTTAAGATATATCAATCCATGATTTTAGCCTATGACTGTGTTCATTAGAAGAAATTATTGTTACAATCTTGGAATTTTTGGTAACAGGAACTTTTATTTATGTATTGTTCAGTATTTAAGTATATTTAAATGCAACATTCAATCAACATTCATGAAACTGCTTTTTCTGGACTTTCTTGAGTGAGTTTCTGTTGTACAATCACGTGCTAAGCTCCAACAGTAATCTGCCATCATGTGTGTGTCCCATCTTCCTTGGTAACGATCTTCTAAATCTTTTAAATCTTGATGGAATCGCTCACCTTGTTCTTCGCTGACATTTCCTAAATTTTCTGGAAACTTATCCAAACGATTGTGCAGATAGTGAAGTTTGATGTTTCCTACTAGAGTCTTGTAGTTACTGGCCTTGTTGTTATCCAAAAAGTTTTTGATCACTTGTTCAAATGAAGTCCACGCTCTCCTTTCTACATCATTCATAGAATTTAGAAAATGAGGATCTTTAAGTAATTGCCTTATTTGAGGACCATATAAAATGCCAGCCTTAAGCTTTTCTAAACTTACTCCAGGCATCTTTTATATGATGAAGGTAAAGCACTTCATTTTTATCAATCGCCTTTATAAATTGCTTCATCAAACCTAGCTTTATATGGAGTGGGGGAAGTATTATTTTCTCTCGTGCAACTAATTGTTTACGAATTACGTTCTTTATCCCAACAACCATTTGTTCTCTGACTGGCCAATTTTTCTTTTCCCAGTGTTCTTGTTTGGCTCTGCTATCCCACAAGCATAGAAAGCACGGGTATTTGGTGAACCCGGCTTGTTGGCCGAGGAGAAAATTAACCATTTTTAGATCCACGCAAATTTGCCATTGGTGTTCGTTATATTTAATTTTCTTCATCACAAATGCAATAGTATCATATTCCTCCTTTAATTTAGTTGAATGAGAAATTGGTATTGCTGCATGTTTATTACCATTGTGCAGTAAAACACATTTCAAGCTTCTCTTACAGCTGTCTACAAATAGGCGCCAATTGATTGACTCATACTTGCAAATTTCCATTTCAGTCAAAAGACCGCCGATGTCATGACAAAAAACAAGATTTTCTTCATTAGAGAAATTTTCCACTCTTTTACGGTAAAATGTTATTATTGTTCCTTAGCTCTGAAGATTTTTCTCCTTTAATCTCGATGCCAACAGTTCACTACCTTCCTTAGAAAGCCCAAGATCTCTAATCAAATCGGATAGCTCTTCTTGATTAAAAGTTTGAGGAGTTGACGCTGTTTCTAAAAAATCACTATCAGAATTCCTATTACTGTTATTTGCTTCATGTGTAAGTTCTGGTTCATCATCAGAAAGCTCTGGCAATATATTGAATACGGGAATTGGAATTTCATCTGAATGAGGCACAGGCCGCATTGCTGAAGATAAATTAGGATAATTCCACTTGTTGCGGTTATTTCTATTAATCCCAGTAATATTGACTTTGCAGAAGTAGCAATCATCATGGTGGCTTTTTGGCTCCCTCCAAACCATTGGAATTCCGAATTTCAAGGATTTACGCTTGTCATTACTCCATTGACGTAAATGCTCAATGCACGTCTTGCAAACTATATGTGGAGCCCAAGGTTTATCTTGGTCACCAAGCTTTACACCAAAATACGCCAAATATGCTCTCTTGACAAATTCAGAAATCGGCCTTCTATTTGCTCTTAATTATTTATTGTTCTCTTGTGTTTGTGAACGGTGTTTTACTCTGTTTAATCTGGTAAATAATTCTAGCAGTGATTGCAAATATACGTTGTATATATTTACGTTTGCATAAAAGAGTTTGACGAGTTTATGTTCACTTTGATTTGCAGTTGAACTGACACTGCTCTGCTTTAACATAAAGAAAACATACGTACATACATACATACATACATATATTTGCATTTGCATATTTTGTGTGTTTACTAACAACAAACAGCTTGTCAATTTTTTTCTTGCTCTCGCTTTACAGCATCAGTGCTCTCCTGCTCTTATCCGCTATTATCCGTCGCACTTGCGGTTCTATCTGCCTACGTGCTTACGCTCTCTCATTTAAGCGCTCATTTGATATTTACTGTTTTATATTGCTCTTGCAGTGATACGTTTTACTTATACTTACCTGCGCCTTACTTTGTTTTGTGCAAGCATATCAGTTGCCAGTTAAAACCTTAAAATAATTTGAAATTGTTTGCATGCTGTAGCACCAATTGCAAAGTGGTTGGAACCACCAACCAAGATTTTATGCTGGCTTTAAAGCTATGCATGTAGCTTTTAATAATCTGCAAGCGTCTTTCAACGAGCTTAATCTTAATTTAAAAAGTGGCAAGGTGGTTACCGAATCTCCGAAGCGTAAAAAGACTTCGGGTCCTAATACACTTATTGTCCCACCTGTTCTGCCAACCAAACCCCTTCTGCTGCCTGACATTAATCCTTCAATTGGTTCCAATGCTAACCCACTAATGTTATTTAACTCCCCTGCAAGGAATCCCAGGAATAACCTAGCCACTTTAAATTCTGATCCTATGCATGAGCCCTTCGGTTCAGCAGCTCGTGTGCCTATTAATCCAAATACAGGTACAACTGGGGCTCACAAGCCTCTTGTGGTTGTACCACTTAATAAGTTTATTTTCGTGTCTAGGCTAGCATCCGATACTTCATCGGATGATGTTTGTGCCTACGTTAAAAGTAATATCGATTCACCACATATTATGGTTGAAAAATTTAAATTTAAACATGCCCGAAGCATATCTTTTTTCAAGTTGAGTATTCCGCCCGACCTTTTCTCGACAATTTGTTCAGAAAAGTTTTGGCCGCCACAGCTCGTTGTGAAGGAGTATGTGAATAGGCGAAATAGTAGTAATAATATTAACGGAATTCGGATTAGTAGCGCACCACCTGTTAGCCACCATGTAGCCTCCACCTCGGCAACAAAAGTTATTAGCTTGGCCTATCAAAACGTTAGAGGCCTTAACACTAAACTTTCTAAATTTTATGTTAATAGCCTATCCTTTAAATCACAAATAGTTGCACTTACAGAAGCCTGGCTAAAACCCGATATTTCTGATTATTTCGTTTTTCCTTCCAAATATAATTTATATAGATGCGATCGCACTTCCCGGAAGGGGGGTGGTGTTCTCATTGCTGTTGACTCTTGCATTTCCTCTGAACAGATTCATTCTCATGATTTTCCGCAAATTGAGTTTTTATGTGTTAAAATATTACTAAACGGCCGTTCACTTTATGTTACTTGTTCTTATATTCCTCCTCATTCTGATATTAACATTTACTCATCCCATCTGAGTGCCCTGCAACTTGTTTCGTCATTGTTGACAGATATGGATAATCTGATAGTGGTTGGTGATTTTAATCTGCCACATGTTGTATGGTCTGTGATTGACACATCTTCGGCGGTATTACCAGTCACTTCTGATGATTTTATAGATGGCCTACTGGAGTTAGGCCTATCGCAAGTTAACAGGGTGCACAACTGTAGTGTTAGAATGTTGGACTTGATATTCGTTTCGGACTCAGATTGCAGTAATGCTAGTAGAATACCCCCTCTAGTGCTTCCGTAAGATACCAACCATCCAACCTTAGAACTATCCTTTGAAATTCTTAGCCTTAGTCCATCATCTAAAAGTTCTTCAAAAACCCTTTGTTTTCGTAAAACTAATATTACTAATTAAATTATATTCTTCAACATACTAATTGGTCTCGCCTATATTCTTGTAGTGATAAAGAAACTGCCATTGCCATATTTTATAGGACCTTGAATTCGCTTTTGGATATTTGTGTTCCCCTCACTTGTTCTTCAAGTGGTAATAAACCACCATGGTTTACGAGGGAACTATCGAAATTGAAAAACGTGAAGACAAAATCATATAAAAAGTTTAAAAAATCGGGAACGACTTTAGATTTATCTTATTTAGCTACTAAATACTTAATCTAGTTTTCTTTCTGTTAACACATCTTGTTATAATAATTATCTTAATCGTTGTAGACCTAACTTTTCACGTGACCCTAAACAGTTTTATAAATTTGTTAACTCTAAACGTAAGTCTTCTTGTTTGCCATCCTCAGTTATACCTTGATGATACAAAAGCAAAAATTTAAATTTTATAGTAGTAGTAATTCCTATCCTTTTCAAGTTCAAGCGTCAAATCGCATATATGTACCAGTAATTACTGAGTCTACGCTCCTGAGTGAATTTAACTCTATCAAACCTGGCTACTTGCCTGGTCCTGATGGATTGCCAGGTTGTATTCTTAGATACTGCGCGGATTCACTTTGTAAGCCCTTAAATAAATTATTTAACTTGTCTGTTGACTCAACTGTGTTTCCTGATATATGGAAGGAATCCTTTATAATTCCACTCCATAAAAATTCTTCAAAGTCAAACGTTAAAAATTATAGGGGTATATCCAAGTTGTCTGCCATTCCAAAAGTCTTTGAAAAAATTATTTGTTCTCAACTGCAACACGGATGTAGTTCAATTATATCGCCTTATCAACACGGTTTTGTTAGGCGTAGATCAACTACCACTAACCTTCTTGAATTCACTTCGCTTGTTATTAAAGGGTTTCAAGAAAAAATGCAAACTAACGTTGTTAACAACGATTTTAGTAAGGCATTTGACTCTGTTAGTCATTCTCTGTTGCTTGAAAAATTTAATATTATCGGATTTCCATCAAAAGGATTTTCGGAACACAAAAAGTTGTTTTTAAGTCGTCTGTATCTAAACCAATTTTAGTTACCTCTGGTGTTCATCAAGGTAGTCACCTTGGACCTTTGCTATTTAATTTGTTTATTTACGATCTTCCAGCTTTTATTACTAACTCTTTTGCTTACATGTTTGCTGATGATGTAAAACTATGTTTCACCTACAATGATGCCTCTCTGTGTAACTTACGACAGTCGGATTTGTGTGCGCTGTCGGCCTGGTGTCATTTTAACTTACTCAATTAAAATTGTTCTAAATGTAAAGTCATGTCTTTTTGTAGAAGTACCCCTCATACTGCTCACTACTTGCTTGATGCTTCACCACTTGTCCGCGTGTTTGAAATTAAAGATTTAGGCATTATTCTTGATCCTAAATTAAAGTTTGACTCTCATTTTCGTCTATGGTTAATAAGGCCATTAATGTCATTGGCTTCATCAAGCGGTGGTCTTACACCACTTAAACGTTTTATACATCCCTAGTGCGTCCCATTCTGGAGTATGGATCGTGTGTGTGGTCCCCACAATACTCGATTCACCAGTATATAATTGAATCTGTGCAGAAGAAATTTCTCCTATTTGCCCTTAGAAGTTTTAACTGGGTTCCTGGAGTTGACTTAACCCCGTATTCAAGTAGACTCCTTTTAATAAATCTTCCGTCCCTGTTAAACCGTAGAACGATGGATGGAGTATTATTTATTACTAACGTACTTAATGGTGAAATCGACTCATCAGTTCTTTTGAGTCGAATTAAATGTAATGTCCCAATTAGATCTTCACGTAACTTTTAACCCCTTAGCCTTGATCGTTGCTTGAGCAACTATTTAATTCATGGACCATTTCGGGTTATATGTTCTGACTATAACAATCTTTATTCTTTTGTCTCCTTTTTTGCTTTATCTAATCGTAACCACTAATTACTAATCTAACGCTGATCTGATTGCGTTTTTCTGGGCTTTTCCCAATCCACGCAACAAATGTTGGACCACTAATTTTATTGTTGAATTTCCCAGAGCTTTAACGTTAACTTTATAAATTTTTTACCTAAACTTACGTTCAGATTTATATATAATTTTATTTTGCTTAATTTTAATTTCAAATTTAAATTTTTTTTTAATTTTAATTAATTTGGATTTTATGTCAGCTGATCATAGTTGACAATAAACAAATAAATAAATAAATAAATAAATAAATATACTATATACAGTGCCGCTCAACTAAATAGGTTTGAAAAATATTGCTCACATTTTGTTACCTATCTTTGTTCCTACTGCAATTTTTTTCATCATTCTTGTTTCTTTTGAAACTTCATTTGTTTACTCATAATTTGCCAAAGAACAGTAACGGGACTTTTGCAACGGTAAATTACTATTTTGCTTTCATCGTGAAGTTCGCCAGATGTGTGGTCTATTTTTGGCTCATCTGAATAGGTTTGACAACTTTATCTTCATAATTAGGGTGTTCAACAGCTCGTTTCATCGTTTCAAGTTTCAAAGTTGAAACGTCTCGCAACAACAACATACATAGAAAATTTCTTGAAACGTTGAAACACCCCAGCCTATGTATACAAAAAGTGTTTCAAGTTTGAACAAAGTAAAGATGGGAAGAGCACGATATTTATTCGATATTTGCTATCGATGTTCAGTACTTTTTAGTATATTTGGTGTATTTTTGTGCAAAATAGTAAAAAACACATGTGATTAATGGCCGCCAAATTTTAAAAGCATGTAATTGAGCAACTAATTCAAACAACGAGCTCTTCTCACCTTCAATATCCTCTATTTCTCTAATAACTTGCTTTGCTAAAGCATCGCATAGCATATCTTTAGCACTTTTAAAAAGCATATTTTATAAATAAAGTATAACCGCGGTAAACAGCAACAGTGACAAAAATTGAAGAATAAGAAATGTAAACAAAGAACAGCTGACTGCACAAACTTGAAACGCATTGACACCCAAAATGCCGTTCACGAGTTAATCGTTTCAACTTTGAAACATGAAACGTTGAAACGGAGCTGTTGAACACCCTAAATGTAATCGGCTTCGTGATGTAAACGAGTTAATTTTTTTTTTGTGTTCTAAAATTTACACCAATTTTTGTCAGTTTTTACCTAAATGGGTCGCGGAAAACCTTTAACCGATTTTGAAAAGGGTCGAATTAAAAGCTATATTGAATGTGGCCTAAAACACGATGAAACAGCCAAAAAGATTGGTCGAAGTCAAAACGTTGTAAGCAATTTTCTTCGTAATGAAGCAGACTACGGAAAAAACATGAAGGGAGGAAGAAAATATGCAACAACGGCATCAGAAAGGCGACTTATTGTTCGAACTGCCTCCAATTCCCGCCTCTCTGCCGGTAAAATTAGGGAAGAGTGCGGCGTAAATGCTAGTTTGGCAACGGTAAAACGATTTATTCGGAGTGCCAAACACTTGAAAAGATTAAAAATAAAGAAAAAACCACCTCTCAATGATGCACGTAAGGAAGCACGGCTTCGATTTGCCCGAGAGCATATGACGTGGAACAAAGAATGGACAACAGTGGTCTTCTCCGACGAAAAAAAGTTCAACCTCGATGGGCCAGATGGATACAACTACTTTTTCCACGATATGCGAAAGGAGGAGTGCTTTTTAAGTCGTCATCACAGTTGTGCAGGTGGCGTAATGGTGTGGGGAGCAGTATCGTATTATGGTACCTGTGAGCTTCAGTTTGTTACTTCGAGGATGAATGCGAATGTTTACAAGACTGTGCTCCAAAATGCTTTTCCCAAGTTTTCGGAAATTTATGGTCGTATTTCATGGACATTCCAACATGATAACGCCCCCATCCATACCGCCCGGGTTGTAAAACAGTGGATTAAGGACCAAAATGTAAATTTGCTCGAGTGGCCGCCATACTCTCCGGACATAAATATTATCGAGAAAATTTGGGGTCTTTTGTCAAGGAGAGTGTACGAAGGGGGGACACAATTTCAAGACTCTGCGACCCTATTTGAAGCGATTAAAAAGGCCTGGTCAACAATTTCACTAAGTGAAATCAAAAATTATTACGACTCCTTATCAAATCGAATTTTTGAAATAATTAAGAGTAAGGGTGGCCACACTAAATACTAAAAATTACTAAATTAGTACGACTTAATGTTTAAGTTAAAAATTGTGTTAAAATGTTGCCTTGCATCATTGATTTAACTAGTTTTAGTTGTTAAACCTATTTAGTTGAGCCAAAAAATATGAAGATTTTTTGTTATGTTTTTGAGAAAATAAATAAAAAATATATAAATACTAAATTTACAAAAATGGAACTTTACAATATCATTTATAATTGATTGTATTTTGTAAGAAAACTTATTTGGTCAAAATCGGAGTGCTCGTTATAGAGGTATAACATCGCAAACCTAAAAATATTTTCAAACCTATTTAGTTGAGCGGCACTGTATATATATATCATATATATACATATATTCTATCAAAATATATATATTTATGCTTCTATATATATAGGCATGAATACATACATATGTACATGTATAGGTATACATAGGTATGTATTCTCTTAAATGTTGAATTAGGCATATCTCAAAAACTAGAGCTGCTAGAGAAAAACTGATTGCAGTTTTTCACCAAGTTAACCTAAAATCAGCTGATAAATCCCCGGCACCAAAATGGCTGTTGCGCAGTGTAATCGTTTAGACAATTTCACCTTAAAACAAAGCTTTCCTGCGCGTCCGCTAAAGTAGCCTTTCTGTTGCTTTTTCCAGAAGAATCCTTATATCGCGCAAACGAAGGCAGCACTGACGTAAACAGAATACACATCAGATGGTCTTGAGCATCTATTAAGAGAAACAATTAAAACATTTTGAAAAATATTGAAACAAAATTTTTAAAATTTTATAAATTATCCATATCTATATACTAATATTATGGTACACGGAATAGACAATAAAAAGAAGGAACCTAATAATTAAAGTTACCTTTGTATGGGGCGGTATGGATAGTTGTGGCATCAAAATTTTTGTTTCAGATCTTTGTGGCATGTCAATTGCTATCTTCATACCAAATTTGGTGACTCTAGCTCGAAGTTTGTAAATGGCGGGGAAAGGGGGTCTGGGGGCGGTATGGGTGGGCGAGGCATCAAAATTTTTGATGCAGATCTTATTGGAATGTCAATTGCTATCTTCATACCAAATTTGGTGACTCTAGCTCGAAGTTTGTAAAAAGTGTTTAAAGGGGGGCTGGGGGCAGTATGGGTGGGCGTGGCATCAAAATTTTTGATGCAGATCTTTGTGGAATGTCAATTGCTATTTTCATACCAAATTTGGTGATTCTAGCTCGAAGTTAGTAAAAAGTGGGGAAAGGGGTGGCTGGGGGCGGTATGGGTGGGCGAGGCATCAAAATTTTTGATGCAGATCTATGTGGAATGTCAATTGCTATCTTCATACCAAATTTGGTGAGTCTAGCTCGAAGTTTGTAAAAAGTGTTTAAAGGGGGGCTGGGGGCAGTATGGGTGGGCGTGGCATCCAAATTTTTGATGCAGATCTTTGTGAAATGTCAATTGCTATCTTCATACCAAATTTGGTGACTCTAGCTCGAAATTTGTAATAAGTAGGGAAAGGGGGGCTGGGGGCGTTATGGGGGGGCGAGGCATCCAAATTTTTGATGCAGATCTATGTGGAATGTCAATTGCTATCTACATACCAAATTTGGTGACTCTAGCTTGAAGTTTGTTAAAAGTAAGGAAGGGTGAATGGGGGCGGCTAGGGCAGTATCGGTGGGCGTGGCATCCAAATTGCTATCTACATACCAAATTTGGTGACTCTAGCTTGAAGTTTGTTAAAAGTAAGGAAGGGTGAATGGGGGCGGCTAGGGCAGTATCGGTGGGCGTGGCATCCAAACTTTGGATGCAGTTTTTAGAAGGTCATCATCACCTATCTTGGCACTAAATTTGGTGGCTTTAGCTCAAAAACTATGGGAGATTTAGCCATTTCTGATTTCAAAATGCGGGGGGGCGGAATGGGTGGGCGTGGCTCCAAAATTTGATGCAGTTCTTTGGAGGTTGCTAGTAGCTATCTTCTTACCAAATTTGGTAGTTCTAGCTGTAAGGATGTGCGAAATATGTGGATTTATTGGTTTTGAGTTATCGAACTTATCGATTTTCCAGCCCCGCAGCTATCGTAGAACCCCCATCTTGACACTTTAATTTACTATCCCATAGATAAAGAGAATTGGAAAGTTTCAAGTCTCTAGCTTAAAGGGTGTGGAAAAAAGTTGCGAACATACAGACGGACAGACGGACGGACGGACGGACACCATGACGGACATTGCACAAACCCAATATACTCTTTACCTTCGGTATCGAGTATAAAAAATGTCATTAACATAAGTATGTATGTATATGCATCATGCATAATGCATGCACGCACATTTCATTTCTCTCTCGCTCTCTTTTGTACTCATTTCTACTAGGCAACGCAAGAGAGGAAGTGAGGCTACCTAGTTTATTATGCCTTGATTGTTCGCTCCGAGTTAAAGCTTAGTACACAGGAACTAGAATTATTTCTAGCTGTGTTAAACTCCATATAAAAACAAGTGGAAACGTTGCAGTCGGACGCAACCGACTGCGGTATACTTGATACCAGTATTAAAACCGGTAAAAAGAGGCCTGATTGCAAAGGGGTACGGATGCGGCAGGGGTGTACGCTGCCTTAAAGATTCTCCGATGCAGATGGGGATGCCACTGGCTGTCTTCATTGCAAATTTGGTGACTCTAGCTCAAAGTTTGTAAAATGTGAGGAAAAGGGGGCTGGGGGCGGTTTGGGTGGGCGTGGAATCCAAATTTTTGATGCAGATGTATGTGGAATGTCAATTTCTATTTTCATACCAAATTTGGTGACTCTAGCTCAAAGTTTGTAAAAGTGGGGAAAGGGGGGGCTGGGGGCGGTATGGGTGGTAATGGCATCCAAATTTTTGATTCAGATCTTTGTGGAATGAAAATTGCTATCCTCATACCAAATTTGGTGACTCTAGCTCAAAGTTTGTAAAAGTGGAGAAAGGGGGGCTGGTGGCGGTATGGTTGGGCGTGGCATTCAAATTTTTGGTGCTGATCTATGTGGGATGTCAATTGCTACCTTCATACCAAAAATGGTGGCTCTAGCTCAAAGTTTGTATAAGGTGGGGAAAGGGGGGCGGAATGGGTGGGCGTGGCTCCAAAACTTTGATGCAGATTTTTGGGGGTCGTTGCCAGCTATCTTCCTACAAAATTTGGAGGCTATAGCTCAAAAACTGTGGGAGATATAGGCTTTTTTAACTTTAAAATGCGGGGGGGCTGGGGCGGAATGGGGGGCGTGGCTCCAAAATTTTTGATGCAGTTTTTAGGGGGTTGCTAGTAGCTATCTTCTTACCAAATTTGGTACTTCTAGCTGTAAGGATGTTGGAAATATGTGGATTTATCGGTTTTGAGTTATCGAATATATCGATTTGCCAGCCTCCCAGTTATCGTAGAACCCCCATTTTTACACTATAATTAACTTTCCCATAGATAAAGAGAATTGAAAAGTTTCAAGTCTCTAGCTTGAAGGGTGTGGAAAAAACTTGCACACATACGGACGGACAGACGGACAGACACCATGACGGACATTGCACAAAACCAATATACTCATTACCTTCGGTATCGAGTATAATAAAAAAAAATAAGTGTGGCACTGCGGGACTGCCGCGGTGAAGCTATTGCATAGCATTTTTATTTCAGCTTATGCAAGTTTTTCTTTGATATTAATTCAAATTACACTCTTTGAGCGTGGTGATCGATAAGAAAACAAATTTTTTTCTTCTATTGAAAATTTTGTTTTCTATTGAATAAATAAGAAGTTAATTTCGTTTAAAATATTTTTATTATGTTACAATACATATACGTTATTCAAGAAATTTTATCATTGAAATTATAGGTTTATGGTAACTGAAATATGAAACATAAGTTTGATACTTGATATCCTCTAAATATCTGGAAAATACCGCGTCAATAGTGGTCCCATATTTTGTTGTAGATTCTTGGGGATCATTATTCATTTTCAAATTAAATTTTTACGAAAGAAAAGTTCTTAACCGCTCTGATTTTTTATCAGCGAAGTTGATGCTGAAATCGCCAGCCAAGATAAGTGGAAATTTATTACCATTTGTAACTTCTTCAGTGTAATCCAGCAAAGTGCGATGAATAAACTGCTCTACCTCATCCAATTTTGGATTCGGAGAAATATAAATTGCTACCATGACTATGTGTAGGCCATTTCTTAGTTTGTACAAGCACGCACAAATATCTCCAACATTTGATCGCCTAACATTAACATCGCTTACGTCAAGGTTCGGAGTCATAATGTTAATAACATTATTATTATTTTGGTAAATAGCTTCCCCACCTTTTCTAACAGTATCTCGTTTGAATTGAACAATACAACTGAAATTAAATATTTCAATCGGATTATCATGCGCCATGCAAGTTTCGGTATGAAATAAAACTTTTGTTTGTCTCGTAACTGAATTTTGTAAATCGTATTTGTGACAATTTAGATTTTGGCAATTAAAAGTCATTATTGAATTGCCATTTCTGTAACTTATGAAATCTAAGACACTTTGAGCTGTCGTCTGAAGACTATTTAAAGACAGTCTTTTGAAATCTTGCAACAAAGATGCAGTCGATGCAGCTTGCCTTCGATTATGATAAAACTTGAATATTGAATTATCGTTTTTTGTCGTGATATACAATTTTTCAATATTAGTCACCCGAGAGAGCGCAACATAAACGAGTTCCTGAGAATGTCTTTTACTATACTCATATACTATTTCGTCAAAAGTTCCACCTTGCGACTTATGTATAGCTATAACAATAGCTGAAGTTAATGGAAAATGTTTGCGTTTGGCTTTACATTTTCTATCCGATGTTAATGAAATATTTGCTGTTCGTAATTCAATGGGAACAGCGAGATTTCCGTATCTATTTTATACTGCTAGAGCTGCTGTTTTTTGCCTTTTTTTTTCTACCCACTTTATCTGAACCGAAAAATTCCAGCCAAACTCTAATCAATGTGTTACTTTCATCAAATTCAAGATGTACCAATTTCCCAACAGCACCATTGCATAAGCCATCAGTAACGTCGATGTTGGTTGTAATAAGATAATGCTTTCCAACAATAAAAGTAATGTGATAAGGCAGTCCTCCAGTGTCAATAAGAGATTTTTTATGTAATTTAAGTCGAAAATTAGCTTCTTGCGCAGTATTATTAGCGCCAATAATGATGTCTACGGACGTTGAAAGAACTTTGTCTTCACATTGGCTTAAAATCAAATTGTTATAGGCGGCAACATCTTCATTTTTGAAAAATAAACTAACTCCATCACGACATAATGTAGAAACATCCTCCTTTTTTGAAAAATCTCGATTCAATAAGTTGAAACTCTTGCTCATCATTGTACATCTCCATTACCTATTTTTGTCAAAACTTGTGAAAATGCAATGCTAGCTTGTCTCATTACTGTGGTAAGTTGATAATATTTTAATTTTCTCCATAAATGCGGTCCAATCATGCTCGTTCTGATTGTCATGTAAATTGGGGTCGATCTTACTGGTGGCAATTGCCGTAAATCTCCGATCAAAATAATATCTATACTTCCGAAATCTGTGTTTTTTCCTGTTATTTGTTTTAGACAATTATCAATTTTATGTAGAAGTTCGGCACTAACCATGCTAATTTCATCAATGATCAGAACTCTGACATATCTGAAGAGAGATCTATACAATTGCAACGTTTCTGATGAAAGAGTCAAAAGTTTTGAAAAAGTAATTTTGAGAGCTGTATGAACAGTCGTACCATCAATAGCCACGGCAGCTTTGCCAGTTGAAGCACAATATAGGCATTGCAGTAACCATCATTATCAGCGAACCTGTTGTAAATTTCCTTAATCAGTTTGATAACGAATGATTTTCCCGCACCAGCTGGTCCCGTGAAAAGAATTTGAAATGGTTCTTGAAATGAAGTTTGTAAATGATGAATTATAGTCATAAGAACATCTCTTTGTTGATCATTAGCCATTTGCATTAAATCATAGAATTGTTGATAATCCATTAAATTTTCTCTTTTTTTAGCTATAGCGCCAAGTTTATAAAGGGATGCATTTTGTAAATCAGCGTTAACAGTGGAGTTTGGATCACGTAGCAATAAGTCATAAGGATCTCTTTCATGCAATATATCAACCGCTCTTAATAATTCTTCGTCTTCTTGTTCTAAAGTGTTTCTAAAGTTTTCTCTATGTCCAAATTTGATTCAAATTCTTTCCTACGTTCTAATATCGTATCTTTGTTGTCCTCGTATATTTGAATGAACTTATTTTCAGCAATAATATCATTTTCTTCACTTTCAAAAGGAACATGCAACAGAACCATCTCACGCCTATAATCGTTGTAATTGTCAGCCATATCGTAGTTCCTGTATCTTATTATTCTTGCAGTATTTCTTATAGTGTAAATCCCCTTGTTATTTAAGTAATATTTTGCAACAAATTGTGCTAACGTTACATCGCGGAGTTCGTCAGGTCTTTTCTCGTACTTATCGAACCAATTCTCTTTCCAAACGTTCGTACAATCATCATCTAAAGCTTCAAGTTCCTTCATAGATTTTCTAATTCTTGCGCGCTCAGTAGGAAATACCGTTGGAATGTAGACTGTCACAACCGATGACTTAGCCTTAACTTAGTTCTCTTAATAAATACCAAGCAGCTTCTTGTGCCGGCATTTCAACAGCCTGAAGTATGTCAATACTCATTTTGTTCGTGATATCGACAATGTCGAATTCCGGATGCTCGTCCATTATGTCAATTATTTGTCTTTGCAAATTATTATTATTATTGACAAACTCAACAAAAAATGTTGCACAAGCATATTCATCAAGTATAATCTGAAAATCCATGTTCGATTTCAAATGATGTAATATGAATGGATTGATGTTGATGCCAGAAAAGGTAACCGACTCAGAACCATGACGCATAACGAACATTTTACTTATATATTGAGTTTTCTAATATACCGTTGAAGTTTCTGTTAACACTAACAGAGCTTCAACAGTTGGTTCTGGGCGCGGTTACGAGTCCCAATTTCTTACTTGAGAAACACAGACGTGTTTACGCTTAATCCTACTAAATCTACAATTACTACAATTAAATCTACAATTACTACAATTAACAAACAAAACTGGAAATAAAACTACATATATCCAACAACACGCACGCTGAATAAAGTCACTACACATTACAACATCACCATTTGTGTCTTATTCATCTTTTGGATCCTCCGCCACAAAACATTGGTCCTTCGAGCCGGATATCCTTCTGCACTCGCCCCAGCTAGTTCCTTGGTGAAAAAAGATAAGTAATACACATTAATTTTCTATTTTCAACTGTGTAAAAATTGTTCGTACATACCGGCATCCCAAGTCCGCCATATTGCAACATACATATAATTCCATCTATATATGTTGCATGTATGTAATTCCGATCTGTACAAAAAAATTGTGAACAATTTTCCAAGTCCAAAAAATATCCTACATATAACAACATATGTTAAAACTCCAATATAGTTGAATATATTTATTAGCATATGCCGGTACTTACTAGTGCCAATTCCATTGTTCCGTGCAAAGCAAAAATATATGTATGTACAAACATACATACACATCTACCACGACTGAATAATATTTTGTCCTAAATATTATTCAGTAAATCCATTCTACAACTACAGAACAATATTTCATCCTTAATATTATTCATGTCACTCCTACAAACTACCTTTAAGATTATCCAAACTATTACAAGTAGTCAGCAACATATATTTCCTTATGTATGTATGTATGTCTGCATGAACCTTCATACATACAGAAGTGCGAATCCCGCCAGAGTACAACTAAACGTATTTATTACATTGTCCGACGATTAATAAAACAGTCGTTTGCAAAAACATTCTGAACAAACATATTATTTAACACATAAATAAACCAAAATTATAGCAGCCGCCGGCAATTCGCCACCTGTGGAGCATACATACATGCTTACAGACAGACACATTAGTTTTTCTACGCTGGCTGCTGAATTCGCACTCACAAAATAATATTTCTTTTCACATCCAAACGCAACTTTGTTAAACACATTCTATCAAAACATTTTGCAAATAAAAATAAAACAGAGAAATAGCGGCCGCCGGCAACTCGATCATATGTATGTACATATGTACATATGTACTTTCACTGCATGTAAGCGTTCATATACCGGCTGCATAAAACACACAAATAAAGTCACTATTACTCAGCAGCAAAACACAACATTTGTTTTACGTTTAACCAGAGTTTTTAATTTGAAATATATATTTTTTTTATTAATTAACACCAAATTCATTGTCGCTGAGAAAAAAGGTAAACAAAACTTAAATAATCGATAGTCGGCAAACCAAACTATCGTTTCAACTCATTCAACACATTACAGAAATCAAACGTTTCCACTGGCAACGCATCCAAAGCGGATGCATTCTGAACGCCGCGGCGCGCCGTTCCAAGGTGGTTCCATCCAAATAATACAAAACTATTTCAGTTGACATACACTTAAAAAAAAAAAATAAAATAAAATAAGAATAATAATACAAAACAAAAAAAATAATACTTACAACAACAAACAAGAACAAAAAAATTTAAAAAAAAGGGCATAACTACATGAATAATTTTTTTATTAGTATAAGAATATTTTGAATATTTGTTTCATCTATCATATTAAATAAAAATTATTATAATTTACATAAAGAATTGCTCCCAACTTTGCTTTTATATCGTTTATCTGTCAGTACCACTCTCCGGTGTTCCACTAACAGTTTTTGGGACACAAAGTATTTGTTTCCAAAAATCCGCTTCCTTTTGATATTGTGGTGGCCCACCTAACGTTCCAGTTAATTTGGCACACAATCTCATTCTTATAAATTTGTGAGCATAGCATGTCCGCAGGGTCCAAAGAGACCAATAAAAATCCAAAGAAACTTACACAAAATCCTACAGTCTCCCAAGTTGCACGTCGCCATTCTACTTCGTCCGCTCCATCAGGGTCACAAGCTTCTGGTCTTCATAAAAAAGCACCTCAGCAGAGTGACAAGAAAAAATTGAATCCTACCAGCCGTGTTAAAAAGGAACTTCTTCCTTCGCCAGCTTCAACGGCATCGCGATTTCCGAGCACACTACAATCCAAAGCAAAGGTAGTGCATCCTGAACGTAGTCCGGTAAAAACCAGATCCGTAAAGAAAAATCCAACCATGTCGTTAGTTACTTTTATTTCCGCATCTGACAAACTTATCCAGTTTGAGTCTCGTGTTATTGCTCCCGCATCCGACGATGATAATATTTTTACCTTCGAGATTCGCCGCGACCGCCTGCAAGTTTTTTGGGAAAAGGTTGAGACAGAGTATGAAGTATGTTCCAAAGCACTCAGACAGGAAGGTGCCGATGAAGATATTTCTGCCATGGAGGCGAAATATGAACAGTGCTACACCGTGTATGAAAGGTGCCTTTCACGCTTGAAGGGGGCGATAAAGGGTGCGACCGCATCCGAAAGGGTCGAAATACCCACTCTTTTGCCCTTCTCCGGGGGTTGTCGCCTCCCTCCGTGTGACACAGAGGTATTCCAAGGGGACTACCTGCGCTGGCCGACGTTCCGCGATCTGTTTTCCGCAATTTATGTCAACAGTCCGAGGTTGACTCCGGTTGAGAAATTGTACCATCTCAACTCCAAGACAGCGGGTGAGGCCAATGATATAATCGCCAAATTCCTGCTTACCAACGATGGTTTTGCGACTGCGTGGGCAGCACTTTGCGAGCGCTTCGAGAATAGGAGGCTGCTTGTCACCAGCCAACTAAAAATTTTGTTTAACCTGTCCCCGGTTAACCACGAATCTGGTGCAGCAATCAAGGAGCTCCAAAGTACCATCCAACGTTGCTTGACGGCGCTAGAGCATTCCGATATCGACACGTCTTCCCAGTTCGCAGATCTTATTCTAGTCTTTCTGTGTTCGTCAAAGCTGCCAAAACTCACACTTTCCTTGTGGGAACAGTCCATTTCCAACAAATCAGAAATTCCGGCGTGGCATGATTTAAGTGCGTTCCTCAACGAACGCTATCGCACGCTCGAAGCTATTGAGGACGTGAAACCCACTTCCACGCCCCACAATTCCTCAGCTTCTATTTCTCGGAACAACCAAGCCCCTAAGAGGGTAAATTCTTTCGAAGCGCAAGTTATTCCGAAAAGTAAGACTTGCGATTTATGCTCCAAAGAGAACCACCCTGTCCGTCTGTGCCCTCGTTTTCTACAGATGCCCGTTAATGAGCGGGCATCTTACATCAAGCAAAAAAAACTCTGCTTGAATTGTTTCGCAAGAGGGCACCAGTTACGAGAGTGTACGAGTTCGCACAATTGTTTTACATGCAAAGGGCGGCACAACACTTTACTACATCGAGGCGACAGTGGTCCGGTCAATTCCAATACAGATTCCAATACAAGTTCCAATGCGAATATACAGTCCACTACGATCCATTCCACGGCAAATGTGCAAACCTATTTTGCCGCTAACGAGCAGAGTGTCTTACTCGGCACGGCGGTTGTTAATGTATGCCATCGGGGATGCACGTACACCGCTCGTGCTTTAATCGACTCAGGCTCAGAGGCGACATTCATCTCTGAGCGAATATTTCACTTAATAAAGCTGCCCTTCCAGTCCGTGCAAGCTCAAGTTTCCGGGCTGAATCAAGCAGTGGCAGCCCAAGTTCAAAAGTTATGCCATTTCACCTTAGGCTCTCCAACAAAGCCCAGGTTACATATAGAGGCATCAGCGTTTGTTCTTCCGCAGCTGGCGGGTAACCTACCCTCAGCCTCCATTCCACAAAGTTCATTAAGAGACCTCCCAGCCATTGAATTGGCTGATCCCACCTTCCATCAGAGCTCACAAATTGATTTGCTGATCGGTGCGGATATCCTTCCATCTGTCATCTTAAGCGGGTCTCATGCACATATTTGTGGCTCGCTCCTTGGGCAAGAAACCGTGTTTGGCTGGATTCTCACCGGCCCACTTTCAAAGATTGTACCGCGGTCCGTTTCATCCTTCTCGACGAGAATTTCGGCCAACGAAGGGATGAAACTGGACCAGCTTATTTCCAAATTTTGGGAGGTGGAGGATGTTCCAGCGAAGCTGGTCAAGGAAGCTGACTCCATATGTGAGTCCAATTTTGTCAAAACGACTACACGGACCGAGTGTGGCAGATATGTGGTAACCCTTCCATTCCGAAATGACATCCGGATGACATCGTCTTAGGTCATTCAAGGTCTATTGCACAGGCCCAGTTCCTTAAAAACGAGAACCGTTTAGCCAGAGACGCCATTCTAAAAGAGCAATACAACTCCGTGCTCCAAGAATATCTCGATATGGGTCACATGAGAGAAATCTCGCCCCATGGCAACTCCGCCAAATGCAATTTTTATTTGCCACACCACGCTGTATTTAAGCCTGATAGCACCACTACCAAGGTGCGGGTTGTTTTCAACGCCTCTTGTCCATCCTCAAATGGCAAGAGCCTGAATGATATCCTTCATCCAGGACCCATTCTTCAGTCCGATCTCACAATGCAGATCCTCAAGTGGCGATATTTTCGATATGTCTTCAACGCTGACATCACGAAAATGTATCGTCAAATCCTACTGGACCCTAGACACACTCCGTTCCAGCGAATCCTCTTTCGGAAGGCCGACGGCGAGATTGGGGACTTTGAGCTCAACACCGTCACCTTCGGGGTAAACTGTGCCCCATTTCTGGCGCTCAGGGTGCTTCAGCTTCTAGCGGAAGACGTACGCTTGCAGTATCCTCTCGCAAGCAAGGTCATTTCCGATTCCATGTACGTAGATGACATCCTCGCTGGGACAAACTCGAAGACAGAGGCCGTTACGACCATCGCGGAACTGCGACATGCTATGGACAGCGCTGGATTTCCCCTAAGGAAATGGACTTCGAACGCTAAGGAAGTCCTTCAAGACATCCCCAAGGAGCATTTTTTATGCGAGGAGTTTCTAGAGATCGAGGACTCCAGTACGGCAAAGACCCTGGGCATACGCTGGCAAGCGCGCAGCGACGAATTCTTTTTCATGCCTGCTGACGCCGTCTTTCAAGTTTCCTATACGAAGCGGGAGGTCCTGTCCCAAATCGCAAAATTGTTCGACCCAGCCGGGTGGCTGGCGCCTTTCGTCATTCGGGCTAAGATTTTTATGCAAGAAATCTGGCTCAGGCAACTGGAATGGGATCAGCCGTTGCCATCGGATCTAATCAGCAAGTGGCAGGAATATCTTGAAAGCTATCCTGCTTTAAGGGAAATTCGCATTCCACGCTGGTTGCGTGTCCAGCCACAAGGAAAGCTGCAGTACCACGGATTCTGCGACGCGTCGGAGCGTGCGTACGGCGCAGCAATTTATGTCCGCTTTGAAATGGCAAGCAAAGTAACCACCCATCTCCTTACTGCCAAGACGAGGGTAGCTCCGGTGAAATCCCTGTCAGTGCCCCGGTTAGAACTGTGCGGGGCAGTCCTACTAGCTGAACTGTCCTCAGCCCTTCTCCATGAATTGCCAGCCAATAATTTCGAACTTTTCTACTGGACAGATTCCACAATTGTGTTGTCCTGGTTGGATAAACCACCTTGCAAGTGGACAACTTTCGTTGCCAACCGAGTGGCCAAAATTGCTGAAATTAGCGACCCTTCCGACTGGTCGCATGTCCGATCGGAGCACAATCCGGCAGATCTTGCGAGTAGAGGAGTCCGCGCGCAAGATCTGGTAGACAACTCTCTGTGGTGGCACGGGCCGGAATGGCTTCAACTGCCTCAAACCCAGTGGCCTACCTCATCTGTTCCGATTCCAGATACAGCCTTAGAGCAGCGCACTATTAAATGCAATTTGGCAAAGCTGCCTCCAATATCCGATTTTCTTAGCATTTTCTCCGAATTCCACAAAGCGCTTCGCGTCATCGCCTATCTCCGGCGGTTTATTGCGAGAGGCAAGAAGCTTGCCAATCCCATTACAATCGAACTCAGTTCCAGTGAGTTGTCCGAAGCTCAAGAGCTGCTGATCCTTCTTGCGCAGCGTAGGGATTACGCGATCGAGGTCAAAAGTTTGGCTCAAAACCAGCAAATCCCTGTCTCAAGTCACATCCGTAATTTGAATCCGTTCCTCGACGGCAAGGGAATTCTAAGGGCCTGTGGGCGCGTGAGAGCGTCTCAGTCGTTACGCTATGATGAGCGCCATCCCATCATCATGTCCTGTTCGTCAACTTTCGCACGGTTGTTAGTTAGGTTCACCCATCGCATATCCTTGCATAGAGGAAACCAGCTTATAATGCGTCTCATCCATTCTAAGTTCTGGATCCCGAAACTAAAGATTCTCGTCAAGTCCATCATCAATTCCTGCAAAGTCTGTGTTATCTATCGGAAAAGGCTACAGACGCAGATGATGGGAGATCTGCCAACGGAACGCTCGTCCTTCTCGAGACCGTTTACACACACAGGCGTGGACTTTGCCGGACCATTCGACGTGAAAAACTACACGGGTCGCGCGTGTTTGATCACAAAGGGGTTCGTGTGTGTATTCGTGTGCTTCAGTACAAAAGCAATTCATCTGGAGGTGACTTCGGACCTTACGACCGAGAAGTTTCTTGCGGCTTTCTCCCGATTTGTAGCGCGGCGTGGGTGTCCACAACAGATGCACTCGGATAATGGTAAAACCTTCGTCGGGGCGGAGAAAACTCTATCGCGCGACTTCCTGGAAGCAGTACGGACTGGCGTTATCTCAAAACACACCCACCAAAACCTATCCTGGCACTTTAACCCACCAGGCGCTCCACATATGGGAGGCTTATGGGAGGCTGGGGTGAAGAGTTTCAAATCTTTGTTCTACAAGACCACATCCACAGTCAAATATACGTTTGAAGAACTTTCGACGCTACTGGCCAAGATTGAAGCGTGTCTTAACTCGAGGCCAATCTCTCCGATGTCCGAAGACCCTTCGGACCTACTTGCACTAACTCCGGGCCATTTCCTGACAGGTGGCCCCCTCATTTCTGTCTCCGAACCAGAAATAAACGAAAAGGCCACTTCTATTCTGAATCGCTGGCAACGCTTGAAGGCTCTCCACCAACAATTCTGCTTCCGTTGGAAGGATGAGTATCTTAAAGAGCTCCTTAAGCGAACTAAGTGGCAGTCACCTGTACGAAACTTGCGAATCGGTGATATGGTCGTAGTTAAAGAAGATAACCTGCCGACAAACGAGTGGCGCCTTGGCCGAATAACCCTGACCATTCCTGGCAGTGACGACAAGGTTCGCGTGGTAGATGTGATCGCAAAGCTTATCCTACTTCCGATGGAAGAAAAAATTCCTGAGCCCTCAGAGTCCGAAGGCTCATTGAGCACGTGACCATTCATCCTTAAAAACACTCGTTCTGTGCTGTCCACGTACCTCCGTGTTAATTGTCAATTACCAATGAGTTCAAATATTTATATCCTTTTTCCTTTTCGGACTTTTCTTTGTAGAGCAATAATAATGCCCTCTCGCAAGCCCACGCAGCACAGCCGCCCCATCGGCACCGACTCATTTCGGTGCAGGATGTGTCGAGGAGTCCACGCCTTACGGAAGTGCCAGCGCTTCTTGCGACTCACGGCTGAGAAGCGCCTCCGAGCCGTACTCATTAACAAATACTGCCCAAACTGCCTAGCTCATCAGCACTCCGGGCAATCCTGCCGCAGTGCGGGCAGGTGCAAAATCTGCCACCGGGACCACCATACGCTGCTGCATTTCAAGGAGGCCCAACGCAACGTCCGCCCGTCGAGAGAGCGGGGGCGTACAACTGAACCCCGGGCAGCAGAAGCTTCTCGTTCGCGGTCTCCAACCGCTCAGCATCGTCCCCCGCCGTCACACCCTCATGGCATGCACACTTCGTTGATGTCTCTCATCCAACACAAGGCGGTGAGCGTGCTTCCGACGGCGGTGATCAAGCTCGACACCGGCGTCAAAGTTTTTGACGTCAAGGTCTTGGTTGACCCGTGCAGCCCCACTAGCCGCATCGTCACATCTTTGGCAACGGCCTTCAAGCTATCCGTCACCCGTGTCGGTGCGGAAGGTGTCTGCACGGTGATTCTGAGATCAGGGGTGACCAACTTCTGCAAGGAAGTCATCCTCCGAGTCGACCCCACCTTCAACTGCCGCACTCCGCTAAAGCCCATCACGATCGACACCGATCAGTATAAAGGTATTGTCCTGGCCGATTATCGATGGTACCTTCCGCCGACTCTAGCCATAGCACTCGGAGCAGATGTGTATCCTCACATCATTCTCAACGGAGTGCTCCCGGGTGCCAATGGTCTTCCGATGGCCCAGAACTCGGTCTTTGGCTGGATTCTGTCCGGGACCTGCGGCCAGTAGCTCCATTGCAATTCATTGCAAGGGGGGGGAGGATGTTGATGCCAGAAAAGGTAACCGACTCAGAACCATGACGCATAACGAACATTTTACTTATATATTGAGTTTTCTAATATACCGTTGAAGTTTCTGTTAACACTAACAGAGCTTCAACAGTTGGTTCTGGGCGCGGTTACGAGTCCCAATTTCTTACTTGAGAAACACAGACGTGTTTACGCTTAATCCTACTAAATCTACAATTACTACAATTAAATCTACAATTACTACAATTAACAAACAAAACTGGAAATAAAACTACATATATCCAACAACACGCACGCTGAATAAAGTCACTACACATTACAACATCACCATTTGTGTCTTATTCATCTTTTGGATCCTCCGCCACAAAACAAAAGTGTTGTGCCATTTTTCTGCTGGTGTCCTTTTAAAGAATGATTTTGGTCTATTGATCCCAGCACGAATAATATTGTAGTAACCATCATCAGAAATAATATCATTATGCGAGTAAAATTCATCAAAATTCGTGTAGTCGAAATTTTCGAGATTATTTCGTATAAATTTATATCGTTTCTTATATTCTTTGAAAAGTACTTCTGAGTAGTCGGGATCAGTGTCTTTCATAGGTATCAAATTAATAGTTTTTTTCGCTGGCATAAATGGTGCACCAAATCTACATTCTTGCTTTTTATTCGGATTCATTTTTTTATAGCACGTGAATGTGTGTTTGTGTGCTACTAGTTTTATACATCTAGACGCCTCTGACGCTGACACAGACACTATTTCGTCGATTAATTTAATAACTTTAGGATAATTGCTTGATAAATTTAATTTAATTTTAATTGGTGTGTATCGGTTTGAAAAATTTTCTGTGATAATTGATGTCCCTTGATATTAATATTCCTAAGTCGAATAGCCATGCGATGGTTAAGGTCCGGTTCCAGTACAATAAAAAATTCCTGGCAGGAATTTGTGATATATTTCGGAAGCGTGGGCACAAGATTTTATAGTGTGACCATAGTCCACTAATTTGTGGTAAAAATATGGCATTTTGCCTTATATAGCTTAAGAGATACATGGTCACACTGAGGCATCAAATGCAAAAGTAAACAAACCCAAAAGCAGAAAATAACAAATAAAATATGAATAGTGCGAATTTGCTTATTCCGTTGGTGGTAGCATATGCTGTTGCAAGGACGAGTGAGGAAGAGGAGCAGCAAAGACGCAAACGCCGCCAACAGAAATATTGGGTCAACCCATATTTGCAGGGAAGGCTACAAAAAGGAAGATTTGTGAACGACGTAAGCATTTAAAATTAACATACACATATTTTATAGAAGATATTACAAAATTTTATGCACTTATAGTTCAATAATATGGTGCAGAATCCAATGGTGTTTCTACAGAATTTCCACATGACAGAAGTTCAGTTCAACTATCTGTTTTCTTTGGTGGAGCCGCATATGGTTGCGAATCGGAACACACGCCCAGACGCGATACCTCTAAAAGCCAAATTTGCCGCTGTCATTGAGTAAGCTCATTTCAAGTACTTAACGTAATATAACAGTAGTATTTAATTATTGTATTATTAAGATATTTTGCAACTGGAGATTCGCAAAGCCACATGGGGTCAATATACAGGATCAGCAAGCAGCACTTGGGACGCACGATAGGCCTGGTTTGTAACGCCCTCTGTTTAGCGCTGCGTGACGAGTTCCCAATATGGAACTCAGCAAACATGTTGAAGTGGTCTGAGGATTTCATGGATCGATGGAATTTTCCAAATTGCATCGGTGCCGTTGACGGCAAACATTGCGCAATAAGGGCGCCACCCAACAGCGGCAGCGCATTTTATAATTATAAAGTAAGTGTCATTGCAAACAAATAATTTTTAATGTGTTCCCTTACAAAACAGGGCTTTCATTCTATTGTGCTTCTGGCGGTGTGTGACGCGAACTACAAGTTCACGTACACAGACGTCGGAGCATACGGTAGCGAAGGAGATATGAATGCTTTTTCGAACTGCACCCTGGGACGAGCAGTGTTGTCGGGCGAGATCTCGTTTCCCAACAACAACAACATAAATGGAGCACGTATGCCCTACTACCTTGTAGGAGATGATGCGTTCCCGCTACACAAGCGGATAATGAAGCCTTACGGTTCGCGCAATCTTACTGCAGATGAACAAATTTTCAACTACCGGCTGAGCCGCGCTCGTCGTTGTATAGAGAATACATTTGGCATTTTGTCAAAAAGATGGCAGGCCGTGCAGGGCACATTGATGTGCTTACCAGAAAGAGCACAAAAGGTTGTAACCGCATGCTGCTATCTGCACAATTTTATGATGCGAACGGGCGCGGATGAGTACTTGAATATTGAGTGGCAGTCAGAAAGGCTGGAAATAATTGCGGAAACCGAAGCTTTTCGAGGTCGGGTACAGGATTACCCAAAGTATGTTAGAAACACCATCAAAGAATATGTAAACTCAGCAGCCGGTGCAGTACCTTGGCAGAATGAGTCAGCGGGTGTGATTCAATAAAAACCAAGAATTGTTTCATTAAATCATGTGTGTTATAAATTTATTTTATTCAGTTTGCCCAGGGTATTCTTGTAATTTTTGATAAATAATATTTGTAATCTCCACCTCGGTTTCTGTTGCTACATTGCTTGGAAGCTTATTTAATAGCTCGTTCCAGTAGGGCAAGATATTCCGGGTAGTTTTGGCAACACTTAGAGCTTCTTTAAACATGTTAGCAATGGTCTCCGAACTCTTAGTCTGGTCGCTGTCCAATCGACGTTTTTTTGCAGAATTGGTTTGCTGCAAATACAACTTGTTGTTATTTGTTTTTAATATTTGTACAAGTTATAAGGTACTCACATATGAATAACAAGACGACATGCTTGTTTCGGCTTGATCATCGACTGCTCCTGTATCTTCTGCCGCGGATAGAGCGTCTTGGCTGCATTTCGGGCTGTCCACAAACGATACGCAGCTGGTTTGTGTACTGTAAAATATGTTAATCAGATGTTTGAAAAAATGTGTAATCTATGAATATACACTTACCGTCTCTCATGCGACAGGACTGGAAGAAAAGCCATGTGATCAGCATATTACCAGTCCACACAATCGCCTATTTTTGGCGACTCCGATTGGATGCCTCCAGCACTTCCGCTTTTGGCGAGCTTACTGCGCTGGTATCGCAAGCTGTCACGCAGCGACGTCCAAGCGCTCTTGCACTCATTCGCTAACAAACATATTTTTGATTATTAATATATTTAATGACATATAATACGTTAACTTACGATCTTTATCCAACTCATTGCCAATACTTTCCCATGCCTGTCTCACCGTAACAAAATCAAAATGTTTTTTGTCTGTCAGCCTCCAAAGGCATGGTCGCGACTCGACTGATTTAATAAGCAGAATCTTCCCCTCGTGACTAAAATTTACCACCCGTTTTTTGGTTTTTCTTTCCATTATTATTGATAAGTTTTTATAAACGTTTTACAAAATGCGTTTGCTGGCCTGGGCACAAAAAGATATATGATTTGGTATTTCCTGTGCCCAGCGCCAGTGTGTACATATTAAAAACATCGATACTATCGATAAGCAGTTTAGTATTTTTGCTACGTTACTGGATACCGAGAACACACGCAGCCAAAAAAAAACAATTCCTGCTGCGACGATTTTGTATGAAAAATTTTTTTTTCGCTGTACTGGATACGGACCTTTAGGGTTCTAAGCAAGCGAAAAGCTGGTTTGACGGTCTGTCATATAAATGCTCAGAGTCTAATGAACAAGATTGAGGAGTTTCGTTTTCTGTTTGTAAATTCAAATATTGATGTTGTTTGTGTGTCCGAAACGTGGTTTAATCAAGATCTTTGTAGTTCGCTGATTGAGTGTGCAGGGTATAATGTGTTTCGTTCTGACCGTGCCCGTCATGCTGGGGGTGTTGCAATATATGTAACCAAAAGATTGAACTGTAGGGTAATAATAAAGCAGCCTAATGAAAGTCCTATAGAATATATATTTATAGAAATTCTTAGCCTCAATGGGAATACAAAAATGCTCATTGGCTGCTTATATAGACCTCACAAAAATATAGACTACTCTCCCATAAAAGATGTAATCGCAAATCTTACAATGAGGTACACTGACATTATACTGACCGGAGACTTTAATAGCAATATACTTACTGGACGATACCTTCTGGACGACATGGAGTCTCTTGGTTTAGAACCAGTGAACTCTAAATTACCGACGCACTTTACAAAGAATTAAAGTACTTTACTTGACCTAATATTTGTAAACAAAAAAGAATGCAAACTACTTTATGACCAGATTCCCATCCCGGCCTTCTCCAAACATGATCTTATATTTCTGACCTATGACATTCTACCCAATTATTGCAATCTTAAAATAAAATACCGTGACTTTATGAACATAGACCTCGCTGGATTACATGCAGATAGCTGTACAGCTGAACTAGACCTCATATATTCTCTCCCTACAGCTGACTCCCAAATAAATTTCGTGCAATACTATATGGAGTATATGTACAATAAATATGTGCCAATTAAAAGCAAATTGGTCAGGCCATCTATACAATCCTGGTTTAATCAAGATATAAAGTGTGCAATAAATATTAGAGACGCGGCCTATCGGAGATGGAAAAGATATAGGACCGAGGCACTTCATAAGCAATTCATAACTACCAGACGGCATGTTAACTTCCTGATCCAAAGAGCCAAACGCAAATATTTTAGTGATAGGTTTAAAAATGCAATATCCGCCAGTAAAACGTGGAAAGAAATTAATAACATGGGAATCGGCAAAGAACGTGGTGTAATTAATGAAGATGTTGATGTTAATGATCTCAACAATAAATTTGTTAACCTTAATGTTCCAGTGTCTGTGTGCAATCCGTATTTGTGTTCGCAACCACTTAATAATTGTTGTAATAGTTTTGATTTTATTTGTGTGAATCAATGTGATGTGTATCTGTCTATAAGTAAAATTAAGTCTAACTCAACTGGCATGGATGGTTTAAATCCAAAGTTCTTTAAAATTCTTCTGCCGCTAATCATTGGCTATGTAACTTACATATTCAATACCGCCATCACAACGTCCACTTTTCCCGACCAGTGGAAAATTGCAAAGGTATTGCCAATCCCAAAATCTAATCATGAGTTTAGGCCAATCTCGATTTTGCCATATTTATCTAAAATATTTGAACACCTATTGGCCTCTCAAATTAACAAGTTCCTCACAATAAATCGACTATTAAATGATAAAC
Organism: Scaptomyza montana; assembly: GCA_018904305.1. Lineage (NCBI taxonomy): Eukaryota > Metazoa > Arthropoda > Insecta > Diptera > Drosophilidae > Scaptomyza > Scaptomyza montana. Next base: position 381,063 of record JAEIGR010000030.1, read on the forward strand.
AATCAGGATTTAGGACTGGCCGTAGTTGTACTACGGCGATAATCAAAGTGGTCGAGGATATAAGATCAAATATGGATAACAATGAGGTTTCACTATTGACGCTTCTTGATTTTAGTAAAGCATTTGACACGGTTAATCACGATACTCTACTTGCAAAACTCAATAAAATGTATAATTTTAGCCAAACTGCTACTAAACTCCTATCCTCCTACTTAAGTAATCGTAGACAAGCCGTTGTTATCCCCTCTAAAATGTACGACCTACTTGTTGTCTCTCGCGGGGTCCCGCAAGGATCAATTCTAGGTCCACTGCTTTTTAGTATATATATCAATGATTTACCCAGTGTTTTATCTAAATGTAACATCCATTTGTATGCTGATGATGTCCAAATGTATGTAAGTCGTCCGCTCAGAAAAATTAACGAATGTGTCCAGCTATGTAATGAAGACTTGTTGCGTGTTAGTCAATGGGTCAATGTTAATGGTTTGTGTATTAACCCGTCTAAATCCAAATGTATCCTTATTTACAAAAAGTACCTGATCACTGACAACTTTCCCAAGCTGCAAATAGATTCCACAGCTATTCATTACGTAGATAAAGCTGAAAGCTTAGGGATCACCCTGAATAGGACCTTATCATGGGATAGTCACGTGAATAAAGCTGTGGGAAAAACGTATGGCGTTTTAAGGCAACTTTGGCTCACCCAGAAATTCCTACCCCTTAGCATAAGAATATTGATCGCGAAATCTTTAATATTGCCAAAGCTTTTGTATGGCATTGAAATTTTTGGCAAATGCGATGCTGCAAGCCAAAGGAAGCTTAGGGTAGCATATAATAATGTTGCCCGCTACGTGTTTGGCCTCAAAAGGGCAGACCACGTAACGGGTTACGCTAAAAGACTGTTTGATCTAGATCTAACGTCTTTAATTAATTTCAAAATTCTTCTCTTCCTACACAAAATTATATATACACAAGAACCTGAGTATTTGTATGGCAACATAAAGTTTACATCGTCCCAACGTGTCAATAACCTCGTTTGCTTGAGAACCAAACTAGCTTCTTCTGATAGGCAGTTCTTTATCTTTGCTGTTCGACTGTGGAACAATCTTCCTCCCTACATTAAATCTATACGCAGCGCACACCATTTTAAAATTAATTTAGAATCCTATCTTAAAACTTAATTTTAACGCCTGAAACTACATTACAGTCAACTTACGCATAACTTTCAATATGTAATTCTTCTAGTTCCATTTTATAAATGATTGTTTAAAATATATAATTTAGATTAATACTTTTACATTTTACATTTTACATTTAAATATCTGTGATTAATGCTTTAATTTATAGAAGAAATACTGTAGCATTAAGAATCGTTCCATAATTAAATATAAAATATAAATATAAATCTTCCGGAACATTTTCCAACCAAAGAAGAATATGAGCATGTGAGCTACCACGATGTTAAAATTCTATTCTTTTGAAATAATGTTCTACTCTATAGTTTCCGAACGGACTTCTTTTGATTGATTGCAAAATTTTTAACAATCAATTTAACATTTTATTGAAAACAAGTGGATACGTTAACTCGTATTAAAACCGGTAAAAAGAAGCCTGATTGCAAAGGGGTACGGATGCGGCAGAGGTGTACGCTGCCTTAAAGATTCTCCGATGCAGATGGGGATGCCACCAGCTATCTTCCTTCCAAGGTGACTCTAACTCAAATTTTGTAAAAGGTGGGAAAAGGGGGGCTGGGGGCGGTATGGGTGGGTGTGGCATCCAAATTTTTGATGCAGATCTATGTGGGATGTCAATTGCTATCTTCATATTAAATTTGGTGTCTCTAGCTCGAAGTTTGTAAAAGGTGTTGAAAGGGGAGTGAAGTGGGTGGGCGTGGCTCCAAAACTTTGATGCACTTCTTTGGGGCATTACCAGCTATCTTCCTACCAAATTTGGGCAGTATTGGTGGGCGTGGCATCCAATTTTTTGATGCAGTTTTTGGGGGGTCATCATCACCAATCTTGGCACCAAATTTGGTGGCTCTAGCTCAAAAACTGTGGGAGATATAGGCTTTTTTGATTTCAAAATGCGGGGGGCTGGTGGCGAAATGGGTGGGCGTGGCTCCAAAACTTTTATGCAGTTTTTGGGGGGTCATCATCACCTATCTTTCCACCAAATTTGGTGGCTACAGCTCAAAAACTGATATAGGCTTTTTTGACATTAAAATGCGGGGCGGGGCTGGGGGCGGAATGGGGGGGCGTGGCTCCAAAATTTTTGATGCAGTTTTTTGGGGGTTGCTAGTAGCTATCTTCTTACCAAATTTGGTAGATCTAGCTGTAAGGATGTGCGAAATATGCAGATTTATCGTTTTTGGGTTATCGAATTTATCGATTTGCCAGCCCCCCAGTTATCGTAGAACCCCAATCATGACATTTTAATTTACTATCCTATAGATAACGAGAATTGGAAAGTTTCAAGTCTCTAGCTTGAAGGGTGTGGAAAAAACTTGCAACCGTGCGGACGGACAGACGGACAGACGGACGGACGGACAGACGGACAGGCACCATGACGGACATTGCACAAAACCAATATAATCTTTACCTTCGTTAACGAGTATAAAAATAGCACAGGTTACGGCATCTTCATTAACAAGTTGAGCTTTATTAACATAACTCATTTCTGCTAAAATAGTTTCAACAAATTTTCCCAGCCAGTTTCATTGGCGCTAAGAGTCATAAAAGCTGTTGGTGGCCCTAATTGCCTGATCATTGCAAATAGATCTTTTTTGCGATCTAACTAAAACCAAACAGAATTTGGTATGCAGCGAAGAAATGCGAGATTTGTTTCAAAACAATTATTTATGTATTCTTCAGATTGAATGGTCTTTTTCGTTATTGAAGTACCTTGTCCAACATGCTTAAACGCAACGTTGACACATCTACTAACTCGCAACCTCATGATTTTAGCAGCGATGTATAAATGGTGTTGTGGGTCAGTAGCACGCCTATCAGTACGCCTAAGTTCGCTGGTAGCTTGCATGAATGGAGTAACAGTAACACCATCTCTGTATATTCGAAACTAACCGCCGTAGATTTTCGGAAGAGATAGTTCTTCCGCATGTTCATCCATTAAAATACTGACAAGTCTGTTATATTCTCCGGGTGCTAGACTCAAAAAATAATCATCATTCCACTAAAGAGTTTGTTGCTGCGCAACTAAATTGTCCTCAATTGGCACGTGTTCACTTATTTCATCCATATTCAATTGCGAAGTACGTTCATCGCGGGAAAAATAAGTTTCGTCGATTTTAATGTCGTGATAAATATAAAGAGGCGAAGATACTAAATACGACAGCCACTTTAATATGGCCCTTATTAATAAGCCCGTGGACATAACTGGTTCTGTGAATCAACTTCTTCTTCAAATGTACATAAAATCAATGGTCATCTTGAATGTTTCTTGGCAATTGTTTCACCATTGTATTAGCTTAGCCATAAATACCGTACTGACCATTAACGTGTCTCAGTCTACGAATTTGCATGAATGGTATTCTCGGTGAAATCAATCGTTGCACGATAAGGTTTAACGTTGGTAAATGTGATGGAATTTTCGGATATGCAAAACCATTGTAGGTTGACATGAGAGGAATTTTTTCTTTTTTCAAAGATGTATAACACGTAGAGCAGACTTGAACACCTGGTGTGTAATTCTAAAAAAATCAAATTCGTTTTATCAAAATATAGAAAGAAGAAATAAAAATATAAAGATAATAATTTAAAAAACTATATAATAAAGATTATTTAGATTACCTGCAGTATTGTTTTCAAAATACTCTCATGTTTACTGGTCGAAATTTTTAATTCTCTTTTCCACCATAGTCTGTCGCAAATTATACAAGAATGACCAAAAGAATTACTTGTGAAGTCTTTATAAAAATCAATATGACTTGTACGGTGTTTACGATAATTTGTATAAACTGGAATAGTACCATCAACAATAAAATCAATAGTATTTTCACCAATTCGATCTTCTCTATCAATCTCAATTTCATTTTCATGATTTTCATGTTTGTTATGGTTATCTTCGGTAGGATCCTCATCTTTATTGTCACGCAATAGTTGAATAACGGCATTAACATGGGCTCCATTTTGAGAAGCGTCTTGTATTGTCTCCAACATATCTGATACTTCATAAAAAGGTGTGAAATGTTGTTCACGAAGATGTAGATGAATCCAGTTTTGTGTATCATTCGGTTTAAAATGACAAAAGATAGTATCTTGATTCTTTATAGTTATGTTGTAAAAACAATAATGTACACAATCATTTTGATTGTACATTATTGAAAACAAGTACAAACAATCCAAATCTCCGTAATCATTAGTGCTTGATAGAATGTTATATGCTTCTTGCGGATTGTGGCATAAGTTTAAATAGGGTGAATCGCGTAACTGATTTCTCAAGTCACAAGTTTGAATTTGAAGTTGCAAAACACTTATGAGCGAGTGGAATAGACAATTACCATCGCCAGGAATTCTTGTGTTCCTGTGTAGAATAACTTCGGGAGTAATGCATTCATTACGCTGTTCATAAATTTGAAGTTGTTGGCTGTGAAATTGATTTTCTAGTAGCATTACATTTCTATATTTTCAACAACCCTACATTGCTCGACATTCCCTTCATAACTGTCCAATTTTTGTCTTTTCCTATTTAAAAAATGAGGGAATCGTAAAGTTAAATAGCTTAATAATATTGAGGCATATATTACAATTGTTTTTAAATATTATTAAATATTATTAAATCAAATTACTTATCCACGTAAGATTTTTTTGCGTTACGTTGACGAAATTTCCTTTGACGTTCAGCATATGATAATGGTACTGTTTTTCTTTTTTTCAAATCAGTGTGACGCTGATTATATAACCTTTGACGTTCACAATTTCTTTTTCTTCTTAGCTCTTTAAGTTTTTCTACTCTATAGAACGAAATATAAATAATAGGTACATCATATTGCTCATTTTAATATCAAAAATTTAGGTTATGTTTATATCAGTATTATATATAAACATTGAATGCAATATTTTAAGAATACTGCTTTTGTGATATATATATATGTATTCACTCATTTTCTATCCCTTTTTTTTCACCACTTTCTTTATTACCAAATGCACTTTGTCTTTTATTCATGCTTTAAAACACTTTATACACAAATTCTACAGTTATTGCAGTATAGTTATTCACCAGCAACTGAAATTAATTGTACGTAGTAACAGTCTGACACTGACATACAGATGTTTACGTATTCGTAGCAGCGAGCTTCGTACAGTCAGTGTAAGGTTTGTAGCATCGAGCTTTCTTTCAAGGTATATTTTTCGTTACGAAATTTTTTGATTCGGTCCCCAAGCAAAGCCTGCGATAAAATCTATACAATAGCTAGTCGAATCCGTTTTCAATCTCTTTGAACGCAAGTTCTTATACTTGCTGAACAATTTTCCGCTCGAGTTTGTTTTTCAATGTCTTGGAATAAAATAATAATCCTATAAAAAATGTTTATTTTTAATTAACTAAAGAAATTATTACATATTATAAAGTGTTTAATTTACCTGTGACCCCAATTCGCTAGGAAAGACGAAACACAATTCATCAACCAATGTTGGGAAATCTTGTGTTTTCAGAGTTATTTTATTATTTAAAGCTTGTTCAACAATAATACAAATTAATGTATCACGATGCACTCCTTTAAGATGCTTGTGTGCTTCTTCAAATTTTAACATATCTCTTCCCTGCACAGACTCGAGTAATAAAGAATGTAAGCTCTAAATTATAAGAAAAAAACAAGTGGAAATGTTGCAGTCGGACGCAACCGACTGCGGTATACTCGTTACCAGTATTAAAACCGCTAAAAGAGGCCTCATTGCAAAGGGGTACGGATGCGGCAGGGGTGTACGCTGCCTTAAAGATTCTCCGATGCAAATGGGGATGCCACCAGCTATTATTATTATTATTATTGGAACGACTATCATGCACTGCGAACACTAGGATCTATTGTGCCCTCTTACTGTTTTGTGAGTTACAGCTCCTCGAACAGCCCGATCGATCTCAGGAGAGCCCTCATCTTCTCTGTAGACAGAAAGAGGCTCCCCAGAAGAGAGAGCCCCAGTCGGCTGATGGCGGGACACTCCTCAAGCAGGTGCTCTGGAGTCTCGTCCCCCTCCAGACACAGTCTGCAAAGACTGTCTTCCCCTAACCTGAGATTATGCAGATGCTTGCGCAGTCTGCAGTGCCTGGTCAAGAAACCCGTGACTATTCGAAGAGATCCTTTGCTCAGCTTCAGACAGTCCTCAGTTCTCTTCTTGTTGTAACTACCTAGCAGTCGCTTGCTCTGTCTTGCCCCATGTGAAAACCGCCAAGCGTCCTCGCATGTGTTGAGCAGATCGATGCGACTGCTCTGACTGATAATCCCTGGTCCTAGCCCACAGAAAGGTTCAGGGCCCTGGAAAGGAGTGCTAGCTCCTCTCCTGGCCAAAATATCGGCAACCTCATTGCCGGGAACACCCGCATGTCCCGGTACCCAATAGATGGTGACTTTGTTATTACTGCCCAATCTGTTGAGTGCTTCAATACATTGCCAAACCAGTTTGGAGACGATCTTATAAGCACTAAGTGCTTTGATCGCTGCCTGGCTGTCGGAGAAAATGGCTATGTCTCTATGAACGTATCCCCTCTCGAAGTTGAAAGTTGCACATCTTTCAATCCCGTGCACTTCCGCTTGGAAAATGCTGGCGAATTTGCCCAGGGGCTCATGATACTTGAGTCGGGGTCCGCAGACTCCAGCTCCAGCACCCTCATCTGTTAATGATCCGTCCGTGTACCATCTAATAGCATGTGGTTTCACATTATAGGTGGTCGACAGACTAGTCCATTCTGCTTTATTGCTAAGCTCCGTTTTAAAGAGCTTCTCGAAACTAAAAAGGGCCATCTGCGCATCTTGCGGAAAGGCCAGCAGTGTGCCAGTTGCACTAGTGACAGAGGTGATTGCGTTCGCTCCTGCCAATCTCATAATAGACCTGTTCGCACTGTGTTTGATGAAGACATGCAAAGGCGGAAGTCCTAGCAGTACGTCCAGTGCTGAGGACGGGCACGTACGCATTGCGCCCGAGATGCACGTGCAGGCAAGTCTTTGGAGTTTGCCCAGTTGCCGTTTAGTGACATCAAGGTCAGCACGTCCTGCCCATACAACAGCGCCGTAGCTGACTATGGGCCTCACCATTGCTGTGTACATCCACAGAAGGATTTTTGGGGACACACCCCAATTTTTCCCTGCGAGAGATCTACATCACCGCATGCTCAACATGCTGTTTCCACAGTAGTCTCTTGTCCAAGATTACCCCCAGATACTTTATCTCCGTAGAGAGTGGGATTACCGTACCCCCAATAGATATGGGTCTTATGGACTTTAACTTGTAACGATTGGTGAAGGCGACAATTGTGGTTTTTGCTGGATTGATATTCAGCCCCACGTCTTTGCACCAGTCCAAGCAAAGTTTAAGACCCAGAGTTATTCTATCACATAGCGTGTTCTCAAAGTTGCCTTTAATGACAATGGTAATGTCATCAGCGTAGCCTTGGCATTCAAATCCATTATCTGTAAGTTTGACTAGTAGCTCATCCACCACGAGACTCAAGAGGAGAGGTGATAGGACACCCCCCTGTGGACAACCTCTGGTGGTTTGGGCCCTGACCGTCAAATTGTTGACAGTGACTTCCGCAACTCTGGTGTCAAGGAGCTTGCCTAGCCAGAGAGTAAGTCCTGGCTCAAGCCCTTTTCCCTGAAGCGCCCTAACCACAACATCATTTGCTGTGTTATCGAAAGCACCCTCTATGTCCATGAAGGCACAAAGAGCAACGCCTTTGGCCTTCACTGAGCATTGAAGGCTGTTTACTAGGTCTAGGAGAGCCGATTCTGTCGACTTTCTTTCACTATAGGCATGTTGGTGATCATGCAGGGGACTGGATACTAGGTACGAGATCCTGATGTGATTGTCAACTATCTTTTCGAGGGTTTTTAAGCAGAGTTCGGATAACACTTTGCCTTTCGAGATCGACTTAAAGACTCTCACAGCAGGTGTGGCCTGCTCTAGGTTGGAGCAAAATCTCCGGAAATGAGCACGTTTGCTGTACCGGATTTCTTTATTATATTCTGTTAGTTTCTTGGTGTATAAGTCCCATCTGTCACCATTCTTTTTGGCTGTATTAAACAGCCTCCTGACCTCTGCTCGAAGCATCCCAAGCTTTTTATTCCACCAAGGGTTATCCCTGTTGGACTCTATGGAGTTGGTTGGACAACTTGCATGATAGGCATGCATAATCGTCTCGCCAACTTCTGTCAATAGTTGCTCTAGCTCTTCCTGAGAAGAGACCCTCCTACTATGGTTTAGTCTGCTCAGATTTAACCCCAGGTGTGACTGGTAGAGTGGCCAGTCAGTCTGCCGGGGATTCCTGATAACTTTACTAATCCTGAAATTACTACTAATGTCGAAGAGGATGATCTTGTGATCCGACATTGACGGTTCTGTTGAGACCCTCCAGTTGTAAACCAGCCCAGAGGCCCCCCCCATTGCCGAAAGTAATATCAAGTACTTCGGCTATCCGCTGTATCTCCCGGGAAGTAGGCTGACGCCACCACCATACTCCCGAACAAGCCAGTGATTAGCACTGCTACAAGATCCCTGCTGAGAAATTTGGAGGGACAAAGAAAGTTTTTGTTCTTTCGGACCAAGATGCATGCTCTTGGCGATGTCTCCCTCATATCTCCCTCATTGGTCAAGGCCGCAGATCCTACCTCTGACGACCCATGGCTCCTGGATGAGCACCAGCCCCAGGTCAGACCTGGAGATCAACCTGCTGATGACAGCCGAAGCTGCCCTCGCGTGATGCAGGTTGATCTGTGCCACGCTGATGGCCAGCATCCTTAGAGCTCAGGTTCCCCTTCCGAGAGCGTCAGATATGCCTCTGACAACGTCCCGGTGGGTGTCTGCTCATCATCGGACGGCTTCTCATCGCTCCCAGAGCCTACTTCGCTGCGCACGTGTAACCGTGACAAGTCCGAGTCCAACTCGGCTTCCCAGGCTGCAATCGCTTCGGCTTTGGCTGCCTCATCGGTGGGTGCTGCAGCAGAAGAGGTGCCAGGCACATCGTCTGCTTGCACCTTCGCAGCCGTCTCTGTCGCGGCTTGCTTTTTGTGCAGCCGGCACCTCAGCTGACCAAATCTGAAGCTCACCATCATTCCCCTATTACTGAGGAGTGATAGAGCTTCATCCTCCAAACCAAAGGTCAGCACCTTTCCGCCCTTGGTGTCAAGGCGCCTGAGCATGCGCCACGTCTCGGTGAGAAGACCCTTATTCTGCTCAATGAGCAGTCCAAGTGATTTTTCCACCGTCTCACCAGCCGTGCGAGGCAGGTACACCGTGACGATGTTTGTCTCCGGTATCTCTCCTTGCGGGCATATGCGGAGTTCCACACCCACTGCGGCACTGATGCTGGGCACCTTCAGCTCCAGCCACTTCCTGGCATCCTCGTCCAGACAGTCCACTAAGACCAGACCATCCCGGAATAGGATGCCATTAAAATTGAGGCTGGCGGTCCAGCCCTTCCTCATCTCATCTACCAGGGCCGACTCCACCGCCGACAACTCCTCCTTGGTCAGCCGCTTCCTCGGAAATTCACGAGCCAGAATTAGCCAAGGTTAGTGCCCTTAGCTACACTGGCATACGTGGCCGCCTTCGGTCGCTTCAAACCGCTTGAGGTACCTTGGCCCTCCGGAGTTGCATTGCCTCTACTTTTCGGCCTCTTGGGGTCTATGGGGAGTTCAGTAGGCGACGTGTGTTGAAGTGGTCGCTTCTTCCCGTCACGGCCTGGCCGTCGATACGTCCAACTGGAGATGCGGTCGGGGCCCGATGCTCCAGCGCTCTCTTGCGAGCCTCTTCCGGCTTCAAGCCACGCTCGAGGTACCGGAGGTACCATTTGCGACCGGCTCCGCTGAGGCCTTGCCTTAGCGGGTCGCCAGAGCCGCCAGGCTGACCCGGTGCCGGTAGAGACGGCTTCTTTTGCAGCCTCTTCTGTGGAACAGAAGAGGGTGTTGCGGCGTCTCTTCCACTTGCTGCGTTAGCCAGCAGGGCAGCCGCTGGTGCAGTGCCACCTCTTCCATCCGCTCTGCTGTTTGGGTTGCGGTTAAGCCCCGCATGTTTTTCATTAATTTAACATTGTCCATAAAGATCCCACGAGTGTAGGGGAAAGTAGTACCGGCGTGTCATAGCCCCCACTAACACGCCGGGGCCAGGTATACTCACCGAGGCGGCCAGGTATCGATGAGGCTCCGTTCAAATACAGTCGGTTACCCCTGACTGCAAACCAGCCAATGAGCACGGACCACATAACACTTTGGCTTAGGGGGATGAAATGGCACCCTTGCCCCAGGACGTCACCACTGCCCGTTGTGAGATGTGGGGGGTAGGAATTGGGTAGGAAAATATGTGTAGGTGAAGGGTGTGTGTAAGACTATGTTAAGAAGGCGGTCAGACAAGCGCCTTGTCGGTCCCACATACGGTGTGGTACCCGGTGTTGTCCGGGACTGCTTATTCACGACAAGTCGCTATTCGCAGCTAACCTCTACTAGAGGCCTTGCGCTATCCGCTACCTGCGACCCGTCCGGTAGCCTCAGCTTGCCCACCTCAGAACCATCTCACTAGTTCATCGGCACCAGATATCTTCCTTCCAAATTTGGTGACTCTAGCTCAAAATTTAAAAAAGGTGGGGAAAAGGGGGGCTTTGGGTGGATTGAGTGGGCCTGGCATCCAAATTTTTGCTGCAGTTCTTTGTGGAATGTCAATTGCTATCTTCAAACCAAATTTGGTGACTCTAGCTCAAAGTTTGTATCAGTGGGGAATAGGGGCTGGGGGCAGATTAGGTGGGTGTGACATTCAAATATTTGCTGCAGATCTTTGTGGAATGTCAATTTCTATCATCATACCAAATTTGGTCACTCTAGCTCAAGGTTTGTAAAAGGTGGGGAAAGGGGGGGCTGGGGGTGGTATGGGTGGGTGTGGCATCCAAATTTTTGCTGCAGATCTTTGTGAAATGCCAATTGCTATCTTCATATCAAATTTGGTGACCCTAGCTCAAAGTTTGTAAAAGTGGGGAAAGTTGGCTGGAGGCGGTATGAGTGTGCGTGGCATCCAAATTTTTGCAGCAGATCTATGTGGGATGTCAATTGTTATCTTCATACTAAATTTGGTGTTTCTAGCTCGCAGTTTGTAAAAAGTGTGAAAAGGGGACTGAACGGGTAGGCGTGGCTGCAAAACTTTGATGCACATTTTTGGGGGTCGCTGCCAGCTATCTTCCTACCAAATTTGTTGGCTCTAGCTCCACAACTCTGGAAGATAAACGCATTCCCGTTTTTGACGAAGCGTTGGGGCGGACGGGGTGGCTTGGGCATTATTGGTGGGCGTGGCATCCAAACTTTTGATGCAGTTTTTGGGTGGTCATCATCACCTATCTTGGCACCAAATTTGGTGGCTCTAGCTCAAAAACTATGGGAGATACATGCCTTTTTTACTATAATTGCGGGGGGCTGGGGGCGGAATGGGTGGGCGTGGCTCCAAAATTTTTGATGCAGTTTTTTGGGGGTTGCTAGTAGCTATCTTCATATCAAATTTGGTGACCCTAGCTCAAAGTTTGTAAAACATGCGGAAAGGGGGGCTGGGGGTGGTATGAGTGGGCGTGGCATCCAAATTTTTGCTGCAGATCTTTGTGAAATTCCAATTGCTATCTTCATATCAAATTTGGTGACTCTAGCTCAAAGTTTGTAAATGGTAAGGAAAGGGGGGCGGATTGGGTGGGCGTGGCTAAAAAGTTTTTGATGCAGTTTTTTGGGGGTTGCTAGTAGCTATCTTCTCACCAAAATTGGTAGTTCTAGCTGTAAGGATGTGCGAAATATGTGGATTTATCGGTTTTGAGTTATCGAATTTATCGATTTGCCAGCCCTCCAGTTATCGTAGAACCCCAATCTTGACACTTTAATTTACTATCCCATAGATAAAGAAAATTGGAAAGTTTCAAGTCTCTAGCTTGAAGGGTGTGGAAAAAAGTTGCGAACATACAGACGGACGGACACCATGACGGACATTGCACAAACCCAATATACTCTTTACCTTCGTTAACGAGTATAAAAAGGTATAATAATATGTATGTAGTAAAATATAATATAAGAATTAAAGATAAATGTGTGCGCGTGTATACAACAATTTTGCTCTTTTTAAACGCATTAGAGCAACTTCTGATGCGGTGGCGTTAGCACTTAATTAATTTACTTGCCTATTAGCACGTCATAATAGTTTTGTGCAGTTCGCAAACGTTTTTTTTCGTGGACGCCATCCACGTTGAATTCATGCGACAGGGCATCCGACAGAACATATTTGAGATTTTTCTCCACCCCCGAGCTAAGTAGTACTTTTGTTGATGATATCAGTGAATAAACGAAATATATCAATTAGTTCAAAATCATAATTGGAAATAAATTTTACATTGTTTACATACGTAGGAACAGCGGTTGTTGTCATTTATTTTTATATTAATGGACTCCAGCTCCTCGACACTTTGAATTGGGAACTCCCGTGCCACCCTTGTTGTCGGCGCTTGTTGTTGATACAGTCTTTCCACCATCACCCTTGTGTCAGCAACTGCATCAATGGCGACTTTAAGTTGATCTAAATTAATTAGAAATATAACATGTATTATTAACCCTTCGATGCGTGAACAGGACCCTAGGGACCTATTGCGTTTTCAAAAATTTACTCCTATTTCGGCCAAGACAATACCCCCCCAAAGTTACCATGTATTCCAAGAGAATTTTGTTCTGCGTCTTTTAAGGTATTCCGCGTTCTGATCGGAGCAATGGTTTAGGTTTTATAGGCTTCTAAACGCGTTTACCCCTCGGATGCGTGAACAGGTCCCTGGGGACCTTGTACTGAAAATGCAAGAAAACACTTATAAATGCATTTGTTCTTCGTGTTCTGTGACTTTTTGGTAATTTTTGGATTATTGTTATTGTGTCCTTGAAAGCATAATAATCTGGCAAACACAATAAACCAGTTCTTAGAATTGCTACCTATACTTCACTTTTTATGTACAAAGAGCAGATGTGCACAAAAAGGTAACCTAAAGGCCAGGTAGACGTATGAAAGAGTGTGTAAGAGGTTCTAAGAGCAGATGTGCACAACAAATGTAACCTGAAGGCCAGGACGTATGAAAGAGTATATAAGAGGTTCTAATTTCGTTAGCCAAATCATTCTAAGTTCAGACAGTGAGCAGTAAAGTGTGTTTACAAAGTGAAAATAAAAGTATAAAAGTATAATAAAATTGATATGGCAGACCAAGATGTTGAAGTTGCTGAAATGGTTGTACGCCGTAGTAGCAGATACCAGCAAATGAGTGCAGATGAAAGGCGTGCAGCTGACGACAGATTTGCTAATTTTATGCAAGGAGAGCTGAGCGGTGACGAAGATTATGATGCTTTTGGCGATACAGCTGAAAATGATGACGACTACATATATGAACCAGGTTTTCATGGTGATGATTCAGACGCAGAAACTGAACAATATATCGAAGTAAATGAAGAAAGCGATGACAGCGATGTTGACGACGAAGAAAATAATGCACAGCTTACCAATGACAATTTCTATTATGGTAAAGATGGCACACAATGGTGTAAAACAGCACCCCCTTCTTCTCGCATTCGTGCTCATAATGTGGTTGACTTCACAAGAAGGAGACCAGGGCCAAACGGGGCGGTACATGATCCCTTCACTATATTCCGCTCCATCATCAGTGAAGACATAGCGTACATAATAATACGCGAAACGAATAGGAAAGCCAGGGAAGTCACAGCTGCATGGAATTTGGCAAATCCAACGAAGATGAAGGAGTGGAATACCATTACACTGAGAGAGTTTGATGCATTTTTAGCAATTATTCTACATGCTGGACTCAACAAGTCGAATACCGAACCTGCTAGAGAGTTATGGGGCCCAACACGTAACCCAATATACAAAGCTGCTTTGTCATACGATCGTTTTATGTGCATCAAGAAGTTCATTAGATTCGACAATGCAAATACACGACAGCAGCGACTAATCACCAGCAAAACAGCGGCAATTGACGACATTTGGGAAATGTTGCAGTCAAACCTAGCAGCAACTTACACTCCGCATGAGTCAGTGACAGTTGTTGAGCAGTTATTCCCCTACAGAGGCCGTACCCGCTTCACACAATACATTCCGTCTAAGCCTGCTAAGTATGGTATAAAGGTATGGTGGTTGTGTGACTCCAAATCGTACTATCCCGTCAAAGGTATGATCTATTCTGGTAAATTGCCAAACCAGGATCGTGAAGTAAATCAGGGCCAAAATGTTGAACTGACGCTTATGGCGAGATATATGGATACTGGCCGCACAGTTTATGCAGACAACTTCTTCACAACGTTGGATTTGGCACGTATTTTGATGAGGAGGAAAACGAGCTACGTTGGAACAGTTCGCGCAAATAAGAGGTTCGTACCGCAGGAGTTCCAGAAAAATCGCCAGCGTCCTGTCTTCACCACATTGTTCGGCTTCAACGATGGCGATATAGCACTATCTTCATATGTGCCAAAACGAAATAAAGCTGTTCTTCTTATGTCTACTGAACACTATACTTGCGCTGTCGACGAGGCCAGTGCAAAGCGAAAACCCTATAGCATTCTGGATTACAATGCCAATAAATCTGGCGTAGATGTTATGGATCAAATGCTGGGCACTTACTCCTGCAAACGCTCTACACAACGCTGGCCATTGGCAATGTTCTATAACATGATAGACGTTGCTGCACTTGCTGCATTCACAATATACAATGAAATGCAGCCTGCCCAACGAAGTGATCGACGACGGGCGTTTCTTCAGCTCCTCACCAGGCAGTTGGCAATGCCAAACATTGAAAATCGGGCGCTGAATAACCAAATAACGAAGCATCAAAGGATACGTAATGCGATGGAGACATTTGATGTCAGGGTAAGAAAAAACTGCTCCAATTTCACTATCAGACTACTAATTATTATTTTTTTGTTTTTTTTATCTTTTCAGATAATACCAAGACCGGTAGAAGTAAATTCACCAGCATTTGCGCCTAGGACGAACAGGCCGTCATGCCGCCTTTGCCGTTCTGAGTACGGACGTCAGCGGAAAACCAGGGCCTACTGCTTCAATTGCGACAATGCTGTTTGCGGAGAGCATTCTACAGTCCTCCACCGCTGTTATACCTGCGAACAGGCCTCGGTGGACCAACAGCAGCAACAACAACAATAGAAAATAAGGTGTTTTATATGTAAATTTTATTTTCTATTTCTAATTCTATTTCTATTCTAATTCTAATTCTAAATATACTTACAGTTTTCTTCTTTAGACAATAATAAACAATTTAAAAAAAAAAAAAAAAATTTTGCGATTTTTTTTGATAGTAAAAAACTTAAAAATAAAAAAAGGTAAAAAAATGTTCACGCATCGAAGGGTTAAAGATAATTGTAAAATACCCCATGTATGCTTACCTTTTAGCACCTTATTTTCCTGCATAAGAGTTTCTGAAATGTGGGTTTAAAATAGTTAACTTTTATATGCTTTTAAATGGATTTTAAACTTATGCTTACCAAACATTTTGTGCACCTCCATCTTAAAATCTTCACACCGGCATCGCTGCACATCTGTTGCTTTTACTTACCCTGGACGTTAAAATCGACGCACTTAAATCTTTTGGGGGAGTTCTCAGTATTTTGAAATTATATTTAGTTAATTTGTGTGTAATATAGGAAATAAAACAATACTATTTAAGTGAGGAAGTCCCATAGCTTTGCATTTTACGTCTTGTAATGGAAAGTTCTCTCTTGTGTCGCATTCTCTATCAACCAAATATATTCCTAAGGTCATCAAGTCAATCGGCTTCCAATAAAAACTACGGACATTTGTAAATCTTCTACCAACTATATACCCCCCGTTTTCTGGGACAAATTATTGTATAACAATAGAAATATTTACTTTGATATAGCAATAATTGTTTGGATGACTAGAAGTCAAAATATAACTATCGAAAAAACATTTATCTTTAAATTTTGAAGCTAGTCTCGATTATCAGAAAGTGATGGGGAGTCATCCATTATTTTCCTGAAAATTTGTTGTTAAATAAGAGTCGGTTTTCGAAACGAGCGCTTAAACGTTTGCAAATAATTCTCAAATGCGTAGCAGGAACCAACAATCGGATCCCCATCAACTTCAATGCTTTCTTTCACGTGCAGTAAATTATTCACGTTATAAGAGACACTGTCTTCACCAAAAATGGTTGAAAAATTCTCAACAAAAACGTTCAACATGCCTTGAAAATTCTCTGCATTACTTTCACGAGTTTCAGGGTTTCACATTAACCTATAAGCGCAATGGAGTAATTAAAATTCATAATATTGATCATCATTTAATGTATCCCTAAGAGCAACAACTCCCGTGTATAAAAGAAATTGCCTTAACTCTGTGGCTTTCCAATTTGCTAGCTCGGTAAGGGGACTTGGTTTTCGGGCAAACTCTTTTGGGCCATACATGCTATGCGTATAGAGGTGAGCATGTAAAGCAAAACGGTGCGCGCTAATATTTTGTTTTTGTTTTGTTCTTGCTTGTTTGTTTCTCACATGCCAATTTTTCTGCATTGCCCTTTTTATTATACATACACTAAATACGCGATTTGCTCGATCTTTAATAAGGTGGCCCAAATCGCTCTCTCACAGCGTCTTAAAGTAAGAGAGTGAGAGATCAATGAATTTAAAATGTTGATTGCATTGATATGTACATACGTATGCAAGTATTTTGGCAGAAACTAACCTAAAAAACAAATAAATATACATTGTAATTAAATATTTATTTAACAACTTATTCTGGCTTAAGCAAAAACAATAGCAACTTAAAAACATTTGCATCCACGTACATGCGTTGTTTATAAGGGTTGAATTGAAACTAAAATTTAGAGAGCGAGCAAGGCTTGCATGCTAAGTATTTATATCTTGCCGCGTACAAACGATCCAAGATCCATTCTCTTCTGCATTCTTTTGGATCGATTCGCGAATCAATCCAAAGAATCGATGATACACCAAAGAAAAGGAACGAATTCATACCAGCCGGACTGCAGGGCCGCTCTCATACATGCAGACATACATATGTACTATATACACACATGTTTGTATGTACATGCAAAGAAAAATGAGCGCGCACTTGAATCCATATGTACATACTCTTAACATACAGACATATTTATTTGAATTTAAATATTTATGTAGTTACAAACTGCACGCTTCACTTTTCTATATATGTACTAGTAAGTGGCCCGCTTACTTCGCTGCGCGGATAGTTTATATAAATTTTATCAATAGAAGATAGATACAAAATAAATTAATTTTCCGTCAGGTGCTAATACAAATAAACTTTTTGGTGAACTGACTCTTGAGCAGGCTACATAAAATTGGCCATGAAAAAAAAAATCGTGTCTTAAGTCTAGTCCGGCTAATTTAAGAGTTTGTCCCTGTGATTTATTAATTGTTAAGGCAAAGCAAACTTTTAAAGGAAATTGCAATCTTTTAAATTGAATTGGCAATTCAGAATCAGAAGGTATTAATGGAATTCTCGGTATAAAAACCGTTTCCCCTATACCATTGCCAGTAAAGATAATTGCTTCGACAACATTCTTATGAAGGACTTTAACTTGCAATCTTGTACCATTGCACAGTTTTGGCGGCTTCAAGTTGCGAATCAACATTACAGGTGAACCAATCTTTAAAGTTAATTTATGTTGAGGCAGGCCAGCCGGATTTAATGAATTAAGAAACTCGACGGGGTAATGAGCTGCATCTTCGATTTCAGTCACAGAATCAATAGAGTTATATGTAATTTCTTCACTTTGAAATGATTTTAATAAAAACTCGTTTATTTCCAATGCATTGTCATTTCTCACAGTCAAAATAGCAAGTTCGAGTGATTTTTGAGAGATATTTGTTATATCCGGAAATATTTTTAGAGTAAGCTCTTCAATACTTTTCACAACATGACACAAAGTTGATGGTAAAGTTATTTTGCCATCATGGGTTGGAAATAATCCATTTCCTATGTGAAGAAGCATTTCTGCAAATTCACCAGCTATGCTATCGTTAATGCAATTTTCTGTACTTTGGGCCACAAAATTGAAGACTTTAAGCACGCATTTATTTCATCTGCTCTTGTTCCTCTGGGGATCACTGGAAGAGTTTGTCGAAAATCACCAACTAAGAGAAAAGTTATGCCACCCATTAAGTATTCACTATCTCGAATGTCTTTCAAAGATCGATCTACAGCTTCAAAAGCACCTTTATGGCCCTTAGTACACTCATCCCAAACAATAAGCTTGCAATCTTTGAGCACAGCAGCAATATTAGATTGCTTTGAAATTGAGCAATGCGGTGTTTCTAAATGAATCAAATTAAATGGAATCTTAAGTGTAGAATGCGCTGTGCGACCACCATTAAGTAAAGTTTCTGCGATACCGGAAGAAGCAACGGCCAATGCAATTTTTTTACTTTGCCGTACCTTTGCCAATAATAAATTTAAAAGATACGTTTTACCTGTTCCACCAGGTGCATCTAAAAAATAGATTTCTCCCTTTTCTGCTTCAACGCTATGTAGTATCTTTTCGTATACTTGTTTTTGCTCAGCAGTAAGGAGTAGCTCGTTATTAACAACAAAATTATCGCAATTTTCATAATTTGTTTCTCTATGATATTCAATATTTGGAACAATTTCCTCGGATCTAATTGGTAGTGGAAGTCCATAATAAGTCAAGTTTTGACCACCAATAGACAGTACAATATCTTCAATGTAAATAAGAAATTTATTTAATACATTATTCACAATACTTTCATCGATATTGAAAAATGAAAGGCTCTTAAAATATCTTCTGAGAAACTCTCTTTATAAGTATTCCAAAGTTTAAGATCATCTGAAATTTGACAATATACTAACATTATTGCAGAAAGTTCTCTCAGTTTTGTAGGATTTTTACATATGACAGCTTCGGCTATAGTTGAATCCCAGTGCTTATCATCTTCTAGTAATCCTAGAGCTTTACACGCCAATTGAAATGATGCGTATGCTATACCATTAACGGTTTTTAAATTTAAAAATGAAGTTGGGCCCCTTACAAAATGTAATAAAAGTCTTAAATAAAAACATTCTGTATTATTGGGATGAATAGTGTAAACTCTTCCCAAACCTGAATCTCTTTTAACTCCAGGGGGCTAAGGCTTTGTTAGTGAATCGTGTGTGCCTGCCGCCGCGCCAAGCTGACTCAGCCAGTGGGAGTTGGCAGTCACATGCCGACTACTGAAGACCGACCATACGTGGTGAAGAGCCACATCCTGCTCGAGGTGCCCCTGCTCTAGACGAAATATGGCGGATCTAGAGAGGACAACTCGAAAAAACCCGTAATCACCGGTGTTACCATACCGTGCCCCTGTGATGAATGGCACTTCGTTAGTGTTTCTTTTAACGGTGGCTTCCGGATACCTGGAACCTCCGGTCGTATGAGTGCCCGATCCGGGGTATGAGGCTCTGCCCCGGGGGATACTTCCTTCCTCACTACTCGTGGGACAATATATGGAACAACTAATAGTAAATACCCCCCCCCAAGAAGCAGGGTGCTCAAGCAGCCCCACATCGAGCAACATCGAACCCAGCCGGGAACCCGAAGAACCTATGGACATCTGTTCACAAAGCTCCGGAACCGACACCATCACCAAGCAAGAGGAATAAACCCTTCTTGCCTCCCCCAAGGCGCTGCAAGGAAAAGGTTGCGCAGACACCTTGCGAACATGGATGAGGCCAAAAGGCTCGCTCAGAAGCCTATGGAGCCTCCTAGGGCGGTGCCCAGCATGAGTGGCGCCACCAACAAGCGAGGTAGATCGCCAACACGACCCCAAAAGAGGTGCCGACAAAGAGGGCCATGATTAAAACCGTGGCACCTAGTGCCCTGACGAAAGATGGTCCTGCAAGCGTATTGCTAGCCAAGGAGGCTCCAGCAGCCTCCACAGCCGCAGCTGCGGCTTGGCAAACAACACGGGAGCAGCCACCCCAAGTCGGTATCAAGGTCTCCTACAGGGACGTTGCCAGCTCGGCGAAGATGGCAATACTCCCTGCCGACTATCCCCAAAATCTGCTCACGACAGAGCAGCTCAGCGCCATTCAATCCGCCATATTGTCGAGGGTCATGGCTTTAAGACACGGCTCGGCGAAGCCGCTGTTCTCTGGCTGCACCTTCCGACCAGGGTGGATGGCTATAACGTGTGGAAATGCGGAGACGGTCGAGTGGCTGAGCACAGAGGTCCCCAAACTCCGACTGTGGAAGGACGCCCACATTAAGTTAGTCCCGGAGGCGGAGGCTCCACGTGCCGCCGTCTTCATTGGCTACTTCCCGCTTCCAAAAGCGGATATGAAGACGGACGAGATTTTGAAGCTCGTCGAGGGCCAGAACAGCGGCCTGCGCGTGGGAGACTGGCGTATCTTCCACCGCGAGATGAAGCAAAATATGGCCATCATCACCATAGCGCTGGACGCAGTCTCGGCCGACCGGCTGAAGATGATTGGATACCAGCTCAACTTTGCGTGGGTCAGGGCTACTCTTAAGCCTAAGGCCAGCACGCAGCCGAAAGAACAGGCGGTGGCTCCTGCTCTGGCAGCGGAGAAGCCCACCTACTCCAAGGCCATCTTACCGGACACGGCTACAATAACACCACAGGGTGCAGCTCATGCAACCCCTGAGCTGCCTGCGGCCGACAGCATCCGGACATCCAGCGGAAATGGGGCTAGTGGCACCGCAGCTGCCCAAGTACCCGCAACACCGTGGAAAATTCTGAGACCTCCCCTTCACGGGCGCATCACGCGCGGAACTGGGCGCGTGAACAAGGGTGTGAGACGCACTCCTGAAGAAGAGGCCCTTCTGCGCACTAACCGAGGCCGGAAGATGGCGGCCAGGGGCCGCAAGAGGGCGGACTAATGTCTTGTCCTCCTCCCCCCACTCTCACTAACACCCGGAGACACCTCAGATGTCTCCAAGCAAACCTCCATCACGCAAAGGCCGCATCTGACGTACTTTGTGAGAGGTTTTCTACAATGGACATAGCATTTATCCAGGAGCCATGGATAAATGCCGGACGTGTCGTGGGGCTAAGCACCACATCCGGTAAACTGCTATATGCAAATAACCTACCTCGCCCCAGAGCGGCGTTGTTAATTAACAAAAATTTAACATATGTTCCCTTATCGCAGTTCATCACCGAGGACCTGGTGGCAGTTTGGATTAAAATACCCACTGCCCATGCGAGCAGGAGGCAGTGCTGGCCTCCACCTATCTGCCCGTTGACTCAGACGTTGTGCCTACGGCGGCTACCTGTGCCCTGATAGAGCATTGCCAGAGAAACCGGTTCCGGTGGATAATCGCTTGCGATGCCAATGCGCATCACACGGTCTGGAGGAGCAGTGACATCAACAAAAGAGGTGAGTACCTTCTTGAGTATATTACTAGTAACAACATAGGCTTACTAAATCGAGGTAGCGAGCCCACATTTATTAATGCAATCAGAAAGGAAGTCCTCGACCAAACTCTCTGTAGTCTTAACATGTTGTCCATTGTCTCAAACTGGCGCGTTGCGAGTGAAATCACTATGTCAGATCACCAGCACATTAGATTTGATATAGGGTGTGCCTTGCAATGTAGCCTAGTTACTAGAAATCCCAAAAACACCAACTGGGATCTTTTCTGTTTTGAACTTGAGCAATCCAGAGACTGCTCCACCCGTCCGATTATATCCATTGACGAGTTAGAGCGTGAGGCTACTGTGCTTCATACGAACATTGAATCGGCATATCACGCAAGCTGCGAACAAAAAGTTCGTAAGATCAGAAGGGCTGTTCCCTGGTGGAACAAGAGCCTTGACGATCTTAAAAAGGCTGCGCGAAAGCTCTTCAATAAAGCGAAGAATAGGAAAACCACATGGGATTCCTACAAATCTGCTTTAACGCTCTATAACAAAGAGCTGAGAAGGTCAAAACGGGCTACGTGGCGCCAACACTGCGGGCAGATTTCAAATCTCCCGGAAGCTGTCAGGTTACAAAAAGCCCTTTCCAAGGACCACTCAAACGGCATCTGTACGTTGAAAAAGTCAGATGGAACACACACAAACGACCCAAAGGAAACGAGCAGCCTACTCCTGGCTTCTCACTTTCCTGGGTGCGTGGAGCAGCCCATCTCAGAGAGTGAGGCACCAACCTACCTCTCTGGGATTAGAGAGTGCCCACACCTGCGTGTGGCTATGGTGGCAGACTCCAATGGTGCTGAGGGAAGGGAACCCCCCTATCACTCAGAACGTGTTGGAAACTTGCCCTATAGACTGTTTCATCAAAATAGCGTACAATGGGCTATACAGAGTTTCAGTTCATACAAATCCCCTGGACCAGATGGAATACATCCGTGTCTGTTGCAGCGGGGACTGCACCAACTCGCAATCCCCCTGGTCAGTTTATTCCGAGCTAGTCTCGTGTTTGGACACATACCAAGCAAATGGGCTAAAGTAAAAGTTGTGTTTATTCCTAAGGTAGGGAAGAAAGATTCCCAATTGCCTAAGTCCTATAGACCGATTAGTCTTAGCTCCTTCTTCCTTAAAACTATGGAGAAGATATTTGACCAGCACATCAGGGAGTTGTATCTCAAGCATCTTCCCTTACATAAGTACCAATACGCGTACCAAGCTGGTAAGTCAACTGAGACTGCCATTCATTGCCTTACAACAACCATTGAAAAGGCCATTGGCGCTCAACAAAAAGCACTTTGTGCCTTTTTAGACATCTCAGGAGCTTTTGACAACACGTCATATGAGGCTATCCGTGCCGCTCTTGTACATAAAAATTTCCCCACACCCATTTTTAGGTGGATTCCGGAAATTCTTAAATCCAGAATCATAACTGTAGACCTCGGAGGAACCATGACCTCAATCACAGCCACAAGAGGGTGCCCTCAAGGAGGAGTACTCTCTCCTCTCTTGTGGACTCTGGTCATCGATGAGCTACTCTATAAGCTCAATAACTTAGGGTTCTCCACTCAAGGCTACGCTGATGATCTAGTCATCTATATAGTGGGCTGGCATGAACAAACCATCTCGGACCGCATGCAGCAAGCCCTTAACATAGCCAATAGATGGTGTCAGGACAAAGGTTTGTCCATAAACACGTCTAAAACTGTTGTAGTTCCTTTTACCAGGAAAAGGTCTCTGTCTCTAACAAGACCATCCTTAAATGAATCCACCATTGACTTTTCGGTTGAAGCCAACTACTTAAGAGTTACACTCGACTCCAAGCTCAACTGGAATGCACACCTTGAAAAGACCATAAATAAATCCACTCGAGCATACTTCGCTTGTAACAGGCTTTTCGGTAGAACATGGGGCTTAAGTCCCAAAATGATCTACTGGTCTTTTAACACTGTGGTAAAACCGATCCTAACCTATGCATCTCTTGCTTGGTGGACGAAATCTACCCAGAAGACAGCTGCGGCTGCACTTACCAAACTACAACGACTGGTCTGCATAGGCATCACTGGAGCCATCCGAACATGCCCCACTGCAGCACTTGGAGTCATAACTGGCATACCCCCTTTACCCATCACCCTGAAAAAGGAGGCCTGCCTGGGGGCCACTTCGCCTTCAAAACATCACCTACATAAAAAGCGGTGATCTTACCGGGCATCTTCGGGTTCTCGAACCCCTAATAAATGAGCCCATTCTGCGCGTAACTGACAAACAGAAACCAAAACTTGTTTTCCACAGAAACTTCTCAGTAGTCTTGCACACCAGACATGACTGGAAACCAAAATCTATATCTCTGCCCAGTGGTTCACAAACGTGGTACACCGACGCGTCGAAACTGGAAAACGGCGACACCGGGGCTGGTATTTTCGGACCAAGGTTCAACAAGTCCATAGCCATGGGAAAGTCTCCAACCATTTTCCAAGCAGAGATATACGCCATAGAAATCTGTGCTCGTGAATGCCTTCGCAGGAAAATGCAAGGTGCACGGATTTACATATTCTCTGACAGTCAGGCGGCGCTCATAGCGCTGAGATCCTTCACGATCTCCTCCAGACTTGTAGAGAACTGTTTCCAACAGCTGAACGCCCTTGCCTCCAAGAACATCTTAACGGTGGGCTGGGTGCCAGGGCATGAAGGCCATATAGGAAACGAGGTAGCAGACTCCCTAGCAAAACGCGGGGCGATGACACCACTAATCGGCCCTGAACCGTTCTGTGGACTTTCGCAAGGACACATAAGAGAACTGGTCAGGAAATGCGAGGAAAAGGAGATAAGCCGCCACTGGACCGACAGTGCAGGGCTGAGACAAGCCAAACAATTTCTCGTCCTCCAGATGACGCGATCAAAACGCATCATCAACTTAAAAAAGAACGAAATTCGCACTTTAACAGGCTACCTAACGGGTCATTGCAACCTAAGGTATCACCTTAAGAAATTAAAACTTTCGGAAATCGACACATGCCGATTCTGTGAGCTGGAGCTAGAAACATCAGAACATGTTCTATGTGAATGCCCCTCGCTAAGCAGACGTCGACTTCTACAACTAGGAGGTGAACTTATCCCCCCCTACAGGATATGGGAACATATAGACCCTACCAAAGTGCTCTCTTTTATCAGAAGCCTCGGTATAGAGGCTCTACCCTAATTCCTACAGGCCGGCACAAAAGATCTAACATCTGGTCGCAGTGCAACAAGGCCCTAGTAATAATAATAATAATAATAACTCCAGGAAATTTTGGCACATCATGCCCTCGTTTTCTTCTTTGAAATTCTTTATTGTTCCATGTAAAATACGATTGAGCTTCACAATATAGAAGCGTTCTTTCAAACTCATCACGTATGCATAGCTCAAAGAAGGCTAGCAAAGTGGTTTTGGGTGTAGTGCTTATTATTGGGGTTAAAATATATCCGTTGACCATTTTCTAAATGAACAGCTAAGTGTGTAATAGCCGGAAAACGTTCATGTATGGGAAATGCCAGGATTCTCCATACCGCTTCTGAGCTACTTATACAACGGCCACTTTCGTACATATTAATTTCATTACGTTGGTCTTCAAGAGTAAATGATGCTTGATCACTGCCCTTGTTAACATATTTACAAATGTATTTAATAGACTTTACAGAACTACAATACTCAACATTTATGTGAGCTTCAAATGTTCTCAATAGTATTTCGGCACAGATAATTTTATCGATTTTATCTGGTCTTATTTTATTTTCTAACCAAAGTAGAATATGTATATGTGGTAAACCCCGCTTTTGCCATTCCACAGAGTACATGAAACATTGCACGCTTCCAAACAAAGAACCTTTTGTCAATAGTGACATTAAAGCTTTAACTTTTAAATGAAAAACTCGAGCTATAATATCGTGACGATCATGCGGTTTTTGACCCGGTAATAAAACACTTTTTATGTCATACCATTGTGGATTGCATGTGAATGTTATGAAAAGATCTGGTCGACAATAATGGCGAACATATGTCATAGCATCTTGAGTCTTTTCATGCATATATCGTGCAGAGCTTGTAAAAGAAGATGGTAAAATTACCATCTGACCAAGTTGAGCTGCTTCAACATCTTGTTGGCCTATTGCATCTTGTAGATGTATATATGTAGCTATCAGCTCTGAGTTTCGCTTGATTGTAGCGAATATAATTTAACCTTTCTGTTTCAATTTTAGCATACATATCAACCAAAAACTGACTAAAAAGGGAACGACAATAAATTAAATGATTTATCTCAGATTGACGAATCATTATTTTATAGCTGTAAAAGCTTAACGCAGATATAATTTTTTTTGGTTCCTCATTTTTATACCCTTAACCCATAAAATGGGTAAATAAGGGTATAATGGTTTTGTGCAAAAGTATGTAACAGGCAGAAGGAAGCATCTCCAACCCCATACAGTATATATATTCTTGATCAGCATCAACAGCTGAGTCGATATAGCCATGTCCGTCTGTCCGACCGTCTATCCGTCTGTCCGTCTGACCGTCTGTCCGTCTGTATGAACGCGTGGATCTCGGACACTACAGAAGCTAGAGACTTCAGATTTTGTATATAAGTTCTCCTATATCATGAGCAGAACAAGTTTGCTTCAAATTATCGATAACTATTCTGGTTTCCGATATACACATGGAATCGATAACAAAAAATATCGAATTTGGAAAATGTAAAAATGAGGGTTGAAATAATGGGTAACGATAGAACTTTTCTGAAAATTTCGTCCAAATCGGTTAAGAAACACCGGAGATATCGAATTTTATCGATTGAAGTTAAGTCAGTATACCAAAGTCTTATATAAATTGAATTTTTTTATTTCAACTGGGTTTAGGGTATCTTCTAGTCGGGCTCTCCCGACTAGAGCCTTCTTACTTGTTTGTTATCGATTCCATGTGTATATCAGAAACCAGAATAGTTATCGATAATTTGAAGCAAACTTGTTTAATAATGGATTCCATTGTGGTTTATCCACTGAATAGCCATCTTCGCCATAAGGAAATAGCAAAGGGTACTGTAAGGCATCGTATGAACGATGCACCTCACTTATACGATGTAATTTATTATTATGGCTTTCAATAATAATATCGCGCTTTTTAAATTGCTGACCAACAATAACTAAAGCTACTTCGCTTGATTGAGGTGCATTGTAAAGCCCTTTGTGAGCACCAGCGGGTGTTCGATCAGCATGTATAATCAATTTATAGTCTTTAGTACTTGTTGGTATTTTATTGAGAGCCATTTTTAGATATTTAACATAACGATTATGCTGATGATACATACATTGAAGATCCTTTACTACGCTTAAGTCAACATTTGAAATATTTTTGCAACGTAGTTGAGCTTCCTTTTCATCATCACCAACAAAATAAATTTGAAGAAACTGCATTTCTTCATTGGACTTTAAAGGATGACCAACTTTCATTATAGTTTTTGTACTTCCAAAAGAAGTCATTTGAAAGCAGCTGTTATACTTTCTTATACGATCAATGAAATGATCATGCTTGGGATGTCCACCAATTATTAAGCTTTTAAGTGGATCAGGCAAACTTTCATTTTGTGAAAGTTTAACTTTTCCTGCCTTGCAACAGATACCCAAAGGCTCACTTTTCCATTTTAAAGCATTACAATGTTCGCATATCAAATTCATACTACCAAGTTGAGTAATTTTATCTGACTTGTAAGCTATTTCAAAATCATAGTTTAAGCCAGACATGGCTTTAACACTCCATGCACGCAAACGCCTTTCTTGACGTGCATCAGGATTATTAGCCACATCTCTTCTCACTACAACTCTAATAACATCAGGATTATTAACACGATATCTTTTTGATGATTCTATGCGCTTACCCCTATTGATATCACTATTTTTTTCAAATGAACGTTTTTTTACCTTTTTTTCTGTTTTGCCGGTGAGTCGACTACGTCTATTAACAGGATTTTTAACATTTTCAGTTAAACATTCACTTGACGTATCAGAATGTTGAGTTAATACTTCCTCTAAAGGAATATAAACATCAAAATGTCCATTCATTATTGGACCGGTAAAACGCAATCTTTTTACAGGATGCATATTATTTCCGAATGCTTGTAATAAATTTCCATTTTGAAAAACTTACATTTTGAAAATTTAAATTAACAGCATAAAATTTGATCCAAATCGGTTAAGAAACACAGGAGATATTTTATATTAAAGTGTAAGTCAAGAAAAACTCACTTCTGCAAGTCATTTTAATACACGGGTTCAGGGTATCTTTTAGTCAGGATTTCTCGACTAAAACCTTCTTACTTGTTTTCAGATTCGCTCATTCTCGTGTTGTGCTGACAGTCGGCAATTCAACACCTGCATCATGAATTGAGCGCTGTTGGTCCCAAACAATTTTTTATTGAATTTCCCAGAGCTTTAACGTTAATTTTTAATTATTTTTTCAGATTTATATATTATTCTTTATTTTACTTAATTTAATTATTTTAACTATTTTTAATTTAAATAAATTTGATTCATTTTAATGTCAGCTGCTCTTAGCTGACTATAAATACATAAACAAGTAAATCAAAAAAATTTTGAAGACATGCTTTTATACGCTTTCTTGCATACATTTGTTATCGATTTTTTACCATCATCCATGCAATACCTAAATATCAAACATGTTTTTGTTATTTAAAAAAAGATAAAAAAATTTAAATTATACAAAAAAAAGTATGTCTCGGTCGGAGTTAGAACCCACGATCTTCGACCTGTGAAGCGGCAGGCTTCCCTTCATGCCCCCAAAGCTTGTCAAATTTGACAGTCAAATTAGTAAGTTAAGCAAAAAGGAAAACTCGTTTTCGTGGTTTTTACATGATATTACATATTTTATCGTGCCAAAAAATTAAAAATGTGTATTGTCATCTGAAACACATCTTTGGTGAAAATTTCAGAGCTCTAGGTAGTCGGGAACTTGGTGAAAATTTGATTACAAGAATCCGGTACAAACATACAGACAGACAGACAAGTCAAGTTAAATAAAAGCATGTAATAAATAAACCCAAAGAGGCAGCTTAAAACTTGAACACGCTCGCGCATCGCTCTTCATGTTCGGCGCTAGATGACAAATTATTTTTAAATCTCGCTCCGATCATGCGCCTTCGTTGTTGGCTATTTCGGCTAACTCTCTTATGTATGCGCGCGCTCTGCAAGTCAAACAAAGAGCGTTGTATCGTTACCTTCTTCGCACGCACTGAATCAATGCAAAACATATCTAAGAGGCTGCAGTTAAGTGAATTGTATATTGCCTTTAGCTTTAAATTAGTGTGAGTGCGGAGGAGCTAGGGTTATTAAACTTTATGATTGACATGCAAAGCGCGCACATAAAATAGAGAGTGAACGTAAATGAGCAACAACAAAGGAGCATGATCGGAGCGAGATTTCAAGTTATCTGATTATCATAAGAGCATCACGCGCGCTTATGTGAACGCTCTTTGCTTATTCGAAATTGTATATCAATAATATATCAATAATGTTAGTGAGTCACGTTTTGTCTAAGTTATATAAGCAGCAAGTAGGCGAATCCACCCCCATAACATATTCTGGTGTGGGAAATTTTTCTAGACGCACCAAGTTTTGTTATGTTGTTGTTGTTTTTGTTTTTAAATCAATGACACCAACAAAAAGTAGCAGTGCGGGCCCAACAACAACACTTACAACAACAACAAACGCTACTTGGGTCGTTAATCAATTGTCAAAGGCACACAAATTTGAAAAAAAAACATAGTGGCGCATAGTTAATTTTGGCTATGCCAAGACTATGATACCCTTCACACAGCCAAATCAATGCTCCCCCCTCTTATGTTTCTGTGCAGTTGTTGGTAATTTTTCGCTAATATTTTTACTTTTGAGCGTCATTTACTTGTTCGTGTGAAACAACAACAATTTGACATGTAGGTACTTGAAAGTGCACGACAGAGACAACAATTGATAGTACGATATGGTAAATTTGTATGGTGGCTATGTCGTAGAATGCTCCGATCGAAATGAAATTTCATAGTGAACAAACCCGACATGATCTAAGCAATCTGTGAAAGTTTCATCAAGATCGGTTCAGCAGTTTGGCCGGAAATCGTGTTGATATGGTAAATTTGTATGGTGGCTATGTCGTAGAATGCTCCGATCGGGATGAAATTTCATAGTGAACAAACCCGACATGATCTTAGCAATCTGTGAAAGTTTCATCAAGATCGGTTCAGCAGTTTGGCCGGAAATCGTGTTGATATGGTAAATTTATATGGTGGCTATATCATAGAATGCTCCGATCGGGATGAAATTTCATAGTGAACAAACCCGACATGATCTAAGCAATCTGTGAAAGTTTCATCAAGATCGGTTCAGCAGTTTGGCCGGAAATCGTGTTGAAACAGACAGACGGACAGACGGACGGACGGACGGACGGAAATCAATTCCTGAGCTCGTCCTGATCATTTTGATATATAGTTTATGGGGTCTCCCATCATTCCTTTAAGGCGTTACAGATTCATGACAAAGTCAATATACCCTGATTCACATGTGAAGGGTATAAAAATGTGCACTGTGCGAAGTGATAGATGTACATAAAATTATGAAAATTATTTTCAAGCGCATTGTTCACTTAATTGTGTATGCACTTATTCATTAAGAAGCGGAAATCCGTTTCTTTTTTGCAAGTGTACGAACCTTTTTTTATGACTTTGCTTGTGCGACGCGAAGGCGTCGCTGCGCATTTGTTTTGTTTTTGTATTCTCGCTCGCGATCAAACTCTCAGCTTGTGCGACAATCAGGCGACAGTAGTGGAATGGGTACTTGTTGTAATTGTAATTTGTTTTTTAAAATGGGTAAAAAGTGCTCCAAATCGTATGGGAGGTACTTGAAGGAGTTGTCCAAATAAAAATTCCCTTCTTAGGCTTCGGCCACGCACTGCGCGATTAGCGACTGAGCGACTGAGCGACGCTCTCTCGAGCGACGTTAAAAATTAAAACATATGAAACTCCATACGAGCGGCCACGCAGCTGTTGAGCGACGTGCGAAAATCGCGAGCGACTAAGCGACGTCGCTCAGCGCTAGAATCGGTTCTAATTTTTAGTGCGTCGCTGAGCGATTATATGAACGCAATGCAGAAAATCTCTGCTGAAAGTTTAATTTCGGCTGCTCAAGGCATTTTAATAAGTAAACAACCTGAGCGACGTCGCTCGACATGTGGCCACTTCACTCAGAGCGATCGCTCGCTGACGTCGCTCGAGAGAGCGTCGCTTAGTCGCTCAGTCGCTAATCGCTCAGTGCGTGGCCGAAGCCTTAGTGCTCACTTTCAACCTGCATGGAATATTGTGTGAAAATTTCAGCCTTCTAGCTCTTTTCGTTTAGGCTGTGGCAATTCGGACAATCAGGACAAACTCTTTTATATATATAGAGATGTACATACATATGTATGTAAGAATTTACGTTGTTTTTTTTTATCACATGTGACACGATAAGTTTTTAACTTATTTATTATGCTTTATATATGTTCTAGTAAGTGGCCCGCTTACTTCGCTGCGCGGATAGTTTATATAAATTTTAGCAATAGAAGATATGTATGTATATACAAAATAAATAAATTAGAAAATATTTCACAAAATATTTAAGCAAAGTATTTAATATTCTCTTTTCCACGCCACCATTGAGGTAGAGAATATTGTGGTTTCCCCAGTAGGCCTAATCCACTTATTGAATTTAATTTGCAATTATTAACAACTTTTAAGAGCTTCTTTTTAAACGACATTGGTTGTTCTTCCGTCAGGTGGTAATACAAATAAACTTTTTGGTGAACTGACTCTTGAGCAGGCTACATAAAATTGGCCATGAGAAAAACAATCGTGTCTTAAGTCTAGTCCGGCTAATTAAAGAGTTTGTCGCTGTGATTTTTTAATTGTTAAGGCAAAGCAAACTTTTAAAGGAAATTGCAATCTTTTAAATTGAATTGGCAATTCAGAATCAGAAGATATTAATGGAATTCTCGGTATAAAAACCGTTTCCCCTATACCATTGCCAGTAAAGATAATTGCTTCGACAACATTCTTATGAAGGACTTTAACTTGCAATCTTGTACCATTGCACAGTTTTGGCGGCTTCAAGTTGCGAATCAACATTACAGGTGAACCAATGTTTAAAGTTAATTTATGTTGGGGCAGGCCAGCCGGATTTAATGAATTAAGAAACTCGACGGGGTAATGAGCTGCATCTTCGACTTCAGTCACTGAATCAATAGAGATATATGTAATTTCTTCACTTTGAAATGATTTTAATAAAAACTCGTTGATTTCCAATGCATTGTCATTTCTCGCAGTCAAAATAGCACGTTCTGAAAACCATTCGAGTGATTTTTGAGAGATATTTGTAATATCCGGAAATATTTTTAGAGTTAGCTCTTCAATACTTTTCACAACATGACACAAAGTTGATGGTAAAGTTATTTTGCCATCATGGGTTGGAAATAATCCATTTCCTATTTGAAGAACCATTTCTGCAAATTCACCAGCTATGCTATCACCTTTTAAGTGCACTCGCATACTCTTCGTTAATGCAATTTTCTGTATTTTGGGCCACAAAATTGAAGACTTTAAGCACGCATTTATTTCATCTGCTCTTGTTCCTCTGGGGATCACTGGGGAGTTTGTCGAAAATCACCAGCTAAGAGAACAGTTATGCCACCCATTAAGTATTCACTATCTCGAATGTCTTTCAAAGATCGATCTACAGCTTCAAAAGTACCTTTATGGCCCATAGTACACTCATCCCAAACAATAAGCTTGCAATCTTTGAGCACAGCAGCAATATTAGATTGCTTTGAAATTGAGCAATGTGGTGCTTCTAAATCAGTGGTGTCCAAACTCACACATTGAAAGCGTTGCGCTTGCGTGCGAAGCAGCGAAACACGATAGCAACGTGACGTTTTACTGCTTTACACTGAAAAAATAAAATGCGTGCGATCCATGCATAAAAACAAGTGGAAACGTTGCAGTCGGACGCAACCGACTGCGGTATACTCGTTACCAGTATTAAAACCGGTAAAAAGAGGCCTGATTGCAAAGGGGTACGAATGCGGCAGGTATGTACGCTGCCTTAAAGATTCTCCGATGCACTTGGGGATGCCACCAGCTATCTTCCTTCCAAATTTGGTGACTCTAGCTCAAAGTTTGTAAAAGGTGGGGAAAAAGGGGCTTGGGGCGGTATGGGTGGGAGTGGCATCAACATTTTTGATGCAGATCTTTGTGGAATGTCAATTGCTATCTTCATCCCAAATTTGGTGACTCTAGCTCAAAGTTTGTAAAAGGTGGGGAAAGGGGGGCGAAATGGGTGGTCGTGGCTCCAAAACTTTGATGCAGACTTTTGGGGGTCGTTGCCAGCTATCTTCCTACCAAAATTTGGAGGCTCTAGCTTCTCAACTCTGGAAGATACACGCATTTCCGATTTTGACGAAGCGTTGGGGCGGATGGGGGTGGCTAGGGCAGTATTGGTGGGTGTGGCATCCAAACTTTTGATGCAGTTTTTGGAGAGTCATCATCACCTGTCTTGGCACCAAATTTGGTGGCTATAGCTCAAAAACTGTGGGAGATATAGGCTTTTTTGACTGCAAAATGCGGGAGGGCTGGAGGCGGCATGGGGGGCGTGGCTCCAAAATTTTTGATGCAGTTTTTTGGGGTTTGCTTGTAGCTATCTGCTCACCAAGTTTGGTATTTCTAGCTGTAAGGATGTGCGAAATATGTGGACTTATCGGTTTTGAGTTATCGAATTTATCGATTTGCCAGCCCCCCAATTATCGTAGAACCCCCATCTTGACACTTTGATTTACTATCCCATAGATAAAGAGAATTGGAAAGTTTCCAGTCTCTAGCTTGAAGGGTGTGGAAAAAAGTTGCGAACATACAGACGGACAGACGGACACCATGACGGACATTGCACAAACCCAATATACTCTTTACCTTCGGTAACGAGTATAAAAATTATAACATCAAAGGTAAAGCGAAATGGCACAATACAATTTGAGCTTTTTACCATCTATATTCTCAATGAAAAATAATTCATTTTCCCAATTGACATCAAACATTTTTTTGCAATGCAGCATAGCGAATTACTGCGCTTTTGACTTTTGAGCTTGAGCCGAACACATGAGTCGAGAGAGCAAATGCAGCCGAACACGCGCCTCGCAAGAGAACAAGCTGCCGAGCGTTCTATTTATAGAATACACATATTCTCTCTCTCTATACATGTGTCGGCTGCAACGCCGGCAGACTTTTTCTTGCCAACCACGCGTGGCTGCCTTTTTAAATTTTGGACACCACTGTTCTAAATGAATCAAATTAAATGGAATCTTAAGTGTAGAATGCGCTGTGCGACCACCATTAAGTAAAGTTTCTGCGATACCGGAAGAAGCAACGGCCAATGCAATATTTTTACTTTGCCGTACCTTTGCCAATATTAAATTTAAAAGACACGTTTTACCTGTTCCACCAGGTGCATCTAAAAAATAGATTTCTCCCTTTTCTGCTTCAACGCTATGTAGTATCTTTTCGTATACTTGTTTTTGCTCAGTAGTAAGGAGTAGCTCATTATTAACAACAAAATTATCGCAATTTTCATAATTTGTTTCTCTATGATATTCAATATTTGGAACAATTTTCTCGGATCTAATTGGTAGTGGAAGTCCATAATAAGTCAAGTTTTGACCACCAATAGACAGTACAATATCTTCAATGTAAATAAGACATTTATTTAATACATTATTCACAATACTTTCATCAATATTTCTGTCTTGTGAAAAATTAAAGGCTCTTAAAATATCTTCTGAGAAACTCTCTTTATAAGTATTCCAAAGTTTAAGATCATCTGAAATTTGACAATATACTAACATTATTGCATAAATTTCTCTCAGTTTTGTAGGATTTTGACATATGACAGCTTCGGCTATAGTTGAATCCCAGTGCTTATCATCTTCTAGTAATCCTAGAGCTTTACACGCCAATTGAAATGATGCG
This sequence comes from Scaptomyza montana, assembly GCA_018904305.1. Taxonomy (NCBI): domain Eukaryota; kingdom Metazoa; phylum Arthropoda; class Insecta; order Diptera; family Drosophilidae; genus Scaptomyza; species Scaptomyza montana. The sequence continues at coordinate 415,809 of JAEIGR010000030.1, forward strand.
TATGCTATACCATTAACGGTTTTTAAATTTAAAAATGAAGTTGGGCCCCTTACAAAATGTAATAAAAGTCTTAAATAAAAACATTCTGTATTATTGGGATGAATAGTGTAAACTCTTCCCAAAGCTGCATCTCTTTTAACTCCAGGAAAATTTGGTACATCATGCCCTCGTTTACTTCTTTAAAATTCTTTATTGTTCCATGTAAAATACGATGGAGCTTCACAATATAGAAGCGTTCTTGCAAACTCATCACGTATGCATAGCTCAAAGAAGGCTAGCAAAGTGGTTTTGGGTGTAGTGCTTAATCTGTCAAGTAATTGTTGCGGATTATTGGGGTTAAAATATATCCGTTGACCATTTTCTAAATGAACATCTAAGTGTGTAATAGCCGGAAAACGTTCATGTATGGGAAATGCAAGGATTCTCCATACCGCTTCTGAGCTACTTATTTAACGGCCACTTTCGTACATATTAATTTCATTACGTTGGTCTTCAAGAGTAAATGATGCTTGATCACTGCCCTTGTTAACATATTTACAAATGTATTTAATAGACTTTATAGAACTACAATACTCAACATTTATGTGAGCTTCAAAACTTCTCAATAGTACACAGTTATAAGGCACAACCCAACGATAATCTATGCAATTACCATTTATATTAATTGCATTACCACCATCTTCTATCGCTCTTCTACGATATAGAGGGTAACAATCTTTTCCAGTCACAGTTTCTTTAAGTTATTGTCGAGGAAACCTTTTGGTACATTTTCCATTTTTCATGCATGGCGATTTATTATTAAATGCACCGCAAGGACCATGAATAATATTTGACTTAACAATGTTAAATAACAAAGGATCCTCATCTGCGTTTGGTATTTCGGCACAGATAATTTTATCGATTTTATCTGGTCTTATTTTATTTTCTAACCAAAGTAGAATATGTATATGTGGTAAACCCCGCTTTTGCCATTCCACAGAGTACATGAAACATTGCACGCTTCCAACAAAGAACCTTTTGTCAATAGTGACATTAAAGCTTTAACTTTTAAATGAAAAACTCGAGCTATAATGTCGTGACGATCATGCGATTTTTGACCCGGTAATAAAACACTTTTTATGTCATACCATTGTGGATTGCATGTGAATGTTATGAAAAGATCTGGTCGCCCATAATGGCGAACATATGTCATAGCATCTTGAGTCTTTTCATGCATATATCGTGCAGAGCTTGTAAAAGAAGATGGTAAAATTACCATCTGACCAAGTTGAGCTGCGACAACATCTTGTTGGCCTATTGCATCTTGTAGATGTATATAGCTATCTGCTCTGAGTTTCGCTTGATTGTAGCGAATATAATTTAACCTTTCTGTTTCAATTTTAGTATACATATCAACCAAAAACTGACTAAAAAGGGAACGACAATAAATTAAATGATTTATCTCAGATAGACGAATCATTATTTTATAGCTGTAAAAGCTTAACGCAGATATCATTTTTTTTGGTTCCTCCTTTTTTAATAATGGATTCCATTGTGGTTTATCCACTGAATAGCCATCTTCGCCATAAGGAAATAGCAAAGGGTACTGTAAGGCATCGTATGAACGATGCACCTCACTTATACTATGTTATTTATTATTATGGCTTTCAATAATAATATCGCGCTTTTCAAATTGCTGACCAACAATAACTAAAGCTACTTCGCTTGATTGAGGTGCATTGTAAAGCCCTTTGTGAGCACCAGCGGGTGTTCGATCAGCATGTATAATCAATTTATGGTCTTTATTATTATTATTATATTGGGGGTAAATACACTGCGACCAAATAGATCTATTGTGCCCCCTTCTTGGCCTATAGCTCTTCCATCAGGCCCAGGTTTTGCATAAAAGCAAATACCTTTGTTGGGTCGATGGTTTCTAAATCGCTAAGTTTACAATATGTTTTCCTAGAAAACTACTTTTTTTCCTTACTAAGGCTACGCATTCTGCTATAATGTGCAAGGAGGATTCTCAGTCCATTTCGCAGAATCTGCAAATCTCGCTGCTGACTATACCTAGCTTTGCCAGGTGACCTCGTAGTCTACAATGTCCTGTCAAGAGACCGGTGAGTATCCTGAGTCTATTTTTACCAATTGATATTACTTGCTTAAACCGTTTAAGGTTATAGCTACCCAAGAGAAGCTTTGCTTGTCTGAGTCCTGGTGTCCTTGCCCAGCTCGTTCTTCGCAGAAGTCTCTCTTCATTCCTAAGCTCTTGCTGTATTGTGCTTCTTCCTATACCACAAAAACGGCTCGGGTCCTATTAGGGGTGTCGCTGCCCCCAGTCTTGCTTGCTTGTCTGCCTCTTCGTTCCCCGCTATTTCGACATGTCCAGGGACCCATCTTAGGGCAAGCATATTTTGTGATCCCAGAGTGTCTAGCTTGGTTCGTACCTCACGAACTACCTTTGACCTGATTTCGGTCCTACTAAGTGCCATTATTGATGCTTGACTATCGGATAGGATGGCTATATCCCTAATCCGATAGTTACGCTTTAGATTAAAGTCCACACACCTCCCGATTGCACATACCTCAGCTTGGAATATGCTGGTGTGCATACCTAGGGGCTCGTGGTACATTAGCCGAGGGCCTACCACACCAAGACCGGAGCCTTGTTGCGTTAGGGATCCATCGGTGTACCATTTTATGGTGTGTGGCTTCATGTTGTGGACCTCTTCCAGAGATGTCCACTCCTTTTTATTACAGAGGTGAACTTGAAACTTTTGACCGAACATGTGTTCGACTTTCATTTAGTCCCTTGGCTGTGCCAGTAGGGGAATTTCACCCGATAGCATATCTGCCTCTACTCGACTAAGAATGTGTCCTCTCCCAACTCCTTCAACGGACATTCTTAAGATTTGATTTGATTTGATTTATTGCTTATTTATCCTAGTGCTACAAGTAGAAGTACTTATAAATTAATGCACTTGTCACATTTAAAATTTCTGTTTAAGATTACAAGATATTAAATATACTTATAAACTAAACATATCAGTAGAAAATTTGAAATCAGAATCTTAATCGTATTGACTATAGGTATTACTATTATAAACCTTAATTAATGTTGTTATTATTATTATTGGACGTAGATGTACTAACGAACAGTACAGTCAAGTGGCCCAACGATACCAAGCACCGGCTTGTTAACGCGCGGACCCACGCACAAAGCGACCCACCTCCCGCCCATCCGACCGAGGGGCGCTCCGCTTATCGTGCGGTTACGATGATCGCGAACATGTAGACAAATGACACAAAACTAACTTTTTAATAGAGCAAGTAGGAGTGGCACTGTGTATTAAGTGGGAAAGATCGTTATAAATAGAACACAGAATACGAAAAGGGTTATGAAGAGCATAATTAGAATTACAAGTACGAAGAGATATAGGTACAAAATTTCTAGTATTTCTAATAGGAACAGCAAAGTTAATTTGGTTAATTAATTCAGAAGAATCAATTTCACCATTAATTAATTTGTGAAAAAAGGAAAATGATAGCATTATTCTACGATCACTCAGAGAAGGAAGATCTATTAGTAAAAGTCTACTACGATAAGACGGCAAATTATTGTTAGTGTCCCAGTTAAGACCTCTAAGTGCGAAGAGCAGAAATTGTTTTTGTACCGATTCTATTTTATTCTGATGAATTTCGTATTTCGGAAACCATATACAAGATCCATATTCCAGAATCGGTCGAACAAGAGAAGTATACACAGTTTTTGTTAAGTAGGGATCGTTAAACTCCTTCGACCAGCGCTTAATGAACCCCAAGACACCAGATGCTCGATTGGAAATTGAAGAAATATGCTTGTCAAACTTAAGCTTTGGGTCCATAACGATGCCCAAATCGTCAACCCATTCAATTCTATCTAGTGGTTTGTTGTCAAGAAAATATATATTAAAAAAGGGCAAATATCTAAAAAATGACATTACTTTACATTTACTGCAATTAAGATTTAAAAAATTTACTTTACACCACATTTGAAAGTTGTCTAAATCTCTTTGAAGCTGTTGAGCAGCAAGGGGAGTTGCAGCCGACGTGCATAATTTTACATCATCAGCGTACATCAAAACCCGAGAGAACTTTATAACTGATGGAAGATCGTTTATAAACAAAATAAATAGCAAAGGACCAAGATGACTACCCTGTGGAACGCCTGAAGTGACCTGAACCGTCTTGGAAACGGACCCTTTAAATAAAACCCTCTGAGTTAGGTAGTCTTTAATCCAAAGAACTAGAATATTTGAAAAGCCCAAGAGTTCTAGTTTATGTATTAGGAGACGATGATCTACAGAGTCGAAAGCCTTACTAAAATCAGTATAAATAACATCAGTCTGCAATTTGTCCTGAAAACCCTTGATAACTAATGAAGTAAATTCTAACAAGTTAGTGGTAGTAGATCTTTGTTTCATAAATCCGTGCTGGCACGGTGAAATAATAGATTTGCAAAGCTGTTGAAGATGGGAGGTTATTAATTTTTCAAAAATCTTAGGAATAGCAGACAACTTGGAGATACCCCTATAATTTTGAACATTAGATTTGTTTCCTTTTTTATGGAGAGGAATAATAAATGACTCTTTCCAAATTTTTGGAAAGGAGCCTAACTCCAGGGACAAGTTAAACATTTTAAGCAACGGCTTTAAAAGACCATGAGCACAGTGTCTAAGCACGCAGCTTGGCACTCCGTCAGGTCCTGGGGAAAATATAGGTTTCAAACCATGTAGATTATTTAAAAGTGAGTTTTCAGTGATTTTCAGTCCAAAGATGCGATTCGAGCCATTAACCCGATAAGGGTAAGGCAAATCGACTTGAGATTGAAATGAGCTATATGTCGTTTGGAAAAATTGGGCAAATATATTTGCAATCTCCTGATCAGAATTGGCCTTCGTTTCCTCAAAGAATACTTCCGTTGGGAGTGTCGATGACCTACGCTTCGCATTAACAAAATCAAAAAACCGCTTTGGATCCTGCTGAAACTGTAATCTACACCGAGTCAGGTAATTCTTATAACATTGGTTATTTAAGATATCAAAACTGGCACGAGCAATCAAGTATGCAGAATAGGCTACCGATGAGCCGATTTTTCTAAATCTCTTGTAGAGTTTAGATTTTCGATTTTTGAGAATTTTCAACTCTCGGGTAAACCACACAGGTTTGTTAGACCTGTTTAGCTTACCAACCGGGACACATAAATCAAATAAAGAATGTAAGGTATTATAAAAAATACTGATTGCCACGTCCAAGTCGTCAGACTCATAGAGGGGAGACCAGTCAGTTTGGGATAAAAGCAGAGCGAGTCCCTCAAAATCAGTTTTCCGAAATTGACGAACTCGACTCAAAGGCATCTTGATATTGCAACGCGTCCGGGAAGGTAAATTAATCAATAGCTCCAACGTAGGATGGTATAAGTCTTCGGGATAAGATATAGGCTGGGAACGGGAAACGGATGAAGATGATGAATCCAAAACAAAAATCAGATCAAGCATTTTATTAAGAGAATTTGGGATAGCATTAATTTGACTCAATGACATCCCAAGTAGGTCGATTAAAAATTCATTCGGGGCCGCGGGAGTCAGGGCACCAGAGTCAGGAAAAGAAATCCAAGTAGCTTCAGCAATGTTGAAATCACCAAGAACTACAAGAAAATCGCGATCAGAAAGCAAGGCAGAGACAGAATGGATAGCAGATAGATGTGTCTCATAGATAGAGAGATCAGAGGAAGGAGGTATATACGAACAAGTGATAAAAATGTTAATACCGTAAATATTTAGCTTTACAGCAATAAACTCTATATCAAAAGAACTATCTAATACGACTGTTTCAGAAGGAAAGTCTACATTCACAGCAATAAGCACTCCACCACCACGCCGAAGAGTACGGTCTTTTCTGTAAATAGAATATGTACTACATAGAATTTCGGAATTGAGAATGTCTTGCCTTAACCACGTTTCAGTAAAGGCAATGACATGGAAAGCGAAAGAAAGACTATTAAGGTATAAACTAGTGAGTTTACTACAAAGACCTCTTACATTCTGATAGCCAAGTAAGAAGGAGGATGTTAGTTTTTTGAACTATCAGTAATTGGCAGAGTTATCTTAGAACCAACCACCGGAAGGGTAGATACAATCGGGGGCCGATTTTTTTTCTTCCTTGCAGTATACTCTTTCACAATTATGTGTTCTGGCCAAAATTCTTTGCAGCATATAGTGCAAAAATCTTGATTCGAAACACTGATTTTAAACGACGAAATGTTCCGATCATAAGCAAATTTGAATTTCTCCACCGTGAAATTGGCATTCGATTTGGCCTTGATATAGACCTTGACATCATCTGATGTTAAATCAGGGGGAAGCCTTGAAACAAATATTTGTTTTTTAGGTGGAACAGCAATAAATTTTTTAATTATATCCTCCACTGAGGCTGGTTTGGAAGACTCAGTCTCGGATAATTGAGTATTTGGCTCTTTAAGTATGATAACATCAACACTACTAACCACCAAAGGAACCGAAGGATCGGGATCAGATAACACAATATCCATGGGAGTTATTGGCATATCATCTAAGTTCTCGATAATTTTAGTAGGAGGGACATGAAGTTTTTTATTTACTTTATTTATTTTACACTGTGGTATCGGAGCGTTTGGAGTATTTTCGGACATCACAGAGCCCGATAACTGCCCAACGTTGGCCTTTTTACGCTTTGGAGAATCCATTACGAGATTTTTCTCGTTAAGGTTTCTTTGAACCGATGAGAATTTTTCACACAGTTTATTCAACTGGCGGAAAACGCCCTCTAAGCCAAGTTGAGTTTCTATAAAGCTTGCAATGTCTTTTTTTTTCTCCAAACATGACCAACACGGCCACTCTAAATTAGTAACCTTCATGAGGTCGGAGATACGGCCATTAATGCCAGCACATTGCTCATGAGCAACATTTGTGCACATCCAGCAGCAGACAAAACCCATTTTAGAGTTTGCGCGGACTTGACAATTCGCATAGCAGCAGACAGACATTTTTATTTAATTTATTAAAAGAAAAGAAAAATACAAATAAAAAATAAAAAAATATCGCTGCAGAAAATTGTTATGATTAAAATACAGGTCCACCCTAATGTGCAAATAGTAAAGCTACAAACAAAACTTACTTCACAGCTTCACAAACAAAAACGGCGCGAGCGCGACCACCGAAAGCAACAAGCAACGGAGAAAAGTTTGACCGCGACCAACACCAACACAAAAGAGCGCGTTAGAGTAAACGATCAAGAAACGGTTTAATGCACCGTATCATCAAATATGTTGGTGTAAGTATGATTTTAGCATAGATCGAAAATCTGATGTGCTTCTTACGGTCTTAATTTCAAATGGCAGCTGATTCCAAAGTCGGGCAGCCTAGACAATAAATTGCCTGTCGGAGGACGCAAGCTTAGTTCTTGGACATACAACATTACAGGTCCTTAATGATACCGCAAAGCGTAATTTGTCATATAAATAATCAGGCGTTCTTGTGTATATTATTTGCTGAAGCAGAATTGAAGTCTTGTACTTCGTCCAGTTTCTTAAGTCTAAGTCAAAAATACGATTTGCAAAGCATGCAACATGAACATACCTATTAAGTCCAAACGCGTAACGTGCTATACTATTAAATGCTACTTTAAGCTTATGCTGATTAGCAATATCACAATTTGCAAATATTTCTATACCATAAAATAGTATGGGGGTAACAAGGGTTTTGGCGATGGTTATTCTTGTTTTAACCGGCAGCCAGGGTTGTGCTAGCGCAAGTTGCCGAAGAACGCCGTAAGTCTTCCCCACAGCCTTATTGACTTGGTCTTTCCATGTCAGTGTATTATTAACTGTTATTCCTAGATTATCAGCCTTATCCACATACTTTATTTCTACATTATCAATATACAGTTTACTTAAATTGCCAACATTTAGTGTTTTCTTATAAATAACAATACATTTACACTTAGAAGGGTTCAAACAAAGACCATTGTTACTTGCCCATCGACATACACGTAACAGATCATTATTACAAAACATGACACACTGGTTAATCTGACTTACAGGACGACTCACATATAATTGGACATCATCAGCGTACATATGAGTTTCACACATAGACAAAAAATTTGGAAGATCATTAACATAAATTGCAAAGAGAAGAGGACCAAGAATTGATCCCTGTGGAACACCACGGGTTGTTGCTATGAGGTCGGAGGTGGAGTGTTGTACAACGACGGCCTGTTTTCTATTGTACAAATATGAAGACATAAGCTTAACTGCCGTGTTGGAAAAGTTATGAAGTTTGCTTAACTTTGTTGTCAAAATTTCGTGGCTTACCGTGTCAAAAGCTTTACTAAAGTCAAGAAGCGTTAGAAAAGTAACTTCGCTATTGTCCATACGGCTTCTTATGTCCTCAACAATTTTTAAAACCGTGGTTGTACAGCTTTTCTTTTTCATAATTCCGGATTGTTTGTTACTAAGAAATTTGTTTGTGTCCATGAATGTTAATATTTTCGTTGCCAACAATTTTTCAAAGGCTTTGGATAAAAATGGTAGTATAGCTATAGGTCTATATTCATTTTTATTTTTAGGGATGGGTGTGATTTTCGCAATTTTCCACATCTCTGGGAATGTGGATGTGGTTATAGCATTATTTAAAATGTGTGTAATGTGCCCTAGAATAAATGGTAGTAACATTTTTACAAACTTTGGACTTATTCCATCTCTTCCACTTGCATTTGACTTGATTCTAAGGATTGCATTAAGTACATCACATTGACTCACACCCACAAAATTAAAACAGCTAGAACAATTATTTAACGACACAGAATTAACATACGGATTACATGTAGCTGGACGAACACTAATGTTGACAAAACTACGATTAAGAACATTTACGTCCAAGTCGTCATTTATCACAGATTGACCCTTTCCTATTCCTACGCTCTTCAGCTCTTTCCATAGTTTTTGCGACGAATTTATTCTATTGAACTTACTACCATAAAACCTACGCTTAGCACTATTAATCAAGTCATTAACCTTACGCTTAGCAGTCTTAAATAGTTGAAGCAAATGATCAGTCTTGTATCGTTTCCATTTCTCATAAAGCATGTCCCTGTATTTTATTGCACTTGTAATATTACTACTAAACCATGGATTTAGCTTCGGCTTAACAACTATGGTTCTAATCGGTACATGCTTATTGTACAGATAGTCTATATTTCTTTGTAGCAGGCCTAGCTGGGTGTCCACCGAGGGAAGAGAGTATATACGGTCCCAATCACACGAGCTACAGTCACTGTATAACATACTACTATCTTCATTCTTAAAATCCCTATATTGAATAGTCTGGTTACTATAGTCAGGTTGTGTGTTATAGGACAAAAAAATTAGATCATGTATAGAGAATTCAGGTACTGATAATTGGTCATACAACATAGCTTTATCCATATCATTTACAAAAATGACATCAAGTAGTGTATTAATAGTTCGTGAAAAATGCGTTGGTGTTGACAAGGTTAAGACCCAGTGCGTTGAAATCTAATAATAAATTTTTTTCTTGGATCATATTACTATTTAGGTCACCAAGTATAATTACACCAGTATAATTTACCGATACGTTTTCAATTGAATTAATCATGCCTGAATAATCTAAGTTCTTATTTGCCCTATACACACCCGAGAAGCATCTTTATATCTTAATTAACACCATAAAGATCAAGAAATAAATATTCAATTTGGCTGTCAAGGGGATGAGTTAATACAACCTTACACCTAATTCTTTTTGTTACGTACACTGCTTCACCACCTGCATGACTTACACGATCAAAACGAAAAACATTGAAGCCATCACAAATAATAGACAAGTCACTTAATTCTGGGACAAACCACGTTTCAGAGACACAGACAATATCAACATTAGAATTTACAAAGATATAACGAAATTCATCCATCTTCTTAACAAGGCTTTGAGCATTTAAATGGCAAATTTTTAAACCGCTAGTCTGCTTACATAAAACTCAAACCATGGCATGGCTGCTCGCTCTGGAATTAATCTGTGTTATAGACATCTTAAAAATTTGAATTTAGAACCTAACTGAGGCACATCAGAATATTTTACAATACTTAACACTAAATATGTTTCAACAATAATAACAACAATAATAATAGGCGGGTAAATTAAAGTAAAATACAAGTAAAAATAAGAATATATACGAAAATTGTGACAAAGGCAAAACATATAAACAGAATCAAATTGACGCTCATTCAGGTGAAGAATTAGCCGAAATTGTAGAGCTTTCGGCTTGAAATTGTAATATCTTTTGAAAGCTCTCCACACACACTGGCTCTGCCCTCTCACTTCTCTTTACATAAACGCATGAGCGTCGGCAGAAAACGGCAGATAAAACTTTCTGTCGCTTCATCCGCATAGCCTCTTTAAACACAGCGTGGTTCTCTCTTGTCAACTGTTCGTTGATGTAGAAAGGCGTGGACGAGTCAAATCCCAACAACTGCAAGTTTAGTAGTTGCTTTGCCGTCCGCCGATACTCTCCCGCTGCCCGCATGAGAGCAATCTTATCACGTGCGTTTTCAAATTTAATAATTATTGCAGGGTCGACAACTGTGTTTAAATTTTTTGCCTGTTTGACCCTAAAAATGTCTTTAAGTCTCGGTGCCGGTGTCAATCCCAAAGAAAAACATAAGGTGTTGAAAACAGTTCTGAGTGACTCCCCCTCACAGAACGGGACCCCATGCATGCGGGGTAGACCTAAATTTTTCCCAGTTCGTTTTCCTGGGGTTACGAGTTGGTATACTACTATCCGTATTAACCTTAAGTTTGAATAGGATAATCCTGTGATCGGACATGGATTCTTCTGAAGAGACATGCCATTCTCTGAAATGTGGCCTAAGAGACCGACTAATCAGAGTAATGTCTAATACCTCTTCTCTAACTCTAGTTACAAATGTCGGTGTCGATCCGACATTACCAATTTCTAAGTTATACTTGAATATAAAGTTGGTAAAACACTCACCCCTTTTGTTGATGTCCGTGCTGCCCCATATGGAGTGGTGCGCATTGGCATCGCAGCCAATTATAACCGGCAGCTTCTCTCTCCTGCAGTGGTCCATCAGCTTTTCTATTTCCGGTGGCGGGCAGTCCACATCACCAGCAAAATAAGCAGATGTCACCACAATAGGGGGGGCGTTTCCAATCGCCCTTACGGCAATAGGTACGCAGTCTCTAGTGAGGAATTCTGAAGGAATAGTAAAATTAATACATTTCCTTACCATAATGCATGCTCTAGGTGTAGGATCTCTTTGATCCCAGATTACCTTCGAGTCAGCGGTGTACAGGCCTTTTATGCCATTGTTCACCCATTGCTCCTGTACCAGGGCTAGCCCAAGATGTTGGGTGATAAACATCCTGGCCAAGACAGCAGAGGCTGCCTTAGCCCGATGGAGGTTTATCTGGGCTAGCCCAGTGACGGTGACGTTTGATGTCACCATCACTCATCCGCCGCTCCAGCTCCTGGTGATGTAGGTTGGGAGCTGCCCACATCACCGCTGCCCGTCATGGTGACGTCAGCTTCTGCCGTTTCAAGCTCCTCAGCGAGCTCTTGCGAGGACATCGGCACCTCATCATCCATCCCTTCCAGCTCTGCTGGACCGAGCGTCATCTCCGCCAGGTCCTCATCCTCGGCCAGATCCTCTGATAAATCAGAGAGACCTGCCAGATGAGCACTCGGAACAGTGGCGGTGGGAGGTGTGGGGGCCGAGCCTGCAGCTCCCGGGACTGTCGTTTGGGCAGGGGTAGTCCTTGCGCCAACACTCTTCTTCTTCAGACCGCTAACGGGGATGGTCCCGTAGCGGAATGAAACTTGGTGGCCTCTCGCCACTTTCGTGTCCTTGGATGCCTCATCGATGCCTATCACCAATAGCGCACCTCCGCCTTCCGTCCTCCTTGACAACACCTTCCAAGAGTCGGTCTCGATCTTGTTCTGGTTCCTCAGCAGAACCAACAAGGATTCGGTTGACCGATCCGCGCTTCTTGGGCAGAAGATGGTGATGTTGTGGGGTGATGGAATATCATCACCCACCTTGCAGTGCAGTGGAGCCCCTTTCCACGACTGCAGTCTTGGCGCCACGGTCCTCAGCCACTCCGCTGAGTGATCGTCGGAACATTCAATGACCAGGTAGCCAACCCGGAAATGAATGCCTGCGAACGCGACCGTGGTGTCCCATCCTGTGAGGATAACCTCATCCAGGATGGCCTCCTCCAATGCGGACAAGTTCCCATGGCTGAGCATTACCTGCGGGTATTCCACAGGTAACACGGCCACCTTGACTTTTTTTGCAATCGCTGCATACGATATGCGAGTCTCGGTGGACAATGGAGAGGAAGACCTCACTTCTGTTGCTACGGCGGATGCCGACGTGCTGGGACGCTCCTCTGGGCACGCCCTCTTGGGGGTGGCAGTGGGTGGCGTCAAATCACTGCTCAGGCGTTTGGGGGCTGGTCCCCGTACCTGGCTCACCGAGTCTCTTCCAGCCGTTGCCATGCGCAGTGCCTAAGCAGGGGGTAATCCCTGCTGCAGGTACCTGAGGTACCATTTGGTTTTTGAGCCGTTCAGCGTTTTTCGGTTTGGGTCATCCAAACCGCCCGGCTCTCCCAATTTTGGCAGCTGCGCTTTTGGCTGCTGGTGCTGCACGCCATGTCGCCTAACAGCGCTTAGCCTCGGTCGCATCGGCTGGGATGGTCCAGCCTTGCTTCCTCCTCCTGCAGCTGGGGCGACACGGTGACGTGGGGCTTCCCTCGTCGTAGGTGCGCGCGCTGTATCTATTGCCGCATGCGGCCTTCTTGTTTGCTGCGCCTGGTTAGGGCGCCGTGGGGCTGGTCCCACATTGGAGGGCCGCTCCCCGTCAAGGAGGCGGTCCTCAAAGTGTCTCAAGACACTGGCAGCAGGGGTATCCTGTTGCACACCTAAATACTTTTTATTTTTTATTCCTTTCATGTTCCCATGAGTTGCGGAGAAATATGGGGTCCACCCGGGCAGAGATCCGCAGTACCCGGGTAAGGCTAAATAGAACAGGCGGTCGCCATCTGCCTGAGCTCACCGTTAGCGACTGGGCTAGTTTTTAATCCGAGCCCCCGGCCAGGTTGACTTTCGGCACGGTTCGAATGACACCTTAGTCCAGCCCGGAGTGAGATATTGGGGAAGGGATGAAAAAGGGTACGTGTGAGGGAGTTGGGAGTGTGTGAGGCTATGCTTTGAAGACGGCGACACAAGCGTCTTGTCGATACGGTGAACGGTACCGTACCCGCTGTTTGTCCGGGACTGCTTATTTGCAAGGATTCTCGCTTATTCGCAGCTAACCTCATATAGAGGCCGTTCGCTATCCGCAACCCGCGACCCGCCTGGTGGCCTCAGCTTTGCCCCCTCTGAACTATCCCACAAGTTCTTTCTTTCTTTCAACTTTCATTTATAGTTTTTGTACTTCCAAAAGAAGTCATTTGAAAGCAGCTGTTATACTTTCTTATACGATCAATGAAATGATCATGCTTGGGATGTCAACCAATTATTAAGCTTTTAAGTGGATCGGGCAAACTTTCATTTTGTGAAAGTTTAACTTTTCCTGCCTTGCAACAGATACCCAAAGGCTCATTTTTCCATTTTAAAGCATTACAATGTTTGCATATCAAATTCATACTACCAAGTTGAGTAATTTTATCTGACTTGTAAGCTATTTAGAAATCATAGTTTAAGACAGACATGGCTTTAACACTCCAAGCACGCAAACGCCTTTCTTGACGTGCATCAGGATTATTAGCCTGATGTCTTCTCACTGCAACTCTATGAGCTTCAGGATTATTAGCCACATCTCTTCTCACTACAACTCTTATAACATCAGGATTATTAACACGATATCTTTTTGATGATTCTATGCGCTTACCCCTATTGATATCACTATTTTTTTCAAATGAACGTTTTTTTACCTTTTTTTCGGTTTTGCCGGTGAATCGACTACGTCTTTTAACAGGATTTTTAACATTTTCAGTTATACATTCACTTGACGTATCAGATTCTTGATTTAATACTCCCTCTAAAGGAATATAAACATCAAAATGTCCATTCATTAATGGACCGGTAAAACGCAATCTTTTTACAGGATGCATATTATTTCCGAATGCTTGTAATAAATTTCCATTTTGAAAAACTTGAAAATTTACAGCATAAATTTCTGCTGCTGCTTGAAGCTCACCTGCAGTACCATAAGAATTTGAATTTGACATATCGCACTCATATTGTTCAGAAGAGCTATAACACTCTCCATTTAAGTTTATGCTGAAGCAAGCAAAAGTTTGCCAGTTGGTTACAACATGTTCAACAATATTTTGGCGTATGGTGCCATGGAAGCCTTGCCTACCAAATAAAAGGTAGGAAATAGATCTAAAAAGGGAGGCTCCATCACCAATTATGGCAACAAATGAATGCGGCACCAAAACACCACTAATATCTAAAGTTTCAATAGACATATTTTAATTTGGCTGTGAGTCAATTGACTTCACTGTAAAACGATTGTTATAACGTTACAGTGTCTATACGTAAGTATAGAATTCAATAAAATTGAATATACCAACTTATATTAATTTAATAGAATACTCAGACTGCTTAGTTTTATTTGATTTTTAAATGCACTAAAGCAGCGTCTATATAACTATTATATAATATGCAAAATAGAAGACAACAATATATAATGTTGCTTCAATTATTAAGTCGAAAATCGACTTAATTTTCTTGTGTTTAAAAAACAACAAAAGAAGTTAAAATACGTTGATCGTTATTTAAATATTTAAATAATAGCAATTAAATTTTATTATAGCTTATCATAAAATACGTATTTTAAATGAACTATATATATACGTATTTTAAAGGAATATATAATACGAAAATCAGAATATTGAAAAACTCACTGATTCAAAAAGTAACTCTCGATGTTATTATTATCCTTAATATAAACAATATTAAAAAATTCACTGAAACGAAAAGTAACTTTCTTTGTTCACATTAAATATGAACTAAAATGCATAACCAATTCTCTTACCATTGTATGCAAAAACATAATGTTGGAAAGAGCATTACAGTTATTCCTCTAAGCAACAGACACCGAGCTCTAACATACAACGCTTGCACTTAAGAGCTATGTATGGGTGGTGCAAATTAGGCAATGCCATTCCCTTAACTGCAGCCTCTTAGTTATGTCAAGCTTAGCTTAGTGAGTGCGGAGAAGATAGGGATATTAAGATTTATGTTTGACATGCAGAGCGCGCGCATAAACAAAAGAGTGAGCGTAAATGGGCAACAACAAAGACGCATGATTGCATTCAATTATGTTATATCTAGCGGCAGTCATAAGAGCGACGCGCGCGCTGACCAAGCTTTAAGCCGCTCTTTGTGATGCAGACATGCATATATTCGCTCAGCTGTGCATGCTGCTTGCAGTGAGTACCATTTACAGTTATATTTCTTTTTCTTTGTTCTTCTCTCTGTTATCTTACTGTGGCTATAATACTCTTCTTAACCCATTAAGTGTCCATTAAAAGATTTTAATTTTAGTAAAAGTCTACTTTTGAAACTTTTTTCCAAGGGCTTAAACAAAAAATTTCAAAAATCTCTTCGCATGTATTTTTTATGATTTTTTGAAGCAGCAGCTGTATCAGCAGCAGCCACTACAGCAGTTTCAGCCGCAGCAGCGCCAGCAGTTTCAGACACATAAGCGGCAGCATCAGCGTCAGCCACAACAACAACAAAAGCATCGTCAGCAACAACAACCACTAAAGCATTTAAAGTTGCGCCAGCAACAAAACAATAAAGCGCCACACAGTCAAATATTTAAATTAAATAAAAGATTACATTTTATTATAAAAAAAAACAAAAACAAATTGAATTGCAAGATAAAAATAAATTCGAAGCAATGAAATTAGAAATAAAAAAGAAATGCAAAGAAGAGTTGAAAAATCTGCAATATGAGATGCAAACCCTAAAAATTTTAGAACATTTGATCAAAAAAATACTGTACATACAGTAACGAAAAGGTAATTGTCGTTCCACCAAAAGATAATAGCATCTTCGTCTTTAGGAAAACCCACATTCTAAAAATTTAAAAGTAAAAAGGCAGCAGTTTAGATTGAAAGATTTTACAATAAGTATTTTATTTTTTTATATGTACAGTATCTTTTTGTTCTAATTATCCGTAATTTTAAGTGCTTGCAACTCATATTGCAAGTTTTTAATATCTACTTTACATTAATTTTTTATTTCTAATTTTATAGCTTCTCAATTATTTTTATAGTGCAATTCAAGTTCTTTTTATTTTTATACCCTTAACCCATAAAATGGGTAAATAAGGGTATAATGGTTTTGTGCAAAAGTATGTAACAGGCAGAAGGAAGCATCTCCGACCCCTATAAAGTATATATATTCTTGATCAGCATCAATAGCCGAGTCGATTTAGCCATGTCCGTCTGTCCGTCTGTCTGTCTGGCCATCTGTATGAACGCGTGGATCTCAGAGACTACAAGAGCTAGAGACTTCAGATTTGGGATATAAGTTCTCATATACCATGAGCAGAACAAGTTTGCTTCAAATTATCGATAACTATTCTGGTTTCCGATATACACATGGAATCGATTACAAAAAATATCGAATTCGGAAAATGTAAAAATGAGGGTTTAAATAATGGGTAACGGTAGATCTTTTCTGAAAATTTCGTCCAAATCGGTTAAGAAACACCGGAGATATCGAATTAAATCGATTGAAGTTAAGTCAGTATACCAAAGTCTTATATAAATTTAATTTATTTTTTGCAACTGGGTTCAGGGTATCTTCTATCTATCTATCTTCGGGCTGTCCCGACTAGAGCCTTCTTACTTGTTTTTAACATAATGTTTAAACATTTATTTAATTTGCCAACTTGGCTGTGCAGCTTTCTTACATTTTGGCGCAGCTTCAAATTCATTATACTCGATACCGAAGGTAAAGAGTATATTTGAGTTTGTGCAATGTCCGTCATGGTGTCTGTCCGTCTGTCCGTCTGTATGAACGCAACTTTTTTCCACACCCTTCAAGCTAGAGACTTGAAACTTTCCAATTCTCTTTATCTATGGGATAGTAAATTAAAGTGTCAAGATGGGTTCTACGATAACTGGGGGGCTGGCAAATCGATAAATTCGATAGCTCAAAACCGATAAATCCACATATTTCGCACATCCTTACAGCTAGAACTACCAAATTTGGTGAGAAGATAGCTACTAGCAACCTTAAAAAAACTGCATCAGAAATTTTGGAGCCACGCCCACCCATTCCGCCCCCAGCCACCCGCATTTTGCAGTCAAAAAAGCCTATATCTCCCACAGTTTTTGAGCTAGAGTCACCAAATTTGGTGCCAAGATAGGTACCGATGACCCCCAAAAAACTGCATCAAAAGATTGGATGCCACGCCCACCAATACTGCCCTAGCCACCCCCATCTGCCCCAACGCTTCGTCAAAAACGGGAATGCGTGTATCTTCCAGAGTAGTTGAGCTAGAGCCACCAAATTTGGTTAGAAGATAGCTGGCAACGATCCCCAAAAATCTGCATCATACTTTTGGAGCCACGGCCACCCATTACGCCCCCCCCCCGCATTTTGAAATCAGAAAAACCTATATCTTCCACAGTTTTTGAGCTAGAGTCACCAAATTTGGTGCCAAGATAGGTGATGATGGCCCCCCAAAAACTGCATCAAAAGATTGGATGCCACGCCCACCAATACCGCCCTAGCCACCCCCATCTGCCCCAACGCTTCGTCAAAAACGGGAATGCGTGTATCTTCCAGAGTTGTTGAGCTAGAGCCACCAAATTTGATAGGAAGATAGCTGGCAACGACCCCCAAAAATCTGCATCAAAGTTTTGGACCCAAGCCCACCCATTCCGCCCCCCTTTCCCCACCATTTACAAACTTTGAGCTAGAGTCACCAAATTTGGTATGAAGATAGCAATTGACATTCCACAAAGATCTGCAACAAAAGTTTGGATGCCACGCCCACCAATACCGCCCCAGCCCCCCCTTTCACCACATTTTACAAACTTTGAGCTAGAGTCACCAAATTTGGTATGAAGATAGCAATTGACATTCCACAAAGATCTACATCAAAAGTTTTGATGCCACGCCCACCCATAACGCCCCCAGCCCTCCTTTCCCTACATTTTACAAACTTGGAGCTAGAGTCACCAAATTTGCAACGATGACAGCCGGTGGCATCCCCATCTGCATCGGAGAATCTTTAAGGCAGCGTACAGCCCTGCCGCATCCGTACCCCTTAGCAATCAGGCCTCTTTTTACCGGTATTAATACTGGTATCGAGTATACCGCAGTCGGTTGCGTCCGACTGCAACGTTTCCACTAGTTTTTTGTTGTTTTTGCTGACGATGCTTTTGATGTTTTTGTGGCTGCTGCCACTGGTGAGGCTGAAACTGCAGCTGCTGGTGTGGCTGAAACTGCTGCTGCCGCTGCGGCTGAAACGGCTGTTGTAGCTGCTGCTGGTGTAGCTGAAATTGTTGCTGCTGTGGCTGCAGCGGAAGCATATAAAACTAATAATGCTGCAGTGGGGCCACCACAGACAAAGCACCCCAATAATTCTGTCCGTTCATATTGCTATCACTTTTAGAAATGAAATGAAGCAATACGCAAATGGCACACTAAAAAAAAAAAATTGTAAAATTCCCTGAGAGCTGAAAGAGTTACAGTTATTTATGTGAATTGATCGCATCTACAGAACAATATCATATTTTCATGCTCATAAGCCAATCGCATTGCTCTTAGTCCTCCTTTGTTGTTGCAATTGCTTCGAAACATAGAAAACCAATTTCGTGCGTGCATACAGCGACTAACGATAAGCCGAAAGACAAAAACAGCAACAACAAATTTTTTGCATTCACAGTTATTTTTATACCCTGAAATGAGTAGAAAAGGGTATAATGATTTTGTGCAAAAGTATGTAACAGGCAGAAAGAAGCATCTCCGACCCCATAAATCAGCTTCAACAGCCGAGTCCACATAGCCATGTCTGTCTGCCTGTCCATCCGTCCGTCCGTCCATACGTACATATGTATGAACGCGTCGATCTCAAAGACTATAAGATATTGGAACATATCTTCTCCTAAGCCATAGCACCAAGTATAAAGATTATAGAGCAATCATTGCGTACGGGACTTGTTGGGAACGCATAAGCTGTACATTTGTGCGAAAAACTTTATGAGTGCTCCCATAGCACTTCGGGTGTCGAGCCGACTGGGCACTCTCGCGTTTTTGCTCAGACTTATTTTTGTTTGCGCTTAGATGCAGAGAGGCAGCCGAATGAGACGGTCGGTCCACGCAGCTCTGCTGTTTATATGCGTGGGAGATTTGCGTGTGATGGTATTGTTATACTCGATACCGAAGGTAAAGAGTATATTGGTTTTGTGCAATGTCCGTCATGGTGTCTGTCCGTCTGTCCGTCTGTCCGTCCGTATGGTTGCAAGTTTTTTCCACACCCTTCAAGCTAGAGACTTGAAACTTTCTAATTCTCTTTATCTATGGGATAGTAAATTAAAGTGTCAAGATGGGGGTTCTGCGATAACTGGGGGGCTGGCAAATCGATAAATTCGATAACCCAATACCGATAAATCCACATATTTCACACATCCTTACAGCTAGAAGTACCAAATTTGGTAAGAAGATAGCTATTAGCAACCCCCAAAAAACTGCATCAAAAATTTTGGAGCCACGCCCCCCATTCCGCCCCCAGCCCCACCGCATTTTAAAGTCAAAAAAGACTATATCTCCCACAGTTTTTGAGCTATAGCCACCAAATTTGGTGCCAAGATAGGTGATGATGACCCCCTTAAAGCTGCACCAAAAGTTTGGATGCCACGCCCACCGATACTGCCCTAGCTGCCCCCATCCGCCCCAACGCTTCGTCAAAAACGGGAATGCGTGTATCTTCCAGAGTTGTGGAGCTAGAGCCTCCAAATTTGGTGGGAAGATAGCTGTTAACGACCCCCAAAAAACTGCATCAAAGTTTTGGAGCCACGCCCACCCATTACGCCCCCAGCCCCCCCGCATTTTGAAATCAGAAATGGCTATATCTCCCACAGTTTTTGAGCTATAGCCACCAAATTTGGTGCCAAGATAGGTGATGATGACCCCCTAAAAACTGCACCGAAAGTTTGGATGCCACGCCTACCGATACTGCCCTAGCCACCCCCATCCACCCCAACGCTTCGTCAAAAACGGGAATGAGTGTATCTTCCAGAGTTGTGGAGCTAGAGCCACCAAATTTGGTAGGAAGATAGCTGGCAACGACCCCCAAAAATCTGCATCAAAGTTTTGGAGCCACGCCCTCCATTTCGCCCCCCTTTCCCCACTTTTTACAATTTTCGAGCTAGAGTCACCAAATTTGGTATTAAGATAGCAATTGACATTCCACAAAGATCTGCATCACAAATTTGGATGCCACGCCCACCCATACCGCCCCCAGCCCCCCTTTCCCCACTTATTACAAATTTCGAGCTAGAGTCACCAAATTTGGTATGAAGATAGCAATTGACATTCCACAAAGATCTGCATCAAAAGTTTGGATGCCACGCCCACCCATACCGCCCCCAGCCCCCCTTTCCCTACTTTTTACAAACTTTGAGCTAGAGCCACCAAACTTGCAACGAAGACAGCTGGTGGCATCCCCATCTGCATCGGAGAATCTTTAAGGCAGCGTACACCCCTGCCGCATCCGTACCCCTTTGCAATCAGGCCTCTTTTTACCGGTTTTAATACTGGTATCGAGTATGCCGCAGTCGGTTGCGTCCGACTGCAACGTTTCCACTTGTTATTTTTGCGTGTGATAGTTTTTTTATTTTTGGGGTGGGATTTTTAAATTTGAACAGTGAATGAATGTGTGCGCTCATATATATGCATTAATAGTTATTTGTATGCATGTCATGTGTACAAGAACCTGTCTCAGTTTTTATGATATTTTTATTTATTTTTACAGGTGTATATATTTAAAAATTTCTTATTTTGTTTATTAAAAAGCACATATGAAATAATTTTAAAATTTTGCCATATTTTTTATTTATTTAATTATATCTATGATTGATGATTACATAATAAATTTCTTTTCTATTAACATATAATTAAGTCATATCAAAACAATACATTTAAGATAAAGCATTTTTCACAAGCAACAACAAAAATGTGTAAACACCCAGAAATCTATGAATTCCTTTTTGTATGCCCACAAACAGCAACACTCGAAGAGTTACCCACAACGAAATATGTTATTTTATGAGACTATTTTTAGCAATTTCTCAATTATTAGCTTAGTGCCAACTTATTCTTATCAAAATATACAACCATAACAAATATATTATTAAATTACATTTCAACAATAGCACTTATATTATATTAGGGTATCCAACACTCAACATTCGTCTGTTCATACTCTTATTCAACATGTTCGCTATTTAAGGCTATTAGTGTGTTAGAACTGCCGCACAAAATATAAAATCGACAATTTCAGACTTCTGCTTGAATCTGCTTTATGCAGTCCAACTTGGGAGAGTAGTATAAACTTAATATGAACTTTGTCAAAATTAATATCAAAACGTGAGATACTTTAATATTATTTATGTTCATATTTTTTATTTATATATCGAAAATAAACAGTAAGTAAGTATATATATATAAAAAGTAAATATTTGAGTTTTAATTGGCTATTATTCAATATTGGTACAAAGGGTTTTTTTACTTCGTGCATTTTGTACGTTGAAGCAAACCAGAATTGAATGGTCAGGTTTTGCCATGCTTGAATTATACATGGTTGTGTCATGTGTAACAGAAGGAGCCTGTTGATAAGACCACGCGAGTGCAAGAGAGATAGCATAATTGCTCTCTCGATATTGCTTTATCGTCTTGTTTTTGTGAGCAAAAAAGAGATAATACGATGTGTGATTTTGTTTACATTTTTCACAACAACACCACGACTGAAAACAGCTGCATTTCGACTAACAACAGGCTCCTAAAAATTGAGCGAGCTCTCTCTCTCGACATAACCATGTATAATTCAACCATGGGTTTTGCTATTGACGGCCACCAGCAGCAACAAAGCGCACACATGCATACGCAAAAAATATATACATACTTTCATGTGCACGCACACATAAAACGAAATTCGTTCTTCTCTGCCTCTACCAAAATCACGGTATACAGACTAAGGGTAACGAAATCAGCTATGCATGTATTGGTGCGCAAAAAAAAGTTAACGGTTTCCGATCAGCTGTTGCTTTCTCAGTACGATGGTCACTCTTTTTGCTATTTGTGCTAAAATTTGCATGCTGTATCACTTAGTTTGTTGCTTTTGTCGTGTGTGCTTTGTTGTTTTGCAGTGCTTTTTGTAAAGTGAAAATGAAGTGCGCAGTTACTAATTGCAAAAATACATACAGCGTAAAATACAAAGAAAATAACAAAAGGTTTTTCCATTTTCCCAAAAACCTAACTACTGTCCAGAAATGGCTGGAGTTTTGTGGGATTGTTTTTTAGAGCTAGAATGTAGTTTTCTATCAATACTTTAAATAAGTTTCTTAATAATAAGTACAATATTTCAAGAAAAATACATACAATTATAAATTAGATTCATTGGACTTTATATTAATTTCACGGGAGAAACGGGCAATCAAATTAAAAATTTCATTCCGAAAAACATGCACCGCACCCCATAGTGCGAGTCGAAAAAATGTAATGAAAGGTACTCGTGACGTCACAAGTATTCCAAATTCTACTGCGTCATATAACGGAACTGCTGATTGCGTTACCCTTGGTCTGTATACCGTGTACCAAAATGACAAAGCCAGTGCAATTCTGTTTTGCTTCAACGTACAAAATGCACGAAGTAAAAAAATACCCTTTGTACCAATATTGAATAATAGCCAATTAAAACTCAAATATTCACTTTTTATATATATATGTATACTGTTTATTTTCGATATATAAATAAAAAATATGAACATAAATAATATTAAAGTATCTCACGTTTTGATATTAATTTTGACAAAGTTCATATTAAGTTTATACTACTCTCCCATGTTGGACTGCATAAAGCAGATTCAAGCAGAAGTCTGAAATTGTCGATTTTATATTTTGTGCGGCAGTTCTGTTTTGCTTCTTTTGTGAATACACACACGCACACTAATAGACTTATATAGTGAACATGTTGAATAAGAGTATGAACAGACGAATGTTGAGGTTTGGATACCCTAATATAATATAAGTGCTATTGTTGAAATGTAATTTAATAATATATTTGTTATTATTGGACGTAGATGTACTAACGAACAGTACAGTCATGTGGCCCAACGATACCAAGCACCGGCTTGTTAACGCGCGGACCCACGCACAAAGCGACCCACCTCCCGCCCATCCGACCGAGGGGCTATTATTATTATTATTTTGTATCATTACACACTATTATTATTATTATTTCAATCATTAAGATATTAAGACAAATGCGAAATACTATGAAGTAAATATTAATGGAAGAAATGCAATGTCAAAGTTAACAGACCTTAAGTTTAACATGACTATGGTATGGTGAAGGGCATAGAATAAGCATAGCATAAGATAACTTAAGAGAGCAGCGCAAGAAGAGCGGAGGTCGTGTGCGCACTCACACGATCCAAATGTCGCGACCCACTATCGAGATGTCGCGACCCACAAAGGCGAAAAGGGGCATGCTCAGGCCGAGCGCGAAACGATGAAATCAATCGAGAAGTAGGAGCGAATGTGAACGGACGTGAACAAGGGTGTCAATACAAAAGAACGTAATAAGCGAAGACAAATTAAGTGATAGAGATATTTCCCAGACTAGAATTATAGTGGCGTGGACGCGATTCCCCCCTAAGGTCTTGAGGACAAACCATAATTGGAACCGAGTAGAGTGAGTTATCCAATAAAAGTTAAGAATATTCCAAATCCTCGTGTTTTCATTTTCGCCCCAAGAGGCGCTGAACGTTGAACGCATACGCGCGCGGTTATATACATATAAATGCATGTGTGCACGCGGTCGGCACATGGCTAGGCGCGTCTTTGGAATTATTTTTGGTTAGAATCTGAATGATCAGCGGCCCGCGTGCTGTGGCCCGCCCCGCACGCTTCCCTTATCATTCGGTCGGTTCGGTAACGGAGCTTTGGCATCCGCGCGACCTTAACTTTTGAGGGAACATAACCTGTGCTATCGGTGGTACTTGTACTGTGGCTTGTCCCGTACGCCTCCCTGATCGCCGGCAGTCGCGAAAACTTAACCCGGGGTAAAGGCGAACTAGCTTGCCTCCAACTCGCGAGTACGTTTCGGCGAATTTAAATATTTCTTGTAACGTGGAACCTTGGCCGGACTGAGTTTCATACCCCGGCCAAAATCACTACTTCACAAGTGGCGCCCGAGCAGGGACGTAAACGCGTAAGAGGAGTAGTGCAGTTTGGAATTAAAAATACCAAAAAAAAAAGCATTACTAAACAGTGTTCGTGGAACGAATCTACCCGGTCATACCCTGTTTTAGCGCGCGTGCACAAAACGGGAAGAAAAAAAACGGATTGCGTCTAGACGTTTTTTTTTGCACAATTGTCGCGGCGCGGCGAAAGTGACGGTTGAAGCGGGTGCGCCGATTAAGCAAACGGGATCGCGAAAAGCAAACGCGCGATTCGAATCATTTGCGGCGCAGCGAAAGTGACGGTTGAAGCGGGTGCACCGATTAAGCAAACGGGATCGCGAAAAGCAAACGTGCGATTCGAACCATTTGCGGCGCGACGAAAGTGACGGTGGAAACGGACACACCGATCGAAAAACGGAATCGCGCACGTGCAAAGCGGCCGTCAACGCAGGCGTTAAGCAATAAAAAGTACAGCACACGCCGCTTTACCAAAAACGAAGTTGGTGGTGGCTTGGTGACCAACAGTGAACAGTGGGACGAGTAAAGTTCAAATATTAAAATCCAACAGTGGGACAAATAAAATTAATTTCGATCGAGTAATGTATAGCTGGTTTTACTAAGTGAAAGTCAAGTGCAAATGTTATAAAGAAAAAATTTATTAAGTGAAAACTTAACAAAACGATTTTATGAAACAATAATAAATAATTTTGGGAAAAATAAATAATTTTGTGCAATAATAATAAATAATTTTTGGAAATAATAAATAATTTTGTGAAATAATAATAAATAATTTCTGGGAAAAATTATAAATAATTTCTGGGAAAAATTATAAATAATTTTTGGAAATAATAAATAATTTTTGGAAAAAAAATTGTAAATAATTTTGAGAAATATTTTTTATTGAAAAACAATTTAACAAAATTTAACAAAAAAATTTAACTCTCCAAATATAATACGGCTATAATTAAACAATTAAGACTTGCAACTTGCAAGTTAAAAATTGCAAACAGAAATTCGTAATAAAGTGAAATAAAATTAAAACTCGACGCTGGATTCCAGTTATACAAAACAAACAGTAAAATTTCAATTAAACAATGAGCGAGCCCAGCAATGCGTCACCGGAGGGCTGTGGCAACCCAGTCGTAGGCTTAAGATGGGTGTACTACTGCCGCAAGGAAGAACTTGAGAAGATCGCGCAGGAACTCGGCCTAGAAAAAATTGGAAAGGTAGAAGAACTTTGAAAACGGGTATGTACGTTTATTAAAGAGGGCTTTCATGACTTGGGGACTCAGACCCGTCTGATAGAATGGGAGTCCCAGTTCACGAAAACCTGCGAATCACCGTCTGCGAATAGCCTTTCCACCGGGCGGTTGCAGCAGCGGCAGAAATCGGAGTCCGACCTGTTGACGATATCGGGGTCACTAGGGGGACTATTTCCACCGTTCAGCCAGGCGCAGCAGTTGCCGCCAAAGGAGCAGGATGCTAAAATAGCAATCTCCCCTGGGGTGCACGTAGCGCCAATCACAACCCCGCCTGTGAATAGTACCCAGGTGAGGCAGGTGGACTTCAAACCAGATGTGGGCATCGGTTACCGGGGATTTGAAAACTATAAGCATTGCGTGGTCGTCCCGGAACAAATTAGGAAGTGGGGAATCAGGTTCGATGGGTATACGGACCCGCTCGTGTTCATAGATTCCTTAGAAGAACGAGCGAGGACTTATGACATAGAATTAGATCGTATACCCAGGGCAATGAGTGAGGCGACGTGCTGGTTCTCAACAAGTGAGCTTAGTGACGCAACCTGGGATACTTTCAAGAGAGAATTTTTCGATTTCTTTTTACCCCCGCAGTATTTCAAGCGACTGGAAGATTAGATTAGGGACCGTCGGCAGCGAGCTGGTGAGGGATACAAAGAGTACCTGGTTGACGTGAAGAGACTCATGCGCCATGCCCGTTATAGGCCCGACCAGCAGTTAGATAGGGTATACGACAATCTGGCGCGGGAGTACCGATTGTATATCCGTAGAAAGGACTTTTCGACGCTAGCAGAACTGACTCAAGCAGCCGCGGAGTACGAAAATATAACAGGTCCGTGCCACGGGGAGACGGGGTATAGTCAGTCGAGGGGGCCAGGATACCCGAGTCGGTTAGGAGGCGTGGACGCTCCCGCCAGGCAAAATAATCCATTCCGGAGCCCGCCAACCCAGCCGTCGTTGGCGAGGAACGAACCCAATGCTCCCCGAACCAATAAAACGGAGTAAATTTCGAACGGAATGGTAGGACACGAACAGCATAGGCCACACAAAGTCGGCAGGGTATGCTTTAACTGCTCGCAAGGGGGGCACTTTGCCAGGGAATGCCCGAATCCCAGAGTGCTGTTTTGCAGGCAGTGCGGCAATCAGGGCTTGAGTAGTGAAGCATGTTGTGGAAAAAGGCGGGAAACGAGCAGCGGCGTCATCCGGGGCGGGATCGGATGGGCACCAACGCGAGTCAGTCCCGGAGTTAGATTACCCTCTTAAAGTCGAGAGGAATCGCATAGGCGCCACGGTAAGGGTCGGGGACCTACTGGTGGAGGCGACGGTTGACACCGGGGCAACGAGGAGTTTTGTTAGCGAGGAGTTTTTCGATAGGATAGAGTCAAAAGGGGAAGTGTTGTAAGCGACGGCGAACACACACCTCGCGGATGGTTCGACGATATCAATAAAAAAAAGGTGTTACGAACAAAGGTGAGCCTCATTGACAGGGAGAAAGCGTTAGATCTGCTCGTCATGCCATCCATGCTAGATAGTTTAATCGTGGGGATGGACTTTCTATGTAAGATGGTGTGAAATAGCTATTTAACTCCTCCACATCATTTGATTCTTTGTAATCTTTTTAGTATTAATTAGCCATGAAGGTATTTTAGTTTAAGGCCAAGAAGGCACCCTGAGTACAATAATAATAAGTAAGCTGACAAAAACACGAATTTTTATATTTAAGACACGGGGAACTGGGTACAGGTTCACGAACATGAAATGATCAGCACTGACAGCGATGAGCAGCCCTGATTGCTAACGGCCGAAGCAACAGCAAAAGAAAGAGCAACAAAGACAGCCGCGAAGTGTCGCAGCGTAAGCGGCGATAGCAGAGGCCTCAGCAGCAGAGGATAGCCGGCGCTGAGAATGCAGCCGCACTAGTTGCTAACAGCCGAAGCAACAGCAGAGAAACATCACATACAACAGCAGCCGCGAAGTATCGTAGCGAGAGCGGCTACAGCCGAAGCAACAGCAGAGAAACATCACACACCCCAGCAGCCGCGAAAAGCCGTAGAGAGAGAGAGCGGCTACAGCCGAAGCCAGAGCAGAGGCCTCAGCGGCAGAGGATAGCCCGTGCCGAAAATGCAAAACGCCGGCAAGTTAGTCACGATCGGGCCGCGCTTAGAAACGCAAGTGCGAACATTGCGTGCGGAAGCCAAAAGGCAACACAGCTGCAGCGACAACGAGAGTGACAGCGGCAAGCGACAACGTGCACAACGCAACAACCAACAAACAGCAACGAGCCGTAAGCGGAATATAAGGATGGAGCAGGGGTAAGCTGACCTTCGGTCTGCGGGGATTTAACTGGGCGGGCAATTGTCTTTGTTGCGGTGTGGTTTTAGGTTTTTTTTAAATGTGAAATAAAATTACCAAACGGATATGACCAAAGAATTCGAAATATATAAACAAGTGCGTTTTGCAAGTGCCCCCCCGCTTCTCTGATAAAAGGCGTGCCGTATGTCCGCAACACGTGTTCCGAGCGTTTCTCTGCGCGTGTTGCGATTATTCGGCATCGCACGGGGCACCACGAGACCCAGCACAGCGCGTTCCGAGGGTTCTCTTCGCGTTGTGGTGGGTTTGGTAGGTGTTCTACAGTCCCGTCCGTAGGTATTTGTTTCGCTAGACGGCTAGAGGCGTGCCGTATGGCCGCAACACGTGTTCCGAGCGTTTCTCTGCACGTTTTGCGGTTATTCGGCATCGCACGGGGCACCACGAGACCCAACACAGCGCGTTCCGAGGGTTTATCTGCGCGTTGTGGTGAGTCTGGTAGGTGTCCTACAGTCCCGTCCGTAGGTATTTGTTTCGCTAGACGGCTAGAGGCGTGCCGTATGGCCGCAACACGTGTTCCGAGCGTTTCTCTGCACGTTTTGCGGTTATCCGGCATCACACGGGGCACCACGAAACCCAACACAGCGCGTTCCGAGGGTTTCTCTGCGCGTTGTGGTGAGTCTGGTAGGTGTCCTACAGTCCCGTCCGTAGGTATTTGTTTCGCTAGACGGCTAGAGGCTTGCCGTATGGCCGCAACACGTGTTCCGAGCGTTTCTCTGCACGTTTTGCGGTTATCCGGCATCGCACGGGGCACCACGAGACCCAACACAGCGCGTTCCGAGGGTTTCTCTGCGCGTTGTGGTGAGTCTGGTAGGTGTCCTACAGTCCCGTCCGTTGGTATTTGTCTCGCTAGACGGCCAGAAGCGTGCCGTATGGCCGCAACACGTGTTCCGAGCGTTTCTTTGCACGTTTTGCGGTTATCCGGCATCGCACGGGGCACCACGAGACCCAACACAGCGCGTTCCGAGGGTTTCTCTGCGCGTTGTGGTGAGTCTGGTAGGTGTCCTACAGTCCCGTCCGTAGGTATTTGTTTCGCTAGACGGCTAGAGGCGTGCCGTATGGCCGCAACACGTGTTCCGAGCGTTTCTCTGCACGTTTTGCGGTTATCCGGCATCACACGGGTCACCACGAGACCCAACATAGCGCGTTCCGAGGGTTTCTCTGCGCGTTGTGGCGAGTCTTGTAGGTGTCCTATCGCCCACTCTTGGGCATCTCTCGAGCGTTTCTCGAGGTGCGTAGGTTTGGATTTGTATGAGGGTTGCCGAAATGCTTTCTGAGTCTCGGTATTTTATAAACTTTATTGTAAAATTATCCTGGTCTGAGCTGAGCCCTACCCCAGCCTTAGATCGCTACTTTACAGTTGGCGCCCGAGCAGGGACTCTGAGATTTAGGTATTTCGGGCATATCATATTTATTTTTAACCAGTAGGAGCGAGCATTTCATTCCCAAATCAAAAAAAAAAAAAAATAAAAATAATAAATTAATTAGTTTTTTTTGTAAAATTGAACCACGCGGCTAGCGACAAGCGACTAGTTTTTTTGTTTTTGTGTGTGTTGTTTTTTTGCTGGCCATAACGCTACGCGGTATTCTGGGTACAGTCGGTCATTTTTTTCTTTTTGTTGTTATACTCGGGGGCTGGCAAATCGATAAATTCTATAACTCAAAACCGATAAAACCACATATTTCGCACATCCTTACAGCTAGAACTACCAAATTTGGTAAGAAGATAGCTACTAGCAACCCCCAAAAAACTGCATCAAAAATTTTGGAGCCACGCCCACCCATTCCGCCCCCAGCCCCCCCGCAATTTAAAGTAAAAAAAGCCTATAACTCCCACAGTTTTTGAGCTAGAGCCACCAAATTTGGTGCCAAGATAGGTGATGATGACCCCCCAAAAACTGCATCAAAAGCTTGGATGCCACGCCCACCCATACTGCCCAAGCCGCCCCCATCCACCCCAACGCTTCGTCAAAAACGGGAATGCGTGTATCTTCCAGAGTTGTGGAGCTAGAGCCACCAAATTTGGTAGGAAGATAGCTGGTAACGACCCCCAAACAACTGCGTCAAAGTTTTGGAGCCACGTCCACCCATTCCGCCCCCAGCCCCCCGCAATTTAAAGTCAAAAAGCTTATATCTCCCACAGTTTTTGAGCTAGAGCCACCAAATTTGGTGCCAAGATAGGCGATGATGACCCCCCAAAAACTGCATCAAAAGTTTGGATGCCACGCCCACCAATATTGCCTTAGCCGCCCCCATCAGCCCCAACGCTTCGTCAAAATCGGGAATGCGTGTATCTTCCAGAGTTGTGGAGCTAGAGCCACCAAATTTGGTAGGAAGATATCTGGTAACGACCCCCAAAAATCTGCATCAAAGTTTTGGAGCCACGCCCACCCCTTCCAACCCCCTTTCCCCACCTTATACAAACTTTGAGCTAGAGTCACCAAACTTGGTATGAAGATAGCAATTGACATTCCACAAAGATCTGCATAAAAAGTTTGGATGCCACGCCCACCCATACCGCCCCCAGCCCCCCTTTCCCTACTTTTTACAAACTTTGAGCTAGAGCCACCAAACTTGCAACGAAGACAGCTGGTGGCATCCCCATCTGCATCGGAGAATCTTTAAGGCAGCGTACACCCCTGCCGCATCCGTACCCCTTTGCAATCAGGCCTCTTTTTACCGGTTTTAATACTGGTATCGAGTATACCGCAGTCGGTTGCGTCCGACTGCAACGTTTCAACTTGTTTTTATTTTGCTAACCAAACCGCACGAGAGAACTCTCCCATTTACTCTCCAAAGTACAGTAGGATCCAGCTTCCCTTTAACCATTTTTTTTTGCCGATGCCCAAATACTTTTCTGCGAGAGCACAGCAAAAGCCGACACAGCCGAGCCCTACCGCTGCCGATCACCGCCGCTGCGTGTCGGTCGCTACAGCAGCAGCTACAACACGACAGAGCAGAGCCGCAGGCGACTTGTTCTCCGAGCCGAGGAGTAACCACTCAGCGACAGAGCCGTATCCCAACTGCAGAAGCGCGGGCAGCGCGATCTCGCTGCCGATATAAGGCGGACCCCGGGACCTGAGTAGGCAGTCATCGACACGGAGCCACCGAGGCAACAGCTAAGACAACGCGACCAATAAAATCCTTCAAAAAAATAAAACAAAGTTACAGTCCTTTGAAAAATAAAATCCTTGGGAAAATAAAACCACAATCCTGTGGAAAAAGGAAAAAAAAATATAACATCCTGAAAATAAAAAAAAATAAAATAAAATCCTGAAAAGAAAAAAAAGTTGATCGAACTGCGGCTGATGATGCAGCGTGCGCAATACCAACCGGAACGGGAGCTGGAGAGGATATGCGAGAACCTGTTGCTGGAGTATCAACTGTTTACACGACGGCACGAATTTGAAACGTTGGCCGCATTGACCCAGCTGGTCACAAGCTACGAAACTGTCCGGGACCGCGACCCTTGGGGCTACGCAGCATTGTTGCCGGCAAGCGGGCCGACAAAACTGGAACAGGGCCATAACGTCGGAAGCCACGGACAGGGTAACCAAGAGCCTAGGGGTTACGCAACGTTGGTGCCGGCAAGCGCGCCAACAACACCGGTATCAAAGCATAAAACCAGAGACCGCGAACAAGGTAACCGGGATCTGACGGTTTCCACAAGGAACACCGAAGCAACGACGTCACAAGTCACGGGCGAAGCAACTGACGTGAAGCGAGCATGTCGGAACTGCGGAGACATCGGGCACTTCTCTAAGGACTGTCGCAATCCCCAGCTGTTATTCTGCTGGGACTGTGGCCGTCGTGGGATCCGCACCATTGGATGCTGCCGCGTCGCCAGATCGGGAAACGGGCAGCGCCTCCGTCCAACCGAGGACAGGTCGGAGAGCAGCAGCGACTGGAGCCCTCGTCAGTAGCTCACCCGTTACGCTTGGAGGAGGGGAGGATTGCAGCTCTGGTGACCATAGGGGACACACCGGTAGAAGCAACACTGGACACCGGAGCCACGCGGTCGTTCATCAGTGAACGGTTGGCAATGACGGTCGGGACAAAGGATAACATTCGGGATATGCGGGTGAGAATAATCCTGGCAGATGGCTCACCAAAGGAGATAACCAGAGCAGTAATGGTGAGGATAAAGCTCGACGAACGGGAGGCAGTGGTGCCTCTGCTGGTGATGCCAACAATCTTGGATGACGTTATTCTAGGCATTGACTTTTTTTGTGGGATACGCGCAAAAATTCAGTGCGGCCGAGCCTCCTTACAACTGGCACAGACGCCCAATTCTCAAACGTACCCGATGCTGACGACCCCGTTCCACACAACGACTCACACAACAACGCAGGACGCAAGCAGCACCGAGCCGGCCGACTTCGTAGAGACAAGGGCAACAGGATTGACAACGCAGGATGCACACGAGAGTGGGGTAGCAAATCTCGTCGAGACAGCGCAGGCTGGCGCTGCAACAACGCAGGACGCAAGCAGCACCGAGCCGGCCGACTTCGTAGAGACAGGGCAGGCAACAGGATTGACAACGCCGGAGGCACACGACACCAAGCTAGCCGACTTCGTAGAAACAGTGCAGGCAACCGGATCAGCAGCGCAGGAGGCACAACGACGACAACCAGTCTACAAAGGGTACACCTTGGAACCATTGGCCGATGCGTGCAAGGCCCGACGAACGAACCCGTTTCGGACACAGCCCCGAACACTACCGAACATCAGGGAAGAACAGGAACCGGAGCAACGAGAAGTTCCCATCAGCCTGGCTACTGTCGCAACTGACACAATGGGCGAAAAACAGGCAACCGAAGTACATGCAACGGAACCGGAATTGCCCACCTGGGTCTGTGACTTCTTGGCGAGGCAGCTCGATAAGTTCGAGAACCTGAGGGGAGTATCCAACATTTCCGAGCATTCCATAATTTTGAAGGATGACAAGCCAGTAAAGCAACGATACTTCCCCAAAAACCCGGCGATGCAGAAGATCATAAACGACCAAGTCGACGAGCTATTGGAGAACGGCCAGATCGAACCGTCGAAAAGCCCACACAGCGCACCCATCGTGCTGGTGCGTAAGAAAACGGGTGAGATGCGAATGTGCGTAGACTTTCGGCAGTTGAATGCTCGGTGGGTGCCAGACGCGTACCCCTTGCCGCGAATCAACCACATATTGGAGCGCCTGCGAAATGCTAAATACATTTCCACGTTGGATTTAAAAAGCGGATATTGGCAAATTCCAATGGCAAAAGGGAGCCGAGAGTAGACCGCATTCACCGTCCCAGGGAGAGGTCTTTTCCAGTGGAAAGTCATGCCTTTTGGACTTCACTCAGCCCCCGCAACGTTCCAACGCGCCTTGGACAGCGTCATAGGACCGGCAATGGAACCCTACGCTTTCGCGTACTTAGATGACATCATAGTCGTCGGGGCTACTTTGGAAGAACACGTGGATTACCTGCGTGAGGTATTCCGCCGACTACGGGTCGCGAACTTAAGGTTAAATCAGAAGAAATGCACATTCTTTCAACGAAAGCTGGTGTACTTAGGACACATGATAAGCGACACGGGAATACACACGGATCCGGCCAAAATCGCAGCAGTGCAACGCTTAACGCCACCAACAACACCAAAAGAACTGCGACGGTGCATAGGATTGGCAACCTGGTATCGCCGTTTCGTTCCTAACTTCGCCACCATCACTCAACCAATGACGAACCTCCTACGAAAGAACAAGAAGTGGATATGGGGCGAAGAACAGCAAGCGGCATTCGAAGATTTGAAAGACAAGCTAACAAAAGTGCCGGTCTTGGCGTGCTCCGACTTTACGCAAAAGTTTACACTTCAAACGGACGCCAGCGACTACGGACTCGGGGCCGTGCTGACACAAAGCTTGCCGGAAGGAGAACGAGTGATAGCGTATGCAAGTCGACGTCTTCTTCGAGCTGAGGAGAATTACTCAGCTACGGAGAAGGAGTGCTTAGCAATTGTCTGGGCAATCAGGGAGTTACGCTGCTACCTGGAGGGCTACATTTCGAAGTCATCACGGATCACCTCGCGTTGAAGTGGCTGAACTCGATCGACAATCCAATTGGAAGAATCACGCGCTGGGCGCTGGAGTTGCAGCAGTACCAGTTCGATGTAACGTACAGACGAGGCAGATACAACGTAGTCGCAGACGCGCTTTCCAGACAACCGTTGGAAACCTTGCAGCGAGTACAGGAAGAAGCCCCAAAGTGCCCATGGTTGCTACGGTTAAGCAGGAGAATGAAACAGACACCCGAGAAGTTCGCAGAGTTTATACACGAGAACGGGCAGATCTACCGACAAACGGGACAACGGCCTCCCGAGGAAGAACACGTGACTTGGAAACTTTGCGTCGCCATCGACAACCGACAGCGGGTTTTGGAAGAATGCCATGATCACCCGACAGCAGGACATCTGGGAATTCGGAAGACGGTGACACGGATAGCCCAACGATACTACTGGCCAGGCATTTTTCGCGACGTGACAAGGTACATCAGGAGGTGCGCCCAGTGCCAAAAGTTCAAAGTGAGTCAGACCAAACCAGCGGGACACATGCACACGAGACAAGCTCAGGGACCGTTCGACATACTTTGCGCGGATTTCATGGGGCCACTCCCGAGATATAAACACGGGAACACCAGTCTCTTGGTCTTCTTCGATGTGTTCTCCAAATGGGTAGAGCTAATACCCTTACGGAAGGCTACAACCGCCCAGCTGGAAAAGGCGTTTAGGGAAAGGATACTCTGTCGATTTGGCGTACCAAGGAAATTTGTGTGCGATAACGGCACACAATGCACAAGTCAATCGTTCAAGAAGTTCTGCAAGACGGCAGGAATGATATTGGAACACACGGCCCCGTACACCCCGCAACAGAACCCCACGGAGAGAGCAAACAGAACCATAAAGACAATGGTAGCGCAGTACATAGATGGAGACCAAAGCACTTGGGACGAACTACTGCCGGAACTGAGCCTAGCAATCAACAGCAGCACATCCGACACCACAGGCTTTAGCCCCGCTTTTCTCGTCCGGGGCCGAGAACCCAGGCTACCGGGAAACCTCTACGAGGAAGTCACGCCCAGACTAGCAGAACACACGGAAGACCCGACCGCGAAGGCAGAAAAACTCAAGGACATTTTCGAAGTAGTGCGCCAGAACATACAACGGGCTTCACTAGAACAAAGCAAATGTTACAACCTCCGAAGGCGAGAATGGAAACCGACTCTCGGCGCACAAGTGCTGATACGACAACATCACCTCTCTAAGGCCACCGAGTGATTCGCAGCATAGCTGGCCGCCAAATTCGACGGGCCATACAAGGTAGTCAAGTTCATCTCACCGAACATAGTGCGATTACAAAGCTTGACCGGCCGACGACGGAAAACAGCGAGCCTGGCCGATATCAAGGAATTCCATCCAGACGAAAACAACACCAGCGACAACGACAACAGAAACAACTAACCGGCAAGTAACAAAGTACCAGAGCCACTTCTACTGGTGAACGTACCAGCCCACCCCCCCTAAAAGGGAGAACCCACGAACTAACCATAAGATAGCTAGTAAGAACAAGATTTGTAATACACCACACCGCAGGGCTAAGTCATGGGGTTAGATAAATAGTCAAGAGTACACAACATACCTTTACTCCCTAAATCTAGCACAAATAGCACCAAGTCTTTGGAAGACGAGCCGGACGCACGACCCTTGGGGGCAAAGGACGTAGCGACGAGACGTCCCTGGGGTCAGGCGTTGCGGGAAGAACATCTGCGTAGGCTAAGCGCAGGAGAGAACTGGCACCCGGAGCCAGTACCCTTGGGGGTACGAATGTACGGCGTGCAAGGCTGGGTCGACAACAACTGCCAGTACAACACGGACGTGATTTCCCTCAGCTCGGAGTCGGATGTCGGATGTCGGATAAGCCCCCCTTAACTGGGACTTGACAGAGCTAAACCGCCGTACAGAGGGGGATGATCGAAGCACCGTACCACGCTCGCCAGGCACGATCGATGAGGTGTACCCCGAGAGCCAGGAAAGCCCGATAGCTGCCAACCCAGAGGGATCCACAGCGAGCACCATGAGCTCGGCGGCATATCGACTCGCCGTACGCTACGGCGATATGAGCTACCCGCCACCATACCCATGCAGCCCGCCACCAGCATACGGGTCATGGGCACTGGACGACCAGGGGATCATGCGGGCGAGCAATTGGTCCGATGTTACCTCGGTAGCTCCCGACAAACACACAAAAGCAGCAGTAGAGCCCAGCAGCGAACCACAGGTTGATATCACCCAAGAACATGACGACGAGGTTAGCATAGCCACCCACGTGCCACTCGATGGGGAGGTTGCCGATTGGCTAATGCTAGTATTGGAGTAGCACCCAACCGTCGGCGAGGTTCTGGTCAACCAAATGGCCGAAGAAACTCCTGATGAGCACCAAGGAACTGGTGAAGAGTGGACCACGGCACCGGAGGATTGGCGAGTCGGCCCGGAACCCCGTCAGCTGCCGTCACAAGTCATCAACTTCGTGAGGTCATACCTCAGCCAACCCGACGCATGATTGGGAGTCCGAAATCTTAAGAAGATCGGTCCCCACACCTTCCGCTACAGCGTCAACAGGTCGCGAAAGGTGACGATAACGCTTCTCAACCCCGAGGAAGGGAGGGAGTATGAAGGAGCTATTTAACTCCTCCACATCATTTGATTCTTTGTTATCTTTTTAGTATTAATTAGCCATGAAGGTATTTTAGTTTAAGGCCAAGAAGGCACCCTGAGTACAATAATAATAAGTAAGCTGACAAGAACACGAATATTTATATTTAAGACACGGGGAACTGGGTACAGGTTCACGAACATGAAATGATCAGCACTGACAGCGATGAGCAGCGCTGATTGCTAACGGCCGAAGCAACAGCAAAAGAAAGAGCAACAAAGACAGCCGCGAAGTGTCGCAGCGTAAGCGGCGATAGCAGAGGCCTCAGCAGCAGAGGATAGCCGGCGCTGAGAATGCAGCCGCACTAGTTGCTAACAGCCGAAGCAACAGCAGAGAAACATCACATACAACAGCAGCCGCGAAGTATCGTAGCGAGAGCGGCTACAGCCGAAGCAACAGCAGAGAAACATCACACACCCCAGCAGCCGCGAAAAGCCGTAGAGAGAGAGAGCGGCTACAGACGAAGCCAGAGCAGAGGCCTCAGCGGCAGAGGATAGCCCGTGCCGAAAATGCAAAACGCCGGCAAGTTAGTCACGATCGGGCCGCGCTTAGAAACGCAAGTGCGAACATTGCGTGCGGAAGCCAAAAGGCAACACAGCTGCAGCGACAACGAGAGTGACAGCGGCAAGCGACAACGTGCACAACGCAACAACCAACAAACAGCAACGAGCCGTAAGCGGAATATAAGGATGGAGCAGGGGTAAGCTGACCTTCGGTCTGCGGGGATTTAACTGGGCGGGCAATTGTCTTTGTTGCGGTGTGGTTTTAGGTTTTTTTTAAATGTGAAATAAAATTACCAAACGGATATGACCAAAGAATTCGAAATATATAAACAAGTGCGTTTTGCAAGTGCCCCCCCGCTTCTCTGATAAAAGGCGTGCCGTATGGCCGCAACACGTGTTCCGAGCGTTTCTCTGCGCGTGTTGCGATTATTCGGCATCGCACGGGGCACCACGAGACCCAGCACAGCGCGTTCCGAGGGTTCTCTGCGCGTTGTGGTGGGTTTGGTAGGTGTTCTACAGTCCCGTCCGTAGGTATTTGTTTCGCTAGACGGCTAGAGGCGAACCGTATGGCCGCAACACGTGTTCCGAGCGTTTCTCTGCACGTTTTGCGGTTATCCGGCATCGCACGGGGCACCACGAGACCCAACACAGCGCGTTCCGAGGGTTTCTCTGCGCGTTGTGGTGGGTTTGGTAGGTGTTCTACAGTCCCGTCCGTAGGTATTTGTTTCGCTAGACGGCTAGAGGCGTGCCGTATGGCCCCAACACGTTTTGCGGTTATCCGGCATCGCACGGGGCACCACGAGACTCAACACAGCGCGTTCCGAGGGTTCTCTGCGCGTTGCGGTGAGTCTGGTAGGTGTCCTACAGTCCCGTCCGTAGGTATTTGTTTCGCTAGACGGCTAGAGGCGTGCCGTATGGCCGCAACACGTGTTCCGAGCGTTTCTCTGCACGTTTGCGGTTATCCGGCATCGCCCGGGGCACCCCGAGACCCAACATAGCGCGTTCCGAGGGTTTCTCTGCGCGTTGTGGCGAGTCTTGTAGGTGTCCTATCGCCTACTTTTGGGCATCTCTCGAGCGTTTCTCGAGGTGCGTAGGTTTGGATTTGTATGAGGGTTGCCGAAATGCTTTCTGAGTCTCGGTATTTTATAAATTTTATTGTAAAATGATCCTGGTCTGAGCTGAGCCCTACCCCAGCCTTAGATCGCTACTTTACGACTATGCAGTGCGGTAGAGCAACGTTGATGTTGCAGAGCGCTGAAGCGCCGAACGAAGAGTCAGATGAAGCCGAGGCGGACCCGGCGGGAGAGGAAAAACGTGTAGCATGTGGCTCAGGGAGTGCACAGCGAGGCAATGTCCCGGGGACATCCCACGTTAAGAACGCCGCGTTAGCCCAGCGAGGGGCATGTGAAGACGCAGCTACAGTCGTCAAGGAGCCATCATTGGGCCAACTGGAAAATGTGGGAGTGGGAGCATGTCAGATAGGAGACCCCAAATCAGACTCAAGATCAGAAGGGAACACCGAAGAAAAGCTAGAATGGCCAGCGGACTTGGAGCCGGTCATGCAGGAGTTTTTAAAATCGGAGCTACGACTCTTCGAGGGACTACAGGGTGTGTCCAATGTAGCCGAACACCGGATCGTCATGAAGGACAACAAGCCAATAAAGCAGAGCTATTATCCTAAGAACCCTGCGATGCAACGCGTGATCGACAAGCAAATAGACGAGCTGATAGAGGCAGGAGCCATTGAACCGTCTCGGAGCCCGCACAGCGCCCCGATCGTACTCGTCCGGAAGAAAACGAACGAATCCATAGAAAGCCCGTCGGGAAGGATTGCACGTTGGGCGCTGGAGCTCCAACAATATCAATTCGACGTGCGATACAGGAAAGGGAGACTCAACGTGGTGGCTGACGCATTATCGCGAGACCCGTTAGAGAAACTCCAACAAGCCGTTGTTCAACAATCACCCGGGAAATGGATTCAAGGAATTAGGGAGAAAATTGCCAAAGAGCCGACCAAATACGCAGATTACGTCGAGGAGAACGGGCAGTTGTATCGCCACCTAGGCTACCGAGCAGACGATGAGGACTACATCCCATGGAAGCTCTGCTTCGACGAGGAGCAAAGAAAACGAGTGCTACAGGAATGCCACGACGCGCCGACGGCAGGACACCAAGGGATCCGCAAAACAATCATGAGGTTGTCACAGCGCCACTACTGGCCGGGAATGTTCCGAGACGCAGCCAAATACGTCAAGTGTTGTGGAAAATGCCAGATGTTCAAGACAGAGCAAAGGAAGCCAGCCGGACATATGCTGACCCGTCAGGTTTCAGAGCCGATGGCCATCCTGTGCGCGGACTTTGTGGGCCCCTTACCGCGCTCAAAGCAGGGCAACACGATGTTGTTGGTATTCCATGATGCATTTACCAAATGGGTGGAACTAGTCCCCTTAAGACGAGCAACGGCAGCAACGCTGCAGAAGGCCTTCCGGGAACGAATCCTATGCCGGTTTGGAGTACCCAAGAGATTCGTATGCGACAACGGGGTGCAATTCACGAGTCGAAACTTCAAAGCATTTTTGAATTCACTGGGCGTAGAGATGGAACATACAGCCCCGAACTGCCCACAAGAGATTCCAACAGAAAGAACAAATCGAACGGTGAAGACGATAATAGTACAATATATTTCTGGAAGCCAAAGTTCGTGGGACGACCTGATTCCCGAAATATCGTTAGCCGTCAATTCGAGCATTGCAGATTCGACAGGATTCTCCCCAGCGTTCCTAATGCAAGGAAGGGAACCACGCCTGCCAGCAACTCTGTTCGATGAAAAGACGCCAGGTACAGGAAGCATTCCGCAAACGCCGGGAGAGAAAGCTGACCGGCTGAAAGAGGTGCTATCGGTGGTACTTGTACTGTGGCTTGTCCCGTACGCCTCCCTGATCGCCGGCCGTCGCGAAAACTTAACCCCGGGGTAAAGGCGAACTAGCTTGCCTCCAACACGCGAGTACGTTTCGGCGAATTTAAATATTTCTTGTAACGTGGAACCTTGGCCGGACTGAGTTTCATACCCCGGCCAAAATCACTACTTTACAACATGTAGACAAATGACACAAAACTAACTTTTTAATAGAGCAAGTAGGAGTGGCACTGTGTATTAAGTGGGAAAGATCGTTATAAATAGAACACAGAATACGAAAAGGGTTATGAAGAGCATAATTAGAATTACAAGTTTGAAGAGATATAGGTACAAAATTTCTAGTATTTCTAATAGGAACAGCAAAGTTAATTTGGTTAATTAATTCAGAAGAATCAATTTCACCATTAATTAATTTGTGAAAAAAGGAAAATGATAGCATTATTCTACGATCACTCAGAGAAGGAAGATCTATTAGTAAAAGTCTACTACGATAAGACGGCAAATTATTGTTAGTCTCCCAGTTAAGACCTCTAAGTGCGAAGAGCAGAAATTGTTTTTGTACCGATTCTATTTTATTCTGATGAATTTCGTATTTGGGAAACCATATACAAGATCCATATTCCAGAATCGGTCGTACAAGAGAAGTATACAGAGTTTTTGTTAAAAAGGGATCGTTATACTACTACTAACTTTCGTTGGTGACGGTCGTGTTTTTGCGTGCTCCCAGTAAATTATCTGTTTTCTTGTGATTGTGAACGGTGTTCTCATTGGTAACATTTGTAAACATTTAGTAAAGTGATCGCAAGTGTACTTTGTATGTATTTACGTGTATAGCTATAAAATTGCCGGCTTAATATTTGATTTTAATTTGTAGTCGAACAGCCGCTGCATTGCTTAAAATTACAGACAACACACTAACATCCATACATACTTATATTTGCTTTTGTATATTCTGTAATTTCGTCTGCTAACGCCAAGCACTTTGTCTATTTTCTTGCTCTCGCTCTCCAACGTCAGTCCTCCCCGCTCTTGTCCGCTCTTATCAGTCGTTCTTGCAGTTATAACTGCTTACGCGCTCACGCACTCTCGTCTAAGCACTCTTTTGATCTTTACCGTTTTATCGTGCTCTTTGCATTGATACGTTTGAACTTTTACATACCTGCACCCTACCTTTTTTCGTTAAAGCATATTACTTGCATGATGCTTGTCTGTTGCAGTGAAAATTGCAAATTGGTTGGTTCAACCAACCAAGATTTTATTTTGTGTGGTCTATGTGATAACATCATCCACATGAAATGTGTTGGCTTTACAGCCAAAACGAGGGAATGTCTGCTTGCTGACACAGGCCTTAAATGGTATTGTGGGTCTTGCAAAGAGGCAGTGAAAGAGTCTACGCAATTTATGAGGCAGACTCACGAAGGCTTTAAAAGTATGCATGTTGCTTTTAATAACCTGCAAAAGTCTTTCGAGCTGCTTGAGTCCAATTTCAAAAAGGCAAAGTGATAACTGAATCCCCGAAGCGTAAAATGACTTCGGGACCTCATCCAATAACTGCCCCACCTGTCCTGCCCACTAAACCGCTTCTGGTGCCTAGCAATAATCCCCCCATGGGTACTATTGCTAGTTCATTAATTTTATTTAACTCCCCGGCAAGGAATCTTAACAATAACCTTGCCACTAACAATATTATTTGTGATCCTATAAGTGAGTCCTCCGGCCCAACAGCTGGTGTGCCTATTGGTTCTACTGGCGTTACAATTGGGGCACACAAGCCTTTGGTTGTTGTGCCACTTAATAAATTTGTTTTTGTTTCTAGGCTGGCATCCGATACGTCATCGGATGATGTTGCAGCATATGTAAAGAGTCAAATCGATTCCCCACTTATTGTTGTTGAAAAGTTTAAATTTAAACATGCCAGAAGTATATCTTCTTTCAAGTTGGGTGTACCGCCCGAACTTTTTTCGACTATTTGCTCTGAAAAGTTTTGGCCGCCGCAGCTTGTCGTTAAGGAGTATACGAATAGGCGAATCAACAATAATAATGGTATAAGAATCAATAGTACACCGCCTGTTAGCCATCCTGTTGCCTCCACCTCGGCGGCAAAAAACTAACTGAAGTAATTAGCTTGGCCTATCAAAATGTTAGAGGCCTTAACACTAAACTGGCTAAATTATATACTAACAGCTTATCTTTTGATTCTAAAATAGTTGCACTCACTGAAACCTGGTTAAAACCTGATATTTCTGATTATTCCATTTATCCTCCTAAATATAACTTGTACAGATGCGATCGCACTTCCCGCAAGGGGGGTGGTGTTCTCATTGCTGTTGACTCCTGTATTTCCTCTGAACAGATTCTTTCTCAGCATCTTCCGGACATAGAGTTTTTATGTGCTAAAATATTACTAAACGGCCGTTCACTTTATGTTACTTGCTCTTATATTCCTCCTCAATCTGATATTAACATTTACTCATCCCATCTGAGTGCCCTGCAACTTGTTTCGTCATTTTTGACAGATATGGATAATCTGATAGTGGTTGGTGATTTTAATCTGCCACATGTTGCATGGTCTGTGAATGACACATCTTCGGCGGTGTTACCAGTCACTTCTGATGATTTTATCGATGGCCTACTGGAGTTAGGCCTATCGCAAGTTAACAGGGTGCATAACTGTAGTGGTAGAATGTTGGACTTAATATTTGTTTCTGACTCCGATTGCAGTAATACTAGTAGAATACCCCCTCTAGTGCTTCCGGAAGATACCTACCATCCAACCTTAGAACTATCCATCGAAATTCTTAGCCCTAGTTCAGTATCTAATAATACTTTAAAAACACGTTGCTTTCGTAAAACTAACTTTACTAAATTAAATCATCTTCTTCAGCATACTAATTGGTCTCGGCTTTATTCTTGTACTGATATAGAAACTGCTATTGCCATATTTTATAGGACCTTGAATTCGCTTTTAGATATTTGTGTTCCCCTCACTTGTTCTTCAAGTGATAATAAACCACCTTGGTTTACGAGGGAACTATCGCAATTGAAAAACGCGAAGACAAGAGCATATAAAAAATGTAAAAAATCGGGAACTACCTTAGATTTATCTTCGTATTTAGTAGCAAAATCTAGTTTTCTTTCTGTTAACACATCTTGTTATAATAATTATCTTAATCGTTGTAGACTAAACTTTTCACGTGACCCTAAACAGTTTTATAAATTTGTTAACTCTAAACGTAAGTCTTCTTGCTTGCCATCCTCAGTATACCTAGATGATACAAAAGCAAGTTCTGATCAGGCAGTAGCCGATCTATTTGCTGAGTATTTTCAATCAGTATACTCATCGAATATGTATAGTATTAGTAATTCCTATCCTTTTCAAGTTCAAACGTCAAATTGCATATATGTCCCAGTAATTACTGAGTCTACGCTCCTGAGTGAATTTAACTCTATTAAACCTGG
Organism: Scaptomyza montana; assembly: GCA_018904305.1. Lineage (NCBI taxonomy): Eukaryota > Metazoa > Arthropoda > Insecta > Diptera > Drosophilidae > Scaptomyza > Scaptomyza montana. Next base: position 459,590 of record JAEIGR010000030.1, read on the forward strand.
TTACTTGCCTGGTCCTGATGGAGTGCCAGGTTGTATTCTTAGATACTGCGCGGATTCTCTTTGTGCGCCATTAAATAAATTATTTAACTTGTCTGTTGATTCAAACGTGTTCCCTGATATATGGAAGGAATCCTTTATAATTCCACTCCATAAAAATTCTTCAAAATCAAACGTTAAAAATTATAGGGGTATATCTAAGTTGTCTGCCATACCAAAAGTCTTTGAAAAAATTGTATGTTCTCAACTGCAACACGGATGTAGTTCAATTATATCGCCCTATCAACATGGTTTTGTTAGGCGTAGATCTACTACCACTAACCTTCTTGAATTCACTTCGCTTGTTATCAAAGGGTTTCAGGAAAAAATGCAAACTGACGTTGTTTACACCGATTTTAGTAAGGCATTTGATTCTGTAAGTCATTCTCTGTTGCTTCATAAATTGAATATTATTGGATTTCCATCAAAACTTTTATTGTGGCTTTCGGAGTACTTGTGTGGCCGAACACAAAAAGTTGTTTTTAAATCGTCTGTATCTAAACCTATTTTTGTTACCTCTGGTGTTCCCCACGGTAGTCACCTTGGTCCTTTGCTAATTAATTTGTTTATTAACGATCTCCCAGCTGTTATTACTAACTCTTTTGTGTATATGTTTGCTGATGATGTGAAGCTATGTTTCACCTATAATGACGCTTCCCTGTGTAATTTACTTCAGTCGGATTTGGGTGCTTTGTCAGACTGGTGTCGTACTAACTTACTAAATTTAAATAGTTCAAAATGTAAAGTCACTACTTGCTTGATGCTTCACCACTTGACCGCGTGTTTGAAATTAAAGATTTAGGCATTATTCTTGATCCTAAATTAAAGTTTGACGCTCATATTTCGTATATGGTCAATAAGGCCATTAATGTCCTTGGCTTCATCAAGCGGTGGTCGAAAGAGTTTAATGATCCCTACACCACTAAAACACTTTATACATCCCTAGTACGTCCCATCCTGGAGTATGGATCTTGTGTGTGGTCCCCACAATACACGATTCACCAGGATAGAATTGAATCTGTGCAGAAGAAATTTCTTCTATTTGCCCTTAGAAGTTTTAACTGGGTTCCTGGAGTTGACTTACCCCCGTATTCAAGTAGACTTCTTTTGATTAATCTTCCCTCCCTGTTAAACCGTAGAACAATGCATGGAGTATTACTTATTACTAACCTACTTAGTGGTGAAATCGACTCATCAGTTCTTTTAAGTCGAATTAAATTTAATGTTCCAATTAGATCTTCACGTAACTTTTTACCCCTTAGCCTTGATCGTTGCTTCAGCAACTATTTAATTCATGAACCATTTCGGGTTATATGTTCTGACTATAACAAACTTTATTCTCTTGTCTCCTTGGAAGCCTCAACTCCAGTACTAAAAAGATCGATCCTTTTTGCTTTATCTAATCGTAACCACTAATTACTAATCTAATGCTGGTCTGATTGGGTTTTTCTGGGTTTTTCCCAATCCTCGCAACAAATGTTGGACTACTCAATTTTTTATTGAATTTCCCAGAGCTTTAACGTTAACTTTTAATTATATTTTCAGATTTATATATTATTCTATATTTTACTTAATTTAATTATATTAACTATTTTTAATTTAAATAAATTTGATTCATTTTAATGTCAGCTGCTCTTAGCTGACTATAAATAAATAAATAAATAAAAAAATAAATAAATAAACTCCTTCGACCAGCGCTTAATGAACCCCAAGACACCAGATGCTCGATTGGAAATTGAAGAAATATCCTTGTCAAACTTAAGCTTTGGGTCCATAACGATGCCCAAATCGTCAACCCATTCAATTCTATCTAGTGGTTTGTTGTCAAGAAAATATATATTAAAAAAGGGCAAATATCTAAAAAATGACATTACTTTACATTTACTGCAATTAAGATTTAAAAAATTTACTTTACACCACATTTGAAAGTTGTCTAAATCTCTTTGAAGCTGTTGAGCAGCAAGGGGAGTTGCAGCCGACGTGCATAATTTTACATCATCAGCGTACATCAAAACCCGAGAGTAATTTATAACTGATGGAAGATCGTTTATAAAGTAAATAAATAACAAAGGACCAAGATGACTTCCCTGTGGAACGCCTGAAGTGACCTGAACCGTCTTGGAAACGGACCCTTTAAATAAAACCCTCTGAGTTCTAAGAGTTAGGTAGTCTTCAATCCAAAGAACTAGAATATTTGAAAAGCCCAAGAGTTCTAGTTTATGTATTAGGAGACGATGATCTACAGAGTCGAAAGCCTTACTAAAATCAGTATAAATAACATCAGTCTGCAATTTGTCCTGAAAACCCTTGATAACAAATGAAGTAAATTCTAACAAGTTAATGGTAGTAGATCTTTGTTTCATAAATCCGTGCTGGCACGGTGAAATAATAGATTTGCAAAGGTGTTGAAGATGGGAGGTTATTAATTTTTAAAAAATCTTAGGAATAGCAGACAACTTGGAGATACCCCTATAATTTTGAACATTAGATTTGTTTCCTTTTTTATGGAGAGGAATAATATATGACTCTTTCCAAATTTTTGGAAAGGAGCCTAACTCCAAGGACAAGTTAAACATTTTAAGCAACGGCTTTAAAAGACCATGAGCACAGTGTCTAAGCACGCAGCTTGGCACTCCGTCAGGTCCTGGGGAAAATATAGGTTTCAAACCATGTAGATTATTTAAAAGTGAGTTTTCAGTGATTTTCAGTCCAAAGATGCGATTCGAGCCATTAGCCCGATAAGGATAAGGCAAATCGAATTGAGATTGAAATGAGCTATAAGTCGTTTGACAAAATTGGGCAAATATATTTGCAATCTCCTGATCAGAATTGGCCTTCGTTTCCTCAAAGAATACTTCCGTTGGGAGTGTCGATGACCTGCGCTTCGCATTAACAAAATCAAAAAACCGCTTTGGATCCTGCTGAAACTGTAATCTACACCGAGTCAGGTAATTCTAATAACATTGGTTATTTAAGATATCAAAACTGGCACGAGCAATCAAGTATGCAGAATAGGCTACCGATGAGCCGTTTTTTCTAAATCTCTTGTAGAGTTTAGATTTTCGATTTTTGAGAATTGTCAACTCTCGGGTAAACCACACAGGTTTGTTAGACCTGTTTAGCTTACCAACCGGAAAACATATAAACAGCAGAGCTGCGTGGACCGACCGTCTCATTCGGCTGCCTCTCTGCATCTAAGCGCAAACAAAAATAAGTCTGAGCAAAAACGCGAGATGGGAGCACTCATAAAGTTTTTCGCACAAATGTACAGCTTATGCGTTCCCAACAAGTTCCGTACGCAATGATTGCTCTATAATCTTTATACTTGGTGGCCATAGGCAGATCAAGTTTATTTCAAACTATCGATAACTATTCAGGTTTCCGATATACATATGGGATCGATAACGAAAAAATCTCGAATTTAGAATATGTAAAAATAGGACTTAAAACTATGGATAACCTTATAAATTCTGTGAAAATTAATAATCCAAATCGGTTAGAAAACACAGGAGATATTTTATATTAAAATGAAGTCAAGAAAAAATAACTTCTGCAAGTCATTTTAATACACGGGTTCAGGGTATCTTTTAGTCAGGATTTCTCGACTAAAACCTTCTTACTTGTTTTCAGATTCGCTCATTCTCGTGTTGTGCTGACAGTCGGCAATTCAACACCTGCATCATGAATTGAGCGCTGTTGGTGCCAAACCCAAAGAGGCAGCTTAAAACTTGAACACGCTCGCGCATCGCTCTTCATGTTCGGCGCTAGATGACAAATTATTTTTAAATCTCGCTCCGATCATGTGCATCGTTGTTGGCTATTTCGGCTAACTCTCTTATGTATGCGCGCGCTCTGCAAGTCAAAAAAAGAGCGTAGTATCGCTACCTTCTTCGCACGGACTGAATCAACGCAAAACATATCTAAGAGGCTGCAGTTAAGTGAATTGTATATTGCCTTTAGCTTTAATTTAGTGTGAGTGCGGAGGAGCTAGGGTTATTAAACCTTACAATTGACATGCAAAGCGCGCACATAAAATAGAGAGTGAACGTAAATGAGCAACAACAAAGGAGCATGATCGGAGCGAGATTTCAAATTATCTGATTATCATAAGAGCAACACGCGCGCTTATGTGAACGCCCTTTGCTTGTTCGAAATTGTATATCAATAATATATCAATAATGTAAGTGTGTCACGTTTTGTCTAAGTTATATAAGCAGCAAGTAGGCGAATCCACCCCCATAACATATTCTGGTAAGGGAAATTTTTCTAGACGCACCAAGTTTTGTTATGTTGTTGTTGTTTTTTTTTTTAAATCAATGACACCAACAAAAAGTAGCAGTGCGGGCCCAACAACAACACTTACAATAACAACAAACGCTACTTGGGTCGTAAGTCAATTTTCAAAGGCACACAAGTTTGAAGAAAAAAAAATGTGCACTGTGCGAAGTGATACATGTACATAAAATTATGAAAATTATTTTCAAGCGCATTGTTCACTTAATTGTGTATGCACTTATTCATTAAGAAGCGGAAATCCGTTTCTTTTTTGCAAGTGTACGAACCTTTTTTTTATGACTTTGCTTGTGCGACGCGAAGGCGTCACTGCGCATTTGTTTTGTTTTTATTCTCGCTCGCGATCAAACTCTCAGCTTGTGCGACAATCAGGCGATAGTAGTGGAATGGGTACTTGTTGTAATTGTAATTTGTTTTTTAAAATGGGTAAAAAGTGCTCCAAATCGTATGGGAGGTACTTAAAGGAGTTGTCCAAATAAAAATTTCCTTCTTAGTGCTCACTTACTACCTGCATGGAAAATTGTTTGAAAATTTCAGCCTTCTAGATCTTTTCGTTTAGGCTGTGGCTCTTCCATTCTAATCAGGACAAACTTTTTTATATATGTATACAATAGATATCTATGTACAGTGACTCACACCTTAAATGATGCAGTGTCAAATAAAAAGTTTAAGGTATGGTCGCTTTAACATTTTTTGGATCCAGTTCAGTATTTCACTCGTTCGACCCAAAAATGTTGAATTTGGACTCGTCTGCAAAAACTACTGTGTTCCAAAAGAAATTTGGTGTGGCGACAGCCCAATACTGAACTGGATCCAAAAAACGTAAAAGCAACAGTTAAGCATGGCGGAGGAAGTGTGATGGTATGGGCATGTAAGTCGGCAGCCGGCGTCGGAAACTTGGCGTTTTTTGAGTTGACGATGGATAAGACTATGTACCTCAATATTCTTAAAGAAAATTTGCTCCAAAGCGCCAAAAAGTAAGGAATCCGACGTGATTTCCGGTTCTACCACGGCAACGACCCCAAACATACGTTCGTAAAAGTGCAGTCCTGGCTTACCTGGAACTGCCCCCACGTCATGATTCCTCCAGCCCAGTCTCCAGATTTAAATGTTATTGAAAATTTGTGGACTATGCTGGAGAACAACATCCGGAATCATCGGATTTCCAGCAAATAGGACCTTAAAAATGCTCTGCTGGAGGAATGGAGCAAAATATGCCCGGAAACCACTCGGAAGCTGGTCTCTTCGATGAATAATAGGTTAAGGGCTGTTGTAAAGGTTAATTGATTACATGCTAAGTACTAAAATCCTTATTTAACCTCCCGCCAGTATTGGCAACTAGTTCAGTACTAGTTTAGAGCTAGTTGCAAAGTGGAAATGACTGGTTCTCGCTCGATTGCTTTTCAATGCTAACAACTGTTTACTTTTACATGGGGATGTCCTAGGAGGGCAACTAGTTCTGCTTAGCATTACCTTGAAATAGTTCTGAACTAGTTCTATTGGGACAAAGTTAGAACTAGTTGCCAACTGACTACTTTGGGACAAAATTAGAACTAGTTGCCAAATGACTACTTTGGGTCAAAACTAGAACTAGTTGCAGATTTACTACTTTAATAACAATATTGCAATTCATTTTAGTTTTGACTCAAAATAATAAGTTGTGCACTATTTTATTGGGCTGACAATAAATAAGAATATAGGTAAAAAATAAAAAAAATATTTTTCATTTCAACAACTTTTTTTATTCACAAAAAATTTTATTTTCTTTTAAACATACATATTTACACATCTGGTGAAGTTGGCAAATTTTTTTTGCCAACGCATATATTTTTAAAAAGCCGCTTTTTTTGAACTTGAATAGCTGCCCTCAGCTCTTCTTCAGGAGGTTTGTCCCCCTCAGGTATTGAAGCTGAAAGATATAAAAATTTATTGTTTTTTATACAATAAGTATAGATTCAATGGGTCTATAAACTATTACCTAATAGCACATTGTAAAAATTAGTATGCTCTTTTAATGCCCTTTTCCCGTGAGTGCCAGAAACGTTGTATGCTTGTATTATGTTGTTCCTTTTTGTTGCTGACTCCTTTGTTGTTGTTAAACTTTTTATGTGGTCATTTAAAACTTTTTTGTTGATTTGTTTGTAGAACTCTTGTATTTTTATACACTTGTTTTTAATTGTATTTATATATAATTTTTTTGATGTAATTGTTTTAAGATTTTAAAGCACAAAACTTTATAATGCACAGCACAGCGTGATCACAATTGCACTAAAACTGGCAAAAATTAGCCAAGCATACAACGCATAACACAGAAATAAAACTCAACCGGTAAATATTAAAGAAGACAAAGGGATAACAAACAGTTAAAGCATATAATTTGTTGTTGTGCTGCAGCTTGCAAATGTGCTCTCTAACTCTTTTCCTCGCGCTTTGTCTCTCTCCATTCGCTAAGGCAAAGCAAAGCAATTGCTCTCTGAAATGGTTTTCAGCAAAGAGAGCAAGAGAGCACTCAACGCATAAAGATTGTGAAAACGTTTTACAACTGACTACCCACCGCATTACTTTAGAACTAGTTGCAAAAAAGTTAGTTGAGAACTAGTTGCAAAATAACTAGTTGAGAACTAGTTGCAAAATAACTAGTTGAAAACTAGTTGAGTTTTGGAACTGACTACAAAGTGAACTGGCGGGCTTTTATTCGGCAAAAATATAACTGGTTTGTGTCTGCATCTTTTAAGCTGTGACCTATATTTTAGATGTAGTTTTAGTTTTTAGTGTATATATAAAACTTAGCAATATTTTAGAAACAAATAAAGTTCCTTTTTAAAATGTGATATAACATAAAACAAATTGGCGTTTAAACATTTTTTGTTTTTCCTCTAGTTTAAAATATATAGCACCTTAAACTTTTTATTTGACACTGCATCATTTAAGGTGTGAGTCACTGTACATGCAAAGAAAAGTAAGCGTGCACTTTAATACACATTTTAGGTGCACATATTTTTGTGAAAATTAAAATATATACGCATGTACATACTGCAATATTCACTTTTCTACATACATACATATGTACATATGTACTTCACTTTGCTATTCTATGTCCATGCATAAGTATTTATGTTGTTTTATATATGTATATGAATGAAATTAAATATTTTTATCATATACAATCATGTTCATGCATGTTCATAGCACAGTAAGGCGATTTTTTATTCTTCCACACACACACGAGCATACTCTCCCATATGCATACATACATACATGTTAGTTCAAAGAAAAGTAAATCTCGCACTTTAATATGTACTTACATATTATGTATGTACATATTTTTAATATGTATACATATGTACATATATTTGTTTTAATTTTAATATTCATTGCTCACTTCACTTTTCATTGCATGTATGTATGTATACATGTTTACTTATGTAAGTAAGTTTGGAAATGTATGCATGTACAGTTTGTCAAGAAAGTGTTTTCGCATGAAGAAAAATTAATATTTTTTCACTTCTGATCAGAAAAATGTTAAATGAATTTTTTAACTGGTTTGAAAATTCAATTTTATTCTTCATTTATTTCTTAACAGTATGCAAAAAACTAAACTATAATTAATTAATAAACAAAAAAGTTATAACAAAATCAAAATACAAAATGTGCAATGCACAAAATTTGCTTTAAATATGCGTACATTATGTTCAGCTGTGCACAAGTAACTGAAACTATAACGGTACTAGCACGAAAGACGAAAGAATGGAATAAACCCAGAAACGAAAACACTTTGTTGACAGTGCAATTTACATTTTGATTTTGTTATAACTTTTTTGTTTATTAATTAATTATAGTTTAGTTTTTAACATATTGTTAAGAAATAAATGAAGAATAAAATTGCATTTTCAAACCAGTTAAAAAATTCATTTAACAGTTCTATTTTCTGATCAGAAGTGAAAAAATATGAATTTTTCTTCATGCGAAAATCAAACTCCTTCAATAGATTTTCCATCTGTTCCTCCTGGTCACTTTCACTCATTTTATTATGTATTTTTTTTTAACAATACTTCACTTTATACTCGTTGCTCGCCGAAATCCAACAATGAAATGATTAGGGCTGCAAAAACATCGATGTCAACATCGATTATATCGATGTTTTCCAAGTTGTTCGATGCAACGATGCATTATTTTCAACATCGATGTTTCATTGTATAGTGAAGCTTCAGATTGCGAGTGCGTAATTTAAAATAAATAGTTTATTTTGTTACATAAATTCGTTGTTTTAATAGTTTCTTATAGCCATACGTTAATAAATAAATAGTGGCGGTTCCTCTTAATAAAATGGAAAAGTTTTTGTGCATACTTATGCGTTCCAGCTGGCTTGACAGATTCTGAGCGAACTTTCAGCAAGGCTGGAGAAATCATTTCCCAAAAACGTGCGGCAACAAAAGCGGTCAACATGTTACTTTTTTTACAAAAAAAATCAATGGATCTTTCATAGATCTCGTATCTAGATCCAGAAAGATCTAGATGTTATTAGTTTTAAGTTTAAAACAGGAAAAAGCTTTAAAAATTGTGAAGTTAAGAAAACTGAATGACAAATTTTTATTATTTTTGTTTTTTATAATTTTCTTTATTAATACTAAATTTTTGTGTTAAATTAGTCGTGAGGTGATAAAACGGAGAGATTATTTCTGTTAGTTTAATTATAAGAAGAAAATAGGACATAAACTAACATAAAACAATCGGTTTCAATTAAAAAATGATTTTTTAATTATTTGAACAAAAACATCGAAAACATCGCTTTTTCAAAACATCGGTGACGAAAACATCGATGTTCTGACCATCGATGTTTTGCAGCTCTAGAAATGATGCGTGCATTAATAGATGAGAAGAGCGCACAGCAATACAAAGAAAAATGTCCCGTTATTTTGCGTCGTGCCTATTGTTGGTCGCAATTGTTAGTGATGGCGAAAAATATATTATATGTCTCGCAAATCATGTCCATATACGGTGCTAGCTTGATAATCCGAAGGGTATGTAATCCGAATAATCCAGTAATCCGAAATCGAAATATGGTTTATTGTATGCTTTGCAGTCCGCATTGATTGCAGCTCTGTAATCCGAATTTTTATTTTATGCTTCTTTGTGCATATTTATTTTTCTTTTTTTTCTACACATTCGTATGCTATGTTTACAATAATATGAATGGAATTTCACAATTAACGGGACTTTTCCCAACAATTGTATTTTTGCGACGCGTTTTTCTTTTTGTTTCAAGTTTAGTTTGCACGTGATTGTGGCCGCGTTAACATAATACAAATTTATATCCATATGTAAATACATATTCGTTATGTCTCAAAAACGTGCACATAAAACGCTATCAATTGCTGATAAATTGCAAATCTTAGAAGCGTTAAACCGCGGACAATCTGGTAAACTTTTGGCTCAGAAATATGGAGTAGGTGCATCCACAGTTTGCGACATAAAAAAAAAAATGAAAAAATTAAGAGGTAAACATTTCTGAATAAAATAAACCCTTAAATCAACTAATCTCGTTACTTAATAGCTTCGCTAATAATTCGGACATGAAATTATTAAAAAAAAGAAAAACTTTAAAACCCGGCGAATATGCAGAATTTGAGCAGAGATTGTATGCATGGTTTGAAGGTAAACGGGTACAACAACAAATAATTTCAGCGGAAGTATACGAAATGTTAAATAAAAGAGTACATTCATCTACACACATACATATTGACTTTTAAATTCATTTAAAAATTCATATATTTTTTTTTTTATAAAGTTATTTGAACTAAATAACTTTGTTTTAATTCAGATATTATTTAAAGTATAGTAATACATATATGTCTGCTAATCCGAATTGTCCGTTAATCCGAATGAAGATCTGCAATCATTAATTCGGATTATCAAGCTAGCACTGTATTACTTTTGCATAGTTTTGCTTAAAATTTACCACAACAATTAAAAAATACCATACATATCAATATACATTAAAATATAATTATGAAGAGATTTTTAAAATGGAACATATAATATCTATGGAAATTTTGTTTTTATATATGCATATTAATGTTGATATGACAATGTCCATTTTGACTTACAGTAAATTTGTATTTGCTTAGTAAACAATTTTGAGACATTATCAGGATTGATTGTTATGACTTAAGATTAATCATGAAATTAATCGTGCCATCACTAGCTGTTGGCAAAAGATGATGTTCGAGAACAAACAAAAGCCATAGACAAACGACACAAGCCGATGTCACCTGATCGCGTCGTTGACATTTCATTTCGTGACGACTCGCACATATTTTCGATTGTGTCGGCTAACGCCTGGTTTGCGGCGCTGCTGCGATGCGTTTGCTTTTCGTTTCAATACAATGCGAAGTAAAAGAAACGGGACTTTGGCGGACTCTGTGTGCGTGCATGTATACATATATTGCTCATTTACCTGAAGCGATTTTGCGATTTTTGTGAACGCATATTTCTGCAACTTTATGACAACCTCTAAATAAATGAGCGATATTTATTTTTGTAGAATTTACTATTTAACTATATTAGCTAAAGCTTAATTACATAGACATATATGCACAGGGGCGGTTTACGAAAATGGGCGCCCTAGGCCTGACCAATTTAGCGCCCCCTGTGCTTCATAAAATAATCGAATAAGCAAAGGATAGAATTAATAATTTTTTTATTCAAGAATTAAGCTCACGCTTTCAAGCGTGCGAATTTATCTATTGTGGTGTTTACACTGGCACTGCTTATTTGAGTTATTGCGTTAAGGGCAACAAGCAGCTTTTTTCCCATACAAAAAGTAGTGGTGACAAAAAGTTGAGTTATGTTTGGATGCAGTTGCTTTTACTCGATATACATTCAGTTTACTCAAAAGTGCTGCCCATTTAAGTATATAATCGGTTATATTTGTGGACTGTCACCACTGGTGCTAATAATACACATACAAGTACACAACTAAAATATATAAATTATTTAATAATGTCTCAAAAAAATGGTAAGTAAGTGCTGTAATTACTGCTATAATATATTTTGAACTCATTACAACCAAATTATAGGCTCGGATAGGAGATTTGTGTGGTCAACTGCTGCCAACACACATTAATTGAATTATGGCAGGAGAATATTGACGGATTTCGTTTAGCACGCAAAAACTCACACATTTATAAGGAAATCGCAGAAAATATGAAGGAATTTGGACCGTCTCACTTTGAGATTAAAAACAAGTTAGAGAATCTAATGAAAAAGTACAGGTCAGTTTGAATAAACAAAGTATCCTCCCAAAAACTCATTTATATAATTATTAATATATATTTATAGATCTGAACGTGCTAAAGTGGGAGCATCTGGTGGCACTTCCTCAACCTGGGAGTACTACGATAATTTGGCGAGTGTGCTCAACACTTCGAGCGCTTTGGAATGCAGTCCAATTGATAGCACAGGTGATAAATTGCATTAAAACAATATTAGATATTTGTATTAATAATCAAAATTTTGCAGACTTCTCCCACCTAATCGAAGAGGACCACAGCAGCTCAATAGAAACGGACACCTCAATAACAGAGGCGCCTCCTCATAAAAAAGCGACGACGGGTGGACAAAATTGACAAACTCATTGAAATAGAGGAGCGCAAGTTGGCGGTCATGGAGCGTATGGCAGAACGAGCTGAAAACTTTCAAAAAGAAATGATAGAAATAATGAGGGCCAATAACAGATAAAAATAAATTACATTTTTTTATGAATTGAATTTATTTATTTAAATGGAATTATTGCTAAGGAAGTTTGTAGCTAGGGCTTGCCTAATTGTTTCAGCACTTGGATTCGTATTGCCAAGCCAAACCTCAAACTCTGGCTGATCATTTTGGTGCGCATTTTGTGCTTCGCGTTGCCAGTTGTCGCTCACTGCGCTATTATGCATATTGCAAAAATTATGCAAAATGCAGCAACAAGCTATTATTTGAGAAGTTTTGTCAACCCTGTTGTCCAATCCTTTCCCGATCCTTCGGAAACGAGCCTTTAAATGTCCAAACGCATTCTCCACCACACGCCTGGTTTTGGACAAATTGTAATTAAATATTCTTTCCTGTGGTGTAGCTTCCACGGAGAATGGATAGGGCTTCATCACGTTTCTTGAAAATTTAAAAGCTGAATCTCCAAGAATTAGCACTGGAACCACTACGCCATTCACCTCCTTTGCATTATTTTCCAGCAAGTCCGTATTTACTAGCCTCGTTTTTAGGCTGGAGTTTCAAAAAAACAATTCTTGTAATATTTCAGATTTTAAATACGAAATAAATATAATCTTACCGGTAGTCTACTAAGGCGAATAGCACGGTGGAATACCAGCCCTTGTAGTTGCGGTAGTCCACGGCATGCTCAGACTTTGGTCGCACTTCAATGTGGCAGCCATCTATGGGCGATATTCAATTAATTTTTTTTTTGTAATAACATTTTCAAATATCTTACCCATTGCCCCAAAGCACTGTGGAAAGCCAAGGTCTTCAAACCCTTTTACGCAATCTTCTATTTTCTCCTGTGTTAAGAAATTTGCCGGGAGATAGTCATCAGCAAGTCTGATAATAACTTCCCGGCAGAACTCGAATAGGTTTACGCATACAAATGCTTTGGACACACCAAAGAGTCTTCCTACAGTGCGATACTCTGCTGATGAGCCTAGTGTATACAGCGCTATTGCAATCCTCTTTTCTACAGGGACTGCAGCACGCATGGAAGTATTCTTTTTCCTCATACCCGAGAGCCGTCTAACGAGGATATTAAAAGCTTCCCTTTCCAAGCGGAAGCTTTCTTTGAAAATGCGTCAGAATTATTTGGCACATCACTCTCCCAAAAACATCCATACCGTGGCTTGAATAATATCATTAAAATAATAATGTAGTTAACAATGCTTAGGTTGAATCAACTGTTTTTATCTTACAAGTGTCCAAATGTCTCGACTGCATGAATCCCTTAGCAAACCTAATGTTGCCGAAGAGGTCCCTGCCATATTCATTGCTCTCATCATCATTACGTTGTTTTGCTCCATCGCCGACAAAACCATGCATAATTTGTTATTATCCATTACTTGTACTTTACTTTTTTGTTTTGTTTAATTAAATTTTTCGACTTTAACAAACAGCTGTTGACGCTTAACGCATTAACTCACTTTTGAGCCAATGTAAACACCAATTCTGAGTTATTGCGTCGATGACGATATCGATAGCAAACTCACTGTAGTGTAAACATAGCATATGATTGCATCGGTCTCTGCCATATCCACAAGCTCTGAGTTTGCAGATAAAAAAGCGAGACTAGAGAGCCGGCTCTGACCCATCGTATTTCTTAAATAAGTTTTAATCTTTTTCAACGTTGAAAAGGAACGTTCCCCGGTTGCGTTGCTTGAGAAAAGGGTGAGATAAATCCGAAAAACAGCATCCATGTTCGGAAATGTTGCAACAATATTTTTCGCCCGAATAATCTTTAAAAATGTTCCAATGTTGTACTGCTCCTCCGTCAATCCGATTTCCCGGATAAAATTCCGGAAATGTAAACATTCCTCGCGAAAACCGACATCAAGATTGGGGAAGTCTGTCGTCTGTAAGTCTACGCACTGTGCGATGATCTCTACATCCGCAAGTGATGGCAAACGGCTGAGAAAGCCAAAGCGAGCGTTTACGTTCTTGTATGTGAGGCTTCTCTTTTCTAATTCGCTTGACAATCGATTGAGTATGATGAGAAATGTCTTTACACGCATGTTTTATTTTCCGTCCAATATCGCTTCATTGCCGTTTGCCTCGTCGAACCGAACAGTCCTTCTTCTGCTCCGCTGATTTTCATGCGCAAATTCGTTGCATTGAGATAGCTCTTTTGCTTTCTCTTCATAATGGTCGAAACGATCACGCAAACCGACAACAAATGCTTGGAGGGCATCATAAAGTTGTACGACTGTGGTCAAATCGATGTTGACGCGTTGAAGACTTTTATTGGCTTTTTCGAATCGCTCCAAAATATCGCCACAAGTCACAGCAATTATAGCGGTCTCGAGCAAACCAAATTGTTGCGACAATCCTTCTGCCTCTGCTTTTGTGGATGGTTTTTTGGAACTATTTTCCGCAATATCTTCGAGAGCGTCTCGCAGACTCTCCCACGATTTCACGAGTGCTCGACATGCTTCCGCTCTTGCTGACCATCTTGTGCCGGACAGACTTTTGGGCAAGAGCATTCCAGGCTCATTCTCGACCTTCGATTTTATTTGTGCCCACCTGGCCGTAGATGCACTAAAGAATGTGTAGACGTGTTGCACGAACATAAAAAATCTGGTTGCTCTCGAACAGCAATCAGTAGCTGCTTGACCTACTAAATTGAGGGAATGCGCTGCGCACGGGACGTAAATCTCCAAAGGATTACGTTCAAAAATTTTGGCTTGTACCCCACCGTAACAACCCGACATATTGCTCGCATTGTCGTATGATTGTCCACGCCAATCTTTTATGTCGATATATTGGTATAACAATACCTACATAATCGCCTGCTCTATCTTAGTAGCGTGGTGACCTTCAATAGTTATAAATTGCAAAAAACGTTCTACGGGCTCTCCGTTCTTGCATACGTACCGGATAATGAACGTTAGCTGATCTGAATGTGAAATATCAGGAGTGGAATCTAGACTGATCGCATAATATTTAGAGGCCTTTACATCCAAGATAAATTTTTTTAGCAGCTCATTGTATATCATCGCAATAAATTCTTCGCAAATATCCTTTGAAAAATACGATACGTTTCCTTTTCCTGGATTTCCGAATCGATCTATATGACTTTGGAGAAACGGATCGTTACTAGCCATCAATTCGAGAATACCCAAATAATTTCCATTGCTGACCGATCCAAATTTCTCGTCTGTTCCTCGAAAAGCTAAGCCTCGGGTTGCAAGAAACTTTATAGCAATTATAACGCGATTCAATACTTGTCGCCAGAAATTACATTCTTGAATGTGTTGCATATGTAACTTGCTGTCAATCTTTCCCAATATATTTCCTCGCAGCATATGCTTTTGTGTATTTTCTCGATGACCACGACTTCTCTCGTGCTCAGCTATTCGCACATCATTTTTCCAATCGTTGAAGCCTTCTGTAAACGCGTTCATTGACGTCGAGAATAGCATGCAAGGTATGCAATATACGCAACTTTTCGAGTGAGAATATGCTAACCATTCTCGTCAGTGGATTTCACCATTTGATGTTTTTTGGAAAAACATTTGCGCCGTACAATATCTTGATTTTGATCCATAATCGCGTTTCGAAGCCTGAAAATTATTCGATTTCGGATCCTGTTGCTCTAATAGATTTCGTAAAATGATATCAATCATTTCCGAATTTCTTGCTGGCCACAAACCAGGATCAGAAAAATCACCATTGCCACAAGTTTCAGCTGCAGAAGTTGCTGTATTCGTAACTTCGTCGATTATTTCCTCTCACCATAACAACAGGCTCTACATGCAAACGCGGTATTTTCTAAAATCAGGAGAATGTGGGAAAAATTGCAGGATACGGTAAGACAGGAAATATACATAAGACTGCGTTATTTAAAAAAAAATATTTTATTTTTCCAATCGCCAAATTACAAACGTCCTCGAAAGATAAAGGTTTTCAAACCAATTAGAAAGGTTTCCTCATTATTTTTGCCATCTTTGCTTTTGAGACCCACTGGATTCTTTGCTAAGCTTCATCTTATACTTTTACGAGTGATTGTAATTAACTATTTCAAATTTAAAATTTTATAAAACGTTGGCGATAAAAAAATAAATAATAAATTTAAATAACAGTCTTTTATGTATGTAAAATGAATTGTCAGGGTTCGTCGAATAGTTACCTCGCCCGAACCCTCAGTTGCAGCAGAACTGGATGCTTGCGCCGTTGCTTGAACTGTTTCGCGATTCGAGGAAAAACTGTCAATTCGCGGAATTTTTTTGGTTAGAAGGGACTCTTTTTCCTCCTTTTCTTTCGTCAATTTACGGCGCTTTGCGACACTCATTTTATTGACGCTCATTTGCCCTTTTTCAGCTGTACGCTGTACTACAAGGTTGGGTAGGATTGGTAGGAAATTATTTCGCGGAGATATTTGACAAAAACAAAGAGTTGAGCTGTTAAGCAATATTCTGATTATCTCATTCTTTCATTGAAGATTGATGGTCGCCGATCGGCACTTGTACACAGGGTTTGCATTTACTACTACGTAGCAGCACTAGCGAGTATAAATATTGCTGTGCTCTCGCTACCGCTCTGACTTTTGATTTCATCTGTAGCAGAGCCATAGCCGAACGACGAAAAAGTGTATGCTCAGAGAAAATAACGGTGCTTTACGAAACAGCTACTGAAAGAACGATCACAGAATTGCAGCAAAAAAAAATCTTAAATTTAGATCGTCATTTTTTTTTTTTTCTGTAAGGTCATGTTAAGGAGATGTTGTAAAATGGAATGTGTAGCTTTATCGAAAAGAGAGGCCGAAGAGAAGTGTGGCAATTTTTCTCAAAAATAAAAAACGAAAATGGAGAGGAGTTGGCTGAGCTTGTAGCCTGTAAGATGTGCTTTGTTGTTTTTATGTTTGCAGGAAGTACATCAATTTTTATTTAGAGAATGCCACTAAGTTTTGCAAAGCCCCTATTGATGTGAATTTAGCAACAAAACAAGAGTGTGTAGATGTTGTTACCGAATGGGTCACTAAGATCTGAAGTCCATTCAAAATTATCGACGACTCCGGCTTCAAAAAGTTGGCATCATTTTTAATCAAATTTGGAGCAGAGTTTGGTGCCAGTGTCGACGTTGATAAACTATTACCACATCCAACCACAGTTTCGCGAAACATATCAATAAAAGCCGAAATTCAAAAATATAAAGCCTTCGGATATGCCATCACAAGCGATATATGGACGGATAATTTTTTAAAGTCGTTGTATTTGTCCTGTACTGCGCACTACATAAAGCAAGGAGTTCTGGTTGAACGTCTAATGGCTATGAAATTCATGAAAGAAAAGTCCTGCATAGGTTTGTTATTTTTATCTACAAGTGAACAATTAGAATTTAATGGTATTTCCTATAACTAGGTATAAATATTCGGGCAAAAATAGATGCCATGTTGGGGGACTTTGGATGTAATCTTGAAGAGGACAATCCCATCATGTACAGATAAATTAAAACAAGTAAGAAGGCTCTAGTCGGGAGAGCACGACTAGAAGATACCCTGAACCCAGTTGCAACAATTATATTAAATTTATAAAAGACTTTGGTATATTGACTTAACTTCAATCGATTAAATTCAATATCTCCGGTGTTTCTTAGCCGATTTGGACGAAATTTTCAGAAAAGTTCTATCGTTACCCATGATTTGAACCCCCATTTTTACATTTTCCAAATTCGATATTTTTTTTATCGATCACATGTGTATTTCTGAAACCAGAATAGTTATCGATAATTCGGAACAAACTAGCTTATGGTATAGGACAACTTATATTCGAAATCTGAGGTCTCTAGCTCTTGTATTCTCTGTTACATTCTTTTGCACAAAACCATTATACCCTTTTTTACCCATTTTATGGGTTCAGGGTATAAAAAATCATGTCTGTCCGACTGCAATGATATTGATATTATCGAATCGCTATTGATATTAACACAACATAGCCACATTTCTGTTCCCACCCACCATTATTATTATTATTATGAAAAAGGAGGTTAGTGCACTGCGACCACCTGGGTCTATTGTGCCCTCATCCTAGTGTATGAGCTACAGCTCCCCGTACAGTGCAATCGATCGCAGAAACGCGATGATGTCGCCTGGACGGAGAGCCCTCATCTCCTCAGTGTTTAGTGTGACCCGCCCGAGCTGAGATAATCTCAGCCGACCTATGGCAGGGCACTCCTCTAGTAGGTGTTCTGGAGTTTCGTCCCCCTCTAGACAGAGCCTGCATGTAGCCTCGTTCCCTATGCGTATCCTATGTAAATGCCTACGCAATCTGCAGTGTCCTGTCAAGAAGCCTGTGACAATCCGAAGAGAAACCTTGCTCAGCTTCAGACAGTCCTCAGTCCTCGTCTTGTTGTAGTTGCCTAAAAGCCTTTTGCTCTGTCTCGCCCCCTGCGAACACAACCAGAAGTTCGCACTATCGGACCAAAGGTCAGAGCGGCAGCTCTGCTCGATGACCCCAGGGCCCAGCCCACAGAAGGGTTCCGGCCCGCAGAAAGGAGTGCTTGCACCCTTCCTTGCCATTTGGTCCGCTACCTCATTACCCGGGATTCCCGCGTGCCCAGGGACCCAATAGATGGTGACTCTATTATTAGTCCCCAACCTGTTTAATGTTTCTATACATTGCCAAACCAGCCTGGAAGCTATTTAATAGGCACCTAGTGCTTTTATAGCTGCCTGACTGTCTGAAAAGATGGCTATGTCTCTGCGGTCGTACCCTCTGTCGATGTTGAAAGCGGCACATTTCTCTATCGCGTGTATTTCCGCTTGGAAGATACTGGCGAACTTGCCAAGGGGTTCATGGTAATTGAGTCGAGGTCCGCAGACTCCGGCCCCGGCCCCCTCCTCTGTAAGCGAACCGTCTGTGTACCACCTAATAGCATGTGTTTTCACATTATAGGTAGTTGACAGGTTGGTCCATTCTGCCTTATTGCTAAGCTCTTTGTTAAAGAGCTTACTGAAGCTAAATTGCGCCATCTGCGCATCCTGTGGGTATTCTAACAGTGAGCCTGTGGCTCCTGCATCCGAACCGGTTGCTAATGCCCCCGTTATCCTCATATGACTTCTGCTTGCGTTGTGTTTTATGTATATATGCAGCGGTGGACGCCCTAGTAGAACGTCTAGAGCCGTGGAGGGGCAGGTGCGCATTGCGCCCGAGATGCACGAGCATGCAAGCCTCTGGAGTTTATCCAGTTGCTTTCTCGCACCTTCCTAGTCCATGCGTCCAGCCCAGACCACTGCTCCGTAGCACACCATGGGCCTCACCATAGCAGTATACATCCACATCAGAATCTTAGGTGAAAGCTCCCAGTTTTTCCCCGCAAGAGTTCTGCAGCTCATCAGGGCTAAAGTGCCCTTCCGAACAGCGTGCTCCACCTGCTGTTTCCAGAGGAGTCTTTTATCTAGTATAACCCCCAGATATTTGACCTCCGTGGACACTGGTATAATTTACCTCCAATGACTATGGGTCTCATAGACTTAAGCTTGTACCGATTTGTGAAGGCGACAATCGTGGTCTTTGCTGGGTTGATGTTCAGCCCCACGTCCCTACACCAGTCCAGGCTTAGTCGAAGGCCCAGGGTGACTCTATCACATAATGTGCCCTCAAAATTCCCCTTGCAGATTATGGTTATGTTATCGGCATAGCCTAGACATCGAAAGCCATTATCCGTAAGCTTAGCTAAGAGATCATCTACCACCAGACTCCAAAAGAGAGGTGATAGGACACCTCCTTGAGGACAGCCTCTGGTGGTTTGTGCTCTAATCGTCGAGTTGCTGACGGTTACTTCTGCTATGCGAGAGTCCAGGAGTTTGCCTAAGCAGGACGTGAGTCCTGATTCAACTCCTCTACTCTTAAGAGCTCTGACCACCACGTCATGCGCCGTGTTGTCAAAAGCACCTTCTATGTCCATAAAGGCGCAGAGTGCGACCTCTTTTGCTTTCATAGACTTCTGGAGAGTGTTCACTAGGTCAAGCAGAGCTGACTCCGTTGACATCCCTGCCCTATACGCATGCTGATGTGCATGTAGTGGCTTGGCCACTAGGTGCACAGATCTAATGTGATTGTCTACTATCTTTTCGAGGGTTTTTAGCAGGAATGAGGTAAGGCTGATTGGCCTGAAGGATTTGGGAAGAAACGGGTCTTTCTTTCCTGCCTTCGGGATGAAAATCACCCTCGCCGTCCTCCACTCCCTAGGTATGTACCCCAGGGCAATGCTGCCACGGAAGATTCTGATTAGAAATACTAAGAGAGGGTCTATACCCTTCTGTAAGAGGATGGGAAGGATGCCATCCACCCCCGGGGTCTTATAGGGACTGAGTGATCCGATGGCCCACCTGATCCTATGCTCAGTTACAATTTCTGCAGCTAAACTCCACTCGGGTCTCCTCCCAGAGGTCTGTACGTAGCTGCTATCACTATCTGAAATGGTCCTACAAAGCGGGAAATGAGTTTGTAAGAGAAGTTCAGCCTTCTCTACCTCATTGTCCGTGAAAGTCCCATCCTGTCTCTTAAGGCAAAGTTCCGAGAGCACTTTCCCTTTTGAGATGGCTTTGAACACCCTTGCAGCGGGCGTGGCCTGCTCTAGAGTGGAACAAAACTTCCTGAAATGATCCCGTTTGCTATTGCGTGTCTCCTTGTTATACTCAGTAAGCTTCCTGGTATAACAATCCCATTTGTCATTACTCTTTTTAGCTGCGTTAAACAGTTTCCTGACCTCCACTCGAAGTAGTCCTAGCTTCTTAGTCCACCATGGATTATCCCTGCTGGATTTAATGCTCTTAATAGGACAGTTTGAATGATAAGCATCCAAGATAGTCTTGCCCACGTCTATAGATAGCTGCTCAATCTCTTCCTGTGAGGAAGCTCTTTTACTGTAGTTTAGTCTGCTCAGATTTAACCCCAGACAGGACCGATATTGTCGCCAATCTGTCTGTCGAGGATTTCTGATGTCCTTACTAAAACTTAGGTTACTACAAATGTCGAATAGGATAATCCTATGGTCCGACAATGATGGTTCAGTAGAGACTCTCCAGTTGCGAACCAACCTGGAGCCTCCGTCATTGCCAAAGGTGATATCTAGCACCTCGGCCCTGCTTTTGGTTACAAACGTAGGTTCTGCCCCCACGTTGAAAACAGTGAGATCCTTAACTAGTAGAAAATCAAGTAAACACTCACCTCTGTTGTTTGTATCTGTGCTGCCTCACGTGATGCTATGTGCGTTGGCATCGCACCCCAGCAGCAATGGCAGCTTCTTGCTGATGCAGTAGTCCACTAGAGCCTGAACCTCTAATGGAGGAGCCTCCGCCTCATCTCCCGGGAAGTACGCCGACGCCACCACGATACTTCCACGCTCTCCAGTGATCAGCACTGCTACTAAATCTTTGGTGAGAAAGTTAGAAAGACATAGAAAGTTAGTATTCTTCTTGCTGCTGCAGTAGTCCACTAGCATGCCCCGGTTCTTTAGGAGAGCAAGTGCGTCATCCTCCACGCCTAGCGTCAGGATCTTGCCTCCCTCAGCCTCCTTCCACCTGAGCAGCTTCCAGGTATCAGTGCTGAGCCCTCTGTTCTGCTCCGTGAGCAACCCAAAGGACTTTGCCACCGGCTCGCCAGCCGTCCGTGGCAGCCAGACGGTCACGATGTTGGGCATCGGGATCTCGTCCTTTGGGCAGGTGCAGAGCTCCACGCCCACCGCAGAGCTGATGCTAGGGACCTTAAGCTCTAGCCACTTCTTGGTCTCATCATCCATACATTCCACCAGTACCAGGCCTGTGCGAAAGAGGATGCCGTTGAAATTCAGGCTTGCGGTCCAGCCCTTCCTCATCTCCTCGACGAGGGCCAGTTCCACCGCCGTCAGCTCCTCTTTGGACAGAAGCCTCTTCGGGTGCTCGCTCGCCATTATAGCCAAGATTGTGCCCTTGGCTACGCTGGCGTACGAGGCTGCCTTCGGATGCTTCGTGTCCCTCGAGGTTCCAGCGCCCTCAGGAGCCGCGTTGCCCTTGCGCTTTGGTTTCTTATTGGCGTCATTGGGGGCCTCAGCAGGCGATGTTTGTTGCCATTGCCGCTTCTTCCCCACGCCAGCTTCCTCTCCCTTCCTCTCGCCTGGAGACACGGTCGGGGCCCGATGCTCCAGCGCTCTCCTGTGCGCCTCCTCCGGCCTCAAGCCACGACCCAGGTACCGAAGATACCATTTGCGGCCGGCTCCGCTTAGGCCATGCCTTAGCGGGTCACCAGCCCCACCGGGTTGGCCTGGTGCTGGGATGGGCGGCATCTGCTTCCTCTTCTGCAGATCAGAAGAGGGTGTTGCAGTGTCTTTCCCGCCGACATTGCTTGTTTGCGGGACAGCCACTGGGGCAGTGCCGGGCACTGCGCTCCCACCCCCTACGTTCGTCCGTTTGGAGTCCCCACTGTCCACCACTCGCGGCTTGAAAGCCTCTGCACTTCTGGAGGTGCTTTGCTTCGGGGACGAGCCCTTTGGCTTGGCAACACTCCTCGAGTGGGGGGTCTGGCCCCCGCGCGATGTCAGCTTGCCACCCAAGTCACGAGCCGCCTCTTCCATCCGCTCTGCTAGCTGTGTAGCGGTTAAGCCCCGCATATCATTAAAAAGTTTTCTGTTATCCATATATTAGGTCCCACGAGTGTGGGGGAAAGTAGTACCGGCGTGTCATAGCCCCCATTAACACGCCAGGGCCAGGTATACACCGAGGCGGCCAGGTATCGGTGAGGCTCCGTTCTATTTCAGTCGGTAACCCCTGACTGCAAACCAACCAATGGGCACGGATCACGTAACACCCTGGCTTGGGGGAGTGAAGAGGCACCCTTGCCTAAGGACTTCACCACTGCCCGTGTGAGATGTGGGGGATAGGAAATGGGTAGGATCTTGTGTAGGAATTGGGTGTGTGTGAGACTATGTTTTAAAGACGGTCAGACAAGCGCCTTGTCGGTCCCACTAACGGTGTGGTACCCGCTGTTGTCCGGGACTGCTTATTACGACAAGTCGCTATTCGCAGCTAACCTCCACTGGAGGCCTTGCGCTATCCGCAGCCTACGACCCGTCCGGTGGCTTCAGCTAGCCCACCTCAGAACCATCTCACAAAGTTCGTTGGTACCAGATCCCACCCACCAACAAACTTATTCAATTTTCACCCTATGAAAGGGAAACTGTAATAAATGAGTGCAAAATTATTATACAAAATTTTGTTTGTTACACCGCAGAAATCCCTTCAGCTAATGATGAATTCGCAGCATATATAGATTTCCACCAAGTTGACACATATAAAGATCAAGTTGATCAAGAAATTGCAGGGTATTCAAATATAACCGTCACATACACAGCAAATTTTGATGCTTTGAGTTAGTGGAATATGCACCAGAACTTTTTTCCGCTTTTGCACAAAACATCATGTAAAATATTCTGCATCCCAGCGGGCAGCGTGGATTCGGAGCGAACCTTTTCAATAGAAATTTAATTACTGAAAAGCGTTGTCTAATAGCCACAAATCCTGACAACATAAATACAAATATATGTATGTATATTGTAAAAAGCTTAATAAAATCAAATTACATTGACTTTCGTTTTTTCCATTCTTCTATTTTCTTACGCACGAAAACAAAACAACAACAAGCCGGCGTGGCATTCGAATGCACTCGAAATGCAAACTCTTAATCTCATGCATTCCCACTCATTCAATTCGTAATTTTTTCGTTTGAATGTTGTGCTGCCGAGTCTGACGCGAGCACACTCATTCACTCAAATTTGTTCGGTCTTGCATTCAAACTCACTCAACTCATTTTACGCATTGTTCATTCGAACATGTTTTTTTTTTTTTTGCCATATATGCAGACCTCTAATTGGTACCTTCCGCTATAGAGATGAATGTTGCATTCTTCACTATGATTCACACGATACAGCATACAGTCTTTGAAAGTGAAATAGCAAATGTAAGAAACTCTAAAACGCTACTGCCATCTTTGCAAAAGCTTACACCGTTTCTACATCCTCAACAAGATGGAAAGCTTGTTCTTTGGCTGCTACGAGTGGGGTGTCGTCTAGTTAAAGCACTACTTCCACATAATGCTAAGTTTCCCTTACTTATGCCGAAAGGCAATCGGCTTGTCAAAATATACCTAAACTTCTTGCATCGATCAAAAATGTCATGTCAATCCTCGCGTTTTACTGAGCATTTTCCGCCAGCAATTGTGGTTAATCAACGCTCGACAAGAATGTAACGCAATTGTTAGACGATGTGTCTATTGCTTTCGATATAAGCCAGTTCTTGCCACACAAATAATGGGAAATTTGCCCACTGATCGCCTGCATGGCAACAGGCCTTTTTAAATCAGCTGCGTAGATTTCTGTTGCAACGAACTTCGTAAGTGCTGCGCGAATTATTTGGGAATTGGAACTGATAATCAACATGCATCGGGATGCTTTAGCGGCCTATGCTGAGCGCGGCATAACGTTCAGCTTTTTACCCCCCCCCCCCGCACTTTGCTTTTGGAGGTCTCTGGGAAGCGGCAGTCAAATCTGCCAAGGGACTGATGATCAAGGAATTGGAAACGCCGTGCTTGGCCTGAACAAATTACACACAATACAATGGTAGACGCAGAAGCAAAATTGAACTCTCGTCCGGTCATAGCTTTGAGCACCAACCCCAACGACGCGACGGCGAAGCTGTAACGCCAGCACATCTGTTGGTAGGCTCGGAACGCTGCCAGGCGTATCAACTCAAGTGACAAACGTAAGAGAATCTCCAAGTAAACTGTAACTTTAATAAGGACAAACTGTCAAGCTCTATTAGGAACGGTAATTTTTGCCATTCACAAAGGCTATATTCAACACAAAACTTTAACCTTAACCGAAATCTCATTGATTGGGACTCAAGCGCGATACTCATAAATATAAACAGATGTTTTCTTTAAGGTCGAAGGTAGTCAAAGTGTCAAAATCCGAACGTCAAACCTGTAAACTGCCAAACCTATGCCGATCGCCGTTTTCTCCTTGTCTTATTTTAGATTTGTTCATTTTGTATAACATCCTACTGCTCTTCTCCCAGCGTCAGGCATTCATCCTACCTCTGCAACCTCCAATTTATTTATTTATTTATTTATTTATAGTCAGCTAAGAGCAGCTGACATTAAAATGAATCAAAATTTAATTTAAATTAAAAATAGTTAAAATAATTAAATTAAGTAAAATATAGAATAATATATAAATCTGTAAATATATTTAAAAGTTAACGTTAAAGCTCTGGGAAATTCAATAAAAAATTGAGCAGTCCAACATTTGTTGCGAGGATTGGGAAAAACGCAGAAAAACCCAATCAGACCAGCATTAGATTAGTAATTAGTGGTTACGATTATATAAAGCAAAAAGGATCGATCTTTTTAGTACTGGAGTTGAGACCTCCAAGGAGACAAGAGAATAAAGTTTGTTATAGTCAGAACATATAACCCGAAATGGTTCATGAATTAAATAGTTTGTCAAGCAACGATCCAGGCTAAGGGGTAAAAAGTTACGTGAAGATCTAGTTGGGACATTAAATTTAATTCGACTCAAAAGAACTGATGAGTCGATTTCACCATTAAGTAGGTTAGTAATAAATAATACTCCATGCATAGTTCTACGGTTTAACAGTGAGGGAAGATTTATTAAAAGGAGTGTACGGATCATTAAACTCTTTCGACCACCGCTTGATGAAGCCAAGGACATTAATAGCCTTATTGACCATATACGAAATATGAGCGTCAAATTTTAATTTAGGATCAAGAATAATGCCTAAATCTTTAATTTCAAACACGCGGTCAAGTGGTGAAGCATCAAGCAAGTAGTGATCAGTATGAGGGGTACTTCTACAAAAAGACATGACTTTACATTTTGAACAATTTAAATTTAGTAAGTTAGTACGGCACCAGGCTGACAAAGCACACAAATCCGACTGTAGTAAATTACACAGGGAAGCGTCATCATAGGTGAAACATAGCTTTACATCATCAGCAAACATATACACAAAAGAGTTAGTAATAACAGCTGGGAGATCGTTAATAAACAACTTAAATAGCAAAGGACCAAGATGACTACCCTGGGGAACACCAGAGGTAACAAAAATAGGTTTAGATACAGACGATTTAAAAACAACTTTTTGTGTTTGGCCACACAAGTACTCCGAAAGCCACAATAATAGTTTTGATGGAAATCCAATAATATTTAATTTATGAAGCAACAGAGAATGACTTACAGAATCAAATGCCTTACTAAAATCGGTGTAAACAACGTCAGTTTGCATTTTTTCCTGAAACCCTTTGATAACAAGCGAAGTGAATTTAAGAAGGTTAGTGGTAGTAGATCTACGCCTAACAAAACCGTGTTGATAAGGCGATATAATCGAACTACATTCGTGTTGCAGTTGAGAACATATAATTTTTTCAAAGACTTTTGGTATGGCAGACAACTTGGATATGCCCCTATAATTTTTAACGTTTGATTTTGAAGAATTTTTATGGAGTGGAATTATAAAGGATTCCTTCCATATATCAGGGAACACGTTTGAATCAACAGACAAGTTAAATAATTTATTTAATGGCGCACAAAGAGAATCCGCGCAGTATCTAAGAGTACAACCTGGCACTCCATCAGGACCAGGCAAGTAACCAGGTTTAATAGAGTTAAATTCACTCAGGAGCGTAGACTCAGTAACTACTGGGACACATATGCAATTTGACGTTTGAACTTGAAAAGGATAATAATTACTACTACTATACATATTCGATGAGTATACTGATTGAAAATACTCAGCAAATAGATCGGCTACTGCCTGATCAGAACTTGCTTTTGTATCATCTAGGTATACTGAGGATGGCAAACAAGAAGTCTTACGTTTAGAGTTAACAAATTTATAAAACTGTTTAGGGTCACGTGAAAAGTTTAGTCTACAACGATTAAGATAATTATTATAGCAACGGAAATGAAACTAGATTTTGCTACTAAATACAAAGATAAATCTAAAGTAGTTCCCGATTTTTTAAATTTTTTATATGATCTTGTCTTTGCGTTTTTCAATTTCGATAGTTCTCTCGTAAACCAAGGTGGTTTATTATCACTTGAAGAAAAAGTGAGGGGAACACAAATATCCAAAAGCGAATTCAAGGTCCTATAAATATTGCTATGGCAGTTTCTATATCACTACAAGAATAAAGGCGCGACCAATTAGTATGTTGAAGAAGATAATTTAATTTAGTAAAGTTAGTTTTACGAAAGCAACGGGTTTTTAAAGTATTTTTAGATACTGAAATAGGGTTAAGAATTTCAATGGATAGTTCTAAGGTTGGATGGTAAGTATCTTCCGGAAGCACTAGAGGGGGTATTCTACTAGTATTACTGCAATCGGAGTCAGAAACAAATATTAAGTCCAACATTCTACCACTACAGTTATGCACCCTGTTAACTTGCGATAGGCCTAACTCCAGTAGGCCATCGATAAAATCATCAGAAGTGACTGGTAACACCGCCGAAGATGTGTCATTCACAGACCATGCAACATGTGGCAGATTAAAATCACCAACCACTATCAGATTATCCATATCTGTCAAAAATGACGAAACAAGTTGCAGGGCACTCAGATGGGATGAGTAAATGTTAATATCAGATTGAGGAGGAATATAAGAGCAAGTAACATAAAGTGAACGGCCGTTTAGTAATATTTTAACACATAAAAACTCTATGTCCGGAAGATGCTGAGAAAGAATCTGTTCAGAGGAAATACAGGAGTCAACAGCAATGAGAACACCACCCCCCTTGCGGGAAGTGCGATCGCATCTGTACAAGTTATATTTAGAAGGAAAAATGGAATAATCAGAAATATCAGGTTTTAACCAGGTTTCAGTGAGTGCAACTATTTGAGAATCAAAAGATAAGCTGTTAATATATAATTTAGCCAGTTTAGTTGTAAGGCCTCTAACATTTTGATAGGCCAAGCTAATTACTTCTGTTAGTTTTTTGCCGCCGAGGTGGAGGCAACAGGTTGGCTAACAGGCGGTGTGCTATTAATCCTTATACCATTATTGTTGTTAATTCGCCTATTTGTATACTCCTTAACGACAAGCTGCGGCGGCCAAAACTTTTCAGAGCAAATTGTCGAGAAAAGTTCAGGCGGTACACCCAACTTGAAAGAAGATATACTTCTGGCATGTTTAAATTTAAACTTTTCAACAACAACAAGTGGGGAATCGATTTGACTCTTTACATATGCTGCAACATCATCCGATGACGTATCGGATGCCAGCCTAGAAACAAAAACAAATTTATTGAGTGGTACAACAACCAGAGGCTTGTGAGCTCCAGTTGTACCTATATTCGGATTAATAGGCACACGAGCTGCTGAACCAGAGGGCTCATGCAAAGGTTCGGAAGATAAAGTGGCTAGGTTGATGATAGAATTTCTAGCAGGGGAGTTAAATAACATTAGTGAGTTAGCATTGGAACCAATTGAAGGATTAGTGTTAGGCACTAGAAGGTGTTTGGTTGGCAGAACAGGTGGGGCAATGAGTGGATTAGGACCCGAAGTCTTTTTACGCTTCGGAGATTCGGTAATCACCTTGCCATTTTTGAAGTTTAGCTCAAGCTCGTTGAACGACGCTTGCAGATTATTAAAAGCTACATGCATAGCTTTAAAGCCAGCATGAGTCTGCCTCATGAATTTGGTCGAATCTTTAACAGCTAAATTGCAGGGCTCGCAGTACCATTTAAGGCCTGTATCTGCGATTAAGCAGTCCCTGATTTTGGCAGTAAAGCCAGCACATTTCATGTGGATCGTGTTGTCACACAATCCACACAGAATAAAATCTTGGTTGGTGGTTCCAACCACTTTGCAATTGGTGCTACAGCATGCAAACATTTTCAAATTGTTTTAAGGTTTTATCTGGCAACTAATATGCTAGCACAAAACAAAGTAAGGCGACGGTAAGTATAAGTAAAACGTATCACTGCAAGAGCAATATAAAACAGTAAATATCAAATGAGCGCTTAAATGAGAGAGCGTAAGCGCGTAGGCAGATAGAACCGCAAGTGCGACGGATAATAGCGGATAAGAGCGGGAGAGCTGTAAAGCGAGAGCAAAAAAAAACTGACAAGCTGTTTGTTGTTAGTAATCACACAGAATATGCAAATATGCAAATGTAAATATATGTATGTAAGTATGTACGTATGTTTACTTTATGTTTTCTTTATGTTGAGACAGAGCAGTCTCAGTTAAACTGCAAATTAAAGTGAGTATAAACTCGGCAAACTCTTTTATGCAAACGTAAATATATACAACATATATTTGCAATCACTGCTAAAACTATTTACCAGATTAAACAGAGTAAAAACACCGTTCACAAACACAAGAGAACAATAAATAATCAAGAGCACGCAAAAACACGACCGTCACCAACGAAAGACAAGTTAATGTGTAAACATATGATTGGCACCATCTTAAGGACCCGCCAATAGTATTTAGTTTAAATCAAACACAACCGCTTTTTTTTCAAGAATATAATATGATAAGTGTCTTGAGGAACTCTTGAGTGCTAGAGGGTTAAATGACCTGCACGAAATAAGCAGTGCCTAAAGGGGCTACTCGCAACTTTAAAATTCTAGATTTTTTTTAAGATCAACTATCTGAGAATACATCCTTAAAATTTCAGTTGATCCGATCAAAACTGACTGACATGAATTCGTTGACGACTGAAATTTTAATTTTAAACGCGTTATTCTCGAAATGGCATTTCAAAATCGGTGACATCCACATTTTTGATGCATGGCTTTGGGGGATGTTACTAAATATATTGCCACGAAACTTTGAGGCTGTGGCTCTAAAAGAAGATATGAGGATTTTCGGAGTAAAAATTTTGTGGGTGGAGCGCTACACCTATCCCCCGATTTACACGGAAGATAGGTTCCAGACAAATCCGTGTAAAATTGAATCTTTGTTTTTATACTCGTTACCGAAGGTAAAGAGTATATTGGCTTTGTGCAATGTCCGTCATGGTGTCTGTCCGTCTGTATGAACGCCACTTTTTTCCACATCCTTCAATCTAGAGACTTGAAATTTTCCACTTCTCTTAATCTATGGGATAGTAACTTAAAGTGTCAAGATTGGGGTTCTACGAAAACTGGGAGGCTGGCAAATCGATAAATTCGATAGCTCAAAACCGATAAATTTACATATTTCGCACATCCTTACAGCTAGAACTACCAAATTTGGTGAACAGATAGCTACTAGCAACCCCCAAAACTTTGGAGCCACGCCCACCCATTTCTCCCCCAGCCCCCCGAATTTTTAGGTCAAAAAAGCCTATATCTCCCACAGTTTTTGAGCTATAGCCACCAAACTTGGTGCTAAGATAGGTGTTGATGACTTCCCAAAAACTGCATCAAAAATTTGTATGCCACGAACACCCATACCACCTCCAGCCCCCCTTTTCCCACTTTTAACAAACTTCGAGCTGGAGTCAGCAAATTTGGTATGAAGATAGCAATTGACATCCCACATAGATCTGCAGCAAAACTTTGGATGCCACGCCCATCCATTCCGCCCCCAGCCCCCCTTCCACACTTTTTACAAACTACGAGCTAGAGTCTCCAAATTTGGTATGAAGATAGCAATTGACATTCCACAAAGATCTGCATCAAAAATTTGGATGCTTTGGTCGTCATCACCTATCTTGGCACCAAATTTGGCTGCTCTAGCTAAAAAACTGTGGTAGATATAAGCTTTTTTTACTTAAATATGCGGGGGAGTTTCTGGTAGCTACCTTCTTACCAAATTTTGTAGTTCTAGTTGTAAGGATGTGCGAAATATGTGGATTTATCGGTTTTGAGTTATTGAATTTATCGATTTGCCAGCCCCCCAGTTATCGTAAAACCCCAATCTTGACACTTTATCCGTCCCGGCCGAATAAAAATAGTTGGAAAGTTTCAAGTCTCTAGCTTGAAGGGTGTGGAAAATAATTGCACACATACGGACGGACATACGGTCAGACACAACGACGGACACTGCACAAACCCAATATACTCTTTTCCTTCGGTAACGAGTATAATTTATTCAAATGGAACAAGTGTAAAACATATCCAGACTCTTTAAACTAGGTATAGTTTGCCCAAAAAATGGCGTGATGTCTTAGTGAACTTATTCTTAAAAATGAAAACTAAAATAGAAACGAAATATTTTTCAAAAGTACCTGCTGAAACTTAACAAATTCAGGTATGTTCGAAATTTATTCGCTATCACTTTGAGGAACTATCAGCTTTTTCTTCTTGATTGGTATAATATCACCGCCACCACTGGAACATTTCCCGTCGGGTTCTACGACCAGCTCAACAGTTGATGGATTTGGAAGATTGGACGAATGAGATTGAGCGGACTTCATGATGAAATCCGTAACCAACAGTTGCGTTGGTTTTTTGACTAAATCTTTATAAACTTCCTCATATTGACTAAAGCATCTGTAAATGAAGAGCCCGTTCAACATTCGTATCGACTTGCAGAAAATGGTTTCCTTATTTTCTTCCCAGCTGAAGACCTTAATTAATGGCTCTCGCCGTCAACGTTTCTGGTTTTGATTCATCCTCATTAGAATCTTCATTTAAATCTGTATTGTCGGCTTCTTCTTCATCCATTTCTTGACCAGCCATAATTTCCTCAATATCTGCCTGAGCAAAATCTTCAAAACCTTCTCTTCCTAGAGTATGAGCTAGTTCAACAATTTGGGAATACAATTCATTTTCTAATGACGCCATAACGCTTTCCAGCAAACATTGAGCGTTGATTGTTTGATGTGCGTGTAGGACAATCCAATATATTTGACGCAATCTAAGATAGTGCATTTTTTTCACCCGTTCATGAGAGTCAAAGATTCGTCTTATTCCAATTGTTCCAGAATGTACTTGAATGTTTGCTTGATGTTAATAGCTTTCAATGTCGAGATTACCCCTTGGTTAGACCAAGGTTGTAATAAGGAAGTTGTATTTTTTGTTAAAAAAAAAAAAAAACTTTTATAGTTTTGTGCTCCAAATCTGGCGGGTGACCTGGTGAATTATTGATTAATAGAAGGACCTTGAAGGGCAGTTCTTTCCTACTCAAATATCATCTAACATCGGGAATAAAGAAGTCGTGGCACCATTCGTTGAAAAGCACAGCAGTAACCCATGTTTTTTTGTTTACCATCCAATAAACAGGAAGGTTATTGATATTTATTCCTTTGAATGAACGTGGACGTTTAGACTGGTTGATAACCAATTGTTTCATAATATAGTCGCCTGAGGCATTGGAACAAAAAAGAACTGTTATTCGAGTTTTTGTTGCTTTAGGTCCACACGCACCTTTCACCTTTTATTTTAAGGCTATGTAAAGGTTATGTCTCTGCTTGAATCTTTCAAACCACCCATGGCTTGCGGAAAACGATACGTTTCCACCATCCGAAGAACTAGAAGATGTCTGTTTCTGGAGTCTTCTGTAAATGCTTAGAACCTTAATTTTAATAGCGTTAGTGTCAACTGGAATTCTTTTCTGAGTTTGGTCTTCAATCCAAATCAATAGGGCTTTCTCCATATTTTCCATTGTAGCAGCTCTTACGTAAGAGGTTGAGCTCGAACTGCTGCTAGCTCCAGCTGCGACACTTTTTCTAATGGAATCTTAATTTTTTCGCATTGTTCGTATCGTGGCCTCATTCATTGAAAAAATCTTGCAACATCAGCTACTCTTTCTCCAATACGTAGACGATCCAATATTTTAATTTTTGTTTCCA
This sequence comes from Scaptomyza montana, assembly GCA_018904305.1. NCBI lineage: Eukaryota > Metazoa > Arthropoda > Insecta > Diptera > Drosophilidae > Scaptomyza > Scaptomyza montana. Next base: position 492,454 of record JAEIGR010000030.1, read on the forward strand.
AAGATATAACTTTTCTTTTGGTTTCATTTTTCTTTGAAGTTTTTGGTGTTTGGAAGCTTGAATAATTATGTAATTTGAATCACAAACTAATAGGTTTCGAAAAAGATATTAAATCAATAATTTACCAGTTTAGGCAAATGAACTCGCGAAAACATAAGAAATTTGGTTTTTGCTTTAATTTTTCATCAAACGATCTTCCTTTTACATGACTTACACCAGAGAGTGTGAACTCAAACTCGTTTGTGATCATACAACTTCGAGTAGTGAGCGTTCGACACTCGTTTCAAACATTAACTCGGAGCGAACAATCAAGGCATAATAAACTAGGTAGCCTCACTTCCTCTCTTGCGTTGCCTAGTAGAAATGAGTACAAAAGAGAGCGAGAGAGAAATGAAATGTGCGTGCATGCATTATGCATGATGCATATACATACGTACTTATGTGTATGACATTTTTTTTAAGTAACTAAGGGCCAGTTTCTCAATGTCTGGTTAAAGTAAGAATTAGCTAACGACCAGATAAATTTAACGCTCGCGTTAAGCTAATTTGGTTTTTTCAATGTATAGTAAAGTTAAATCGATATGATACTATCGCATTGATGGTGCTGCCAGCCTTTTCGAGCAAAACAGCTGTTTTTGTTTGGTATTTTTTGTTTTGTGACTGCCAAAAGTTGCGTCTCCGGCAACATAGCATGATTCCTGTTTAAAATGTAAGATATGAATAATTTAAGCGCAACAGAAGTTGATTGTTTACCTTCCACTTTGGGAAGCCACTTGATCTCTAATTTGTTCAAGAATCATTTGGCATGTTGATTTTGTCAATCTGAATCTTTGCACAAATTTGGCTTCATCCAACTCAGTGAAATAGTTTACCCTTTGTCTAAAATTTCTAGAACTATAAACGCGCTGCTCCATTTCTTCAAATTGTGTTTCCATTGCGTGGATGTAAAAAATTCTTTGATGCGATGCCATTTTGCTTGAATAATAAAATGTAAACAATGCAAGTGTCAGCCACAGTCAGCTGTTTGCCTAACGATGATTTCATCGATATATATATCGGCACTTAACGAGAGAACAAATTTTAGCCGGCACTCAGGCCTCATGTTAGTTTTAATCACGAACAACCCTAACCAGACATTGATAAACTGGCCCTAAGACCAATATGATTGATTAAGGCCCAATATCTCAATGTTCGGTTAAATTTTCGTTTAGCTAACTGCCGCATTATTTTGCTGATCGAGTTAAAACAATTTGGTTTTCTCAAAGCCAAAATAACCTTTCATCGATAAGTAACTATCGCCTTAACAGCGTTGCCACATATATACACAGCGTTGCTATTTATAGCGAGCGGCTCAGCTGTTTTTTGTTTTTGTTTTGGTTGGTGACTGCCAAATTTTGCATATTTTAAATATATAAAATATAAAATTAAAATGAACACGCCTGAATGCAAACGGATTCATTACTATCTCCTCCTTAGCCAATAGTCCGATAGCGTGGGAAACTTTTTTCACTGCACGGCTAGCCGAAGAAACGTTGACTCCACAGAAATCACCAGCAGTGATGAGGAAGCTGCCGCTTGAATAAAAACGCAAAGCCACCAAAAGTTGGGTCTCCGGCAACATTGCATGATTCCTGTTTAAAATCCCACATATGATTAATTTGCGAGCAAAAGATTTTAATTGTTTACCTATTACTATGGCAAGCCAATTGATCTACAATCCTTGCAAGAATGATTTTGCATGTAGATTTTTTTAGCCTGAACCGCTGAACAAATTTGGCATCATCCAGATCAGTGAAATAGTTCACCCTATCCCTATAACTTCTCGAGTTATTAACTCTTGGCTCTGTTTCGTCAAATTGCGTCTCCATTGCATGAATATAAAAAACTCTGCTGTGCGATGCCATTTTTCTTTAATAACAAAATAAATATACAATTCAAGGGACAGCTGTTTGTTTTATCGATGATTCTTATCGATATATCGTGACTTCAACGCGCTTTAAATTTTAAACGAGACCCAGCCTTCCGGTTAGTTTGTTTCTCATATACTCCTAACCGAACATTGAGAGACTCAAATTCGACTAAACTTAGAATAAGTTGACTAACCGGACATTGAGATATTGGGCCTAAATGTAACAAAAGGAACGCATATTTTAATTAATATTTTTATATGTATGTTCGCAACTTTTTTCCACACCCTTCAAGCTAGAGACTTGAAACTTTCAAATTCTCTTTATCTATGAGATAGTAAATTAAAGTGTCAAGATTGTGGCTCTACGATAACTGGGGGGCTGGCAAATCGATAACTTCGATAACTCAAAAGCAATTGACATCCCACATAGATCTGCATTAAAAATTTGTATGCCACGCCCATCCATTCCACCCCCAGCCCCCTTCCACACTTTTTACAAACTACGAGCTAGAGTCTCCAAATTTTTTATGAAGATAGCAATTGACATTCCACAAAGATCTGCATCAAAAATTTGGATGCATTGGTAGTCATCACCTATCTTGGCACCAAATTTAGTTGCTCTAGCTCAAAAACTGTGGTAGATATAAGCTTTTTTTACTTAAATATGCGGGGGAGTTTCTGGTAGCTACCTTCTTACCAAATTTTGTAGTTCTAGTTGTAAGGATGTGCGAAATATGTGGATTTATCGGTTTTGAGTTATTGAATTTATCGATTTGCCAGCCCTCCAGTTATCGTAGAACCCAAATCTTGAGACTTTATCTGTCCCGGCCGGATAAAAATAGTTGGAAAGTTTCAAGTCTCTAAATTGAAGGGTGTGGAAAATAATTGCACACATACGGACGGACAGATGGTCAGACGGACATACGGTTAGACACAACGACGGACACTGCACAAACCCAATATACTCTTTTCCTTCGGTAACGAGTATAAAAAGCGCGCAAATAAGTCATTTATTTATTTATTTTTTTTTATTTATTTATTTGTTTATTGTCAACTATAATCAGCTGACATAAAATTCAAATTAATTAAAATTAAAATTAAATAAAAAATTGAAATTAAAATTATGTAAAATAAAATTATACATAAATCTGAAAGTAAGTTTAGGTAAAAAAATTTATAAAATTAACGTTAAATTAGTGGTCCAACATTTGTTGCGTGGATTGGGAAAAACCCAGAAAAACCCAATCAATGAAAGGAGTCTACTTTAATATGGGTGTAAGTCAACTCCAGGAACCCAGTTAAAACTTCTAAGGGCAAATAGAAGAAATTTCGTCTGCACAGACTCAATTCTATCCTGGTGAATCGTGTATTGTGGGGACCACACACAAGATCCATACTCCAGGATGGGACGAACTAGGGATGGTGGTGTACGGATCATTAAACTCTTTCGACCACCGCTTGATGAAGCCAAGGACATTAATGGCCTTATTGACCATATACGAAATATGAGCGTCAAACTTTAATTTAGGATCAAGAATAATACCTAAATCTTTAATTTCAAACACGCGGTCAAGTGGTGAAGCATCAAGCAAGTTGTGAGCAGTATGAGGGTTATTTCTACAAAAAGACATGACTTTACATTTTGAACAATTTAAATTGAGTAAGTTAAAACGACACCAGGCCGACAGCGCACACAAATCCGACTGTAGTAAGTTGCACAGAGAAGCATCATTGTAGGTGAAACATAGCTTTACATCATCAGCAAACATATAAACAAAAGAGTTAGTAATAGCAGCTGGAAGATCGTTAATAAACAAATTAAATAGCAAAGGTCCAAGGTGACTACCTTGGGGAACACCAGAGGTAACTAAAATAGGTTTAGATACAGACGATTTAAAAACAACTTTTTGTGTTCGGCCACACAAGTACTCCGAAAGCCACAATTAGAGTTTTGATGGAAATCAAATAATATTTAATTTTTGAAGCAACAGAGAATGACTAAAAGAGTCAAATGCCTTACTAAAATCGGTGTAAACAACGTCAGTTTGCATTTTTTTTCTGAAACCCTTTGATAACAAGCGAAGTGAATTCAAGAAGGTTAGTGGTAGTAGATCTACGCCTAACAAAACCGTGTTGATAAGGCGATATAATCGAACTACATTCGTGTTGCAGTTGCGAACAAATTTATTTAAGGGCTTACAAAGAGAATCCGCGCAGTATCTAAGAATACAACCTGGCACTCCATCAGGATCTGGCAAGTAGCCAGGTTTGATTGAGTTAAATTCACTCAGGAGCGTGGACTCAGTATTTACTGGGACATATATGCAATTTGACGTTTGAACTTGAAAAGGATAGGAATTACTACTACTATATAAATTCTATGAGTATACTGATTGAAAATACTCAGCAAATAGATCGGCTACTGCCTGATCAGAACTTGCTTTTGTATTATCAAGGTATACTGAGGAAGGCAAACAAGAAGACTTACGTTTAGAGTTAACAAATTTATAAAACTGTTTAGGGTCACGTGAAAAGTTTAGTCTACAACGATTAAGATAATTATTATAACAAGATGAGTTAACAGAAAGAAAACTATATTTTGCTACTAAATACGAAGATAAATATAAGTAGTTCCCGATTTTTTAAATTTTTTATAAGATCTTGTCTTTGCGTTTTTCAACCTCGATAGTTCCCTCGTAAACCAAGGTGGTTTATTAACACTTGAAGAACAAGTGAGGGGAACACAAATATCCAAAAGCGAATTCAAGGTCCTATAAAATATAGCAATGGCAGTTTCTATATCACTACAAGAATGTAGGCGAGACCAATTAGTATGTTGAAGAAGATAATTTAATTTAGTAAAGTTAGTTTTACGAAAGCAACGGGTTTTTAAAGTATTATTAGATACTGATATAGGGTTAAGAATTTCGATGGATAGTTCTAAGGTTGGATGGTAGGTATCTTCCGGAAGCACTAGAGGGGGTATTCTACTAGTATTACTGCAATCGGAGTCAGAAACAAATATTAAGTCCAACATTCTACCACTACAGTTATGCACCCTGTTAACTTGCGATAGGCCTAACTCCAGTAGGCCATCGATAAAATCATCAGAAGTGACTGGTAATACCGCCAAAGATGTGTCATTCACAGACCATACAACATGGGGCAGATTAAAATCACCAACCACTATCAGATTATCCATATCTGTCAACAATGATGAAGTAAGTTGCAGGGCACTCAGATGGGATGAGTAAATGTTAATATCAGAATGAATAAAGTGAACGGCCGTTTAGTAATATTTTAACACATAAAAATTCAATTTGCGGAAAATCATGAGAATGAATCTGTTCAGAGGAAATGAAAGAGTCAACAGCAATGAGAACACCACCCCCCTTCCGGGAAGTGCGATCGCATCTATATAAATTATATTTGGAAGGAAAAACGGAATCATCAGAAATATCGGGTTTTAGCCAGGCTTCTGTAAGTGCAACTATTTGTGATTTAAAGGATAGGCTGTTAACATAAAATTTAGAAAGTTTAGTGTTAAGGCCTCTAACATTTTGGTAGGCCAAGCTAATTACATATGTTAGTTTTTTGCCGACGACGTGGAGGCCACAGGGTGGCTAACAGGCTGTGCACTAGTAATCCTAATACCATTTTTATTAAAATTATCATTACGCCTATTCACATACTCTTTTACAACGAGCTGTGGTGGCCAAAACTTTTCAGAACAAATCGTCGTGAAAAGTTCGGGCGGAACACTCAACTTAAAAGAAGATATGCTTCGGGCATGTTTGAATTCAAATTTTTCCACCCTAATAAGTGGGGACTCGATAAAACTTTTAATGTAGGCACTAACATCATCCGATGAAGTAGCGGATGCTAGCCTAGACACGAAGATAAATTTGTTGATAGGCACAACAACAAGAGGCTTGGGAGTGCCGGCTGTACCTACAGTAGGATTACTAGGCACACAAGCTGTGGAATCAGAGGGCACTATTAAAGGATTGTTAGCTGTGGTCAAGTTATTAATAGGATTTCTAGCTGGCGAGTTAAAAACCATTAATGGGCTAGCAATAGGACCCGATGTGGGATTATTACTTGGCACCAGTAGTGGCTTGGTTGGCAGGACAGGTGGGACACTAGGTGGAAAAGGACCCGAAGTCTTTTTGCGCTTCGGAGATTCCGTCATGATCTTGCCGTTTTTAAAATTCGCCTCAAGCTCTTTGAAAGCCGTATGCAGATTATTAAACGCTTTGTTCATAGATACAAAGCTTAGGTGAGTCTGCCTTATGAATTGAGCAGTTTCCTTCTCAACCTCATTGCAGGACTCACAATACCATTTCAGACCAGAGTCAGCAACTAAGCAGTCCCTTATTTTGGCAGTAAAGCCAGCACATTTCATGTGGATCGTGTTGTCACACAATCTACATAAAATAAAGTCTTGGTTGGTTGTACCAACCGTTTTACAATTCTTGCTGCAGCAGGTAAACATATTGAAAAATGTAAACAATGATATAAGCAAATCGAAATGCTAAAACAAAACTATGAAGAGTGCAATAATATATGTATGTATTAACGTTTTAATGCAATGAGTACGTTGAAACGGTAAAAATAAAGAGAGCAAGAGAGCGTGAGCAGATTGAACCGCAATTACGTCGGATAAGAGCGGACGAAAGCGGGAGAGGACTGATGCTGAAAAGCGAGAGTAATAAAATTGACAAGCTATTTGTTGTAAGTAGACACAGAATAAGCAAATGCATATATATATACATACATATATATACATATATTGTATGTACGTATGTTTTCTTCAAGTAAGGCACTGCAGCGTCAGTTCAACTGCAAATTAAAGTGTGTAAAAACTTGGCAAAACTCTTTTTTGTAAAAGTAAATATGTACACGTATATTTGCAATCCCTGTTAGAATTGTTTGCCAGATTAAACAAATTTAAACACCTTTCACAAACACAAGAGAACAATAAATACTTGAGAGCACGTTAAAACACGACCGTCACCAACGAAAGACATCTTGTTATTGCATCAAAAATTTGGATGCTTTGGTCGTCATCACCTATCTTGGCACCAAATTTGGCTGCTCTAGCTAAAAAACTGTGGTAGATATAAGCTTTTTTTACTTAAATATGCGGGGGAGTTTCTGGTAGCTACCTTCTTACCAAATTTTGTAGTTCTAGTTGTAAGGATGTGCGAAATATGTGGATTTATCGGTTTTGAGTTATTGAATTTATCGATTTGCCAGCCCCCCAGTTATCGTAAAACCCCAATCTTGACACTTTATCCGTCCCGGCCGAATAAAAATAGTTGGAAAGTTTCAAGTCTCTAGCTTGAAGGGTGTGGAAAATAATTGCACTCATACGGACGGACATACGGTCAGACACAACGACGGACACTGCACAAACCCAATATACTCTTTTCCTTCGGTAACGAGTATAATTTATTCAAATGGAACAAGTGTAAAACATATCCAGACTCTTTAAACTAGGTATAGTTTGCCCAAAAAATGGCGTGATGTCTTAGTGAACTTATTCTTAAAAATGAAAACTAAAATAGAAACGAAATATTTTTCAAAAGTACCTGCTGAAACTTAACAAATTCAGGTATGTTCGAAATTTATTCGCTATCACTTTGAGGAACTATCAGCTTTTTCTTCTTGATTGGTATAATATCACCGCCACCTCTGGAACATTTCCCGTCGGGTTCCACGACCAGCTCAACAGTTGATGGATTTGGAAGATTGGACGAATGAGATTGAGCGGACTTCATGATGAAATCCGTAACCAACAGTTGCGTTGGTTTTTTGACTAAATCTTTATAAACTTCCTCATATTGACTAAAGCATCTGTAAATATCACGTTGGAAACGAAGAGTCCGTTCATCATTCGTATCGACTTGCAGAAAATGGTTTCCTAATTTTCTTCCCAGCTGAAGACCTTAATTAATGGCTCTCGCCGTCAACGTTTCTGGTTTTGATTCATCCTCATTAGAATTTTCATTTAAATCTGTATTGTCGGCTTCTTCTTCATCCATTTCATGACCAGCCATAATTTCCTCAATATCTGCCTGAAAATCTTCAAAACCTTTACCTCCTAGAGTATGAGCTAGTTCAGCGATTTGGGAATACAATTCATTTTCTAATGACGCCATTACGCTTTCCAGAAAACATTGAGCGTTGATTGTTTGATGTGCGTGTAGGACAATCTAATATATTTGACGCAATCTAAGATAGTGCATTTTTTTCACCCGTTCATGAGAGTCAAAGATTCGTCTTATTCCAATTGTTCCAGAATGTACTTGAATGTTTGCTTGATGTTAATAGCTTTCAATGTCGAGATTACCCCTTGGTCTAAAGGTTGTAATAAGGAAGTTGTATTTTTTGTTTAAAAAAAAAAAAAAAAAACTTTTATAGTTTTGTGCTCCAAATCTGGCGGGTGACCTGGTGAATTATTGATTAATAGAAGGACCTTGAAGGGCAGTTCTTTCCTACTCAAATATCATCTAACATCGGGAATAAAGAAGTCGTGGCACCATTCGTTGAAAAGCACAGCAGTAACCCATGCTTTTTTGTTTACCATCCAATAAACAGGAAGGTTATTGATATTTATTCCTTTGAATGAACGTGGACGTTTAGACTGGTTGATAACCAATTGTTTCATAATATAGTCGCCTGAGGCATTGGAACAAAAAAGAACTGTTATTCGAGTTTTTGTTGCTTTAGGTCCACACGCACCTTTCACCTTTTATTTTAAGGTTATGTAAAGGTTATGTCTCTGCTTGAATCTTTCAAACCACCCATGGCTTGCTTAAAACGATACGTTTCCACCATCCGAAGAACTAGAAGATGTCTGTTTCTGGAGTCTTCTGTAAATGCTTAGAACCTTAATTTTAATAGCGTTAGTGTCAACTGGAATTCTTTTCTGAGTTTGGTCTTCAATCCAAATCAATAGGGCTTTCTCCATATTTTCCATTGTAGCAGCTCTTACGTTTGAGGTTGAGCTCGAACTGCTGCTAGCTCCAGCTGCGACACTTTTTCTAATGGAATCTTAATTTTTTCGCATTGTTCGTATCGTGGCCTCATTCATTGAAAAAATCTTGCAACATCAGCTACTCTTTCTCCAATACGTAGACGATCCAATATTTCAATTTTTGTTTCCAAAGATATAACTTTTCTTTTGGTTTCATTTTTCTTTGAAGTTTTTGGTGTTTGGAAGCTTGAATAATTATGTAATTTGAATCACAAACTAATAGGTTTCGAAAAAGATATTAAATCAATAACTTACCAGTTTAGGCAAATGAACTCGCGAAAACATAAGAAATTTGGTTTTTGCTTTAATTTTTCATCAAACGATCTTCCTTTTACATGACTTACACCAGAGAGTGTGAACTCAAACTCGTTTGTGATCATACAACTTCGAGTAGTGAGCGTTCGACACTCGTTTCAAACATTAACTCGGAGCGAACAATCAAGGCATAATAAACTAGGTAGCCTCACTTCCTCTCTTGCGTTGCCTAGTAGAAATGAGTACAAAAGAGAGCGAGAGAGAAATGAAATGTGCGTGCATGCATTATGCATGATGCATATACATACGTACTTATGTGTATGACATTTTTTTCCAGTAACTAAGACCAATATGATTGATTAAATGTAACAAAATGAATGCATGTTTTAATTAATATTTTTATATCTATGTTCGCAACTTTTTTCCACACCTTTCAAGCTAGAGACTTGAAACTTTCCCATTCTCTTTATCTATGGGATAGTAAATTAAAGTGTCAAGATTGTGGCTCTACGATAACTGGGGAGCTGGCAAATCGATAACTTCGATAACTCAAAAGCAATTGACATCCCACATAGATCTGCATTAAAAATTTGTATGCCACGCCCATCCATTCCGCCCCCAGCCCCCCTTCCACACTTTTTACAAACTAAGAGCTAGAGTCACCAAATTTGGTATGAAGATAGCAATTGACATTCCACAAAGATCTGCATCAAAAATTTGGATGCTTTGGTCGTCATCACCTATCTTGACACCAAATTTGGTTGCTCTAGCTAAAAAACTGTGGTAGATATAAGCTTTTTTTACTTAAATATGCGGGGGAGTTTCTGGTAGCTACCTTCTTACCAAATTTGGTAGTTCTAGTTGTAAGGATGTGCGAAATATGTGGATTTATCGGTTTTGAGTTATTGAATTTACCGATTTGCCAGCCCCCCAGTTATCGTAGAGCCCCAATCTTGACACTTTATCTGCTCAGGCCGGATAAAAATAGTTGGAAATTTTCAAGTCTCTAGCTTGAAGGGTGTGGAAAATAATTGCAGACAAACGGACGGACAGACGGTCAGACGGTCATACGGTTAGAAACAACGACGGACGCTGCACAACCCCAATATACTCTTTTCCTTCGGTAACGAGTATAAAAAGCGCGCAAATAAGTCATTTATTCAAATGGAACAAGTGTAAAACATATCCAGACTCTTTAAACTAGGTATAGTTTGCCCAAAAAATGGCGTGATGTCTTAGTGAACTTATTCTTAAAAATGAAAACTAAAATAGAAACGAAATATTTTTCAAAAGTACCTGCTGAAACTTAACAAATTCAGGTATGTTCGAAATTTATTCGCTATCTCTTTAAGGAACTACCAGCTTTTTCTTCTTGATTGGCATAATGTCACCGCCACCACTGGAACATTTCCCGTCGGGTTCTACGACCAGCTCAACAGTTGATGGATTTGGAAGATTGGACGAATGAGATTGAGCGGACTTCATGATGAAATCCGTAACCAACAGTTGCGTTGGTTTTTTGACTAAATCTTTATAAACTTCCTCATATTGACTAAAGCATCTGTAAATATCACGTTGGAAACGAAGAGTCCGTTCATCATTCGTATCGACTTGCAGAAAATGGTTTCCTAATTTTCTTCCCAGCTGAAGACCTTAATTAATGGCTCTCGCCGTCAACGTTTCTGGTTTTGATTCATCCTCATTAGAATTTTCATTTAAATCTGTATTGTCGGCTTCTTCTTCATCCATTTCATGACCAGCCATAATTTCCTCAATATCTGCCTGAAAATCTTCAAAACCTTTACCTCCTAGAGTATGAGCTAGTTCAGCGATTTGGGAATACAATTCATTTTCTAATGACGCCATTACGCTTTCCAGAAAACATTGAGCGTTGATTGTTTGATGTGCGTGTAGGACAATCCAATATATTTGACGCAATCTAAGATAGTGCATTTTTTTCACCCGTTCATGAGAGTCAAAGATTCGTCTTATTCCAATTGTTCCAGAATGTACTTGAATGTTTGCTTGATGTTAATAGCTTTCAATGTCGAGATTACCCCTTGGTCTAAAGGTTGTAATAAGGAAGTTGTATTTTTTGTTTAAAAAAAAAAAAAAAACTTATATAGTTTTGTGCTCCAAATCTGGCGGGTGACCTGGTGAATTATCGATTAATAGAAGGACCTTGAAGGGCAGTTCTTTCCTTCTCAAATATCATTTAACATCTGGAATAAAGAAGTCGTGGCACCATTCGTTGAAAAGCACAGCAGTAACCCATGCTTTTTTGTTTACCATCCAATAAACAGGAAGGTTATTGATATTTATTCCTTTGAATGAACGTGGACGTTTAGACTGATTGATAACCAATTGTTTCATAATATAGTCGCCTGAGGCATTGGAACAAAAAAGAACTGTTATTCGAGTTTTGTTGCTTTAGGTCCACAAGCACCTTTCACCTTTCATTTTAAGGTTATGTAAAGGTTATTATTATTATTATGAAAAAGGAGGTTAGTGCATTGCGACCACCTGGGTCTATTGTGCCCTCATCCTAGTGTATGAGCTGCAGCTCCCCGTACAGTGCAATCGATCGCAGAAACGCGATGATGTCGCCTGGACGGAGAGCCCTCATCTCCTCAGTGTTTAGTGTGACCCGCCCGAGCTGAGATAATCTCAGCCGACCTTTGGCAGGGCACTCCTCTAGTAGGTGTTCTGGAGTTTCGTCCCCCTCCAGACAGAGCCTGCATGTAGCCTCGTTCCCTATGCGTATCCTATGTAGAAGAAGCCTGTGACAATCCGAAGAGAAACCTTGCTCAGCTTCAGACAGTCCTCAGTCCTCGTCTTGTTGTAGTTGCCTAAAAGCCTTTTACTCTGTCTCGCCCCCTGCAAACACAACCAGAAGTTCGCACTAGCGGACCAAAGGTCAGAGCGGCAGCTCTGCTCGATGACCCCAGGGCCCAGCCCACAGAAGGGTTCCGGCCCGCAGAAAGGAGTGCTTGCACCCTTCCTGGCCATTTGGTCTGCTACCTCATTACCCGGGATTCCCGCGTGCCCAGGGACCCAATATATGGTGACTCTATTATTAGTCCCCAACCTGTTTAATGTTTCTATACATTGCCAAACCAGCCTGGAAGCTATTTTATAAGCACCTAGTGCTTTTATAGCTGCCTGACTGTCTGAAAATATGGCTATGTCTCTACGATCGTATCCTCTGTCGATGTTGAAAACGGCACATCTCTCTATCGCGTGTATTTCCGCTTGGAAGATACTGGCGAACTTGCCAAGGGGTTTATGGTAATTGAGTCGAGATCCGCAGACTTCAGCCCCGGCCCCCTCCTCTGTAAGCGAACCGTCTGTGTACCACCTAATAGCATGTGTTTTCACATTATAGGTAGTTGACAGGTTGGTCCATTCTGCCTTATAGCTAAGCTCTATGCGCATTGCGCCCGAGATGCACGAGCATGCAAGCCTCTGGAGTTTATCCAGTTGCTTTCTCGCACCTTCCTAGTCCATGCGTCCAGCCCAGACCACTGCTCCGTAGCACACCATGGGCCTCACCATAGCAGTATACATCCACATCAGAATCTTAGGTGAAAGCACCCAGTTTTACCCCGCAAGAGTTCTGCAGCTCATCAGGGCTAAAGTGCCCTTCCGAACAGCGTGCTCCACCTGCTGTTTCCAGAGGAGTCTTTTATCTAGTATAGCCCCCAGATATTTGACCTCCGTGGACACTGGTATAATTGTACCTCCAATGACTATGGGTCTCATAGACTTAAGCTTGTACCGATTTGTGAAGGCGACAATCGTGGTCTTTGCTGGGTTGATGTTCAGCCCCACGTCCCTACACCAGTCCAGGCTTAGTCGAAGGCCCAGGGTGACTCTATCACATAATGGGCTCTCAAAATTACCTTTGCAGATTATGGTTATGTCATCGGCATAGCCTAGACATCGAAAGCCATTATCCGTAAGCTTAGCTAAGAGATCATCTACCACCAGACTCCAAAGGAGTGGTGATAGGACACCTCCTTGAGGACAGCCTCTGGTGGTTTGTGCTCTAATCGTCGAGTTGCTGACGGTTACTTCTGCTATGCGAGAGTCCAGGAGTTTGCCTAAGCAGGATGTGAGTCCTGATTCAACTCCTCTACTCTCAAGAGCTCTGACCACCACGTCATGCTCCGTGTTGTCAAAAGCACCTTCTATGTCCATAAAGGCGCAGAGTGCGACCTCTTTTGCTTTCACAGACTTCTGGAGAGTGTTCACTAGGTCAAGCAGAGCTGACTCCGTTGACATCCCTGCCCTATACGCATGCTGATGTGCATGTAGTGGCTCCAGGGCAATGCTCCCACGGAAGATTCTGATTAGAAATACTAAGAGAGGGTCTATACCCTTCTATAAGAGGATGGGAAGGATGCCATCCACCCACGGGGTCTTATAGGGACTGAGTGATCCGATGGCTCACCTGATCCTATGCTCAGTTACAATTTCTGCAGCTAATCTCCACTCGGGTCTCCTCCCAGAGGTCTGTACGTAGCTGCTATCACTATCTGAAATGGTCCTACAAAGCGGGAAATGAGTTTGTAAGAGAAGTTCAGCCTTCTCTACCTCATTGTCCGTGAAAGTCCCATCCTGTCTCTTAAGGCAAAGTTCCGAGAGCACTTGGAGCGTGGCCTGCTCTAGAGTGGAACAAAACTTCCTGAAATGATCCCGTTTGCTATTGCGTATCTCCTTGTTATACTCAGTAAGCTTCCTGGTATAACAATCCCATTTGTCATTACTTTTTTTAGCTGCGTTAAACAGTTTCCTGACCTCCACTCGAAGTAGTCCTAGCTTCTTATTCCACCATGGATTATCCGTGCTGGATTTAATGCTCTTAATAGGACAGCTTGAATGATAAGCATCCAAGATAGTCTTGCCCACGTCTATAGATAGCTGCTCAATCTCTTCCCGTGAGGAAGCTCTTTTACTGTAGTTTAGTCTGCTCAGATTTAACCCCAGACAGGACCGATATTGTCGCCAATCAGTCTGTCGAGGATTTCTGATGTCCTTACTAAAACTTAGGTTACTACAAATGTCGAATAGGATAATCCTATGGTCCGACAATGATGGTTCAGTAGAGACTCTCCAGTTGCGAACCAACCTGGAGCCTCCGTCATTGCCAAAGGTGATATCTAGCACCTCGGCCCTGCTTTTGGTTACAAACGTAGGTTCTGCCCCCACGTTGAAAACAGTGAGATCCTTAACTAGTAGAAAATCAAGTAAACACTCACCTCTGCTGTTTGTATCTGTGCTGCCTCACGTGATGCTATGTGCGTTGGCATCGCACCCCAGCAGCAATGGCAGCTTCTTGCAGCTGCAGTAGTCCACTAGAGCCTGAACCTCTAATGGAGGAGCCTCCGCCTCATCTCCCGGGAAGTACGCCGACGCCACCACGATTCTTCCACGCTCTCCAGTGATCAGCACTGCTACTAAATCTTTGGTGAGAAAGTTAGAAAGACATAGAAAGTTAGTATTCTTCCGTACCAAGATACAAGCTCTTGGCGATGCCTCTCTCACATCCGCAATTACTCTTGCACTTACGTGGTTTAGGCCGCAGATCCTGCCTCTGACGACCCATGGCTCCTGGATGAGCACCAGCCCCAGGTCCAACCTGGTGACCAACCTGCCGATGACAGCCGAAGCTGCCCTCGCATGATGCAGGTTTATCTGTGAAACGCTGGTGGTCTCCATCCCTAGAGCTCTTCTTCACCCTCCGAGAGCGTCAGATCTGCCTCTGACTGCGCCCCGGTGGGTGTCCGCTCATCATCGGATGGCCCATCCTCACTGGTGATGTCACCATTTCCGCGGACGTTGAGTCTGGACAGGTCCAGACCCTGGAGGGACACCGAGTCTAGCTCGGCCTCCATTACCGCCAACGCCTCTGCTTCCGCTGCTCCATCTAGCGGACACTCATGCGTCGCTTCGGCTGAGGCTGCTGAGGTGCCAGGCACATCGTCAGCTTTCGCCTCCGCATCAGCCGCCGTCGCTTCCTCCTTCTTCACATGAAGCTTGCATTTGAGCTGCCCAAAGCGGAAGCTCAACAGCATGCCCCGGTTCTTTAGGAGAGCAAGTGCGTCATCCTCCACGCCTAGCGTCAGGATCTTGCCTCCCTCAGCGTCCTTCCACCTGAGCAGCTTCCAGTTATCAGTGCTGAGCCCTCTGTTCTGCTCCGTGAGCAACCCAAAGGACTTTGCCACCGGCTCGCCAGCCGTCCGTGGCAGCCAGACGGTCACGATGTTGGGCATCGGGATCTCGTCCTTTGGGCAGGTGCAGAGCTGATGCTAGGGACCTTAAGCTCTAGCCACTTCTTGGTCTCATCATCCATACATTCCACCAGTACCAGGCCTGTGCGAAAGTGGATGCCGTTGAAATTCAGGCTTGCAGTCCAGCCCTTCCTCATCTCCTCGACGAGGGCCAGTTCCACCGCCGTCAGCTCCTCTTTGGACAGAAGCCTCTTCGGGTGCTCGCTCGCCATTATAGCCAAGATTGTGCCCTTGGCTACGCTGGCGTACGAGGCTGCCTTCGGATGCTTCGTGTCCCATGAGGTTCCAGCGCCCTCAGGAGCCGCGTTGCCCTTGCGCTTTGGTTTCTTATTGGCGTCATTGGGGGCCTCAGCAGGCGATGTTTGTTGCCATTGCCGCTTCTTCCCCACGCCAGCTTCCTCTCCCTTCCTCTCGCCTGGAGACACGGTCGGGGCCCGATGCTCCAGCGCTCTCCTGCGCGCCTCCTCCGGCCTCAAGCCACGACCCAGGTACCGAAGATACCATTTGCGGCCGGCTCCGCTTAGGCCATGCCTTAGCGGGTCACCAGCCCCACCGGGTTGGCCTGGTGCCGGGATGGGCGGCATCTGCTTTCGCTTCTGCAGACCAGAAGAGGGTGTTGCAGTGTCTTTCCCGCCGACATTGCTTGTGTGCGGGACAGCCACTGGGGCAGTGTCGGGCATTGCGCTCCCACCCCCTACGTTCGTCCGTTTGGTGTCCCCACTGTCCACCACTCACGGCTTGAAAGCCTCTGCACTTCTGGAGGTGCTTTGCTTCGGGGACGAGCCCTTTGGCTTGGCAACACTCCTCGAGTGGGGGGTCTGGCCGCCGCGCGGTGTCAGCTTGCCACCCAAGTCCAGAGCCGCCTCTTCCATCCGCTCTGCTAGCTGTGTAGCGGTTAAGCCCCGCATATCATTAAAAAGTTTACTGTTTTCCATATTTTAGGTCCCACGAGTGTGGGGGAAAGTAGTACCGGCGTGTCATAGCCCCCATTAACACGCCGGGGCCAGGTATACTCACCGAGGCGGCCAGGTATCGGTGAGGCTCCGTTCTATTACAGTCGGTAGCCCCTGACTGCAAACCAACCAATGGGCACGGACCACGTAACATCCTGGCTAAGGGGAGTGAAGAGGCACCCTTGCCTAAGGAAGTCACCACTGCCCATGTGAGATGTGGGGGATAGGAAATGGGTAGGATCTTGTGTAGGAATTGGGTGTGTGTGAGACTATGTTTTAAAGACGGTCAGACAAGCGCCTTGTCGGTCCCACTAACGGTGTGGTACCCGCTGTTGTCCGGGACTCCTTATTACGACAAG
The DNA here is from genome assembly GCA_018904305.1 of Scaptomyza montana. Classification (NCBI taxonomy): domain Eukaryota; kingdom Metazoa; phylum Arthropoda; class Insecta; order Diptera; family Drosophilidae; genus Scaptomyza; species Scaptomyza montana. The sequence continues at coordinate 509,265 of JAEIGR010000030.1, forward strand.
TCGCTATTCGCAGCTAACCTCCACTGGAGGCCTTGCGCTATCCGCAACCTGCGACCCGTCCGGTGGCTTCAGCTAGCCCACCTCAGAACCATCTCACAAAGTTCGTTGGTACCAGATGTAAAGGTTATGTCTCTGCTTGAATCTTTCAAACCACCCATGGCTTGCGGAAAACGATACGTTTCTACCATCCGAAGAACTAGAAGATGTCTGTTTCTGGAGTCTTCTGTAAATGCTTAGAGCCTTAATTTTAATAGCGTTAGTGTCAACTGGAATTCTGGAATAGGGCTTTCTCCGTATTTTCCATTGTAGCAGCTCTTACGTATGAGGTTGAGCTCGAACTGCTGCTAGCTCCAGCTGCGACACTTTTTCTAATGGAATCTTCATTTTTTCGCATTGTTCGTATCGTGGCCTCATTCATTGAAAAAAATCTTGCAACATCAGCTACTCTTTCTCCAATACGTAGACGATCCAATATTTCAATTTTTGTTTCCAAAGATATAACTTTTCTTTTGGTTTCATTTTTCTTTGAAGTTTTTGGTGTTTGGAAGCTTGAATAATTATGTAATTTGAATCACAAACTAATAGGTTTCGATATTAAATCAATAACTTACCAGTTTAGGCAAATGAACTCGCGAAAACATAAGAAATTTGGTTTTTGCTTTAATTTTTCATCAAACGATCTTCCTTTTACATGACTTACACCAGAGAGTGTGAACTCAAACTCGTTTGTGATCATACAACTTCGAGTAGTGAGCGTTCGACACTCGTTTCAAACATTAACTCGGAGCGAACAATCAAGGCATAATAAACTAGGTAGCCTCACTTCCTCTCTTGCGTTGCCTAGTAGAAATGAGTACAAAAGAGAGCGAGAGAGAAATTAAATGTGCGTGCATGCATTATGCATGATGCATATACTTACATACTTATGTGTATGATTTTTTTTCCAGTAACTAAGACCAATATGATTGATTAAATGTAACAAAAGGAATGCATATTTTAATTAATATTTTTATATGTATGTTCGCAACTTTTTCCACACCCTTCAAACTAGAGACTTGAAACTTTCCAATTCTTAATAATAACTGGGGGGCTGGCAAATCGATAACTTCGATAACTCAAAACCGATAAATCCACATAATTCGCACATCTTTTCAGCTAGAACTACCAAATTTGGTGAGAATATACCTACTAGCAATCCCCAAAAAACTCAAAAATTTTGGAGCCACGCCAACCCATTCCGCTCCAGCCCCCCCTCCCCGCATTTTAAAGTCAAAAAAGCTTATATCTCTTACAGTTTTTGAGCTATAGCCACCAAATTCGGTGCCAAGATAGGTGATGATGACCCCCCCAAAAACTGCTTGAAAAGTTTGGATGCCACGCCCACCAATACTGCCCTAGCCACCCCCATCCATCCCAACGCTTCGTCAAATACGGGAATGCGTGTATCTTCCAGAGTTGTGGAGCTAGAGCCATCAAATTTGGTAGGAAGATAGCTGGTAATGCCCCAAAGAAGAGCATCAAAGTTTTGGAGCTACGCCCACCCATTTCACCTCCAGCCCCCGCATTTTGAAATCAGAAAACCCTATATCTCCCACAGTTTTTGAGCTATAGCCACCAAATTTGGTGCCAAGATAAGTGATGATGACCCCCCAAAAATTTCATCAAAGTTTGGATGCCACGCCCACCAATACTGCCCTAGCCGCCCCCATCCGCCCCAACGCTTCGTCAAAAACGGGAATGCGTGTATTCTCCAGAGTTGTGGAGCTAGAGCCACCAAATTTGGTAGGAAGATAGCTGGTAATGCCCCAAAGAAGTGCATCAAAGTTTTGGAGCCACGCCCACCCATTTCACCCCCCTTTCCACACCTTTTACAAACTTTAAGCTGGAGTCACCAAATTTGGTATGAAGATAGCAATTGACATTCCGCAGAGGTCTGCATCAAAAATATGGATGCCACGCCCGCCCATACCACCCCCAGCCCCCCTTTCCGCACTTTTAACAAACTTCGAGCTAGAGTCAGCAAAGTTGGAATGAAGATAGCAATTGACATCCCACATATGTAGATCTGCAGCAAATATTTGGATGCCACGCCTACCCATACCGCCCACAGCCCCCCCCCCCGCCTTTCCCCACCTTTTACAAACTTTGAGCTAGGGTCACCAAATTTGGAAGGAAGATAGCTGGTGGCATCCCCATCTGCATCGGAGAATCTTTAAGGCAACGTACACACCTGCCGCATCCGTACCCCTTAGCAATCAGGCCTCTCTTTAGCGGTTTTGATACTAGTAACGAGTATACCGCAGTCGGTTGCGTCCGACTGCAACGTTTCCACTTGTTTATTTTTTCCTTTGTTGTTTTATTTATTTGTTCAAATAATTTATCCTAAAATATATTTTTGTTCATAAAAATAATACTTTAGTTTTGATTTTTTTCACATCTCTTATTACATAAAAAGTAATTTGGCGGCATAACGAAAATCTCGTACATAAGCGCAGAGCAGAACACACAAAAAATTTATGCGTGGAGATGCTTCGCTCACAACGCTCGGCTCGAGACTGAACCACTAGGTCAAGATATATTTAACAAGGTAGCCGCACTCGCTCTCTCGTTCGCCTTAAAGAAGATCGAATGAGAGCGAGAGAGTAACGAATTTCACAAGGCAAATCGCAAAAAATTCGTCCGCGGAGATACGTCACTCACAACTTTCGACACAAGACTGAAATAAAGGGCGAAAGTAATACCCAATTCACACTAGGGCACATCACGGGGAACGATGAGAAGATGTGCAATTCGTGTTCACATTGCAACATCTATCATCCAAAATCAAGCGTCTTCTTCTGCATTTGCAAAAATGACGCGTATTTCAGGACTAACAATTAAAAACAAAAAATTAATTAAATAATTAAAAAAATACCAATACCATTTTCATATTTTTCACTTTTTATTTTAATATACAAGGCTAAGTTTTATCAGTTTTAAAGGCTGGCTTCTTCTAGAAACTTACAATACTAACATTACTAACTAACTTATTTATTTTTGTTTTCCATTAACTCATACATTCGGTTTTGGAACGCAATGCTGTTTTGCGTAAATTTTTCAATGCTTTCTGGTATATTTTTTTTTTTTTTTTTTGCCTACCATTGCGTTCCCTTAGCAGTTGAATTATTTACTGCTTATCCTGTTTCTGCAGCTTTGCAGGTATCGCCTCATCCAAAGGTTGCATGTCTTAGGGGTCGGGCTCAATAACATTTCTTATCGTCGACCTGCACGTTGTAAATGGCAATAACTTGAAAACATTATACCTATATTTGCGTGCCAAGTTGTCAATTTTTGCGCGGACGTCAGTCGACTGGATGCTGCTATCCAGCGCCTGCAACTTCTCAGCCATCTCCTGGTAGACGTGTGTTTTTTTCCGTTCCACGCAAATCTTCAATGTTTTCCAGCCACAAGTCTACCAGGATTGCCTCCTTTTCGGGCGGCAAAAGTTTCCTGTTTGCTATGTTTTTTCTTACTAAAAATTACTTACATTTTCGTTGTGAATGAAAATTTTTTAAGGGGTGGAATCAAAAACATCGAAACTAACTAAATAAAAACACTTGGAACAGGAACATTTCCAGAGGATGTTGGAATATTTTGAGAAAATTTGGCACGGGTACCTACGTAACATCATTGGTGTTAGATGTTAAGCGACAAAAAAAGTGCGACTCTCTTGTTAAGGCTCAGTTACCCGAACTTAACTTGACTTGAACTTAACTTGACTTGAACTAAACTTGAACGTGAAATTCTAGCAATTACCTGAATTAACAAAACGTGAACTTAACTTGAACCTGAACGTGAACGTGAATGCGACCATGCGCTTGAACTTATCGAACAGCTGTTTGTCATTGTTTTGATATTATCAGATTTAAGCGGGTTTTATAGAACAAAAAATAAATAATTTATATAAAAAATAATAATAAAATAAAATAAAATAAAAATTAGCCTATGCTCATCCATTTCAGCTGCTCATCAATCAGCTGTTTGAACTGGAACATGAACGTAACTTGAACTTAAAGTGAACTAACTTGAACTTGGACTTGAAATTCTGTTTTCTGCAGGTTGTTAAGTTACGTCAAGTCAATTCAAGTCATGTTAAGTTGAGGGTAACCAGCAAGCAGTGTTTTTCGTTAAGTAGAATAGATCAGCTGTTTCTTAAGTTGAAGGTCAAGTCAAGTTAAGTTCGGGTAACTGAGCCTTTAAGTATACCTTGCACTAGGCAACAGTCAAAGAGGGCGACGGACTGAGTGAGGCTACCCAAGTAATACTTACCAGGTTAGTCGCACTCTTTATGTCGCCCTCTTCCTTTCACCCTTTATTTTAGTCTCGTATCGAACGCAGTGAGCGACGAATCTCTGCGGACGAATTTTTTGCTTTCTTTCATTCCTATTTAAGGTGAACAAGAGAGAGAGTGCGGCTACCCTGTTAAATATATCTTGACGCTACCTTGGTTTTAATCACATCAGCCAAACAAACGAGTTGTGCCTAATTGCCTATTTCCACTGCTCAGTTATTAATTTACCAGGGAGTTAACAGTAACTGAGGTTCAGTTTGCATGTACTCTCCCATAAGGAATTAACTGAAGTAAAACTGACCGTAAATGTCAACAGAAGAATAAATGAACACTTGTTCGATAAAACATCGCGATGTTTCATCGAAAAAGTCACAAAACAGCTGATTGAACGTTGAAAAGGTAAGCGCAATTTTGTATTATATTTTTAAAATAATTAATATACTTCGTTTTTAGATGGATTCGCAATCCTTCCAGATTTTAAGCCAGCGATTCCGGCCACTTCCGCTAAAGCCAAGCAGAAGCGCCAACGTTCCGTTGAGGAGACGGCCCCGCAAGCCAAGCGGATCAGGCCACCCCCGCGTCCGCGGATGGCATCAGGGCAACATCAAAGCCATTGCCTGCGCGGATGAAAAATCCGCAGAGCTTTACAAAAAAGCTGTTGCCCTCCTGGGAGAGATATATCCTGGTGCGAAGCTAGATGCCGTTGACTGGAAGGATGTGCCCAGTCGACCATGAGCCAGAGTTTGGGTTTCCGCCAAGCCCGAGGAACCCGAAAAGATCCTCAAACTCCTTCAGATGAGTAACCCTGACCTGGTTACGCAAGACTGGAGAATCGCCAAGGTCGAGGCGCCAGAAGGCAACAATCGGAAGGTGATCCTAGTCTTAAATGACGAGTCAGCCGAGGCCCTAATCGCTACCAACAGGTCGGCCCACTACGGCTTCAAGCCGATAGTAATATGGGTCTACCGTTCGGATGCGGCTAGCAAGCCTTCAGCTGAGGATGACTCATTGGTGGCGCATGACGTCGCAGCCTCGTGCGAGCAGCCAACTGTGGAGGCCGTCGCAGGCGATACCCCAGCCCAGTGACCGAAAGTGACACAACGGCCGAAGCTAAGGCAGGTGATGCCCAGGCAGGCCACCAGTCGGAAGGATCCGACCTAGTCGAAGACATGGCCAACATGATTAACCTCGAAGACGACACGGACGAAGAGGCAAATCTGACAGTGGTGGAGTTGAAGCCTGAAGATGTCTCTGAGACCCTTCAGATCAACCTCCACCACTGTAAGGCGGCTGCAGCCGCTCTATTGCTCCGCATGAGCCAATGCGGAGCAGATGTTGTCCTCATTCAGGAACCTTGGGTTTGCGGCGGCAAGGTTTCTGGACTGGGGACTAAGGACTACAAGCTAATTGAAGCCCGAAAAGAAGATAAAGTCTGCACCTGCATACTGGCCAGAAAACAACTAGACATTTTTCTGCTCCCCAATTTCAGCAATGTTGACAACACTGCTGCGTGCCTAGAGCTGAAGTCGGCACAGGTCAGGCTTAGCTCAGCCTACATGGCCCACGACCACCAAGGGCCACTGCCACACACACTGCTACGGGTGCTAATCGTCGACTGCGAAGCGACAGACACCGAGCTCATCATAGGATGCGACGCCAACGCTCACCACCATCAGTGGTACGGATATTAATGAACGGGGTGAGTTAATCTTTGATTATATCCTCTCGACCAGTCTAAATATTTGAAATATAGGAAACGACCCTACCTTTATTACAAGAATAGGGAAGAGGTCCTAGACTTAACGCTAGCCACAGCCTCCCTTCACCAAAGACTTAAGAGATGGAGAGTGCTAGATGATCATTCTTTCTCTGATCATAGATGCATCGACATAGTTTTCACTCTCGAAATCCCCAAGCCTAAATGGTGTAGAAACGTTAAACGAACCAACTGGACCACTTTCAAAGAATGTCTCGCAAGACTTATCCCTGAGCATCCCCCAGCGGGACTCCCTTCCTCCGAGCACACAGAGTTGCTCACAAACAAGCTCACGGAGGCATGCAAGTCCGCCCTAAACAAGTCATGCCCCCAGAACAAACCAAGAGGGAAATCAAAACCACCGTGGTGGTCCCCACAAATAGATGAGCTGCGAAAAATTTCGAGGAAGCTCTTTAATAAAGCAAGGTTCAGGGGAGACGACTAATCATGGAGTCTCTATAAAGCCAGCCTTACCTTCTATAACAAGAAACTTTGGACAAGGTAAACGCTCCACTTGGCAAAATTTCTGCTCCACAATTGAGAGTACTGCAGAAGCCGCAAGGCTCAGGAAAGTTCTCTCCAGCACCCAGGCACCCGTGGGCTTACTCAAAAACCCGATGACTCTTGGACAACAACCAGTCTATAGTCACTGGAACTTTTGGTGGAGGCCCACTTTCCCGTATCCTCAAGCACAAAACCACCATCCTTCATCTCCAGAGAATTCCAGGAGCAAGACTCCACTGACCTTTTCTCGAGAGAAAGTTTCCAAAGTTTCTCGCCCCTTAAATCCCCTGGGCCGGACGAAATTATCCCAGCCTAACTGCAGTATGCAGAGGATATTGCCATAAACTGGCTACAGAACATTTTCTCAGATATCCTGAAGACAGGTTCGATCCCTAAGCCATGGTTCGAATCCAAAGTAGTCTTCATTCCGAAGGCCGGCAAAGCCTCACACCCAACCCCAAAGGATTTTCGTCCTGTCAGTCTAACATCCTTTCTACTCAAGACACTAGAAAGGGTGCTGGGTATACACATCAGAGACTCGATCACGACTGATCACTTTTCCCAAGCACAGCATGCTTACCAAAAAGGCAAATCTACTGAAACAGCGCTCCATGCTGTTATCTCGACTGTAGAAAAGTCACTCCACCACAAGGAGTACTGTCTGATAGCCTGCCTTGACATTGATCAACTGCTCAAGTGCAGGATCGTCAGGGCCATATTGGGGTCTTCGAACATTTTCAGATCCGTTAATAGAGGCACCCCGCAAGGAGGTGTTCTCTCCCCTCTCCTTTGGAACGTGGCTGTAAACAGCTTGCTGCGCTTCTTAGAGGGAGGGGCTGTAGGGTGATTGCTTATGCGGATGACGTTTCAATAGCCTTCTCGGGCAAATACGCCCAAAGTTTGTGCGAGCGTATACCACTGCACTTCAAACACTGTCCTCATGGGCCACATCAAAGGGACTTGGGCTAAACCCAGCTAAAACTGACTTAGTCTTCTCCACTAGGAAGTATAAGATCCCTCCCCTCAGACCACCAACCGTACATGGGGTGGAACTTGCCTTCAGTAAATCCGCCAAATACTTATGGCTCACTCTAGATAGCAAACTAGACTGGAACCTTAACACTGAAGAACGATTGCACTTCGAACTCGAAGCTAACAAAAGATGGCAGCTTACCATCGCCACGGGCAAGATTGCTAGGCAAACCTGGCCAACGCGCTGCAAGAAGCGCTCTTCAGGCCTAATCCACCTAAGCAGATTAGGCTGTGCCCCGTAATTAGAGCCATTACGGGACACTGGCTAGTGGGGACTTACGCAGCGAGACTTCTAGCCCCTTCCAACGATTTCTGCAGAAGCTGTCGGGACGAGGAGGAAGAGGAAACAGTTTCCCACCTTTTCTGCGACTGTCCGGTACTCTGCAAAAACAGAAATCGCTATCTTGGCTCCTTCTTTCTGTCGGATCTCTCACAACTAGCGGATATCAACCCGAAAAATATCCGGTCTTTCATTGAAGCCTCGGGCTGGGTCTTTGGATTAAGTCACAAAACGCAGCACCACAACGGGTTAATACATGGCCTATGTGAGTGGGGGGCATTTTGAGTCTCTCACTACCGCTCTTACCTAACCTAACCTAGATAGATTCGCGAAAAAAATATGTAACTTGGGAGCAAAGAGTGTAAAACTTGTTTATGGAGTTGTTGGATGAGAACTTTATTGCGCCCAGGGCAATGCAGAGAAAATCCCAAATATATGCAAAAATGGCGGAGTAGTTGAAGAAGGCGGGTATGCAATATGTGGATGGCGCGACAGTTCGCTATAAAGTTGAAAACTTAACGCGCAAGTATAAGTAAGATATATAGAAAACTGCGTATAGTATGTCCAAAAGCTAATTATAGTTGTTTCCTTCTAGACAAGAAATGAAAGATCAGGAACCGTCTAGTGGTGCCTCGAAGTGGCAGCCATTTGATAAGGTGCATCGCATATTGCAGAGCGCTCATCGCCGGCAATTGGGGAGCAACCAGCAAAGCGGCGAAGAACGGCAAGCGGTTCCGTCACGCCAATAGAGGAAGCTTAACAAGCTTCCATAGCAACTCAGGAGGTGTTCTTTGGCAGAATGGAAAAACTCTTGCTGAAATGAGTAGTTCCATGCAGGAAACATTGTCATTTTCACATCTCATTACATAATTTCATATTATTTTATGGTTGTCTTTTCGAATTTGGCGTCTATAGTTTTCATTCTGATTACAGTATCATCGGCACAGTCATTTTTACCTTTTTGAGTAGATACTTAAGAGAATATTACTTTTACATTTATATTGATTGCCCATCAGTCGCTGACATCTAATTAAGAGCCTTTTTTCTGAGAAAACTAACTTCAAGTCATAATGCAAAATTGATTTGTTAGAAAATCTTTTTTATTGAGATTTTGATTCCTCCAGGGTATAGTACAGTGGCACCTCCAAATGTATTTCATTTTGCATATTGTTTAATGATTACAAAGTATAAAATATATTTGCATATGTTCTAATAATATTACACCGTATCTTGTATATTTACAATTGTTCTTTAAGCACATGGAATTTACAATTTAGTTTTGTACATAAATACAGTATATTATTATAATATATTTAAATTATATTGATAAATTTAATATTAAATACAATTTATATTATTTAAAAAAACCTATGCTTTTGATTTAAAATGCGCGTTCTGGGAGACGACATTTATTCTTTTTATAAAAAAAATTTATATACATTTTTATGATGCATTGTTTAACGGTTTTGTACAAAATCGAATTTTATTTGAAATACAATTAAGTAGGTTATTTTAATGAGATAAAAGTATTGTAAAAGAGTAAAAAATTTAAACATAATTTTTATCTAATATATAAATTTAGTTCAGAACTGTTACGTGCTGGAACTCAAACAGGTACAAATATTAACACCGCTCGCGATTATTGTAAGCTTGAACCTTGGCCACCGTGCAGTTAAGAGCCGCCTGTATGTCACTAAAAACAGGCACTCCCTGTCGTTTTGCCAAATCAATGAGATACGAGCGACCACGGTTGTAATCCTTTATTGCCGCAACGGTCAGCTGAAAAGAATTAGAACAAGTAATTATAATTTGCAGTGTTCATATTTTTTTTATTATTTATTTAATAGATTAAATCTATATACACTCAATTGTCTCTTTTGCGGTAGATACGGTCCAAAACTAACCGCACAAAAAAAAAAAACCCCATAAAAAAATACTCTAATGTAGTGTAAAAAAAGGAATGTGCTCCATTATTTTCAAAAACGCATAAAACCAAAAAATCATATAAAAAAGACATTAATTACATTATATAATTAGGGATACGTTCCAAAATTTTATTTAGCGCTTTTTTACAGCGCTTTTTCAGTTTTTTCCAGAGCTCGCAAATAACAGTTGACCGTTTGCAAAAAGTCAGACAAGAGCCGTTCACCAGTGTCTCTTGAACGAACGGTCTGTGCTCAACCAAAAACCAATTTCGTGTTTCCCTTTTGCTCTGATTATTCGCTGAACGTTTTGCAACGAGCGAAGAAAATAAAAGTCTTTTGCATTTGTATGAGTGTATATGCGAATGATCAGTCTACTTGTAAATCACACTTGCTTTTGTGGATTCGGTGCGTTTGGAGTGTTTTAATTTTGGGTCGCGATCACAACAAAATAGTGCACTTTTTTACAATTTAATGCAGAAGACAATAAGTCTAAGTGCAATGTTTGCAGTGTGAAGTTAGCAGGCTCTCACGCAACAAATTTAAAACGGCATTTAATTGCAAAACATGCGGAAGTATTTAATGAACTCGAGATTGACGACGACGAAATTCAACAAAATATGAAATAGTAATAATACTGAATAAGTAATAAATCTAATGTTTAGATCTAATAAATATGTTAAAGTTGTTGCTAAGCGTTGTTTAAAAGGCACTGAAGACAAAAAACCGTTTACGATGAGTCTTTCGTTTTTTCGCTCTTCTGCTGACCCTCAATGAGCGAGCGTTCAGTTAGATCGCTCTCTCTAAGTTGTTGTTGAGTGAGCATAACAAGAACCACGCAACTGAGAACAGTTAACCGAAAACCAAAACAAAGAGAAACGAAAAGTTCTGTTCAGAGCGAGAGCACACGCGCATCGTCTTCTCGGTTGTGTTAGAGTGCACACCGCAAAACGAAAGACGGTTGAGAGTTATTTGCGAGCTATGGTTTTTTCAATCAAAATACTTCTTTAATATGAAAATACTTCTTTAATATGAAGAAAATATGAAACTTAATTTAGTACCGGATATTGCAGACTGCCTTATTGAAACTTAATTATTTTGAATGGCTCTTATTGTCGATTCACCGTAGCCAAAACGCCTCCCAACATCAGTAAATCTTTCTCCTTTCACTAAGCAATCTTAAATTTCAATTTTTTTCTAACGAAATTGCTTTTCGATGCTGCTTCTTTTAAAAGTTTTTAATCAACCAAACGCGTCTTTACTCAACGAAAGCATTAGCTCAAGTGATAATTCATTCTTACACAAATAGCACTGAGCATATGTAACTATTGTTTGCTTACTATGTATAGAAGAAATATTTAAAAAGGGGTGTGACGAGTCACATTTTTAAGTATAAGTAAAAGTTAAGTTAAGTGGTAATGGGTAGGCATAAGGAGACATAGCCCTAGAAGGGCCCATAGGCAAGACAGATCATAAGCAGCGGCAGCGACGGAAAAGGGTACAAGGCGACCGCCTTGACCGCGGACAGAGCAGTTACGCCAGGGCAGGGCCCGTGATAAGTCGCAAATGCGCAACAATCCAAAGTGAACAAAAGTGCAAGTACGCAAAAAGGGAAACACACCAGCGAGGCGACAGAGCAAGTTCCAGGAAAACATCAAGGCAGGATCCACGGCCAAGAACCCCCACCACGGGAGCGACCAGCGCAGGACAAGAGCAACGACAAGCGGCAACCACGCCCACGCCGCCGAATCATCAAAGCCAGGGTAAGCGAGCGAACAGCCTACTCGCTTTCTCTCTCTTTCTTTCCAATATTTCACATAGCTTGGTGCGATAAGGCAGGGCTAGTGAGACTAAAACCATAATGAAAAGAGATTAAATGATTCATAAAGTGCGACGGTGATTTATAATTGTAGATAACTAGTGAAACCTTTCAGACCCATGCGTTTTCCAAGACCCCATTAAAAATAGCGCGCGTGGCTAACCAACCGTTGTGGGACTGCCGCCAACTAACCTTGGCAATACTAAGGCCTAGTTGAGCGGGGGCTCCAGAGCGGCATTTGCCCCCTCTTCCTAACTTGGTGCGGCCTTTTGGTTTTTCACCGGGAACAGTGAAGTTGGAAGAGAGCAAAGGGTAGTCATGCGGCGGGTTTGACTCTTTTGCCGAAAACCAGTAGACACCGGATCACCGGTGAACCTTTTTGTCATCATCCCCGCCACACTATTAACTATTTTAAAGCACGGCATTATACTTTTCCCAGCCTTACGGTCCCGGCAATAATTACAAATTTCTTTTTAAGGTGGCCCTGGAGAGGCTGAGCTACCTCAGCCCTGGAAACGCTACCTTACAGGGGAATAACATACAAAATACTATAGACAAACAACTCATAACTTCGAAAAAAAAAAACCCTTACTATGGTAAAATCGGTGTAAACAAAGTCAGTTTGCATTTTTTCTTGAAACCCTTTGAAAACAAGCGAAGTGAATTCAAGAAGGTTAGTGGTAGTAGATCTTCGCCTAACAAAACCGTGTTGATAAGGCGATATAATTGAACTACATGTGTGTTGCAGTTGAGAACATATAATTTTTTCAAAGACTTTAGGAATGGCGGACAACTTGGATATACCCCAATAATTTTTAACGTTAGACTTAGAAGAATTTTTATGGAGTGAAATGATAAAAGATTCCTTCCATATATCAGGAAACACAGTTGAGTCAACAGACAAGTTAAATAGTTTATTTAAGGGCTTACAAAGAGAATCCGCGCAGTATCTAGGAATACAGCCTGGCACTCCATCGGGACCAGGCAAGTAGCCAGGTTTGATAGAGTTAAATTCACTCAGGAGCGTAGACTCAGTATTTACTGGGACATATATGCAATTTGACGTTTGAACTTAAAAGGATAGGAATTACTACTACTATATGAATTCTATGAGTATATTGATTGAAAATACTCAGCAAATAGATCGGCTACTGCCTGATCAGAACTTGCTTTTGTATTATCAAGGTATACTGAGGAAGGCAAACAAGAAGACTTACGTTTAGAGTTAACAAATTTATAAAACTGTTTAGGGTCACGTGAAAAGTTTAGTCTACAACGATTAAGATAATTATTATAACAAGATGAGTTAACAGAAAGAAAACTAGATTTTGCTACTAAATACGAAGATAAATATAAGTAGTTCCCGATTTTTAAATTTTTTATAAGATCTTGTCTTCGCGTTTTTCAATTTCGATAGTTCCCTCGTAAACCAAGGTGGTTTATTAACACTTGAAGAACAAGTGAGGGGAACACAAATATCCAAAAGCGAATTCAAGGTCCTATAAAATATGGCAATGGCAGTTTCTATATCACTACAAGAATGTAGGCGAGACCAATTAGTATGTTGAAGAAGATAATTGAATTTAGTAAAGTTAGTTTTACGAAAGCAACGGGTTTTTAAAGTATTATTAGATACTGAACAAGTAAGAAGGCTCTAGTCGGGAGAGCCCGACTAGAAGATACCCTGAACCCAGTTGCAAAAAAAAAATTAAATTTATATAAGACTTTGGTATACTGACTTAGCTTCAATCGATTAAATTCGATATCTCCGGTGTTTCTTAACCGATTTGGACGAAATTTTCAGAAAAGATCTATCGTTACTCATTCTTTCAACCCTCATTTTTACATTTTCCAAATTCGATATTTTTTGTTATCGATATTATGTGTATATCGGAAACCAGAATAGTTATCGAAAATTTGAAGCAAACTTGTTCTGCTCATGGTATAGGAGAACTTATATCCCAAATTTGAAGTCTCTAGCTCTTGTAGTCTCTGAGATCCACGCGTTCATACAGACGGACAGACGGACAGACAGACGGACAGACGGACATGGCTAAATCGACTCGGCTATTGATGCTGATCAAGAATATATATACTTTATAGGGTCGGAGATGCTTCCTTCTGCCTGTTACATACTTTTGCACAAAACCATTATACCCTTATTTACCCATTTTATGGGTTAAGGGTATAAAAAGGGTTAAGAATTTCGATGGATAGCTCTAAGGTTGGATGGTAGGTATTTTCCGGAAGCACTAGAGGGGTATTCTACTAGCATTACTGTAATCTGAGTTCGAAACGAATATCAAGTCCAACATTCTACCACTACAGTTGTGCACCCTGTTAACTTGCGATAGGCCTAACTCCAGTAGGCCATCGATAAAATCATCAGAAGTGACTGGTAATACCGCCGAAGATGTGTCATTCACAGACCATACAACATGTGGCAGATTAAAATCACCAACTACTATCAGATTATCCATATCTGTCAACAATGACGAAACAAGTTGCAGGGCACTAAGATGGGATGAGTAAATGTTAGTATCAGAATGAGAAGGAATATAAGAACAAGTAACATAAAGTGAACGGCCGTTTAGTAATATTTTAACACATAAAAACTCTATGTCCGGAAAATCACGAGAATGAATCTGTTCAGAGGAAAAACAAGAGTCAACAGCAATTAAAACACCACCCCCCTTGCGGGAGGCACGATCGCATCTGTACAAGTTATATTTTGAAGGAAAAACGGAATAATCAGAAATATCGGGTTTTAACCAGGTTTCCGTGAGTGCAACTATATGTGAATAAAATGAAAAGCTGTTAACATTAAATTTAGAAAGTTTAGTGTTATGGCCTCTAACATTTTGATAGGCCAAACCAAGTAGTTTAATTATTTTTTTGCCACCGAGGTGGAGGCCACTGGGTGGCTAACAGGCGTTGCACTACTAATCCTAATACCCTTATTATTATTAATTCGCCTATTCTCATACTCCTTTACAACAAGCTACTGCGGCCAGAACTTTTCCGAACAAATTGCCGAAAAAAGTTCAGGCGGCACGCTCAACTTGAAAGAAGATATACTTCGGGCGTGTTTAAATTTAAACTTCTCAACAATAATATGAGGAGAATCAATTTTACTATTAACATAAGGGAGCGTAATTGTATTACGCAACGCAATTTTTGAAGATTTTAGACTCCCCCTCCCTCCCTTGTAGCTCACCATAACTTTTTTCTAACCCCCCCCCATCATCTCTCTAAACGTTACGTAACACTCAAGTAGCATTCCACCCCCAGCCCCCCCGTATTTTAAAGTCAAAAAAGCCTATATCTCCCACAGTTTTTGAGCTATAGCCACCAAATTTGGTGCCAAGATAGGTGATGATGACCCCGTAAAAACTGCGTCAAAAGTTTGGATGCCACGCCCACCGATACTGCCCTAAATTTTGATGCCACAACTACCCATACCGCCCCCAGCCACCCCCTTTCCATACCTTTTACAAACTTTGAGCTAGTCACCAAATTTGGGAGGAATATAGCTGGTGGCATCCCCATCTGCATCGGATAATCTTTAAGGCAGCGTACACCCCTACCGCATCCGTACCCCTTTGCAATCAGGCCTCTTTTTACCGGTTTTAATACTGGTATCGAGTATGCCGCAGTCGGTTGCGTCCGACTGCAACGTTTCCACTTGTTAAAATTATTGTCAAGCCCTTTAAATGCAGATTGTTGAAGGCATGCATAGACTTGAAACCTCCATGAGTCCGCCTAATGCATTGGGAAATTTCCTTCTCCACTACATTGCAACTCTCACAAAACCATTTAAGGCCTGTGTCTGCAACTAAACAGTCCCTTATTTTGGCTGTAAAGCCAGCACATTTCATTTGAATCGTGTTGTCACACAATCTACATAAAATGAAATCTTGGTTGGTTTTTCCAACCGTTTTGCAATTTTTGCTGCAGCTAACAAGCATATTGAATGAATTAAATAAGTAGTTTAAAATGACAATTGATATGTTATTCCAAAACAAAGTAAGGTGTGTACGTATGTATGTGTCGATGCAATGGGCACGATACAACGGTAAAAATCAAAAGAGCGCTTGAGTGAAAGAGCGTGAGCACGAAGGCAGACTACAACCGCAAGTACGACGGATAAGACCGGACGAAAGCGGGAGAGGACTGATGCTGAAAAGCGAGAGTAATAAACTTGACAAGCTGTTTGTTGTAAGTAGACAGAGAATATGCAAAAGCAAATATATGTATATATGTATGTAAGTATGTTTTCTTTATTTAAGGCACAGCAGCGTCAGTTCAACTGCAAATTAAATTGAGTATAAACTTGGCAAAACTCTTTTTTGCAAACGTAAATATATACACGTATATTTGCAATCACTGCTAGAATTATTTACCAGATTAAAACACCGTTCACAAACACAAGAGAACAATAAATACTTAAGAGCACGCAAAAACACGACCGTCACCAACGAATGACAACTTGTTATCTGTTTACCAAAAGTTTGCACGAAATCGGTCGACGCGTTCATGAGCTATGACTTTTCATGTCAACATATGATTTTGTCCATATAAAAAAAAAAAAAAATAAGGTTTAATTTAAAAAAAAAAAAAAAAAAAAATAAGGTTATGTTTATGTTTCAAAAAAAACAATTAGGGGTGTTCAAGTTTGTGCGTCAGCTTCTTTTTGTCACTGTTGCTGTTTACCGGAATATTTATTTATAAAAAATGTATTTAAAAGTGATAAAAAAAATTATGATTTTAAAAAAAAAAATAATAAAAAAAAAAAAAAAAATAAAAGAGAAAAAAATTTTTTTAAATTTTTTTTAAAAAAAAAATTTTAAAAATTTTAACAAAAAAAAAAAAAAAATAAAAAAAATTTAAAAAAAAAAAAAAAAAAAAAAAAAAAAAAAAAAAAAAAAAAAAAAAAAAAAAAAAAAAAAAAAAATAAATTTTTTTTTTAAAACGTTTCAAGTTTCTTGAAAAGTTGAAACGCTCTCGCAACAACAACATACATAGAAAATTTCATGAAACGTTGAAACACCCCAGCCTATGTATACAAAAAGTGTTTCAAGTTTGAACAAAGTAAAGATGGGAAGAGCACGATATTTATTCGATATTTGCTTTCGATGTTCAGTACTTTTTAGTATATTTGGTGTATTTTTGTGCAAAATAGTAAAATACAGATGTGATTAATGGCCGCCGAAAACAAAAGTAAGTAAAACAGGTTTTGTTTGATAAAACTAATTTTCTTTCTATTCTATACAGTGGAAACAACATATAATTTGAAGCGCAAGACTCCCGAGCGGAAAATTCACAATGGGAAGTGGTCTGAAGCAGAAGTGGAGGATATATTAAATTACATGCGAATGCATAAAAGCCTGGAGGTAAGAAATGACCAACATTTCAATTTAGTTGTATATAAGTAACTTTATTCTTACAAATCTTGCAGAAACCTACCGCTCAAATCTATTATAGCAAGCTAATTAGCGAAACCAGCATTGCTGCGACATGGAACTCTGTCCGACACAAGGTTCGTAACCTAAAACTCGGCTGGCAGAGGGCAAACGAGTTTACCAAGTCAACAGGTGCTGGAGTGGAAGAAGGTGACGCTGTTACAACCATACGAGGTAAAGTAAAATAAAATTGGCTTATTTTATTTAAGTTAATAAGTGCATTTTATATAAACAGCAAAAATATTGAAGATTTGCCCGCATTATGAGCAGCTGGAAGAAATTTTCACGGGCAACAAGGAAATGGAAGTAGTGGTGTTGGAGTCGGGCGACTACCAGGGCTGCCCTAAATTTAAAAGCAATGAGACGCATTGCGAGGAGGAATCTTGGATGGACGCCTCTTTAACTTTTGAGGTGGACGATTCCACAGACGTGTCGGACGCATCGTTTGTGCAAAAAGCCAAAAAAAGAAAGCCGAATAATTCGTTGGCGCAGGTTGCGATGATAGAGGCAGAGCGCAGGCAGTTTCGCGAGAAGCGACTGCTGCTGGAGGAGAAGTAGTTTTTGTGGGCGAAGGAAGTAGAAGAAAAGAAGCTTGCTTTGAAGGAGCGTGAAATAGAAAATGATTTTAAGCTAAAGCAACAGGAGCTAGAGAGTAAGGAGCGTATTCAAAAGCTTGAGCTAGAATTAAAATATAATAATAATAATAATTAAATAGTCATAAAATAATAGTTAATAAATGGTACTTTAATCAAACATCATATTGTACAAAAATTGCCTTTTAGTGTCTGCCGCCACGCAGCTTACACCGCTAGAGTCTTCATCAATTTGTCCATCCACTTCTTCCTGTACACTTTCTGCTTCATTACCCTGCAGTAAAATGTTGTGCAGAGTACAGCAGACTAAAACCCAATTGCACACGAAACGCTGGCTTTTCGTGTCCCTTAATCTGACGCGTAATTCTTTTAAGCTGCAAAATTTTCCTTTAAGGACTCCAAAGCAGTTCTCCACTCTCACGCGATATTGGCTGTGCCTTTTATTAAATCGCAGCTGCCTGTCCATCTCCATGATCCGGGAGTTACTGCGAAAGGGGGTTACAACGAAAGTCGACTGGGGGTATGCAGAATCCCCTGCAATCCACTGCTCTCCCGACAAATACCGCTCGGGATGCTTACCGATCGAGCAATTCTTAAACACTTTTGCATCGTGGTAGCTACCCGGACTACCAACATCGTCGCATACAACTTGCAGCTTTATCGAATATATGCGCTGGCGAGAAAAATAAATTTCATGCATTTTGGCCGGCTTCTCGAAAAGTTTTATTTCGCTGCCATCAATGTAGCCCACGCAGTGTGGCAATTCTTGAAAAGTGCGCTCCACAATCTGCTGGCGCTCGGCTACATCAGGCCAATTTAGATATCTGGGCATCAGTCGCAAAATTGCAAAGAAAACCCTATCAGTAATGTTGGCCAAAGTTCCACCGTCACCAACACCAAAGACTGTGCATATCTTTCTTACTGACGCACTGTTTCCGGATGAGCCCAGCCTAAAAAGCACAATTGCGAGCTGCAAATCAACCTCAATTTGTTTTTGGTACCTTGACGTCTTGAACACTTCATCATCTTTTATAAGGTTAACCAAGTTTACAAACTGGCTTCTTGACACACGAAGCATTTGTTTTAATCGCCTGTCGTCGAATGTGCTGAGAATGTTGGTGCGCCAATCGATTGATTTCGGCACGTTAAAGCATTCTCCCCGACGGCACGAATAAATTGCTACAACATTGTCAACGAAGTCATCCATGACCTCATCAATCTCCGAATCAACTTTGTCTGGCCGTGAAATATCTACAAATGTTGAAAGCATGTAATTGAGCAACTAATTCAAACAACGAGCTCTTCTCACCTTCAATATCCTCTATTTCACTAATAACTTGCTTTGCTAAAGCATCGCATAGCATATCTTTAGCACTTTTAAATGGCATTTTTACAAATAATGTATAACCACAGTAAACAGAAACAGTGACAAAAATTGAAGAATAAGAAATGTAAACAAACAACAGCTGACTGCACAAACTTGAAACGCATTGACACCCAAAATGCCGTTCACGAGTTAATCGTTTCAACTTTGAAACATGAAACGATGAAACGGAGCTGTTGAACACCCTAAATAACATATACGTTTGAATAGCTATCGCATTTCATTTCATTTACATATGTGGAAGTGTCACTTCGTAAAGTTATTTTTCCTCATATAAATTTTTTTTAAACTCTTGAAATTAATTAAATTATTTTAAATGCCACGTGCAAGACGTTCAAATATTGGTAGACGTTCACGACATTCGAGTATTGTTTTAACCAATCGAAAATCACAAAGTGAACAAGATCATAATCAACAAAATGCATTAAAGAGGGAACGACGTAGACGTATAAACTAATCTGTTGGATAGTGCATACACGCGGCACGCGTCCTTCAATTCAAATCATTCGACAAATGGAATTGTCGGCTTATAATTATGATAGCACAACTGATTGCAGTATGCATTCTTATTTTGGACAAATGAATAAACAATGTGTGCATTGTAAAGCATTCAAATTTATGATTTATTTATGCTGTGCTGGTGGGAAAGTTAAATTGCCTGTCTTAGAACCTCCGCCAAACCCTTTCCACTCATTTATTTATGGCAATTCACCAGCGTCAAAGCATTAATATTGCTATCTGGTGATTTTCGACTAATGTTGCCCGTCATTCCCAGATCGACTCCAGCTGATGACATTAATACATGTTTGAAAAGTTCGTTTCTTTGGGGAAATGTAACATAACGCTTAACATAAATATTCGTCTGCGTCTTCAAAATGATCCATCAGCACGTGAGGTTTCGAGGCAACTGCTGCAGATTGGAGATGGTAAAATTGCAAGTGATTTAAATAGCTTTACCAAACAACTTGGGAGCTAAAAATGTTGGCCCTAATGCTATCTAGTTGTCGACAGTAGTTAAGAAGATGGGTGATGGATAATTCATGGCCGCAGAGTCCGCAGGCAGGCTTGTCGTTGCCATAAAAGAGATGTTGGTGGGGATCCTGAGCGTGTCCAATACGCAAGCGAATGCGCGTCTAGTGAAGGTGGGGGGAAAGTTGGATTCCATTTTTCCAATAGTTTTCACTGAGTTGTCGATTTATCCCACACACTGTAGTATCTGTGTGGTCCGGGTTTTGTATTGTCGGTGCAGATAACGAACGATCCTTGGCTTTTAATTGCGAAGTGGCTGGTTTTAAGGATTGCAAAGGACTTGGCAGTGAAAATAGAGTTTTGGGGGGGGAATAGTCCCCCGAAACTATTTTGTGTCCGTTAGACGACACTACTGCGAGAGATGTTGAATCCACAGTTTTTTAGCCGTCTGTGTATAGTCAGGTTTTACCACTGAGTTCGTCTTTTTTGCATAAGAGGCGAGTCCGGAATTCAGAGGCAGATGTTCGGTTTTAGGCATATTAATATATTAATGGGTGTGCATGCTGTAAGAAAAATCCTTGTTGCCGTGTTGTGGGTTCTGGAGGGGCAGGCCGAGTTGTTTGTTGTGACTGGCACAGCGCCTTATGGTAGAAATGCATGCGTAATCAATTTAAGTCACCATTAAATCCCGGGTTATATTTAAGAGGGTGTTGGTGTGTATGCTAGCGTATTTGGAACTTAAAAATTTATTTACCATATATTGAACATTGTTTCAAGCTGTTTATGTAAATTTATACAATTAGGGTGTTCACTTTGTGTTACAAATAAGTAAAAGTGTAAGCCATCCCAACAAACATTTTTACAGAATCAAGTTTGCACACTTTGCTAGACCCCTACCTATGACTTAAATATCGTGGTTACTTTAACACGATTTCAATGTTAAACAAATGGAAACGTTGCAGTCGGACGCAACCAACTGCGGTATACTCGTTACCAGTATTTAAACCGTTAAAAAGAGGCCTGATTGCAATGCGATGCGGCAGAGGTGCGCGCTTCGTTAAAGATTCGCCGATGCAGATGGGGATGCCACCAGCTATCATCCTTCCAAATTTGGTGACTCTAGCTAGAAATTTTGTAAAAGGTGGGGGAAGGGGAGCTGGGGGCGGAATGGGTGAGTGTGGCATCCAAATTTTAGCTGCAGATCTATGTGGGATGTCAATTGCTATCTTCATACCAAGTTTGGTGACTCTAAATAGAAGTTTGTAAAATGTGGAGAAAGGGAAGGCTTTTTTGACTATAACCAATTATGGTAGCTATTTATCGGTTTTGAGTTATCGAATTTATCGATTTGCCAGCTCACCAGTTATCGTAGAGCCCCAATCTTGACACTTTAAATTACTATGCCATAGATAAAGAGATTTGGAAAGTTTCAAGTCTCTAGCTTGAAGGGTGTGGAAAAAAGTTGCGTTCATACAGACGTTACCTTCGGTAACGAGTATAAATACGATACAAAAGTGAAAACGTGTTGCACAATACAAGCAATTTTCTGGTATTTTTATACCCTTAACCCATAAAATGGATAAAAAAGGTATAATGGTTTTGTGCAAAAGTATGTAACAGGTAGAAGGAAGCATCTCCGACCCCATAAAGTATATATATTCTTGATCAGCATCAACAGCCGAGACGATATAGCCATGTCCGTCTGTCCGTCCGTCTGTCCGTCTGTTTGTCTGTCCGTCTGTCCGTCTGTATGAACGCGTGGATCTCAGAGACAACAAAAGCTAGAGACTTCAGATTTTGTATATAAGTTCTCCTATACCATAAGCAAAACAAGTTTGCTTCAAATTATCGATAACTATTCTGGTTTCCGATATACACGTGGAATCAATAACAAAAAAATATCGAATTTGGAAAATGTAAAAATGAGGGTTGAAATAATGGGTAACGGGAGATATCGAATTTAATCGATTGAAGTTAAGTCAGTATACCAAAGTCTTATATAAATTTAATTTATTTATTGCAACTGGGTTCAGGGTATCTTCTACTCGGGCTCTTCCGACTAGAGCCTTCTTCCTTGTTTGGTGTAATTTTGTGCTTTAGATGCTAAATCAAAACAAACAGCTGTTCATTTTGAAAAAAATAAAGAAAAACAACTGCCAATTGTAGGTCAATCGACTATTGTTATTTTTTTTTTGCCGCCTGGTGTTTTAAAGGCTTCATCCTCTTTTATTAGCTCCAAAAGCATTCCAAATTGGATAACTTTTAACTTATGTACTTAAATTACCAATGCATTTCAACCTATATACCTTTTATTGCGTCAATTTCCTGAATTGCTAGGGTTGCTGTCCATTCTAGGAGTGATGCTTTCACGCTTTTAAAAAGCATTTTTAAATTTATTGCTATTTTATTTATTGCAAGCAGCAAATTAAATTACACAAATGGCAAACTCTGCTAAAACGATAGCGAACAGCTGATTGTGTAAAGTAAACTGACTTGTGTCGTTCAATTGAGTTTTCACGACAGCAGTAACCCCACACGATCGAAAGCTCTTTCAAAATCAGTCGCCATTATTGAGACAAGATTTTTTGTACAAAGGGCGTTTGACACGAAGTGTTGGATTCCCAACAAGGCGTCCATTGTACTGTGTTTCCTTTTGAGAGCTATTTGGTTGTGTGAGATTAAGCTGTGGCGGCCAACGAACCACATCAGTCTTTTAGAAATGATTTTTTCTACAATTTTGCCTAAGAACAAAAGGAAAATCGGACGATAGCTGTTAACTTTGTCAGGAATTTTATTTGGTTTGGCTATTGGGATAACTTTGGCTGATCTCCATGTGTGGGGAAAGGAGCCGGTGTCTAGCATGTTATTGTATTTATACTATTGTGAGAAGTTTATGTTTTAGTGTAGTGGGAATGTGTTGAAGCATAGGATAGGATATCCTGTCAGCACCTGGGCTTTTTCGTTTTGCAGTTTTTAGAGCATATTCGATTTTTGTCAGAGTAAAATCAGCTCCTAGATGTTTGGCGGAGTCAGATAGGTGGTTTGGAATGTACGGATTAGACGGAAACAAAATTTTTTGGTGTTCCTATTTTGCTGAAAAATTCTTATTTTTGGTGATTGTCTCTGAGTCTGCATTTAAGTGTGGAGGTTGGGACCCTGCCCGGACGTTAAATATCAGTCTTGAATTTTTTTAATGTTGATGTGAAGAGGGGAGAGATACGGGAAGTGAATTTTTCTAAAAAATTTCGTTTAGCCGATAATACCGCTTTTTTAAAAGTGGCGTTACTTATTTTGTATTTTATTAGGTCAGTATTTGATCTATGGGATTTATTAGACTGAAAAAGAGATTGCTTCATGTCTCTTGGCTGCTGAAGTGTATTATTCCACCAGGGAATTTTCGCATTATGAGGGATTCGTTAAGTTTGCAGAATGGATTTTGTTATTTGGGCTACTTGTTGATTTATGCATCCGACGACCCTGTAATCAGAGTTTTGTGTGAGTTATTAATGTTTCCAGTTGGCATGGTCGGTTTGGTATTTAGGAAGAGGTATTGTGGGTTGATATAGGGAAATGGTCACTACAAGTTGTCGAGAAAAGACCAGTGACACCTTTGGGCGATTTGGGGAGATATTAATGTAATGTCAACGTGGGTGAATGTGTGGGTAAATAGGTGAATGGAAGAGCCATAGTTAGGAACTAGTAAATTGTTTTCAGCTATTGCGCGTTAAATGCTCTTGCTCCGTGAGTTTGCAGTTGATAATCCCCTCCACGAATTGAAGTCGCCTAGCATAATAAGTTGGACATGAATTTGGCTTAACGTGAACTTTTGACAGGGTATGTATGTACTTATAAGTTTATTGTGAGTTCAAGTTGTAGTTGCAGGACGGAGCAGAGAATGTTGGAGTTTATTGTGTTGTGAGTGTGTGAAAAGTGTTATTGTTTTAACACACTGATACTTTGGGAGGCTGATGTGTTATGGGCAAGTTAGTTGAAGTATTGTATGTAGCCTTTTGAGCCGAAAAAGTAATTGAAATTGAATTGGCAAGTGTGTTTCTTGCAAACATAACACATCGGACGAGTGTTCTTTTATTAAAAGTTTTAATTCGTTGTAGTTGTTAAATATGCCGTTTATGTTCCATTGCATTATTTTTATGGACATTTGGGCTAGAGTTTGGGGGAAGAGTTTTGTTTGCAAGAGAGATGAAATAATGATGACAAACGTTGGTTAGATAACAGATTCATCAATTAATAAGTCTGAGTCGATTTTATTTTGAAGTGCGTATGATACACATTGGCTGAGAGTTAAATTTGGAATTTTTGTTTTGAATGCGTGTAGGTTATTTGCCTACGCAGCTAATCTGGCAGTACAAGCTTGCGAGAAAGATTTTTGTATTGTTTTTGTTGAGTGCGTGAGAGGTGTCGGTGTGAGAGGAGACTACCGAGGAGTAAAAAGGTTGGTATTGTTCGGTTCATTGAAAGTTTCATGTTTGTTTTTGCCATAGGCAGATGTTTCTGTGCTAGTATTTGTAGTCGCGGGTGGCGAAATGAGAGTAGTGACGCTTGCGAAAGAAGCCGAAGAGCTTGCTGAAATATTTGGTTGTTGTTTTACAAGGATTTGTGTTTCTCGCCTGCTGCATTTTTTGATGTTTTAATTTTTATGAGATCTCTTTGTTATGGATATTTAGGGCAAAAGGAGGAAGAGGCGGGGTGATCACCATTACAGTTGGCACAATGTATGCGTGTGCATGGTTCTGGGTGGTTACAGGTTACGCACGTTGCTGGGGTTTTGCAATGCCTTGCTGTGTGTCCAAGCAGTTGGGAAGACTTGCATCTTATTGGGTTCGGAATTTATTGCCTAACCTTCACGAAATGCTAGAAAATGTCAAGCTTGCTAGGCGGACTATAAAGGTCGAAGGTGACTATTTCAGCGTCTGGAATGTTGTTTAGGTATGGGGCATAAATTTTTCCCTTAACGAAATTAAGTGTGTCGTGTAGTTTGCATTCTATGTCGCAGATACCGGACAGTTCGGTTACTTTTATGAATTTTTCGGCCACTTGTTTAGTTTTGACTAGCATCAAGAGATTGACATCTCGGAGGGTGGATATCGAGATGAAGTCTTTGTTTATAACGTTTAGAACGCGATGAACCGCAAAACAGGAGAACTCCGAGGGAGTTTTTTCAATATTCTTGGAAGAAATTATTAGAAATCTAGCAGGTAATTCTGCGAATTCCTCGGAGAAATTTGATGAGTAGCTTTTTTTTTGCTTTGAGGATTTTGCTAAGCAAAGCAAAGCTGTTATCCCTTAAGTTTGGGGGCCCAGGGGCCATGTTCGCAGGGTTTATTGAACTGCCGCTGATTTTGTTTTGCACACGTGCACGCGATAAGTTGAAGAGAGCGAGAAAACGACGTCCGCACTCGAAAAGAGAAAGTCGGTGACTGGGTGTTATATATATAGCAATACTTTTTGCTACACAAAGTTAAAAATCGATTAAAATCATCAACGTATAACCAACGTATACAACCACGTATAACCGCTTTGAACATTTATAACCTAGATTTTATTTGAGCTTCTAGTATATTTCAAAAAAAATATTTTAATTTCCATGTATGCGTCGTTCACAAATTCAAGTAACGGTTAACGTGTAGAAGTAAGTAAAGTCAGTGCAATGAATTTGTGTGACATCAGCTGTTTTAAAATTTGTTCCAATTTTAGTTTTTGATGACAAAAATAAAAAAATCCTATTTGAAGTTATTTGTCGAATCTATTATTAATGACTTGATTGACAGTTTTTAAGGTGATGCAAATATAGTTAACGAGCCCAAATCAGTGAGTTAGAAAATTAACCTGCAATGCTAATTGGACAACCGCCGGTTAAACAAATAATAAGGGTTTAATAAATCTTATCTAAAAATATTACATTACTTGATAAATGACAACATGAATTAACAAGGCATTACAGCTCGCAATCGTGTTTTTAAAATATTTTTCAACACTGGTTTACAATTATTACTCAACTTCCTGTAGTCATTTATTAGGTCAAGGAAAAAAATGCAAACTGTTGTTACTGCAAGTCTTGTTATAACCTTATGCAAATATAAGCTTTTACTCTAGACTTTTTTAATTCACTATGTGAACGGCCTAATAGTTCTTCTTTAAACCTCACCTTTTCTCCACCGAGCACACAGTCATCAGGTAGCATTTGAACGGCCAATACAACGTTGTACATAAATCCAATACAATGAGCAGCTAATGTCATTGGCGCCAACGAGCGCGTCTCATTAGTAATGACAAAGAGCAGCCACCGACTAGATTCTATAAGAGACGGATTGTATAGGCTTGGACGCACTGCCAATTGATGGTGTGACCAACTAAGCGACTCCTCGTCAACTGTAAGCTCCTCCTTTTCCTCTAGTTGGAACTCATTTCCACGACACTTTCGACGCGTGCGCACAAACGAGCGCTGCTGCTTCTGCTCCTGTGGGTCTTTTTGCTCCTGCAAAGGTAGCTGATTTATACTCTCGTGTAGGGCAGGCATGTGAAAGCTAACGCCCTTCTTTTGTAGATAGGGCACCGCAAGCTTTTGTCGCCATTTGGTGCGTAACGCACAGCTTCCTCCGAGATAAACATCACGCATCTCCAAGCCAGAGCAACAAAGCGTATCACAGGCGCTAGCTATGGAGCTGCTGCTTGAAAAGACAGAGTCATTTGAATCGCTTTCCTCCTCGTCTGGAGCGGGCGTTGTTGCACAGTTTCTGACACCCAGTACAGTATGTGGTTTGGTTTCTATTGTTTTGGTGGTAATAATTTCGGTTGTTTCAATCGATTCGACATTAAGCAGGATTTGTGGCTGTGCTTTTTTACCTAAGGCTGTAGTTGTGTTCGGCTGGGGCGATGAGGTACCGCTGTCCCGACTGCGGGTAAGCTGATCAAACAAACTCTGACGCTCCGTATCAAGCCCTATGCCGCTGCTGCTATTAGAAGGCACGCTTGCGTTGCTTGAAGTGCGCGAAATGTTTTTGCTAGCTGCGTAGTAAATATCAACATCCGGAGCTGAAGTATATAGAAAGTACGTTAAAGTTAAATCTCTAGAAATAATTTTGACATAGGCATGTATACTCTCCCTTAATGGCAATGAAGGAAGCGACATAAAAAAAACAAAAAAAAAATAAGTGCCGCATAGTTAATTTTGGCTATGCCAAGACTATGATACCCTTCACACATGGATTAATTTTTTTTTTATACTTTATACCGAAAATAAAGAGTATATTGAGTTTGTGCAATGTCCGTCATGGTGTCTGTCCGTCTGTATGAACGCAACTTTATTCCACACCCTTCAAGCTAGAGACTTGAAATTTTCCAATTCTCTTTTTCTATGGGATAGTAAATTAAAGTGTCAAGATGGGGGTTCTACGATAACTGGGGGGCTGGCAAATCGATAAATTCGATAACTCAAAACCGATAAATCCACATATTTCGCACATCCTTACAGCTAGAACTACCAAATTTGGTGAGAAGATAGCTACTAGAAACCCCCAAAAATCTGCATCAAAGTTTTGGAGCCACGCCCACCCATTCCGCCCCCAACCATCCCGCATTTTGAAATCAGAAAAGCCTATATCTTCCACAGTTTTTGAGCTAGAGTCACCAAATTTGGTGCCAAGATAGGTGATGATGACCACCCAAAAACTGCATCAAAAGATTGGATGCCGCGCCCACCAATAACGCTCTAGCCACCCCCATCTGCCCCAACGCTTCTTAAAAAACGGGAATGCGTATATCTTCCAGAGTAGTGGAGCTGGAGCCACCAAATTTGGAAGAAAGATAGCTGGCAACGACCCCCAAAAATCTGCATAAAAGTTTTGGAGCCAAGCCCACCCATTCCGGCACCCTTTCCCCACCATTTACAAACTTTGAGCTAGAGTCACCAAATTTGGTATGAAGATAGCAATTGACATTCCACAAAGATCTGCATCAAAAATTTGGATGCCACGCCCACCCATACCGCCCCAGCCCCCGCCTTTCCCCACATTTTACAAACTTTGAGCTAGAGTCACCAAATTTGGTATGAAGATAGCAATTGACATTCCACAAAGATCTGCATCAAAAATTTTGATGCCACTCCCACCCATACCGCCCCCAGCCCTCCTTTCCCTACATTTTACAAACTTTGAGCTAGAGTCACCAAATTTGCAACGAAGACAGCTGGTGGCATCCCCATCTGCATCGGATAATCTTTAAGGCAGCGTACACCCCTGCCGCATCCGTACCCCTTTGCAATCAGGCCTCTTTTTACCGGTTTTAATACTGGTATCGAGTATACCGCAGTCTGTTGCGTCCGACTGCAACGTTTCCACTTGTTTTTTTTTTTTATTAATATCAAGCCTCAATAAATTGAATTTGAATTTATTATTTTGTAACAATTGTTGTGGTTTGGCTGTTATTGTCAGCTAGACGGTAGACAGTCAGCCAAATCAATGCTCCCCCCTCTTATTTATGTTTCTGTGCAGTTGTTGGTAATTTTTCGCTCCTATTTTTACTCTTGAGCGTCATTTACTTGTTCGTGTGCGACAACAACAACTACAATTTGACAATTTTTTGCGTTATACCACTTTTGAAGCAAATGAGCTATATGTAGGTACTTGAAAGTGCACGACAGCAACAACAATTGATAGTACGATATGGTCAATTTGTATGGTGGCTATGTCGTAGAATGCTCCGATCGGGATGAAATTTCATAGTGAAAAACCCCGACATGATCTTAGCAATCTGTGAAAGTTCATGATCTGTTCAGCAGTTTGGCCAGAAATCGTGTTGAAACAGACGGACAGACGGACACGCGGAAATCAATTCCTGAGCTCGTCCTGATCATTTTGATATATAGTTTATGGGGTCTCCCATCATTCCTTTAAGGCGTTACAGATTCATGACAAACTCAATATACCCTGTTTCACATGTGTGAATGGTATAAAAATAAAAGCACTTAATAATATAACATTAGAAGAACGTTTTGTTAAACAAAACTCGTTAAAAAATATTCATTATTAAGCCAATGTGAGCGATTTTTTGCAAGGCATTTCATAAAAAGGAGGTTTGCGGTGGACGTGATGACAAAGCTCAAATAATAAGGCTTACAATAAGTAAATAAAATTTGTTAGCCAATTGTAATCATCAAATTAGCTACCTGAAGCGAAAAAAATCTCTAAGTCAATTATCGTTTTATTAATTCCACCGCTACACAGCTCATTTTCTCAGTGGGCTTAAGTCTAAATGGTCTGCGAATTACAGACAGTACTTTGAAAACCCTGTACTTAAATTAAAAACAAAAACGGATTTTTCACATTGCATATCACACACTTTTGTAAAACGCAGTCTCAATAAATTCGCAAGCTGGTGAAGTTTATATTTATATTTTTATATAATTTGATTAGCTCAATGCACAATTTGCCACTTTGGATTCACAAGAGAGAGTCTTAAAGTAAACTGTAACTTTAATAATGACACTCTGTCAAGCTCTATTATGAACTGTTATTTTTGCCATTCACAGAGGCTAACACACACCTTTTACCTTAACCGAAATCTTAATTGATTGGGACTCAAGCGCGATACTCATACTTATTGAAAAACAGATGTTTTCTTTAAGGTCGAAGGTAGTCAAAGTGTCAAAATCCGAACGTCAAACCTGTAAACTGCCAAACCTATGCCGATCGCCGTTCTCTCCTTGTCTTATTTTAGATTTGTTCATTTAGTTAACATTCTACTGCTCTTCTTCCAGCGTCAGGCATTCATCCTACCTCTGCAACCTATAATTGTGATGATTTTTTCTAGTATCACCGCTTGCTTTACCAACGCGTCTACGAAAGTATCTCGTAGTGCTTTTTGCACTGATTTCGGCTTTTATCTGCAACACGATTTTCGTGAACAAAGCGCTGAAACGCACTCGTGTTGAACCGTACTGGAACTTGATTTGACCATCCTTGTAATGTTTTAAAACAAATTCGTTTTGCTTTATGCTTGTCTGTTTACCAATGGTTAGAACCAGTAGCGAATTTGTTTTAACTTCACAATGCTTAAATACAACTTATCTTTGGTAATGATTAAACATTTGAAATATTAGATTTTCTTTTTAAGAACAACTATCTGAGAATACATCCTTAAAATTACAGTTGATCAGATCAAAATTAACTGAGACGAGTTCGTTGATTTTGAGCTATCGAATTTATAAATTGGCCAGCTCCCCAGTTATCGTACAACCCCAATCTTGACACTTTATCTTTCTCGGCCATAGAAAAAATATTTGCAAAGTTTCAAGTCTCTAGCTTGAAGGGTGTCGAAAAAAGTTGCGTTCATACGGACGGACAGACACTATGACGGACTTTGCACAAACCCAATATACACTCTACCATCGGTTTCGAGTATAAAAACTAAATCTGACAAAACATTAAAATCATCAATATTTATACTCGATACCGAAGGTAAAGAGTATATTGGGTTTGTGCAATGTCCGTCATGGTGTCCGTCCGTCCGTCCGTCCGTCCGTCTGTATGTTCGCAACTTTTTTCCACACCCTTCAAGCTAGAGACTTGAAACTTTCCAATTCTCTTTATCTATGGGATAGTAAATTAAAGTGTCAAGATGGGGGTTCTACGATAACTGGGGGGCTGGCAAATCGATAAATTCGATAACTCAAAACCGATAAAACCACATATTTCGCACATCCTTACAGCTAGAACTACCAAATTTGGTAAGAAGATAGCTACTAGAAACCCCCAAAAATCTGCATCAAAGTTTTGGAGCCACGCCCACCCCTTCCAACCCCCTTTCCCCACCATTTACAAACTTTGAGCTAGAGTCACCAAATTTGGTATGAAGATAGCAATTGACATGCCACAAAGATCTGCATCAAAAATTTGGATGCCACGCCCACCCATACCGCCCCAGCCCTCCTTTCCCCACTTATTACAAACTTTGAGCTAGAGTCACCAAATTTGGTATGAAGATAGTAATTGACATTCCACAAATATCTGCATAAAAAGTTTGGATGCCACGCCCACCCATACCGCCTCCAGCCCCCCTTTCCCTACATTTTACAAACTTTGAGCTAGAGCCACCAAACTTGCAACGAAGACAGCTGGTGGCATCCCCATCTGCATCGGAGAATCTTTAAGGCAGCGTACACCCCTGCCGCATCCGTACCCCTTTGCAATCAGGCCTCTTTTTACCGGTTTTAATACTGGTATCGAGTATACCGCAGTCGATTGCGTCCGACTGCAACGTTTCCACTTGTTTTATACTGGGATTTGAACCCGGACCTCCCGGGTAAGAGCCAGAAACCAGACTTTACTTTCCGAAGGTAACACTTGATCACAGCTTAAAATGGAATTGAACCATTAAACCAAACCTTTTTTGAAATTTTAGAGGTTTGCAGACGTGTTGAATACGAGAGAGCTTAGAAATAGTTTGGTAATTATTCAGACATTAATATTTAAAATTACAGTGGACCTTCTGTTAACGTACACAATTGGTTCCAGCATCTTGTTCATTATGCAAAATGTTCGTTAAGCAAAGCCATTATCCGATATAAATCAATGTAAAATAAAATAATGCGTTTCAGGTCGAAAAAAAATACAGTCTATGTTTCAATTTGAACTTTTATTCAAAGAAAGTTACATAAAATGCATCAAAACTTTTAAAGAACTTTTTAAAGAACTGAAAAAATACACCAATATATTTTTAGTTCAGCTTTTATTGAAAGAAAGTTAAATGAAACGTATAAAATTTGTTTAGGAACTGAATATGTATTATTTTTTTTAAACAAAAACTGTCTTTGCTTGAGCATTCCACTCATTGATCAACAACAGAGTTTAGTGTGCTTTCTTGCTCCCTCTTTTCTTTATGTCCCAATGAAACAGATTTTTTTTTTGGACAGCCTGAAAGTATCAACACTTTTTTATGCAATTATAATTTGCTTGGTTCACAAATTACGTGAGGCATTTTTTAGGATTTTTCAACCCATTCCCCCTGGTGAGATTTCGTAAGATTTTCCTTTACTCCCCCCTCCCCAATCTCACGTGAGATTTTTTTAAATGTGTTTTTGGCTGTCAAATCCATTGGATTTTAAAAAAAAATACAAAAAAAAAAAACTATTTTTACTTAAATTGAAAGAAATTGACAAAGAGCAAATTTTTTATTTTCTTTGGAACTTACCATTTGTAAAGTAAACTTGCGGAGGCGGCACATTTGTGCCTTTGATTGGCGATATGCAACCGCTCTCATAAATTTCTTGCTGTAGCACCGACAAGTACGCTGAGATAACGCAAAATAGATCGAAATCGATGAGCTCATGATTTGGCATGGCAGGCGTGCAATTTTGAGGCGACGGCTGCTGCTGAGTTGATTGCACATCCTCTAAAAATTGCTTGGTACATTTTTGACATTGCGTTTGTAACAGTTTTAAGGATTCGCGTTGATTAATTATAATTTTAGTTAAATTATTTAAATTAACTAAACTTTGAGCATAGCCTAAAAGTAAGAGAGCACGTTTACACTGTTCAACAGTTAGAAATTCGCATTGCGGATTAACACGATCAAATGCGCCACGTACAGTACTGTAAGAAAAAACAGAAAAGGAAATGAGGGTTAAAAATATATCTAAAGCTAAAAGCAAAATTATGATAAATGAAATTTTCGAGGGAATGTAAAATTTTTTTAATGCCAACATTTCAGCCTAATGATTCTCCTACTCCTATTCATATAAAATGATTAAGTAAATCTTAACCTAAGCTGCTTGTGTTCCTTAAGAAGGCTCTAATTAAAATAGTTTGTCTAGGAATTACCCTGAACCCCAATCTTCAATCCAAAGTTTTTAGCTCGATAAAAAAAATATTAAGCACATACATACAGGCGATTTTGTTATACACACGGGTGCAAAAAATTACTTTGTTTTGGGCAGTGTTTTGTTCAAGCATAGCCTAAGTTTAGCGAATGTTGTCGACCATTTAACCAGTCAATATTGATGCAGCGGCGACAACACTTTTTAAAATATCATTGCCCTTTGTGTGTATAGCCTTATTACATGAAAACTATTTCATGGATGTGTGAAAATTTATGCAAACGTGGATGTAAAACGTGAGCATAAGGAAAACGAAAATATATATATGATGCAGAAAATAAGATTAAAAAAAAAATGTTTAGGGTAGTTAAGAAAAGCGCAGCCAGTTTTCAGAGTTTGATGAAAAAAAGTTGTGCAGATATTGATAGGCGCTTTTCCAATTCGGAATCAGCATAAAAAATTTGTCATTGAAAACTTAAGACAGAACCAAACGATGCTTTCTTCCTTAAAGACTCGCAGCAAGCTAAGTTTCAAAATATGCTAAACGATGTTTACGCACGAATTCGTTCCGTTTTTGTTTTTAGCGAATGCTTAAATGCTTTGCGCTTTAGAGTTGTCGCTGTGTTTTTACTATCTGGAAAATATTTAAAAGATTGTTAAATCTTCATTTTATTGTTTATAGATCTATAAAAAATGTGTTATCTTTATTTTTAACATAATATTACATTAACAACAATGTACCACTGCTACTGTCATTTGTTTTGTTTACATTGTTTCTTTTTTGGTGGTTGTTTTCGCATTAAAGAAAGAAGAACAAGAGAAAAAGCACTTAAGCAACGTATGGCTATAGACATTGATGCTTAATGCGAAAGCATGCTTTTCGTTTATTCTTGCTGCGAGTCTTTAAGAAAGAAATCATCGTTTAGTTCTGCCTATATTTTGTTTCATATTAAGATAGGCATCCAGAGGAACTACGAAAATTGCTGATAGAAATATGGAAATACAGAAAACAACAGAAAGGGCCAAAAGCTTTTATCATGACTAAGAAATTTCACTTATTAAAGCAGTCAAGTCGAGGCCTTGTCTGGGCTTGACTGAAAATAAACATTTCGAATTTATCAGTGTGAGAGGTGCATGTCATATTTATAAATAAATAAATATTGTTTAAAAAAACTAAACAGCACACTTTTAAGGGTCATCGAACTAAAATTTGAAAAAGCGTTGGGCGCCCGATATACGAAAAATTTAGCACAAAGCGCCCACGCTTTTTTCACAATAATACTAACATTTTCCGATCATTATTGTTCAGAATATTTTAAAAATTATATTTTAAATTTTTAAAAGCATTATTGTTTTCAGATTATTTTAAAAATTATATTTTAAATTTTTAAAAGCTTTTTTTTTTTAAACTTTTTTAAACTATACTTATTATAACTTTATAGTTCAATGGTTTTTTTCTGGGAGGCGGCGCGAGGGATGAGGCGCCATCCGTTGGACAAAGGGAGTTTAGTGAAGTGGTTTGGAGGTCTGGTTCTGGAGCGCGCGCTTGGCTGGCAAAAGCACTGGTGGTCGGCGGGGCTGTGCCCTGCCGGCTCTTATCTGCAGTCTGGCTGTGGGCCGCCGCTGACCGCTTCTGGTGCTTTGCCCCGTGGTAGCTGTGTTTGCCCGAATAAAGTCTGACGCCTCTGCTTTGGCGATAGCTGGTGATGTGTGGATAGTTTGGGGTGTTGCTTACAGGAAACTGGTTGACCGTTGCCATATTTAGGAGGTTTTCCTGGTGTACGGGGGCCTGGCCCGCGCTGTCGTGCCCGTTGCCGTGGGCGTGCTGCTTGTCCGGGTGGCCTGGCGCGTGCGGTGGCGGGTGGTGGACGGCGGCCGAGGGCCGGGGAAATAGGTGGCAGCGGGTTTTTTTGTTTTGTGTTCTTTAAAAAGCCGCCCCAAAAGTATGCTTTATAATTTTCACTTTTATGTGATACTAATACAGCGACCGGCAAACTCACACAACTATACTTTTATTGCTCTTTGCTTGTATTGAAAACTGTGTTCGCGCACGAAGAAAACAGTGCACTGAGAAAAATGAATAAGTTGGCAAATCAAATCATTTTTTTCAAGCAATTCATAATTGCTGTGCTTGTTTTGAAAATGCCTTTTTAAAAAATATATATTGTTACAATCTAAAATTTGGTGGCAAATTAAACATTGGGATTCGCCATCCATATTTTCATTGAAAAAAATTCATTCATTTTTTAGTATTTTGCAGTGTTTAATATTTGGCATTCAGAAAAATTGCGCAGCGAGGTCTTGCCTTAGTGAATGCTGAACAGCAACTGACTTGATTTGCTTTGCCGAAGTGGGAGCAACACAACTGCCGAAAGCCGAACAGCGTGCGCTTGTATTAGTTTTTTTATAGCGTACAGTGTAAAACGAAAAAATTGCTGCCCTATAGCCAGCTATAGGAAACGCTAAATTTGCCGGTCGCTGTACTAATATAAGCGTTTTAAACAGTTGGGGCAGCTAATCCCACTCATTTTAGATTTGGATTTAGCGGACAAGTATGAATACAAAATGACTAATCTTAAAGTTAACAGTAATATATTTTTTAAAATGGGAAAATTTATGATTTAATGGATATATGAATACAAAGTCTCTAGCTTTAAACTAGCAAGAGAATTAACATTACAGTAAACCTATTTACTAATCTAGTACCTTGGAGATCAGGGTATAAAAAGAAAAAATAATAGTTATGTTTGTATTGTTCTTTGGCACTACTTACTTTAAAATAGAAGATATCTTAGACGGTGGACTCCATTTTTTTGCTAGAATATCCTTGGTGCGCTGCAAGCCGGAGGGTATGTTATCTAACACTGGCAGGCCGCGACGGGAGACTAGCTCCTTAAGTATTAACTGATTGCGATTTAAATCGAGGTATTCTCTATAAATATCATTTAATTTAGAATGATTAAAGACAATTTAGTTGAGATAAAACCTTACTGATGTGAAATAGGCTCATTGAGGATAAATTGATTTGGTTTATAAGGATGCAAAACCAACACTAGCTGCTTGCAGTTTTGACCCGCTATGTGTGCCGCCTCGATGGCACCAGCAGATGCGCGTGTTTCCGAATCCATAACAAAGAATAATACCCGAGCCTTCTCTTTGGCTCGATGCTCGAGCTCAATGAGATCGGGCGTCCAATCGGAAACTTGCTGAAAGTAGTCGCAGTTATATTAGTAATGAAAAAGAGTTCGGTTTTTATTTACAAAAATTAAAATATTTTCTTTAAACTTATAGATTGTATAAAAAAACAACATGTCCAACTGACTGATTGGTGATAAATGCAAAGATTTAGGTCTTAGTTGGTTTAAATTACAATTTCATGGGTAAGGGGTATAAAAACTGTGAAAGTAATTTGGTATTTTCAATTTAAAGACGAGGGGAGCATAGGCGGCGTGGGTGGTCGTAGCCAGATAGAAAAGGGAAGTTAGTTATAGAGCCCTCATGACATTGTCTAACGCAGACATTTTATCGAATTTCCAGCCCCCCCATCTTGACACTTTATCTGTTCCGCCCAAAGAAAATGACATTTGCAAAGTTTCAAGTCTGTTAAGGCCTATTTACTCTTGACTTAACTTAACTTAACTTAACGTAACTTAACGTAACTTAACTTAAGGAATGTATGCGTTTACTCTCAACTTAACTTAACTTAAGAAATCAGTGTGTCAGTGCTGTAGAATTATGTTAGCAGTGCTGTTAAACACAGAAAAATATATTGACCGCTCATTGGCGCATTTTGAATACAACGTTGCAACCAAGTTCTTTGGCAATTGCAGCCCAAACTTCTCTTTTTTAATTATATTTCTAAAGTCTTTTGACTTTTTATCATATAATAAAGCATGATTTTGTACTAAAATCATAAGTTTATCTTCATCCATTTGAATATTTGATTTTGTAAACATTTTGTAAAGAGCGTTAAACGTTTTGCATCACAGTTTTTGATCAGCTGTTTGATTTTCATGTTAATCAACACTGTTCAACTTAAGAACTTAACGTAAGAATCTGCAACCTGCAGGTTCAGAATTAAGTTAAGTTACGTTAAGTTGAGAGTAAACGCTTGCATTGACAGCCATAAGGCAGATTGAGTCAGCTGACTCTTACGTTAAGTTAAGTTAAGTTAAGTCAAGAGTAAATAGGCCTTTAGCTTAATAATTAGCGGGGTTTACAAAAAGTTGCGATCATAAAGACAGATGACTGGACGATTGGATAGACAGTATGACGGACATTGAACAAAACAATTATAATCTTCTACCTTGGGTCACAGAGTATAATGATCTGCGACAATTCATATATGTGTTAAATTTTATATTGTGTCGTACTAAAATATATCTTATTTCAAATGATGCATAAAGTAAGTAAAGTATTGACCTCTCAGCCTACTGTGTGCGTAGCACTTCAATCTTGACACTTTATCTGGCAGCTCATAGACAAAGACATTTGCAAAGTCTGTAGCTTTAAAAGTGTTGACAGCATATCCGGCATTGCGCAAGGCCAACACTCACAAGCATAACTACAGAAAATTACCTTTCGCGTAATGTGTAGGGTTGAGGGTATTTCCTCGTCGAGCTATCTCGATTTGAGTTTTCTTACTTGTTATCTTTGACAATTAACGCAAAGCCACCGCATAAGTTCCCGCTTGTTACAAACTAATTACTTTAAAATTTGAACATGAGACAAGTGGTATTTTCAAAAATGTTTTCCATTATAAAGTATGTAGCTCTTAATGGGTTTTTGAAATTTTTGCAGGACACACAGTCAGTCGCAAGGGACAAAAAAAATTAAGTAGTTTTAGCGCTAAGCAATTCAAACTCAGATTTCAGCGAAAGTTGAGGCAATACCTTGATGCGAATTTCTGATAACGCATATATGATTTGTAGTTTTTTCTAAATCTATTTTATACCTCTGTTTATATATCGATACATCGATAAATCGATACACTTAATAAAATTCTCACAAACTTTGTTCTATTTCGAAATTGTGCTCTAATGATTCTGTAAATTTTGGATAAGAACAAAATTGTTTTTTAAATTTTCAGATGCAATGCCGCACTGGACCTAGTTTGAATATGGATCCTTTATTTATTTATTATTTATTTTTGTTCACTGCAAATTTTATTTTAATACTGATCAATCCATTTAAAAGCAATTAAATATTGGAACGACAGTTAAAAAACAAGTGGAAACGTTGTAGTCGGACGCAACCGACTGCGGTATACTCGACACCTATTTAAAAACGGGTAACAAGTAGCTTGATAGCAAAGGCCTACGGATACGGCAGGGGTGTACGCTGCGTCCAAAGATTGGCTAATGCAGATCTTTCGGAGATGCCACCAGCTATATTGTCGCCAAACTTGAGCTAAAATACTGCGAAAGATACACACCTTCCCGTTTTTAAAGAGGTGGTGGGGCGTGGCAACCAAATTTTTGCTACAGATCTTTGTGGGAGGTCACCAGCTATCTTCCTACCAAATTTTGTTAACTTTAAATCAAAAGATATAGCATACCAGTTTTTCAAAGGTGGGGGGAGGGCAGGCAAATTTTCGTACAGATCTTAGTGGGATGTCATCAGGCCCAAAATTTTACCAATAATATTTATTTATAAATGGCCCAAGTACTTAAAATCTTTAAGAAAGTCTATGTTGTAATCTGCATATGGGCAATTCTCTGGTGTCGTTCGTGACGGTCGTACGCATTGCAAGTGGTAAAAAGGTCAAAATAAGACGGATTTTGAAAATTCCTTTTTCACTATATTGTTGCTCTTGATTAGCCCTACAATTGGTGCATAGGTCATTTTTGGGTAACAATTAGTTTTCGAGATTTTTGAAAAAACCGACGGGTACGCACGTGACAAAAACAGAAGTGGTTTTCGCGACGAGCAATTCAAACTCAGATTTCAGCGAAAGTAAAAGCAGTATTTTGATGCGGTTAAATGATAAATGTTGTGAATTGAATAACCTTTAAAATGGCTTTTATTTTACGCGAATGCGACTTGTACTTTTTTTTTAATTCAATTTAATCCAGGTTCGTTACGTTACGTAACGTTCGTGACATTTTTTCCACAATGAAATTTATGGTGTTTCGGTCGCTTTTTTTTCGAAAATGTATAAAGAAAACTGCTTAAGAAAACATGTTTCAAGAAAAGCATCCAATACAATTTGTTTATTTATTTTATTTTAACAATTTTTATATATAGCAAAAATAAGGAGAGTTATAAACGTAATTTCAATTCCGAGTATGCAGTTCTAGCTGTTGTTAATTCTTGGAATTGGTTAGAAAAAAAGTGTAATTGTGAAATACCATGTATGCTTTTCACTTCTTTCCATTTTTCATTTAACTTATTCAATAAGGAATCATTTTCAATTTGTTCGGTCGACATAAACATCATCTTAACACCATTAATATTATTTTCTGCCAATCTTGCAATTGGTCTTGCAATTTTATT
Organism: Scaptomyza montana; assembly: GCA_018904305.1. Lineage (NCBI taxonomy): Eukaryota > Metazoa > Arthropoda > Insecta > Diptera > Drosophilidae > Scaptomyza > Scaptomyza montana. Next base: position 548,643 of record JAEIGR010000030.1, read on the forward strand.
TGATCTTCCTTCAACTTTTCTCTCCACCGTTTGGCTTTCTCTTTGTTTTTTTCACTGCGGCTTTTGCTCATCTATATTCAAATATTTTTAAAAGTAATAATTTATAATAAACTAAAAGAAGAAAAAAAATTTTTTTTTTTCACTTACGGTTACGTTCGTGACAAACTTAGAATTAGTATAAAAACCACAAAAGTTAATATTTTTTGAAACCTTTTTTTTTAACTTGTTCGTCTTCAAAATGTCTGTTTGCACACAAAATTTGATGCAATTCTTGCATGTACTTTCGATGCACGGACAACAAATGTAGCTTTTCGGTAACGTTCGATACAACGAAATATGCGATAAAACAACTCAAAAAAAACAGTTATTTGCTATCGCATAGTTCTTTTTGCATATATTTTTGATTATGTGTACCCACTGAGAGACTTAAGAGTGAAACACTCAATTCAAAAGCTCTCTCTTCAAGAATATTGAGAAGAACAAATGATGCAATGAAATTGACAAAACGTTAACATATGCACTTGCGCGACTTTGAACTTGAATTTTTCGGATTGGGTTATAGATAAATGTAAAATTTCTTTTGATTAATTAAATTTCATCAATTCTGAATCAAAACATTAAATAAGCAAGGCCCTACAATGAGTTTCAAATTTTTGGTCTCGGTTGACCTTTCTGTGGAAATGCCCATATACTGCACGTTGTATGACCTGATGAACTTGCTCTGGTATACCGTGTCTTCAGAATGTGTGTTTTTATTCAAAATTTGATGGGATTTCTGCGTATACTTTCGACGCATTCATAACCTATAATCTAATTTTTCACTTTAAAGGCCTGTACGCATGAGCCCCGTACAGCTCCCGTACCGTATACATGAGTTTTACGACCGTAACAACAAGTGTTGAAAAAAGCACATATTGTGGCGTTAGGCTAATAACTTTCTCTAAATAAATCATAAATGCAGCTGTGTTTTGTACACTTGAATTCAAAATAATGATTCACGACCAACGCGCGCTACTTTTGTGTTTGAGTACAGCTAACGCTCTGCTGCTGGCGGTTGTTAAAAAAAAAAGGCAGGCTGCAAAACCAAAAAACATTTTAGTGAACCCATATTTGATGGGCAGAGCTGAGATTACCAACGATTATGCTAAACATAACTGAAACTACTCAAAAGACTCAAAGCCAATTCACCTTACTGATCTATACCCTGTAATAGATCAGTAGCAGAACAATCCAGTTTATAAGTTATTTAAATTGTATCTTATTAATTAATTAATATATTTTTATTCATTACTTCTTGTGCAGCATTGACTGCCAAAACAATAAGTATGGCTCTATTGGAGCCTGAATTAGGTCAGCTTTGTTAATATTATCCGAAAAATTTATAAGCCGGCTCTTGCCCGACATGTTGTTGCATTTTTTACAACCGTAAATAGCTGCTGAAAGCTATTTACTGCCCGTAGCATTTTAACATAACATTTTAACATTTTCATTGTTCAACACTACCGTACCAGCAGTAGCTAACAGAACTGCAGACCTTAAATGTACGTACTGTACTGAAGCTGTACGGGACCATTTTTATACTCGATACCGAAGGTAAAGAGTATATTGGTTTTGTGCAATGTCCGTCATGGTGTCTGTCCGTCTGTCCGTCTGACCGTCTGTCCGTCTGTCCGTCTGTCCGTCCGTATGGTTGCAAGTTTTTTCCACACCCTTCAAGCTAGAGACTTGAAACTTTCCAATTCTCTTTATCTATGGGATAGTAAACTAAAGTGTCAAGATGGGGGTTCTACGATAACTGGGGGGCTGGCAAATCGATAAATTCGATAACTCAAAACCGATAAATCCACATATTTCGCACATCCTTACAGCTAGAAGTACCAAATTTGGTAAGAAGATAGCTACTAGCAACCCCCAAAAAACTACATCAGAAATTTTGGAGCCACGCCCGCCCATTCCGCCCCCAGCCCCCCGCATTTTAAAGTCAAAAAAGCCTATAGCTATAGCCACCAAATTTGGTGCCAAGATAGGTGATGATGACCCCCCAAAAACTGTATCAAAAGTTTGGATGCCACGCCCACCGATACTGTTCTAGCCGCCTCCATCCACGCCAACGCTTCGTCAAAAACGGGAATGCGTGTGTCTTCCAGAGTTGTGGAGCTAGAGGTAGGAAGCTAGCTGGTAACGACCCCCAAAACTCTGCATCAAAACCTATTTCACACCCCTTTCCCCACGTTTTACAAACTTTGAGCTAGAGTCACCAAATTTGGTATGAAGATAGCAATTGACATTCCATAAAAATCTGCATCAAAAATTTCGATGCCACTCCCACCCATACCACCTCCAGCCTCCATACCCCACCTTTTAAAAACTTTGAACTAGAGTCACCAAATTTGGAAGGAAGATAGCTGGTGGCATCCCCATCTGCATCGGAGAATATTTAAGGCAGCGTACACCCATGCCGCATCCGTACCCCATTGCAATCAGGCCTCTTTTTACCGGTTTTGATACTGGTAACGAGTATACCGCAGTCGGTTGCGTCCGACTGCAACGTTTCCACTTGTTTTTTTTGTTATCGACAACATGTGCCTACCGGAAGCTGGAAATGTTATTGACCATTTAAAACAAAATTGATTTGCCCAGGGTTTGAGAGTTCTTATTTTCCATATATAAAGTGGGTAGCGCATAGAGTTTCTGAGATCGATGCGTTTAAACATACGGACAGACAAACGGATGGGCTGACATTGTTATTGGACTCGGCTGTTAGTGCAGTCAAGAATATATATTACAGTCGAACTTCCATATTACGATTTTCCATATAACGAAGTTTTCCATATAACGAATTAATTTCGCGAACACTGCTTTTGGTTCGACTTTCAGTGTGTTTTGTTTCCATATAACGAATTTCCCTATAGCGAATATTTCTTTATTACGAATTTATTTTTGGGACGTAACTCGTACGCTCATGCCTTTTCTGTTCCCTATAACGAATTTTTTCCTTCTTGTTTCATTTTATGTACGAATGACGTTGAGAATGCGAAAACAAAACAATAACACATTTTTGCATATATGCGGTATATATACCGTTTTGTTTTCGTGCTGTTTTGCTTATTCTCTGATCTTCGCTGCACAGTTTATTATAAACATTTTGTACTGCTCAGTGCACATCGATGATGTAGATGTAGACGTAGATGTAGTTGTTGGGATTACTCCGTTATTTTTTATAGGCACCAAAGCAAAGAATAATGGATTGTGATTAACTGTATTAAGAATAGTTGTACACAATGTGTACTACACATTATAGAAAAGTGAAAAATTGCGCGATTCTTTTGTCTGCAGTTTCTATGATCATTTCTATGTAACGAAATTTCTATATAACGAAGTATTTTCGTGTCCCCTTCAGATTCGTTATATGGAAGTTCGACTGTATCTATATATGTACATTTATAAAAGGCAATGCATGTTTGCTCCTTTTTTTTTTTTTTTTTTGTGGTTTATATACTTTTAAACCGCTTAACCGATTTCGATGAAACTTTGGTGAAGTATTGTGATCAAGCACGGGATGGTTTGTGGCAAAAAAAAAAAAACTGCCACGTCCACCTTGGTCGCCCACTTTGTCTTATCTGTCATTATTAACTCACAAATATTTAAACAGTAAAGATATTTTCTTAAACAGTTTTTAAAATAGAGTTATTGGGAAAAAAAAAAGATCAACGAGAATATCATGTGTTTTATATATTCATTGAGTAGACATCAAAAAGCACCACAGCAACACGTGGTCGGGGCCGACTATTATATTATATACATCTTTATATATAATAATCTTCTGTTCGTGTGTACGAATGTGAGCTCCTCCTAAACGGGTGGACCGATTTTGATAAATTCTTTCGTGTGTGTTGAAGTGGGTTAGCGAACGGTTATGAATCACAACTAAGTCAACTAGATAATGGTTTTTGATGCGTTAGCAATTTATAATGCATTTTATTATTATGACTGTAGGCAATTCAAACCAGTGCCGCATAGTTAATTTTGGCTATGCCAAGACTATGATACCCTTCACACATGGATTAATTTTTTTTTTTTATCTCGAAAGACTATAAAGACGGTGGACAGTCAGCCAAATCAATGCTCCGCCCTCTTATTTATGTTTCTGTGCAGTTGTTGGTAATTTTTCGCTCCTATTTTTACTCTTGAGCGTCATTTACTTGTTCGTGTGCGACAACAACAACTACAATTTGACAATTTTTTGCGTTATACCACTTTTGAAGCAAATGAGCTATATGTAGGTACTTGAAAGTGCAATACAGCAACAACATATGATAGTACGATATGGTCAATTTGTATGGTGGCTATGTCGTAGAACGCTCCGATCGGGATGAAATTTCATAGTGAAAAACCCCGACATGATCTAAGCAATCTGTGAAAGTTTCATCAAGATCGGTTCAGCAGTTTGGCCAGAAATCGTGTTGAAACAGACAGACAGACGGACAGACGGACACGCGGAAATCAATTCCTGAGCTCGTCCTGATCATTTTGATATATAGTTTATGGGATCTCCCATCATTCCTTAAGGCGTTACAGATTCATGACAAACTCAATATACCCTGTTTCACATGTGTGAAGGCAGGGGCGGTTTACGAAAATGGGCGCCCTAGGGTTAACCAATTTAGCGCCCCCTGTGCTTCATAAAATAATCGAATAAGCAAACGATAGAATTAATAATTTTTTTTTTTCAAGAATTAAGCTCACGCTTTCAAGCGTGCGAATTTATCTATGATTGCATCGGTCTCTGCCATATCCACAAGCTCTGAGTTTGCAGATAAAAAAGCGAGACTAGAGAGCCGGCTCTGACCCATCGTATTTCTTAAATAAGTTTTAATCCTTTTCAACGTTGAAAAGGAACGTTCCCCGGTTGCGTTGCTTGAGAAAAGGGTGAGATAAATCCGAAAAACAACATCCATGTTCGGAAATGTTGCAACAGTATTTTTCTCCCGAATAATCTTTAAAAATGTTCCAATGTTGTATTGCTCCTCCGTCAATCCAATTTCCCGGATAAAATTCCGGAAATGTAAACATTCCTCGCGAAAATCGACATCAAGATCGGTGGAGTATGTCGTCTGTAAGTCTACGCACTGTGCGATGATCTCTGAATTCGCAAGTGATGGCAAACGGCTGGGAAAGCCAAAGCGAGCGTTGACGTATTTGTATGCGAGGCTTCTCTTTTCTAATTCGCTTGACAATCGATCGAGTATGACGAGAAATGTCTTTACACGCATGTTTTGCTTTCCGTCCAATATCGCTTCATTGCCGTTTGCCTCGTCGAACCGAACAGTCCTTCTTCTGCTCCGCTGATTTTCATGCGCATATTCGTTGCATTGAGATAGCTCTTTTGCTTTCTCTTCATAATGGTCGAAACTATCACGCAAAGCGACAACAAATGCTTGGAGGGCATCATAAAGTTGTACGACTGTGGTCAAATCGATGTTGACGCGTTGAAGACTTTTATTGGTTTTTTCGAATCGCTCCAAAATATCGCCCCAAGTCACAGCAATTATAGCGGTCTCGAGCAAAACAAATTGTTGCGACAATCCTTCTGCCTCGGCTTTTGTGGATGGTTATTCGGAACTATTTTCTGCAATATCTTCGAGAGCGTCTCGCAGACTCTCCCACGATTTCACGAATGCTCGACATGCTTCCGCTCTTGCTGACCATCTTGTGCCGGACAGACTTTTGGGCAAGAGCATTCCAGGCTCATTCTCGACTTTCGATTTTATTTGTGCCCACCTGGCCGTAGATGCACTAAAGAATGTGTAGACGTGTTGCACGAACATAAAAAATCTGGTTGCTCTCGAACAGCAATCAGTAGCTGCTTGACCTACTAAATTGAGGGAATGCGCTGCGCACGGGACGTAAATCGCCAAAGGAATACGTTCAAAAGTTTTGGCTTGTACCCCACCGTAACAACCCGACATATTGCTCGCATTGTCGTATGATTGTCCACGCCAATCTTTTATGTCAATATCTTGGTCAAACAATACCTGCATAATCGCCTGCTCTATCTTAGTAGCGTGGTGACCTTCAATAGTTATAAATTGCAAAAAACGTTCTACGGGCTCTCCGTTCTTGCATACGTACCGGATAATGAACGTTAGCTGATCTGAATGTGAAATACCAGGAGTGGAATCTATACTGATCGCATAATATTTAGAGGCCTTTACATCCAAGATCAATTTTTTTAGCAGCTCATTGTATATCATCGCAATAAATTCTTCGCAAATATCCTTAGAAAAATACGATACGTTTCCTTTTCCTGGATTTCCGAATCGATCTATATGACTTTGGAGAAATGGATCGTTACCCAAATAATTTCCATTGCTGACCGATCCAAATTTCTCGTCTGTTCCTCGAAAAGCTAAGCCTCGGGTTGCAAGAAACTTTATAGCAATTATAACGCGATTCAATACTTGTCGCCAGTAATTACATTCTTGAATGTGTTGCATATGTAACTTGCTGTCAATCTTTCCCAATATATTTCCTCGCAGCACATGCTTTTGTGTATTTTCTCGATGACCACGACTTCTCTCGTGCTCAGCTATTCGCACATCATTTTTCCAATCGTTGAAGCCTTCTGTAAACGCGTTCATTGACGTCGAGAATAGCATGCAAGGTATGCAATATACGCAACCTTTCGAGTGGAAATATGCTAACCATTCTCATCGGTGGATTTCACCATTTCATGTTTTTTGGAAAAACATTTGCGCCGTACAATATTTTGATTTTGACCCATAATCGCGTTTCGAAGCCTGAAAATTATTCGATTTCGGATCCTGTTGCTCTAATGGATTTCGTAAAATGATATCAATCATTTCCGAATTTCTTGCTGGCCACAAACCAGGATCAGAAAAATCACCACAAGTTTCAGCTGCAGAAGTTGCTGTATTCGTAACTTCGTCGATTATTTCCTCTCACCATAACAACAGGCTCTACATGCAAACGCGGTATTTTCTAAAATCAGGAGAATGTGGGAAAAAATTGCAGGATACGGTAAGGCAGGAAATATACATGACTGCGTTATTTGAAAAAAAAAATTGTATTTTTCCAATCGCCAACGAGGGGAAATGCAAATTACAAACGTCCTCGAAAGATGAAGGTTTTCAAACCAATTAGAAAGGTTTCCTCATTATTTTTGCTATCTTTGCTTTTGAGACCCACAGGATTCTTTGCTAAGCTTCATCTTATACTTTTACGAGTGATTGTAATTAACTATTTCAAATTAAAATTTTTAAAATAAATAATAAATTTAAATAACAGTCTTTTATGTATGTAAAATGAATTGTCAGGGTTCGTCGAATAGTTACCTCGCCCGAACCCTCAGTTGCAGCAGAACTGGATGCTTGCGCCGTTGCTTGAACTGTTTCTCGATTCGAGGAAAAACTGTCAATTCGCGGAATTTTTTTGGTTAGAAGGGACTCTTTTTCCTCCTTTTCTTTCGTCAATTTTCGGCGCTTTGCGACACTCATTTTATTGACGCTCATTTGCCCTTGTTCAGCTGTACGCTGTACTACAAGGTTGGGTAGGATTGGTAGGAAATTATTTCGCGGAGATATTTGACAAAAACAAAGAGTTGAGCTGTTAAGCAATATTCTGATTATCTCATTCTTTCATTGAAGATTGATGGTCGCCGATCGGCACTTGTACACAGGGTTTGCATTTACTACTACGTAGCAGCACGAGCGAGTAAAAATATTGCTGTGCTCTCGCTACCGCTCTGACTTTTGATTTCATCTGTAGCAGAGCCATAGCCGAACGACGAAAAAGTATATGCTCAGAGAAAATAACGGTGCTTTACGAAACAGCTACTGAAAGAACGATCACAGAATTGCAGCAAAAACAAACGAATAAGTAAGTGCTCTCGTTGTAGTTTTGTCGCTTCATAGTTTGTAGCAACAGCAATAGCAAGAAATGAGAAGTTTTGCTATGCTTAGCCTTAGCAGTAGCCGAAAAAAGAGAGCGAGATGAGAGCAGAGCAAATGAAAAAGTTGTATGTGTTACGGCTCTTGTCTGTGTTTTTTTTTGCTGCACTTCTGTGATCGTTCTTTCAGTCGCTGTTTCGTAAAGCACCGTTATTTTCTCTGTAACAGACGAGAGCCGTAGCACATGCAACTTTTTGGCTACCGCTTCAGCTACGCATAGCAAAACGTTTCATTTCTTGATATTGCAATTGCTACCGACTATGAAGCGACGAAACTAAAACGAGAGCAGAGCGGAGCATACAACTTTCGTTGTTCGGCTATGGCTCTGCTACAGATTAAATCAAATTTTCGAATTTCGCCAGCTCGTGGCGCCCCCTCTGCCACGGCGCCCTAGGCCCGGGGCTAAATGGCCTAGTGCATAAACCACCCCTGTTTGAAGGGTATAAAAATAAATCGAGAAAGCAAAAAGTAGTTAGAAATTCTGACATTCAGTCTAGACAGTTCATTATGAGTGGAACTAAAATAAATTTCAAAAATTGTCGCAAGCAGATTGTTTTCACGGTAAATATTAAAATTTAAATCCGTGTGTGAAAATTCGGTTCAATTGATCGGATACGTTATACAAATTTGGAGTCGCGTGAGTGGAACTAAAAAGTTTTTATTAAAGCTGGCTGCTACATGTGAACATTTCCCAGAAACCATGACAGCTTTATTAACCATTTCATGCGTTATTCTAAATGAAGTTATCATGTGTAATAACGGGATTAGTCAGCTGCTCACTTTATATTAAATATTTAAATTGCAGACTTACAGGATTATAGAACGAAATTCCTAGTTCTTTCAGTGCAGGTATAGCAACATCAGCACGCCACGTAGTTGGGTTGCAAGAGCCTCCGAGAAACACCTGAACAGGCTCATTGCTGACATTCTTTTTCTTTTTTGTGTCATCGACACTACTAAAGGACTTTGTACTGCGCAACTCAGTGGCATAATTCTCAGACTTTTTGCTGTGATGCGAGGAGGCTTTTTCAGTTTGAAATTGGTTTTGAGTTTTATCGGAGCTGATTTCCATTTCGTCCTGTTTCTGTACACAAGAGCTTGGGAGTTGTTTGTAACTTAAATCGTTGAAGTTTGATGAATCTGATATTAATGATCCTCTAGAAGACAGAATACATAAATATCAAATGGTAATCATTTGAATGGTCACAATTTTTGTTTAACACTTCAAATACTTACCGGAAGCGCTTTAAATCTGCAGCGAGTACACAAAATTGTCCAAATGTCAAACCATTCGACTGACCGCGACCATTGCGGGCCACTTTCTTCGCTGTTTGCAGCATTTCACTGACTGTGTGCAGACAAAAACATTACAAATATAGTTTTTTATGGGTTCTATCAAAGAACTTACTCTGCTTTTCGCTGGGATGGAAGCTGAGCTCGTGAAAGAGTTCCTCTGTGTGCTCGACGGGTACTACATTGCATCGCGATTTAGCTCTCCAGGCATTCAGAACCTCCCTTTAGAGTTTGAAACAAGAAATGTGCATACATAATAAGACATTAAATATATTTAAGATTGTGATAGATATATATCTATACATAAATAAATTGAGCAGGCATTCTGTGTACCGGTTTTACTGGTAAACTTTACTTCCAAGCTGAAGTGCAGAATAGTAATTTATATTCGATTCAGTTTTGAATTTAGCTAACTAATCAATTTAAAAGTGACATGTGGGATAGATCGAATAACAAAGTCGACTGTTTTAAAACGATTTATCACTGAATGTGGCAAATATGTTAATAATTACTTTTTTTCAGATTAAAGCTGGAATATCTCAAAACCAGCACTCAAAATTCTTCAGGATCGTATGGTCCCGTTATTTTCGACACACTAGAGACTCGAAACTTTGCAAATATCTTTCTTTATGGGCGGGACAAAAAATGTTTCAAAATTGGGGTTCTACGCCCACTGGGAAATCGATAACTGAAAATCGATAAGCCCACATATCTCCCACATCCGTTCAGCTAGATTTACAAAATTTGGTAAAAAGATAGCTTTTGTCCCAAAAATTGCATCAAAAATTTTGGTGCCATGCTCACTCATCCCGCCTCCAGCCCCCACATTTCGAAACCTTGGTCTTCCATAGTTTTTGAGCTAGAGCTACGAGTCCCCCAAAAACTGTACTAAAATTTGGTTGGCCACGCCCACTCCTTCGGCCCCCAGCCGCTTTGTCGCCTTGTAAAATGGTAAATTTGGTGAAAAGATAGTAAGAGACATCCCCCACAGATCAGCATACAAATTTTGGATGCCATAATAATAATTGGGTAAATTTCGTTTGCTGTTTTTAATACCAACAACTTTGCGGAAGACAAAAAAGTACTTCCTACCTTGACAAAATACCCCCAAAATACTCAAAGTCAAATTTAACTTACAAATAAAAATCCTTATATGCAGCCATTTTTAAAACACTTAGGCCCAATATCTCAATGTTCGGTTAAATTTTCGTTTAGCTAACTGCCGCATTATTTTGCTGGTCGAGTTAAAACAATTTGGTTTTCTCAAAGCCAAAATAACCTTTCATCGATAAGTAACTATCGCCTTAACAGCGTTGCCACATATATAAACAGCGTTGCTATTTATAGCGAGCGGCTCAGCTGTTTTTTGTTTTTGTTTTGGTTGCTGACTGGCAAATTTTGCATATTTTAAATATATAAAATATAAAATTAAAATGAACACGCCTGAATGCAAACGGATTCATTACTATCTCCTCCTTAGCCAATAGTGCGATAGCGTGGGAAACTTTTTTCACTGCACGGCTAGCCGAAGAAACGTTGACTCCACAGAAATCACCAGCAGTGATGAGGAAGCTGCCGCTTGAATAAAAACGCAAAGCCACCAAATGTTGGGTCTCCGGCAACATTGCATGATTCCTGTTTAAAATCCCACATATGATTAATTTGCGCGCAAAAGATTTTAATTGTTTACCTATTACTATGGCAAGCCAATTGATCTACAATCCTTGCAAGAATGATTTTGCATGTAGATTTTTTTAGCCTGAACCGCTGAACAAATTTGGCATCATCCAGATCAGTGAAATAGTTCACCCTATCCCTATAACTTCTCGAGTTATTAACTCTTGGCTCTGTTTCGTCAAATTGCGTCTCCATTGCATGAATATAAAAAACTCTGCTGTGCGATGCCATTTTTCTTTAATAACAAAATAAATATACAATTCAAGTGACAGCTGTTTGCTTTATCGATGATTCTTATCGATATATCGTGACTTCAACGCGCTTTAAATTTTAACCGAGACCCAGCCTTCCGGTTAGTTTGTTTCTCATATACTCCTAACCGAACATTGAGAGACTCAAATTCGACTAAACTTAGAATAAGTTGACTAACCGGACATTGAGATATTGGGCCTTAATGATGCAGAAAGTTCCTTCAAAATAAGTTATCGAATCTGAGTTTAGTTTTTATGTGTTGCACAGTGTCGTTATATGCAAAGAACCGTTAAAGGATAACTTTTACAGTCTCTTCAAAATTAATTTTCATTCAAATTTATTAGGCTGTTATACCATACACTGAACCTTTGACCTTACGCGTACAGTCAATACAGTACAGTGCCTACAGTACTTAGCAACCGCATGATGACTTTTCAGCCGATTAAGCTATATATAAACATCCGAACGGGCAAACAGACAGGCGTACATGGCTATTTCGACTCAGATGTTAATAATACATATATGCAACAGTATGTATCGATATGCTTTGTTCGATGATCATCGCCAAGTGGACAACGCTGTGAGAGTGAACGTGGCGTATTTATAGCCTATTTCCACATTTAAAATAAATAGAGATGTTTCTAATGAGTATATGCAGCAGCTTGTAATGTATACTCAAAAGTGTTGAGATTTGCCACATCGATTACATTGAAGTGGATTGCATTAAACAACTGAATTTCTGCTAGAAAAAATGAGCAGCACATTATTTCTAGGCGTCAATTGTGTCAATGGAGGGAATTTTGAGCGGCAAAAAAATAAAAGTCGTGTAAAACAATTTTTACATGACGACAAGATAAAACAAGTAAGAAGGTTCTAGTCGGGAGAGCCCGACTAGAAGATACCCTGAACCCAGTTGCAATAAATAAATTAAATTTATATAAGACTTTGGTATACTGACTTAACTTCAATCGATTAAATTCGATATCTCCGATGTTTCTTAACCGATTTGAAAATTCAATATTTTTTTGTTATCGATTCCATGTGTATATCGGAAACCAGAATAGTTATCGATAATTTGAAGCAAATTTGTTCTGCTCATGGTATAGGAGAACTTATATTCAAAATCTGAAGTCTCTAGCTCTTGTAGTCGCTGAGATCCACGCGTTCATACAGACGGACAGACAGACAGACGGACAGACGGACGGACCGACGGACATGGCTATATCGTCTCGGCTGTTGATGCTGATCAAGAATATATATACTTTATGGGGTCGGAGTTGCTTCCTTCTGCCTGTTACATACTTTTGCACAAAACCATTATACCCTTTTTACCCATTTTATGGGTTAAGGGTATAATTAATAAGCGCAGTGAGAGAAAATAATTGCACTTTGGACCTTACAACAATCAATTGAGGCGGAAAGGGAGATGAGCGAAAAACTCTATAAAAAAATTAATGAAAACAACAGCAAAAGCGGCAAATAAAGTTATTATAGTTATTTGTTATTATTGTTTAAATTATACAACTCCAGCAAGCTTATAATAAACAAGTAAGAAAGCTCTAGTCGGGAGAGCCCTGAGCCCAGTTGCAATAAATATATTAAATTTATATAAGACTTTTTGATCAGAAGCCGCCTCAAGCACCATTACTATAATGAGTTTGCTGAAAACTCTCTACAGGCAACATCTCTAAAAATACATTTGGACAGTGGGAACCAACTTACTCTAGCCGCTGTATACTGCCCCCCGCGTTATACCATATCTGAAGACCAATTTATGGAATTTTTTAACTCACTAGGAGAATGCTTTATAGCAGCAGGAGACTACAATGCCAAGCACACACACTGGGGATCTCGTCTCGTGAATCCAAAAGGAAAGCAGCTCTACAATGCAATTAACCACGCAATCGACCACGTTTCTCCTGGCCGACAGATCCCAAAAAACTACCCGATCTGATTGACTTTGCAGTTACCAAAAACATTTCGCGTAGACTGATAAGTGCAGAGTGCCTTTCGGATCTATCATCCGATCACTCGCCAGTCCTAATAAATCTGCTACGACCCCCTGAATTCATAAATCGACCCGGTAAGTCAACTTCACATAAAACTAACTGGCTCAGATACAAAAAATATATAAGCTCACACATTGAGCTTAAGCCACGTCTCGTAAATGAAGCTGACATTGATAGTTTTGTTAACACTCTGGAGACGGTCTTCGTCGCCGCAGCTCGCACCGCTACGCCTCAAACACCAAATACAATACACAACCAATGGACAACAAATCTACAAATTGAACAGCTCGTTCTTGAAAAGCAGCGCTTACGACGTGACTGGCAATCGAACCGATCGCCATCGGCAAAGCAAAAACTAAAAGAAGCCACAAGTAAACTCACCAAAGCGTTAAAAATCGAGGACGAGCGCCCTCAACGCCGTTACATCGAGCAATTATCAACCACCAGTACGAAAAACTCATTGTGGAGAGGTCACCCAACTCTAAGCTCACCAACAGAAACAGTAATGCCTATAAGAAACTTCGCAGGCGGCTGGGCCCGCAGCGATGAAGAAAGAGCTAACACATTTGCTACTCATTTTCAAAAAGTGTTCCAACCTAGCCCTGCAACAAATACGTTTGCACTACCGACTGTTTCAAACGGCTTTCAGCTTCAACATGATCCAATCAAGTTTCACGCGAATGAAATCGTTTTAATCATTAAAGAGCAATTGAACCCAAAAAAATCTCCAGGAGGTGACCAAATAACCCCAAAGATGATTATTGAGCTTCCTTACTGTGCGATCTGCATAATTGCCCAGATCTTCAATACTATCACCAAACTTGGCCACTATCCAGACAGATGGAAAAAGTCAATCATCATTATGATACCAAAGCCTGGAAAAGATCACACAGTTCCCACGTCGTATAGACCTATAAGCTTATTATCAAAACTTTTTAAAAAATGTTTGCTGTCCCGGATAAATCCTTTCCTGAATCTTCAAAACATATTCCCATCACACCAATTTGGCTTTCGTGAAAAGCACGGAACAATTGAGCAGGTTAACAGAATATCATCAGAGATACGAAGCGCGTTCGAAAATAGAGATTACTGCACTGCAATATTTCTGGATGTTTCTCAGGCATTCGACAAAGTTTGGTTGGAAGGTCTGATGCATAAGATCAAAACAATGCTCCCAAACAACACACATAAACTGCTACGACAGAAAGTTCGCAAAAAGATGAAACACTGCAATGTCTGACGAACACAGTATCGAAGCTTGTGTTCCACAGGGCAGCGTACTTGGACCAACACTGTACGTGCTATTCACAGCAGACATCCCAATAAGCAGCCGATTGACAACATCTACATTTGCTGATGATACAGCTATTCTCAGCCGCTCCAGATGCCCAACACAAGCAACAGCGCAACTAGCCCTTCATCTGGTCAACGTGGAAAAATGGTAATCAGATTGGCGAATTAAGGTAAACGAACAAAAATGTAAGCAAGTAACTTTCACCCTTAACAGGCAAGATTGTCCACCGCTCACGTTAAACAACACCACACTTCCAAAAGCAAGCGATGTAACGTATCTTGGCGTACACTTAAACAGAAGACTTACATGGCGGCGACACATTGAAGCTAAAAGAACACATCTCAAACTGAAAGCCAATAGCCTCCATTGGCTCATCAATGCTCGCTCTTCCCTTAGTTTGGACTACAAGGTCCTGCTTTACAACTCTGTTCTAAAACCAATCTGGACCTATGATTCCCAGTTATGGGGGAACGCTTGCAACAGCAGCATTGACATTGTCCAGAGAGCCCAGTCAAAAATCTTGAGAACCATCACCGGGGCACCGTGGTATGTTCGGAACGAAAACATTCATAAAGACTTAAACATCTTAACAGTCAAGGAGGAAATAGCGGAACAAAAAGTAAAATATTTTAGCAGGCTCTCATCGCACACAAATCATCTCGCGAGAGGTCTCACAAGGCTGCGCAGCCGATCCCGTCTTCGTCGTAACGACTTACCAACCCAGCGATGATTTTTTAGGGACGCGCACTCAGAATACAGTCAAAAAAAGAAAACGTACTGTTAGCTAAGATTTATTAATAAGATTTGTATACTTATTGCTAGTTTTCAAATTCACTAGAAAATATTCAATAAATAAACCCAGCAATTTAAAAAAAAAAAAATAAATATAAGACTTTGATATACTGACTTAACTTCAATCGATTCAGTTCGATATCTCCGGTGTTTCTTAACCGATTTGGACGAAATTTTCAGAAAAGTTCTATAGTTACCCATTATTTCAACCCTCATTTTTACATTTTCTAAATTTGATATTTTTTTGTTATCGATTCCATGTGTATATCGGAAACCAGAATAGTTATCGATAATTTGAAGCAAGTTGCTTATCTTGCAAGTTGCAAGTCTGCTTATGGTATAGGAGAACTTATATACAAAATTTGAAGTCTCTAGCTCTTGTAGTCTCTGAGATCCACGCGACCATACAGACGGACGTACAGACGGACATGGCTATATCGTCTCGGCTGTTGATGCTGATCAAGAATATATATACTTTATGGGGTCGGAGATGCATCCTTCTGCCTGTTACACACAAAACCAGTATACCCTTTTTTACCCATTTTATGGGTTAAGGGTATAAAAATGCAGCCACTGCCGTTAATAACACAAAATCATCAGTCATTTTTATGTTTCACAATTCAATTTAAAATTTTTTACCTTTTCGTTTTGCCATTTTTTTGCGTTTTTGGAATTTTTTCGCTATTTTTAAGGGGCACACAGAGTCTTAGGAAATAATGTGTTAATTTCTATCAGAAGTGTTTCTAGCTCCTGCGAACTAAGCTTAACGAAAAACATTGCTTGCTGGTTACCCTCAACTTAACTTGACTTGACTTAACTTAACAACCTGCAGAAAACAGAACTTCAAGTTAGTTCACGTTAAGTTCAAGTTACGTTCGTGTTCCAGTTCAAACAGCTTATTGATGAGCACCTAAAATGGATGAGCATAGGCTAATTTGTTTAGTACAAGAAAAAGATTTTTTATTCAATAAAGCTAGAAAAGATTTTAAAGATTCGGCAAAAAAGAAGGCAGCTTGGATATCAATTGTCGCGGAATTGGAATCTCTTCGTTAGTATAATATTATTTACATAGTTGTTTGTTTGTTTTTTATACCCTTAAGGCCTGTACGCATGAGCCCCGTACAGCTCCCGTACAGTATACATGAGTTTTACGGCTGTAACGACAAGTGTTGAAAAATTCACATATTGTGGCCGTAGGCTAATTGTTTTTTGTAAATAAATCGGAAATGCAACTGTGTTTTGTACACTTGATTTCAAAATAATGATTCGCGCGCTACTTTTGTGTTTGAGTACAGCTAACGCCCTGCTTCTAATAATCTATACCCTGCCATAGATCAGTGGCAGTACAATCCAGTTTATATGTTATTTAAATTGTATCTTATTAATTAATAAATATATTTTTATTCATTACTTCTTGTGCAGCATTGACTGCCAAAACAATAAGTATGGCTCTATTGGAGCCTGAATTAGGTCAACTATGTTAATATTATCCGAAAAATTTATAAGCCGGCTCTTGCCCGACATGTTGTTGCATTTTTTACAACCGTAAATAGCTGCTGAAAGCTATTTACTGCCCGTAGCATTTGAACATAACATTTTAACATTTTCATTGTTCAACACTACCGTACCAGCAGTAGCTAACAGAACTGCAGACCTTAAATGTACGTACTGTACTGAAGCTGTACGGGACCATTTTTATACTCGATACCGAAGGTAAAGAGTATATTGGTTTTGTGCAATGTCCGTCATGGTGTCTGTCCGTCTGTCCGTCTGACCGTCTGTCCGTCTGTCCGTCTGTCCGTCCGTATGGTTGCAAGTTTTTTCCACACCCTTCAAGCTAGAGACTTGAAACTTTCCAATTCTCTTTATCTATGGGATAGTAAACTAAAGTGTCAAGATGGGGGTTCTACGATAACTGGGGGGCTGGCAAATCGATAAATTCGATAACTCAAAACCGATAAATCCACATATTTCGCACATCCTTACAGCTAGAAGTACCAAATTTGGTAAGAAGATAGCTACTAGCAACCCCCAAAAAACTACATCAGAAATTTTGGAGCCACGCCCGCCCATTCCGCCCCCAGCCCCCCCGCATTTTAAAGTCAAAAAAGCCTATATCTCCCACAGTTTTTGAGCTATAGCCACCAAATTTGGTGCCAAGATAGCTACTAGCAACCCCCTAAAAACTGCATCAAAAGTTTGGATGCCACGCCCACCGATACTGCCCTAGCCGCCCCCATCCACCCCAACGCTTCGTCAAAAACGGGAATGCGTGTATCTTCCAGAGTTGAGGAGCTAGATCCTCCAAATTTGGTAGGAAGATAGCTGGTAACGATTCCCAAAAAACTGCATCAAAGTTTTGGAGCCAAGCCCACCCATTACGCCCCCTGCCCCCCCCGCATTTTGAAATCAGAAATGGCTATATCTCCCACAGTTTTTGAGCTAGAGCCACTAAATTTGGTGCCAAGAAAGATGATGATGACCCCCCAAAAACTGCATCAAAAGTTTGGATGCCACGCCCACCGATACTGCCCAAGCCGCCCCCATCCACCCCAACGCTTCGTCAAAAACGGGAATGCGTGTATCTTCCAGAGTTGTGGAGCTAGAGCCATCAAATTTGGTAGGAAGATAGCTGGCAACGACCCCCAAAAATCTGCATCAACGCCCTCCATTTCGCCCCCCTTTCCCCACTTTTTACATTTTTCGGAGCTAGAGTTACCAAATTTGGTATGAAGATAGCAATTGACATTCCACAAAGATCTGCATCACAAATTTGGATGCCACGCCCACAAATACCACCCCCAGCCCCCCTTTCTCCACTTATTACAAATTTCGAGCTAGAGTCACCAAATTTGGTGTGAAAATAGCAATTGAAATTCCACAAAGATCTGCATCAAAAATTTGGATGCCACGCCCAACCATACCGCCCCCAGCCACCCCTTTCCCCACCTTTTACAAACTTTGAGCTAGAGTCACCAAATTTGGAAGGAATATAGCTGGTGGCATCCCCATCTGCATCGGAGAATTTTTAAGGCATCGTACACCCCTGCCGCATCCGTACCCCTTTGCAATCAGGCCTCTTTTTACCGGTTTTAATACTGGTATCGAGTATGCCGCAGTCGGTTGCGTCCGACTGCAACGTTTCCACTTGTTTTTATATGAAGTTTTTGCTGTACGGGAGCTGTACAGGCGTCTGCGTACAGGCCTTTAACCCATTAAATGGGTAAATAAGGGTATAATGGTTTTGTTCAAAAGTATGTAACAGGCAGAAGGAAGCATCTCCGACCCTATATAGTATATATATTCTTGATCAGCATCAATAGCCGAGTCGATTTAGCCATGTCCGTCTGTCCGTCTGTCTGTCCGTCTGTCCGTCTGTCCGTCTGTCCGTCTGTATGAACGCGTGGATCTCAGAGACTACAAGAGCTAGAGACTTCAGATTTGGGATATAAGTTCTCCAATACCATGAGCAGAACAAGTTTGCTTCAAATTATCGATAACTATTCTGGTTTCCGATATACACATGTGATCGATAACAAAAAATATCGAATTTGAAAAATGTAAAAATGAGGGTTGAAAGAATGGGTAACGATAGATCTTTTCTGAAATTTTCGTCCAAATCGGTTAAGAAACACCGGAGATATCGAATTTAATCGATTGAAGTTAAGTCAGTATACCAAAGTCTTAAATAAATTTAATTTATTTTTTGCAACTGGGTTCAGGGTATCTTCTAGTCGGGCTGTCCCGACTAGAGCCTTCTTACTTGTTTTTTTTTATTTATTGCATATTCAACAAAATCGTTCGGCAAATGGATTGTCCGTCAGGGAGTGGAGCCAGAAGTGGAAACGACTGGATTCATTTTGAACACATGTCTTTTTTAAGAGGACACTTGTTGAAGCGCAAATTAGTTAAACAATTTTTGTGTTTTATATTTAATTCTAATATTGTTCTATTCTATTTGAAAGCAGCGCTCGGGATTTTCGTTGAACGACTCATTGTCACTTTTTTCTCCACCGCCGGACACCAATTCGCTATCATTAAGTTTTGAAGAGAGTAATGATTCACTTATAAGTGCAGCAACGGAAGTGTCGACTGCGACAAATATTGTGTCCATGGATTCATCCAGAGCATCATCTACACATCTACAGACGACGTCGACACCGATGGCATAACCCGAGCCAACAACCATTCAAGCGGAATCGCGAGCAAAATAACAAAAAAAAAACAAGTGAAAACGTATACTCGTTACCAGTATTAAAACCGGTAAAAAGAGGCCTGATTGCAAAGGGGTACGGATGCGGCAGGTGTGTATGCTGCCTTAAAGATTCTCCGATGACACCAGCTGTATTCGTTCCAAATTTGGTGACTCTAGCTCAAAGTCTGTAAAAGGTGGGAAAGGGGGGCTGGGGCCGGTATGGTTGGGCATGACATCCAAATTTTTGCTAAAGATCTATGTGGAATGTCAATTGCTACCTACCTACCAAATTTGGTGACTCTAGCTCGAAGTTTGTAAAAGGTGGAGAAAGGGGGCTGGAGGTGTTATGGGTGGGCGAGGCATCCAAATTTTTGATGCAGATCTTTGTGGAATGTCAATTGCTACCTTCATACCAAATTTGGTGATTCTAGTTCAAAGTTTGTAAAAGGTGGGGAAAGGGGGGTAGAATGGGTGAGCGTGGCTCCAAAAACTTTGATGCAGTTCTTTGAAGGTCGTTAGCAGCTATCTTCCTACCAAATTTGATGGCTCTAGCTCCACAACTCTGGAAGATACACGCATTCTCGTTCTTGACGAAGCGTTGGGGCGGATGGGGGCGGCTATTGCAGTATTGGTGGGCGTGGCATCCGATTTTGTACAGTTTTTTGGGGGTCATCAACACCTATCTTGGCACCAAATTTGGTGACTATAGCTCAAAAACTGTGGGAGATATAGGCTTTTTTTACTTTAAAATGCGGGGGGCTGGGGGCGGAATAGGTGGGCGTGGCTTTAAAATTTCTGATGCTGTTTTTTGGCGGTTGCTAGTAGCTATCTGCCCACCAAATTTGGTAGTTCTAGCTGTAAGGATGTGCGAAATATGTGGACTTATCGGTTTTGAGTTATCGAATTTATCGATTTGCCAGCCCCCTAGTTATCTTAGAACCCCAATCTTGTCACTTTAATTTACTAGCCCATAGATAAAGAGAATTGGAAAGTTTCAGGTCTCTAGCTTGAAGGGTGTGGAAAAAGTTGCGTTCATACAGACGGACAGACACCATGACGAACATTGCACAAAGCCAATATACTCTTTACCTTCGGTATTGAGTAAAAAAAATTTATTTGGCGGAGATGCTGGGCGAGGTGAATCAAACTTTTAACAGCTATGAGCAGCATGGCCTCAATAAGCAAGAGGATAAAGTGGCCCTCGGTTTTACCACAACAGCGTACGGCATATTGAGTGTAATGAACCCGGTAAAAAAAATGGAAACAATAATGAAGCTAATGAAGGTACTTCAAGATGCGCTGCTAGAGAGCAAACAATAGTAAAAAAATACTAAATGAAACTGCTTCAAAAATTGATATGCATTTATGTATTTATTTATTATTTATTTCATTTACTCTTAAGTATCTGCATATAATCCATTTTAAATTATTTATTTTTTGTTCTATATAACCCGCTCAAATCTGATAATATAAAAACTGTTTGACAAGTTCATGCGCACGGTCGCATTAACGTTCAGGTTCAAGATAAGTTCACGTTTTGTTAAGTTCGGGTAATCGCTAGAATTTCACGTTTAAATTAAGTTCAAGTCAATATAAATTCCAGATACGGATTGCGTCAAGCTGAAAAATTTTGTTTTAATTACTCAGTACCTGAGAATTGGTTGTGCATAATTGGCACCAACTTAACAAACAATAAACCAGAACTTGATGTTGATGAAATTTTAGCGACACTTGTCGAATAAATAACCAAACTATCTTAAAAAATCATATTATTTTTAGTTTTTGGTATTTTTTTTTTTTTTTAATTGGCCATTTTTGGCTATTTTTAAGAGTCCACTCAGCTATAACTGACGACTCAGAGTTGGCAACATTGGTCGCATCGTAGTTGCAGAATCATAGAGTCATGTTCAGAGTACATACGCAAGTTGTACCGTTATAGTTCGTGTGGAGGGCATTTTCAAAGTTTCTGATGAGTTGAATTAAAGAGTCGTGGTTGCTAAACATAATGCTGTATTCGAGAAACCGCCATTGCTGAATCAGTGCGAGTCAATTTTTACTAAACTTATCATCAAACATTTAAACAAGATCAACTATTGTTTTAATATAATCAATTAATATCATACAGTGGATGAGAAATTATTTAATACAGTGTCAATAAAAAATTGACTGCCAAAAAGTAATTACACATTATTTTTCAAAAAGTCTAATGTACCTAGTACATATATTTAGCATTATAATTATAATATGACCCCTTTATTTTTTATTATTTTAGGTCACAGGTTATTTGATACAATTTTGTAAATAGCAAATCGCGAAAATCGGATTGAGAACAAGGACAAAATGGAACCAAACAAAATTTTCACCGATCGAAAAGAACGGAAATTTATTAAATGAACTTAGGAAAACCCTAAGCTTCCGCCGGCCATAAAACTTACTAAACTGAGCGTCGGATTCTGACTTCAATGCCCGAGTACCCCGAAAGAAGCCTTTTATAAGCACAACAAAAGAATGAAGTTCACCAAAATCCACATGGACAAGTATTTTGAGTGCTGGAGCAAAGATATTTTTGCAGGCCCCAGTCCATATTCAACATTTTTGGGTCTGACGGTTGGACTTATATGGATCCCGTAATCCTATAAGCTTTTATACGCTAAATATTTAAAAGTTTTAAAACTGCATTGAATTAGCTAAGACCTATTTTTATACCCTTCACACATGTGAAACAGGGTATATTGAGTTTGTCATGAATCTGTAACGCCTTAAAGGAATGATGGGAGACCCCATAAATTATATATCAAAATGACCAGGACGAGCTCAGGAATTGATTTCCGCGTGTCCGTCTGTCCGTCTTTTTCAACACGATTTCCGGCCAAACTGCTGAGCCGATCTTGATGAAACTTTCACAGATTGCTTACCTCATGTCGGGTTTGCTCACTATGAAATTTCATCCCGATCGGAGCATTCTACGACATAGCCACCATACAAATTGACATTTCGTACTATCAATTGTTGTTGCTGTCGTGCACTTTCAAGTACCTACATATAGCTCATTTGCTTCAAAAGTGGTATAGCGCAAAAAATTTTCAAATTGTTGTTGTAGTCGCACACGAACAACAAAAAAAAATAAAAAATTAATCTATGTGTGAAGGGTATCATAGTCTTGGCATAGCCAAAATTAACTATGCGGCACTTGTTTAGATAAATTTCAAGTTTATAGCTAATTTTGGAATATTTCAGCAACAATTGGCGTCTAAATATCTTTCGGCTTATGTTCTAGTTTAAAATTAATAGCACTTACAGTTTTCTTGACAATATATCAAAGAAGCTCTCAGCCACCATATGCTTTATAGGGCGGAGATGCTTCCTTCTGGCTGTTACATACATTTGCACAAAACCATTATACCCTTTTACAAATTGAATTGATTCAGGCTAAAGCAAGTGGAAACGTTGCGGTACACTCGTTATTAGCTGGAGGCGGTATTGGTGGACGTGGCATCCAAAGTTTTGATGCAGATCTTTGCGGATCGTTACCAGGTATCTTCCTGCTAAATTTTGTGACTAGCTCAAAAACTGAGAAAAATACACGCATTTCCGTTTTTAACGAGGTGTTGGGGCGGCTAGGGCAGTATTGGTGGGCGTGGCACCCAAAGTTTTGATGCAGTTTTTTAGGGAGACGTGGTAAATACACGCAAATTAGTTTACAAATGGTGGGGGCTGGGGCTGAGGCGGTAATGGTGGGCGAGGAGTCCAATAATTTTGATGATGTTTTTTTGGGGGATGCCTGTAGCCGTCTTATTACCAAATTTGGTAACTCTATCTATAAAGGTGTGGGACACATAAGGATTTATCGACTTTGAGTTATCGATTTGCCAGCCCCCCAGTTATCGTAGAGCCCCTTGACATTTTATCTGCCCTGGCCATAGAAAAAGATATTTGCAAAGTTTTAAGTCTCTAGATTGAAGGGTGTCGAAAAAAGTGACTTTCATACAGACGGACGGACAGACACCATAACGGACATTGCACAAAACCAATATACTCTTTACCTTCGGTATAGAGCAGAAAAATAAAGCAGTTGCACTTTCCTTCAAAACTTATTCAGTAGTTTGTAGAAATAACAGTGTTGAAATGTATCCAATTTTTTTGTAGCTTAAGTTCTTTTAAGTTGCCTTTTTGACTTAAATGTGTTTATAGAAAGCCACATCAATTTGCAGCTAGCCAAATTAACGAAAAAAAAATACGACGCAGCTGAGCATTCAGAGTTAATTCAATGAGCTGTCATCCTATGTTGGTAACATTGATGATCTTTTTACTACATAAGCTAAATAGAAGTAAAAAATTTTTTTATTTTGGTAAAAAAGGTCACTCTTTAGTAGCGCTTTATATGGCTTGTACTAGTTGGCGCTTATGTTGATTTGGGCAAAAAGTATTAAATTTAGAGATTTTTGCATGGGACAAAAATAGAAGTGGCTTTCGCGGTGGTTTGGAGCATAATATTGATGCGAATTTCTGATAAATTGATGTCTCTTTCAAATGGTTTATACTTTACGCGAATATGATTTGCAGTTTTTTTTTTTATTGTCGTAACGTCTAATAAATCGATGAACACAGGCTGCATGCACGAAAATGTGTTAAACAAATAAGTTGGATCTCAATGCGTTACGCTCAATACAAGTAAATGTTAACGCCGTCATGTTTTAAAGGTGGTCGTGTTACTGCTAAACACTCTCCGTTTTTGAATTTGTATGACCTGAGATCACCAACACCGCGTTACAATTTCTTGAATATATATTTTTTATTTGTTTATTATTTTTTTTTTTTAAGTGAAAACAACAATTTCGGCAATAAAAGTTAAGTATTCTTGTCATAATATACCAAAAATATAATAATACCCAAAAAGACCAAAAAATACCAACAAAAAACTAAAAATTCTAAAAATACCAAAAATGCCAGAAATCCAAAAATACCAAAAACGCAAAAACTTCGGAAAAATATTAAAATAAATCAAAAATAAAACATCAAACATACCAAAAATGCCAACAAAAAAAAAACCAAAAATACCAACAAAAAAATCCAGAAATCCAAAAAATATCAAAAATTCTGTAAAGTACAGAGAAATACCAACAAAAAATCAAAACTATGCAGAAAAATTTAATATTGAATATTTCATTTCACTCCTTTGTATCAATAATAATGATTCAATTTTATTCATAATAGTATGCAGTCATTTAATCAATGTATTGCTATGACGTTGTCACGTTAGACTATCGTCCGTAAACCAACTTTACAGACAACCAATTTTATTTATTTTTTTTTTTTTCAATTTCAATCACACGGGTCGCTTTTTTCCACAATTGTAATGGACACATTAAATTGGGAAAATAATTAGAAAATAAAATAGAATGTGTATTTTGGCGCGCAGTCACTAATTATCGTTAGTAAATGCAACTTTGTTTTTAAAGAAGCTTGCAACCGTGGCAGTGGTGAGTTTATTTTGAGAGAGTTGACAATTAGACACTCGGCTATATTCGGTTAAAAGGGGGTATAAAAGGAGCAGGTTAGGCGAGATCCGATCTTTTCGATTTGGACCAGACTTAGCAGCAGACGCAAACCTTGATTTCGTTTTATCGTCCTTAACGTACAGGAAGCACGCGGGGCGTGAAACATAAAAAGAATATTTTTTATGTGGGCGAACACGGTCAGCAAAATGTATTTTGTTAAATATATATACATAATTATATTTGCGTAGATTTGCAATCTACTTAAATACGGATTTGGTTGCAGTCGCAATTTTTGGTAAGCGCGAATAATTAATTCTGACCGTTGGCATTGTGTTAATGCAACATAAAAATATTTAATTCTGCAGCGAAAACTTTGCCTCAGTGCAGGCGAAAAGCTTGGCAGCTGATATTTGCGTAGATCGCACCTCAACCCAAGCAAGATCAGTATCAGTGCAGGCGAAAAAGCTTGGAAGCTTTTATCTGCGCAGATCGCACATCAACGCAAGCCAGACCTGTAGCAGCGCAGCAGAACAAAGAGAACCTCGCAATAGTGCCCAAAAATCGTGCCAAAGTGCAGTGCAATCAGTGAAACAAAACCTTACGCCAACTAATGTCACGCATGTCAAAAAGTTCAAAAAACTGTGGGGTCCAACAAACCCAAATCCAGCAAAGACATCCTAAAAACGTTTTAAAACTATATAATTCTCTCTACCGGCAGAAATCTTACACCTAGTTTAAGTTTTTTTAAGTTATATTTTTTTTGTTTCAAATGTCTCTAAAAAGTGTTTCATAGGCCTCTCAGAGTGATTAAAAGTGCGGAAAGAAAAAGAAAAAACAAGTGGAAACGTTGCAGTCGGACGCAACCGACTGCGGCATACTCGATACCAGTATTAAAACCGGTAAAAAGAGGCCTGATTGCAAAGGGGTACGGATGCGGCAGGGGTGTACGATGCCTTAAAAATTCTCCGATGCAGATGGGGATGCCACCAGCTATATTCCTTCCAAATTTGGTGACTCGAGCTCAAAGTTTGTAAAAGGTGGGGAAAGGGGTGGCTGGGGGCGGTATGGTTGGGCGTGGCATCCAAATTTTTGATGCAGATCTTTGTGGAATTTCAATTGCTATTTTCACACCAAATTTGGTGACTCTAGCTCGAAATTTGTAATAAGTGGAGAAAGGGGGCTGGGGGTGGTATTTGTGGGCGTGGCATCCAAATTTGTGATGCAGATCTTTGTGGAATGTCAATTGCTATCTTCATACCAAATTTGGTAACTCTAGCTCCGAAAAATGTAAAAAGTGGGGAAAGGGGGGCGAAATGGAGGGCGTTGATGCAGATTTTTGGGGGTCGTTGCCAGCTATCTTCCTACCAAATTTGGTGGCTCTAGCTCCACAACTCTGGAAGATACACGCATTCCCGTTTTTGACGAAGCGTTGGGGTGGATGGGGGCGGCTTGGGCAGTATCGGTGGGCGTGGCATCCAAACTTTTGATGCAGTTTTTGGGGGGTCATCATCATCTTTCTTGGCACCAAATTTAGTGGCTCTAGCTCAAAAACTGTGGGAGATATAGCCATTTCTGATTTCAAAATGCGGGGGGGCAGGGGGCGTAATGGGTGGGCTTGGCTCCAAAACTTTGATGCAGTTTTTTGGGAGTCGTTACCAGCTATCTTCCTACCAAATTTGGAGGATCTAGCTCCTCAACTCTGGAAGATACACGCATTCCCGTTTTTGACGAAGCGTTGGGGTGGATGGGGGCGGCTAGGGCAGTATCGGTGGGCGTGGCATCCAAACTTTTGATGCAGTTTTTAGGGGGTTGCTAGTAGCTATCTTGGCACCAAATTTGGTGGCTATAGCTCAAAAACTGTGGGAGATATAGGCTTTTGACTTTAAAATGCGGGGGGCTGGGGGCGGAATGGGCGGGCGTGGCTCCAAAATTTCTGATGTAGTTTTTGGGGGTTGCTAGTAGCTATCTTCTTACCAAATTTGGTACTTCTAGCTGTAAGGATGTGCGAAATATGTGGATTTATCGGTTTTGAGTTATCGAATTTATCGATTTGCCAGCCCCCCAGTTATCGTAGAACCTCCATCTTGACACTTTAGTTTACTATCCCATAGATAAAGAGAATTGGAAAGTTTCAAGTCTCTAGCTTGAAGGGTGTGGAAAAAACTTGCAACCATACGGACGGACAGACGGACAGACGGTCAGACGGACAGACGGACAGACACCATGACGGACATTGCACAAAACCAATATACTCTTTACCTTCGGTATCGAGTATAAAAAGAGAAAAAATACAGAAAATTCACCTTCCAAAGGCGCAAGTAAGTGCAAAAGAATTGGCACCAAGAGGCAGAGAAAATAAGAGAATAGAGAAAATAAATTATAACGTGAAGTATGCAAGTAGCAAAATATTAGATAGTAGCAAAGAAATGGTAAAATTTAGAATTAAAATATAAAACACACCCACCTCACAACAATTTAATATAAAATATATTTAACAAAAAGAAGAATGAAAAAAAAAGAACAAAAGAACATTAACAAAACATTAAACCACCAATAAAACAACAACAACATCAACACCTCGCACAGCGAGAAGGCCTTCGTCGTTGCAGAAAAGGGGTGAGTAAAAGAAAAAAAAAAACAAAACCGTATCAATTTATATTTTTATATTTTATTGTTTTGGTGAAAGTGAATAAAGTGTTAATAGTCTAGAATCAAGTTTAAGGTTATTGAATCAAAGAAATTTATATATAAATCGTACCGACTACAAAAAAAAAAAAAAAAAAAAAAACGAATTAAAATAAAATAAAAATAAGGATAGAATATATTTGTTCGCACAAAAGAAAATTTTAATTAAAAATTTATTTAGAATTTAATCAGTAGTTAACGTCATGGCAATTAAAAGAACAGAAAATATTTGAAGAAAAAATTTGAAAATGTGAATATACCCAAATGAGATAAGCGTAGTGTTAGTTTTGCATGTTCTTGTTTCAATTTCGTATTAGCTGTGTGTGCTTGGCGTAAGCCTTAGGCTGAGCTTTAAGTGAGTTGCTTTGCGTTGCTGTTCTTATGATAAAGAGATAACGATTTGAGTCGCACCAAAATAAAAACCGCAATGCACTAAGAGAAATTATGAAATACTTTAGTTAATAATAAGTTAAGTTAGAAGAAGAAAGTTGTGGTACTGTTTTATTGCCTTAGGCCGAATCTCAAAAGTTGAAGAAGAAGATGGTACACTGAAGACAACTATGGGGACTTAAAAATACAAACAATGTTTATGTTAAGAATAAATTTAGTTTGAATTAGACTTTATAAGATACCCTGAAGGGAAAATTGAATACACCGAAAAAAAATTTGTTTGTATAACCTATTTTAATAACCATTTTTTTCTGTTAATACTATGCATACCTATTGCAATATAATTTGGTGATAGTATAGTTTATTATTGTTTTTTGTTTTTTGGGCATACTATATAATGATGAGCTACTATTAATTTATTTATTCAAAGAATGAATTTAATATGATTTCTGAAAATAGTATGCAAAGTAACTTTGCAGATTGTGTTATTTTTAAGTTTGGAAGTTGAATAAAATTTGATTATGGAAGAATAAATTTTGTATTTATGTTTCCTGGATAGTAAAAAGATTGTGTAATCAGCTTGGGAGTTTTTCAACTTAATCTGGCATTAGAAAACTCAAGGTAGGGTGGGTACTAGAGCCCTGCATTTATGCACTTACAAGACATCAAGCCTGTCTTGCGCGCTAACAAAACAAACGAAACAAAGTCTTAGCCTCTCTATTGCGAGCAAGACAAAGACATGGCAACTCATTCGTTAAACGAACGAAAACATACGCCTAACAAACGAACGAAACCGGGTGGTTTTTCCTACATGCTTGCTTATGACTCTAAAGACATTTGGTGAATGTAGCATTGCTGCAATACATATGCACAAAAACACTAATACATGTGCAAAGCAGCAAAGTTCGGAGGAAAAGAAGAAGGAAAAAATTACACTAGTCAGCATAAGCATGTTGACGCACGCAATTTTTAGTATACAATTTTTTTTGCGTTTTCTGAAGAGGTTTTTTTTTTTTTTTATAAATAATAATTAATATAAACTATGATTAATAATAGTTAATATTTGTTTGTTGACCTTAAATAATTGAAATAAAAAAGGTGTACTTAAAAGCGGACTTAGTAAAAAACTTTTGCTGACTAGTGTTCCTTGCTTTGCTTATTAAAAAAAGCGCACAGCTACAGAAAACCACATTCGTATATGTATACAGTGGCTCAGCATTTACAGTTATTTTGCGTGATCGTCTCTCATTCTACGACCTTCGCTGCCCAATTTTTTTTGCGCAGTCGGCGTAGAATGACTCCCAGGTTTGTTTGGTTCTTGGTGTGCATGCTACTTCCAAGTCATGGTTCTTGGTGTGCATGCCACTTCCAAGTCATGGTTCTTGTTTTGTTTGCTTAGCAAGACACAGACACAGATTTTACTCGTCTTCTTTTTAAACTCTTCAAAAAGTACCGAAACCAAATGCATTTGTGCAGGGCTCTAGTGGGTACAGAGCCATGCTGCAACAACAACATGCAGTTACTTTAGCGTAGTTAAACTCAGTGTGTCCGATTTCAGATTCCACTCGAAGTCTGTTTGGTGATTATGTTCTATGTGTCAACAAAACAAAAGGCTCACGGATTTATAAATTTTAAATTTAATATTAATAGCGTCGGTGTTTGCGTGTGTGTGTACTTAAATGAGTCAACGAACCCCCCCACAGGCTGTTTTTGCTAGCCGTAACAACCGAATCCGACCCGACTCATATAAGCTACGATCCCCTCACGCAAAAGATAGTTCCCGAATTCCATCAATAGGGGAAAACAACGACTGCACGTTACACAATAATAGTTATGTTGCATCTGTCGCTCTTTTTCGGTATTGTGTTTTAAACAGTTCCTACAACTTGATTTTCTATCATCGAAATTAAATACAATACTTTAGTTTTCATGTATTAATCATAAAAAGCCCACTTAGCATATATGGATATGCATTAGCATAAATGTATATATTAAGTCAAAACTCTTTTTTGGATCGATAGACTTTATAAATTCAATCATTATGAGGATGTTCTCTGAGTCGGCATGGATGTTTTTGTAGACTTTGGGAAACAAATGTTTTCTTGTTTTCAGATTTTACACATAGGGTGTCGCAAGGGGACAAACTATAGATAGATTTTATGTTACCAAAGAGTATTCTATATTCTATAGATTCTATAGAGTATAGAATCTCTATTCTATATTCCCTATTCTTTATTATATAGATTCTATACTCTCTATTCTATATTATATAGATTCTATACTCTCTATTCTATATTCTATAGATTCTATACTCTTTAATGTTTCTAAGTTAATTAGCATTAGACTGTCTTTTTGTACACAAAATTTGATACGACTTTTGAATGTATTTTTGACGCAACGATAACAAATCTTATTCCTCAGCGTCACACGGGACAAGGAAATATGCAATAAAACAACACTAAAAGTATCATGTGTTTGCTACAGCATTTTTTCTTATGCAGTTTTTTTTTCATTACGCGTACCATCTGAAAGGCTTAAGAGAGCAAGACTCATTTCGTAAGGGGTCTCTCATCTCAAATAATTTTTATCAAAATAAATCATGCAATAAAAGTAGCAAACCGAACACAGATGCGCTTGCGGAACTCTGCATAATTATATCTCGAATAGGGCTATGAATAAATGTAAAATATCTTTTGATTTGTTAAATTTCATTAGTTCTCCATCAAAATATCAAATAACCAAGTGCAAAGGTCTCCTAAAAATTTTTGGTTAAAACAAATAGTGCAATGAAATTACTAAAACAAAAACAAATGCGTAAAGTAAAATATCTTATGATCAGTTAAATTTAAATTTAATTTCAACTTAAAAAAATTTAAATTTGAAAAAATGCCACATATATAATGAGATTGACCCGTGCGCAAAACCCTTACAAATGAATAATGCACAATTTGCGAATAAAATAAAGCAAGGGACAAATGGACATTACAATTTAAATACCGCTGTTCAGGCAGCAAAAGACAAAGATCATGTGATTGATGCTGCAAGTCATTGCAGGAGCAGAGAGGTAGGGAAAGCAGATCCCTGAGCACTTTGCATATAAATATTTGTCAGCACACCACTTTTTTCATAATTGCATCCTAATCTGCATTACAATATGCCACTACACATGTCAAAACGGCAACTACAACAGCAAAAACGGACGGGTTTAGTGAATTTATTTGTAACAAATGAAAAATACGTAATATTAAAATACTAATAAAAAATAGTTTATATAATAAAAAAAAGAAAACATAAAAAAAAGTATGTTTCGGTCGGAGATCGAACCCACAACCTTCGGCCTGTGAAGCGGCAGTCTTCTCTCTGTGTTACCAAAGCTTGTCAATTTTGTCAGTCAAATTGTAATTTTAAGCAAAAGGGAAAACTGGTTTTCGTGGTTTTTACATGATACTACATAGTTTATCGTGCCAATAACATGTATTGTCATTTGAAACACATCTTTGCTGAAAATTTCAGAGCTCTAGCTAGTCTGGAACTTGGTGAAAATTTGATTACAAGAATCCGGTACAAACAAACAAATAGACAAGTCAAGTTAAATGAAAGCATGTAAAAACATGCACAACTCAAATATACAATCCAAAGTATGTAATTGAATCTTCAACCTGGTACCAAACAAATAACTCCCATTAACTCAACAACTACGACATTTAAAAAAGAAAAACTCATGAAGAGACCAAATAATAATAAAATGATTCAGTTTCGGACACTCCAAAATAACCCAAAAACACTATGTTGATCGATCTCCCAGAACATGTACATTTTGCAAAAACACTGTATTAGTTGAACACATACTCACCAACTGTAATTGCCTAATAAATTATAGACACACACTATTTAAAAACCTTAGTTCTCTCCAATGTCTACCAAATACCTCACTTCAAACAATGTAAACATTCTAAGAAACTTATAAACCACAAATTTATATCATTACATTTAGGCAGCGTTTACAATGTCAGCTTAGCTTGGATTGAAGCTTTTAAAAATCCGAAAACCACGCTGGTAGTTTACAATGTCAGCGTGAACAATGCAATCAGCTGATTCGACTCAGCTAACACATTTGCAATGGCGCGAAAATTAAACGATTTGCTTTTCTTACAAAACAATGATTTTATTGTTATATATGCGTTAATATGTACTAAATAAATATTAAATAGTGAATTATATTAACATTTACCTCTGTATTGAGTAAAATAGTGGTAAAAACATTGGAGCTTACGAAGATGCGACACCTATTGACAGCCATTTTGAGTAAAATAGAGGTTAGAGCTTTGGTGCTTTCAAGCACATGTTGTTAATTTCGAAAATGCGACACCTATTGACAGCTTTTAAAACTAAATTTTTGAATAGCTTTTTTCCACTCCAAGCTGAGATGCAAGCGAGACCGGTTACAGATTGGAAATGAGGGAGACAAACTTATGTAAAAAATATGTGTGTCAGACAGGAACAAAACATTTTCCAATCTCACGCTGACATTGTTAACGCTGCCTTAAGAATAAATAAATAAAATTAAACAATCTACCTAAAACACCCCATGTACATCTAATATATATAATTCTTCTGTCACAGTGTACGAGGACATACTCCTCCGAAACAGCTTGACCGATTTTAATGAAATTTTGTATGTATATTTGTTAGGTCTGCGTGAAGGTTGTTATCTATCTGTTTATGTCCTTAAGTGTTATTTTTAAATAAATAATTAGAATTTTAATCTTTTAACCCCCACCAGGCGTCTACTTCCACTGGGCACCTACTCCCAACAGGTGGCACTGCTTAGAGTAGGGCGCTTACAGAGTAGGGCGCTTACAGAGTAGGGCGCTTACAGAGTAGGGCGCTTACAGAGCGCTTACAGTCATTACAGTCGTAGTTGTCACGTGTTTACAATTAGTATTAGTGTAACTGTTCTATTATAAGTGCAATTCTCAAGTAAATTTATTATTATTTTGCAGGGCCGTAATCATTTATTCCTCTTTTATCAATTACTTAATAATTATCATTTATTCAGTAGTGCATTTCTCGAAGACACAGTAAAAGAAAAATATCAATAATAACAAGCTGGCCCAGCAAGAAATGTATCAAACGCACATGCATAAAAATGCTAACAAATTTTTACCGTTCTTGGTTGCCGCTGCACTATGAGGCATTTTGGCAAAAAACTGGCATTTATTAATTTTTTTTTTTTTTTTTTGTCTTATTTGGGGTGTTCAACAGCTCCGTTTCATCGTTTCATGTTTCAAAGTTGAAACGATTAACTCGTGAATTTTGGGTGCCAATGCGTTTCAAGTTTGTGCAGTCAGCTGTTGTTTGTTTACATTCCTTATTCTTCAATTTTTGTCACTGTTGCTGTTTACCGCGGTTATACTTTATTTATAAAAAATGCTATTTAAAAGTGCTAAAGATAAGCTATGCGATGCTTTAGCAAAGCAAGTTATTAGAGAAATAGAGGATATTGAAGGTGAGAAGAGCTCGTTGTTTGAATTAGTTGCTCAATTACATGCTTTTAACATTTGGCGGCCATTAATCATATGTGTTCATACTTTTTTGCACAAAAATACACCAAATATACTAAAAAGTACTGAACGTCGATAGCAAATATCGACTAAATATCGTGCTCTTCTCATC
This sequence comes from Scaptomyza montana, assembly GCA_018904305.1. Taxonomy (NCBI): domain Eukaryota; kingdom Metazoa; phylum Arthropoda; class Insecta; order Diptera; family Drosophilidae; genus Scaptomyza; species Scaptomyza montana. The sequence continues at coordinate 582,374 of JAEIGR010000030.1, forward strand.
TTTACTTTGTTGAAACTTGAAACACTTTTTAGGTCTGTTTGATAGTAGAAAGTGCAGGGTAGTGCAAGGCAGAACAGAACACGAAAAATACAACTCTGAAAATTTTAAGTGTAAAAAAGTGTAGAACTGCTATCGAACAAAAAAGGTGTAAGTTAGGGCAATTGAAGCAAACAACAGCTGACTGACAACTTCGAGCCGTGAAGCAAGCATACATCGTTTGGTTGGGCCTTAACATGAGTTTTAATAAAAATGAAAATTTCACTTTAAGTGAGTTAATTGATGAAGACAGCGATGCTGAAACTATTGCAACATTATATTAATAAAAATCAAATGAATTTTTCGTAAACTTTTTATCAATAAAAAACAACCACTATAACTATTTCTAATTATATTGTTTTTTTTTTTTTAGATTTTTAGTTATTGTTCATTGGGTGCGGCAGCTGCTGCTTCCTGCTCTGAATTAACGGCAGGCTCTACATATTGTATAAAAAAATATAAAAAATTATAAAAAGTTATAAAAATAAACAATTAATTTAATACAACCTTCAGTTGCAAACTCCAAATACTCCTCATCCATATAATAAACATCCTCATTTGACATTTTTTAAACAACTTGCGATGTTAAACTGATTGTCCCAAAACGATAACTGACTCAAAACAGCTGTTTTGTTGTTTTACACTTTTCTGCTCTTGATTTTTGGTGGTGTAGAAAAGTGCAGAAAAGTGTAAGTCAGGGCACACTAAAAAACACAGGGCAGAACAGTTTAGTGTAAAAAAGGGCAGCTATCGAACACTTTTTGTGAACTAGTGTACACTAGGGTACACTAGTGCAGCTATCGAACAGACCTTTTGTATACATAGGCTGGGGTGTTTCAACGTTTCAAGAAATTTTCTATGTATGTTGTTGTTGCGAGACGTTTCAACTTTGAAACGTGAAACGATGAAACGAGCTGTTGAACACCCTAACTATTTACTTTGTCTTATTTGTCATTAAAAACTCACAAATATTTAAACAGTAAAAATATTTTCTTGAAAAGTTTTTAAAGTTGAATTTTGAAAATTGTAAGAAATGCCTTCAAAAAATTATCAATTGGGAGAAAAACATCGAAAGCAAAGCCATCAAGAGAACATTTGAGAGGTAAAGCACACGATCAACGAGAATATCATGTGTTCTATATACATAGAGAAGACGTTGTTAAGCACCACAGCAACGCTAGGTAGGAGTCCACGTCCACTTATTACATCAATTTTGTCTTATCTTCCATTATAACCTTACAAATATTTAAACAGTAAAGATATTTTTGAAATGGGGGAGTGCAGCAACGCGCACCGGGACACCTATATATATATATATATCTGCTGCCATAGCTAAGAAATAATCTAGCCTATAATTTTATCGGTGTTTAGCAAGATCTCAAATAAATAAATAAATTAAATACGGTTTCAAGTTGGCATTATATTAATTTACATTGAACAATTTTGGGATATTATTTTCCTGAAAATTTTAAAATTAATATATGTATGTATGTGAAATTTTTTAGCGATAAACGCGGTCCCGATAGGATCACCTAGTTGAAAAAACATTTCGTTTTTATAAGTTTTTTTTTAGCACTTGAACGAGAAACATTTTAGTTTTGTGTTGTACATTATGTGGAAAATCGAGATTTTAGCATACTCCTTGTTATCATTATACTCGATACCGAAGGTAAAGAGTATATTGAGTTTGTGCAATGTCCGTCATGGTGTCCGTCCGTCCGTCTGTCCGTCTGTATGTTCGCAACTTTATTCCACACCCTTCAAGCTAGGGACTTGAAACTTTCCAATTCTCTTTATCTATGGGATAGTAAATTAAAGTGTCAAGATGGGGGTTCTACGATAACTGGGGGGCTGGCAAATCGATAAATTCGATAACTCAAAACCGATAAATCCACATATTTCGCACATCCTTACAGCTAGAACTACCAATTTTGGTAAGAAGATAGCTACTAGCAACCCCCAAAAAACTGCATTAAAAATTTTGGAGCCACGCCCACCCATTCCGCCCCAGCCCCCCCGCATTTTAAAGTCAAAAAAGCCTATAGCTATAGCCACCAAATTTGGTGCCAAGATAGGTGATGATGACCCCCCAAAAACTGTATCAAAAGTTTGGATGCCACGCCCACCGATACTGCCCTAGCCGCCTCCATCCACCCCAACGCTTCGTCAAAAACGGGAATGCGTGTATTTCCAGAGTTGTGGAGCTAGAGCCTCCAAATTTGGTAGGAAGCTAGCTGCTAACGACCCCCAAGATTAGGTTAGGTTAAAGCGGTCGTGGAAGGCTTAGATAGCCCCCCACACACATGGGCCATGTATTGGCCATGACCCGGTCCGATAGAAAGAAGGACCCTAGATAGCGATTTCTGTTTTTGCAGAGTGCCGGACACTCGCAGAAAAGGTGGGAAACTGTTTCCTCCTCCTCTTCGTCACGACAGCTTCTGCAGAAATCATTTGAAGGGGCTAGAAGTCTCGCTGCGTGAGACCCCACCAGCCAGTGTCCCGTAATGGCCCTGATTACGGCGGCGCAGCCTAATCTGCTTAGGTGGATTAGGTCTGAGGAGCGCTTTTTGCAGCGCGTTGGCCAGGTTTGCCTAGCAATCCTACCTGAGGCGGTGGTAAGCTGCCACCCCTTGTTTGCTTCGAGTTCGAAGTGCGATCGAACTCTGAGCTTGCAGCTGGCCATGGGAATACCAAAGCCCTCCTTGTCTGTGAGGAGAGGCATGGTAGTACCATGCCTTGCCAGCTCGTCTGCTTTGCAGTTGCCCTCGATGCCTTTGTGACCGGGCACCCAAATGAGGTGTATTTCGAACTGCTCTGCCATCCCGTGTAGAGATCTGCGGCAGTTTGTGACGGATATCGAGTTGGATGATAGCCGATAGGCTATCGGAAAAAATGCAGATTCTATCTGCGGAGCATTCGCATTCTGAAATGCATGAAAGTGCTTTCTGTATGGCAGCGATCTCAGCTTGAAATACGCTGCAGTGATCAGGAAGGTTGAAAGATTTGTTGATAGACAGCTCCTCGCAAAAGACGCCTCCCCCTACCCGGTCGTCTAGCTTAGAGCCGTCGGTGTAAATTCTTACTGAGTCGGTCGGCCCTGGCGTGCCTGAGCACCAATCTTCCCTTGGAGGGATTAGTGTGTGGAAAGGAGTTATGGGGATTTCCTGAGGACAACAATAGTCCGTGTAAAAGGGGATAAGCAAGTTACCCACTAGAATACTAGAGTGTCCGAAATTCTGCTCGGACCACTGCTTAGTTTCCCTCATGCCTAGGGCAGAGAGAGTTGCTACTAATTTCCCCATTTGGTCTATTGGTAGGAGATTTAGTATATTGTCAAGAGCCTCAGTTGGGGTCGTTCTGAGGGCCCCTGTTGTGATCAGTCCAGCGGCACGCTGTACTTTTCCAAGCTTGTGGACTGATGTTTTCTTAGAAAGCGTTGGCCACCATACTGACACTCCGTACAGTAGGATGGGCCGAACGATGGCTGTGTAAAACAACAGCGTGATGTGGGGTGCCATACCCCATTTTAGTCCGATGTACTTCTTACATGTATACAGAGCGACTGAGGCCTTCTTAACCCGTTCTTCGGTGTTAAGATTCCAGTCTAGTTTGCTGTCTAGAGTGAACCCTAAGTAAGTATAACGACCCTCAAAAAACTGCATCAAAGTTTTGGAGCCATGCCCACCCATTTCGCCCCCCTTTCCACACCTTTTACAAACTTTTGGCTAGAGTCACCAAATTTGGTAAGAATATAGCAACTGACATTCCACAAAGATCTGCATCACAAATTTGGATGCCACGCCCACCGATACTGCCCAAGCCCCCCTTTCCACACTTTTTACAAACTTTTAGCTAGAGTCACCAAATTTGGTATGAATATAGCAATTGACATTCCACAAAGATCAGCATCACAAATTTTGATGCCACGCCCACCCATACCGCCCCCAGCCCCCCTTTCCCCACTTTTTACAATTTTCGAGCTAGAGCCACAAAATTTGGTATGAAGATAGCAATTGACATTCCACATAGATCTGCATCAAAAATTTGGATGCCACGCCCACCCATACCACCCCTAGCCCCCCCTTTCCCTAAATTTTACAAACTTTGAGCTAGAGTCACCAAATTTGTAAGGAAGATAGCTTGTGGCATCCCCATCTGCATCGGAAAATTTTTAAGGCAGCGTACACCCCTGCCGCATCCGTACCCCTCTGCAATCAGGCCTCTTTTTACCGGTTTTAATACTGGTATCGAGTATGCCGCAGTCGGTTGCGTCCGACTGCAACGTTTCCACTTGTTTTTATTTGAAAATATAAAAAAAAATGTATTGAATACGTTTGTGATTTTTTTAAAAGACAAAAAGGCGTTTAAATCATTTGAATAACTGTTAAGGGAGAAAATAATAAAAGAATTATAGCCAATAATAAGCCCTTGCTTTGAAAGTATAAAGCTGTGAATAATATAAAAAAAACACTGCGAATATATTTTTTTTTATACACCAAAGAAACAAACATCTAATTCTGCAATGTTTTCAAGTTAGTACATTTTTTTTTAATGCTGAGATACTTATTTGTTTATACCCTTCACACATGTGAAACAGGGTATATTGAGTTTGTCATGAATCTGTAACGCCTTAAAGGAATGATGGGAGACCCCATAAACTATATATCAAAATGATCAGGACGAGCTCAGGAATTGATTTCCGCGTGTCCGTCCGTCCGTCTGTCTGTCTGTCTGTTTCAAAACGATTTCCGGCCAAACTGCTGAACCAATCTTGATGAAACTTTCACAGATTGCTAAGATCATGTCGGGTTTGTTCACTATGAAATTTCATCCCGATCGGAGCATTCTACGACATAGCCACCATACAAATTGACCATATCGTACTATCAATTGTTGTTGCTGTCGTGCACTTTCAAGTACCTACATATACAGCATGTATGTAGCTCATTTGCTTCAAAAGTGGTATAACGCAAAAAATTGTCAAATTGTTGTTGTTGTTATCGCACTCGAACAAGTAAATGACGCTCAAGAGTAAAAATAGGAGCGAAAAATTACCAACAACTGCACAGAAACATAAATAAGAGGGGGGAGCATTGATTTGACTGACTGTCTAACGTCTAGCTGACAATAACAGCCATACCACAACAATTGTTAAAAAAATAATAAATTCAAATTCAATTTATTGAAAATTATGTAAAAAAAAAATTAATCCATGTGTGAAGGGTATCATAGTCTTGGCATAGCCAAAATTAACTATGCGGCACTTGCTTTTATATAAATTAAACTCATTTTTAATATACCCCGCTCGGTCAGTTTTCAGCCAGGTTGCAGCTGTTCGACATCTACGACGAAGACTTGGTTCAATAGACTACACACACAGTGAAACCAATAAGCGATGATGAGGTCATAACTAATAATAAATATTACGACGCGTCGTGCTCTTAGAGCAGACGCAAACAAAGCAAAAAGCAATTAAAAGAGCGAAGAGCGAAGAAATTAACTTAAAGGGAAAACTCGCATGATTAAGATTCAAGAGTGAACGTCTGAATTTCGTTCTCTTGACTTCAGCCTCTTAGTGTGTTATGGTAAGGTTATGTGAAATCAACCAGGTAGGATCATTAGTGACAGCTTTGTACCAACTGATAAAATGTATGAGTACGAAAGAAAGAGCAAATTTTTCTCCTTTCTTGTCACTTAACTTAATATGTATTGTGAGTGCGAATGCGATAGTTATCTGTTTTGCGTCTCTGCTGTTTACTATCGACACACAGCCTTTCGAGCAGCTGGGCGACTGAGCACGCTGGTACCCCAAATTGAGCGAGCTGTCAAATTTGAGTCCACCTGTTTGATTGTATCATGATAAAGCTCTAGGCTTTGCACTCAAAGCGATCGCAAAATTAAGAGAGTGAGCGCTAATGGGCAAAGAAAAATAATTTGAAATCAAGAACTGATCATTAAGGGAGATGTACCTACGTTTTCGTTATGTTATGAGTCGCCTCCTTCATAGATTCACTCTTAGTATATACGCATATTACTTAACTTTTTGTTAAACAGCTGTTTTTGGTGAACCCGTTTAACTGGTCAAACAAAGTTGTTAAATGCCTTTTATATAATTATACATAAACAAAATTACATATGTATTTGTATTCACTAACCATCACAAACTTTATTGCTACTATAATATCAAGTAGCCAAAACGGTAAAACGGTCAGTAAAATTTTGTGTAGTTTTCGCTTTTTAAAACTTTGCGAATGCAGTATGCAGTCTATAATAAAATTTGGAATGATGATCATAAACATTTCGTACAAGCATTTCGCTCACATTTTTTAATCTAAGCGAACACATCGTAATATAGCATAAATAGTCCCGACTTTTTAATGGTAACTATAACAGTATGAAACAAGTGCCGCATAGTTAATTTTGACTATGCCAAGACTATGATACCCTTCACACATGGATTAATTTTTTTTTTTTTTTTTATTGTTCGTGTGCGGAAATCGTGTTGAAACAGACGGACACGCGGAAATCAATTCCTGAGCTCGTCCTGATCATTTTGATATATAGTTTATGGGGTCACCCATCATTCCTTTAAGGCGTAACAGATTCATGACAAACTCAATATACCCTGTTTCACATGTGTGAAGGGTATAAAAATATACTTAACAATTACAGTGGATAACATTAATATTCGGTTTTTTTTTTCAACTTCAAACACGAATAAAATGATTAAAACCAAGAATAATGAAAATTGCAAAAATTGTATATTAAAGCTTGTTAAATCAGCTTTTCATAGAGGTATATATATCTAGACTTTATTTTGAACTAATAAAGAAAATATGCATAAACAAAAAAAATGGCCAAAATTTGCGCAACATTAATATTCGGTTTTTTTTATAACAGTAACAAATATCTGTTTTATCTAAGAAAAAAACTTAATCTAATATTTGGTATGATACCCATTATATTTTATGGTATCGCCTAGGCATTTTGGAAAAGTTTTTAGAATTTTTTGGGTATATTCATGCCCAGTTTAAGCCCACTCTTTCTGAAGCTGTTCTTTTAATACGGATAAGGACGATATTGGCGTTCTGTGCACACGGCGGACCAACTCACTCCACAAATTTTCAACAGGATTGAGATCTGGCGATATGGGTGCCTTTTCCAAGATTTTTGGGCAGTTGTATAACAGCCCAGTCTCCATTTTATAGGCGTTATGCTTTGGGCTATTGTCCTGATATAACTTGAACGAGTTGCCAATACCCAATATCTCCACCGAAGGCTTCAAATTTTGGTTCAAAATTTTCAAATAATTGTTTGCCATCAATGAAAATAAGATTACCCGCTCCTTTTGCGAAAATGGAGCCTAAACCAATACACTACCCCCGCCGTGGTTCGCGGTTGGTCTTAAGTAATTCTTCTGCAGCTCAGTATCCGGCTTCCGCAGGACCATGGACTTGCCACCACTGCCTAATAGGTTGAATTTGCTTTCGTTAGCGAAAATAAAATCATCCAACCAGGTCATGGTGCTGCGGAAGCCGGATACTGCGAATTCTGCGACTTAAGCTCAAAGCCGTGAAAGATTGGAAGGATTTCAGTTTTAAAAAGGCGTGTCATTTGGATGTCACTGCATATCTTCCTACCAAATTTAGTGTCTCTAGCTCAAAAAGTTGTGGGAGGGGAATTTCCGATTTAAAAAGACGGGCGGTATGATATTTTTGATACAGATCTTTGTGGGATGTCCCAGGCACCTTCAAACCAAATTTGGTGTTTCTAGTTCAAAAACTGTGGAAAATATAAGCATTTCGGCATCCATTCTTTTTGTGCTGATCTTTTGGGGAAGCTGCCAATTATCTTCCCACCATTTGTTAAATTGTGAGAAATATGTCATTTACCGATTTGCACCTCGATGTCTATCGAGATGTTATCGATTTCCTAGCACCCTAGAGGGCGTATCACCACTATCTTGACTGCGTTCCCCAGGAAGTTTTGCTCCAGTAGCATTTATCTGCTACTGATTATTTTCCTGGTGATTGCGACCGCTCCTGGATCATGATCCAAAATTTATGGAGCGTAAATGTAGCGCATGGTACGCTACATTACTGACATTTGCGCTCCATATATCGAAATTCGATAAAAATAAAAAGCTGAGTGAAGCGGGGTAACAACACAATAAAAAATCTTATATAAATATGTTAAATAACTAATTTCAGTACTGCAGGCCGTAGCGGATATGTTTTTTAACAAAAACAAAAAACAAAAGCGAACAAAAGCCTTCTCTACTCGCAAACAATAATCAGCTGTAAAAGTTGAATAAGTTGGCAACGTTTCAAACTGGCACTTAATGCCCAAATATGGAGCATAGCGTTCACCAGAACGGTCCGATAAGTTGCACTTCTCTGATCCATTATCGTGAAACTAAACTTCCTGGTGAACACAGCCAGTGAGATTTGGTCTGACGCGGCTATTTGCAAGTTCCATCTCTAGTATTAAACGTGTCCAACAAACGCGCGTTCATACGGACAGACAGACAGCATGGTGGACATGGCACCAAATCAATATACTCTTTACCTTCGGTATCAGAGTATAAAAACCAATAACAAATAGCTACAACAAATAAACAATAAATGAGCCAAGTTTAAAATAGGTGGTTTTTCATTCAATTTGAAGACCAGTACAGGGGTCACTCGTGTGAACACGCTTAATGATTCACATTGTTGTAAACTCTCCGAAGCCATAGGACTTAGAAGTTTGCTTGAAATTTATGAAAATCTAAAAATGTTATTTAAATCGGTTAAGAAACCGAAGATATCGAAGACTGAAGTATAATGGTCACACACAAACTAGCAAGCAATGACTGTACGTTTATTGTTCAGCGTCGGCTTTCTCGTCTAATGCCTTGACTTATTTTTAAACGTATAATATAAACATAACAAAAAATACACCATAGAGGCCGAGTTTTATTTGCTTGATTTTGTTCAAATTCTTTGGCTTATTTTTTTGTTTTTCAATGATCGTATTTACATATAATGGTGTGGCAACTACGGCATAGGTAAAAAATGTACCACACTTTAACCCATTAAAAGCAGTCTCTCACAATATATTTCAAGTCGTTTTTTAAGTTTTATTGCCAAAGAATGCGGTAGGACCTATGTTCCGGTCGTCACACCGCTCTCCTCATCAATCTACGCCATTGATTAGAAAAAAAAACAAAACCATGTGAAACGTTACGCGCGTTTAAAGTTGATGATGTCATGAAATTTCGTTTTCTGATTAAAAGTATCGATAACGGCTTGACGAAACAGCGAGCTGGCGACTGCTGGTTTACAGCAAACCCCGTCTGCCGCACGAAATAAAGTTGTCATCGCTATATTTGGAATCTGTCTTCGTACTCTTCCGCTATTTCAAATTTGAAGCACGCTATTTATGCTCGGCAGACTTTGGTTACGAGTAGATATGAGTTAACATTTTTAATAGAAGTGGTGCTCATATTCCGAAAAATCGATATCAACCAACAACATAAAACACGGAATGGTTCATGTACTAAATAGTTGCTCGAGCAACGATCAAGGTTAAGGGGTAAAAAGTTATGGAAGATCTAATTGGGATATTTAAATTAATTTGACACGAAAGAACTGATGAGTCAATTTCACCGTTAAGTAGATTAGTAATAAATAATACTCTATGCAAAGTTCTACGGTTGAACAGGGTGGGAAGATTTATAAAAAAAAACCTACTTGAATAAGGGGGTAAGTCAACTCAAGGAAACCAGTTAAAACTTCTAAGAGCAAATAAAAGAAATTTCTTCCGCACAGATTCAATTCTATCCTGGTGAATCCCGTATTGCGGGAACCACACACGAGATTCATACTCCAGGATGGGACGTATTAGGGATGTATAAAGCGTTTTAGTGGTATAAAATTCATTACACTCTTTCGACCATCGTTTGATGAAGAAGTCAATAACATTAATGACGAAATATGAGAGTCAAATTTTAATTTTCGATCAAAACTAATGCCTAAGTCATAAATTTCAAAGACGCGATCAAGTGGTGAACCATCAAGCAAGTAGAGAGCAGTATGGGGGGTACTTCTACAAAAAGACATGACTTTACATTTTGAACAATTTAAATTGAGTAAGTTATAACGGCACCAGGCTGACAGCACACCCAAACACCCACCCATGTGAAACATAGCTTCACATCATCAGCAAACATATATAGAGAGTTAGTAATAAACAGATTAAGGGCCGATTTCTCAATGTCCGGTTAGCAAAGCTAACCCAAGTTTAGTCAAAATTGAGTGTCTCAATGTCCGTTTAGGGTTTAACGAGACACAAACTGCCGATTAACATTTATACCCCGCTCAAATCATCGTAAGGCAAACAGCTGACTCAAGCTCACACTTGCATTGTATTTATTTTATTATTCAAGCAAAATATTTGGATTTGACTCCACAAGGTCAACAAGTGCATGCTCCTCAGCAACTGAAAAGTTTTTTACACTTTGCCGTTTACGGTTTTCAGCTCATTAAAGGTAATTTTATATTCATTTTAATTTTAATTATAATTTTCAGTAGATTAAGAATTTGGCAGCCAAAAAAAGAATAAAAAAAAAAAAAAAAACCTGATTCACTCGTAGAGGTTGGCAGCACCATCAATGCGATAGTATCTTAACGATTCAGGTTAAGTTTGCATTGAGAAAACCAAATTGGTCAAACCCAGTTTAACTCAAGCATTAATTTTATATCGGGTTTAACAAACTGTGAATTTAACCGGACATTGACATTCTAAAAAGCAATGGTCCATGGTGACTCCCCTGGGGAACACCAGAGTAACAAAAAAAGGTTTGGATATGATTTAAAAACAACTTTTTCAGTTTGACCACAGAAGTACTCCGAAAGCCACAATAAGAGCATAGCTGGAAATCCAATAATATTTAATTTTTGAATGCGTTACTAAAATCGGTGTAAACAACGTCAGCTTGCATTTTTCCTGAAACAGATTGATAACAAGCGAGGTCTTTTCAAGAAGGTTAGTGATAGTAGATCTACGCCTAACAAAACCATGTTGATACGCCTTATAACTGAACTACATATGTATTGCAATTGAGAATAAATAATTTGCTCAAAGACTTTTGGAACGGCTGATAACTTGAATATACCCCTATAATTTTTTACGTTAGACTTAAAAGAATTTTTATGGAGTGGAATAATAAAGGATTCCTTCCATATATCAGGAAACATAGTTGAGTCAACCGACAAGTTAAATAATTTATTTAAGGGCTTACAAAGTGAATCAGCACAGTATCTTAGCATACAATACATACAATCTTCAATAAAATTTCCAAAAATAAACCTTTTTGATGTGTTAACATCTGTACGCGTTGTAGGGCAACAATTCAAAGTCACTCAAAATCAAACTTTTCTGCCGTAAATCACACAGAGAAGGCATCACAGATACTAAAACTGCAGTCCAAAATTTAAATACTATGTGGTTGTTGTACAACAATTGTCTCTGCCTGAAAACGTATTTGATGGAAATGGTGTTGCGGCAGAAAAAAGTGGTCGAAAAAGACGCAGTCTCGCTCGTGAATTAACGAACGCAGTGTCTGTTGCTTTGCATTCGCTTTGTTTTGTTTGTGCTAAGATGCCAAGAAGCCGTAGCCTGACACGGTTGAGTCGCGCGGTTGTGCTGTTTATGTTATATCGACAAACAACCACAAAAGAAAATACTATAACGTACAAGCTTATTTAATTGTAGGTGAAGGGTTTCTGGGTTGGCAATTATTAATATATTTAGTTATAATAGAGAATAATGGTTTGACAATAATTAAATTTAGCTTTAATAAAAAATGTGAGTTTGTGTGCATTCACAAAAGATGCAAAACAGAAATGCACTAGACGAATGATGAATGTTGGTTCCCACACGCGTAACTAACTTACAGCGCCGATTCTTTAATTCTTGGAATTAACCTCAACCTAATGAGAACTGATCTTATATCAAGTAAAACGCAATTACATAAATTATACTATCGATAATTTTTGTTACAATGTAATATATATGAATTTTGCCAGATTGTATGCTAACTTATTTATGTATGTATGTATTTGAAACAAAATTTTTACCCCCCGAGCTTATAGATGTTTACACATCAAAAATTGTCTCGTGCACCGGACGTACAGTAATAACATAACCCCAACGCAGTTCTGCTAGTTACGGACGTAAAGTAGTGTTGAACAATAAAATGTTAAAATGTTATTAGTGCAGCATTGAGCATTTCATTACGGTCGTAAAAAGTGCAATAACATGTCGGGCAAGAGCCGGTTTATACAAAATTATTAATTACAAAATTTACCTAATTCATTGGAGTCATACTTATTGTTTTTGCAGTCAATGCTACCCAACAAGAAATTTATAAAAATAAATAAATGATTTATGACACAATTTAATAAACACAATTTAATAAACATATGTATTTTTATTCTTCAACCTAAGCCCACCCATACTTCCGCCAACAGCAAGGCGTTTGTTATACACAAACAAACGAAAGTAGCTTGCGTTGGTAGTAAATAATTATTTTAAATTAAGTTATTTTACTTGGCAAGTAAACAAAACACAGCTGCATTTCCGATTTATTAAGAGTTAAAGTTATTAACCTACCGCCACAATTTGTGAATTTTTCAACACTTTTGGTTACGGTCGTAAAATCTGTGCATTACGGTACGGGCGCTGTACGGGTATCTGCGTATGAGGGAACTTTCCACTTCTCATTACTTGTGTCCGGATATGTTTACAGCAGCTTAACATAAACAAATATGATTTCCTGTCTTTAATATACAGATGGTCTATGGTCTATGTCAATCACAAAGTAACTAAACAAGTGGAAACGTTGCAGTCGGACGCAACCGACTGCGGTATACTCGGTACCAGTATTAAAACCGCTAAAAAAGAGGCCTGATTGCAAAGGGGTACGGATGGGGATGCCACCAGCTATGGAATGGGTGGGCGTGGCTCCTAAATTTTCAGTTTTTTGGGGGTTGCTAGTAACTGTCTGCCCACCAAATTTGGTAGTTCTAGCTATAAGGATGTGCGAAATATGTGGATTTATCGGTTTTGACTTATCGAATTTATCGATTTGCCAGCCCCCCAGTTATCGTAGAACCCCAATCTTGACACTTTAATTTACTATCCCATAGATAAAGAGAATTGGAAAGTTTCAAGTCTCTAGCTTGTAGGGTGTGGAAAAAACTAGCACACATACGGACGGACAGACGGACAGACACCATGACCGTTATTGCACAAAACCAATATGCTCTTTACCTTCGGTAACGAGTATAAAAACTAAACTACATACCTATATTTATCGTGCTGTTTATACCGGCCGTTATTTTTACCATTCGTGCCTTGCTTTCAGAGCGACGCTCATGCCTATCTCTACTGAACCCATATATGTAATGGGAAAGAGGGCGATGCTAAAATCGATGTTCATTTTCGAATATATCACTTCGTTGACCGAAAATCAGAGAAAACCCTAGACCGCCGCAGTGATTGTTTGTTTGTGTGTGAACACAACTGCTCTACTACATGATGACAAAACTTCAAACTTCATACCTGCAGTGTTTCTCGTCAGATTTCCATAAAACTTCACAACTTTTTATTAGTTTGTCTATGGTTTCACGATTTAACAATAAAAATTTTTTTATCGATGCCATGTGTATATCGAAACGTACATATATATCGATCATTTGAAACAAACTTTATGTGCATATGGCTTAGGAGAGAATTTAATCAAAATCTAGTGTCTTTTGCTCTTATAGCCTCTCGGATCCCTTGGCTCGTTCAGACAGACGGACAGACGTACAAATATTGCGAAAGATGCATGAATGGATTTTAAGAATAGGTCAGGAAATCATGAAAAAATGAATTAAGCTTTATTTGCCAATCTTACACAAAGACAGATACTCAAAATGTGGTGTACATAATTGACAGCCAGACTTTTAATGAACGTCAACTGTCGTCGAATGCAGACGTGTTTTCTTATCGTGGTCCGGTTAATTAATTCCCAAACGCAAAAGTGCAGTGATATAGAAGCTAATAAAATATATATTTTATGCGAAAAGACGCTAAGTGCAATGAATCTGCACAAATTGCTTTTTAAAAATCAGCAATTTAAACAAAACAATTGACTTTTAACAAATAATAACATATAAAACAAAAGGCAACAACAAATTCTTCACCTCGCTTAAGACAATGAGTCAAAGCGAGAATTGTGGCCAGCGACAACGCGAGCAAGACGAGCGTCGTCGGCAGAGCAACGCGTACTTCTCTGTAGTTTCAGAGCAGCCCGAGCGGCCAATTACCCCCAACCCGCAAATCGAACTCTCTTACACAGCGCGTGTCAGAGAACGTTCTTGCTCACCGTCTCCGTCCCTGCTATCTATCGAGTCAACGCGCGCGGTCGGCAACACCCAACCCGACAACTGAAGTCTTGCACACAGCACGCGACCGAAAGTTTTCGTGCTCCCCGTCTCTCTTAGCAACGCCTGCAAGTGATGCGCCCTCTCTAGGTACCGCAACAGCAACTACAACCACAACTGCACCGATACCTTCTTCCCGTTCAACAAGCACAACGACCGCTGCGCCGTCAACAAATCAAACTGCAAACAGCAAAAATGTTAAGCCGGCTACGCAGACTGGTATGGATCGCTACATTTATATCAAAAGAAAGCTAAGTCCGCAAAATTCTACGAATAAACCAAAAATTACCCGTATCAATTTAAAAACACCTTCGAATGAAACTACATACAATAGCAATAGATTTCAGATCTTGGCAGAAAACACTGACGATCTGCCTTCTGAAGCCGTTGGAGTTGTCACGAAAAAGCCAAAGCCACCCCCAATATATATACATGAGAAAAGCTCCAGTGCTCTTGTTAACAAAGTTATCGAGCTCATAGGCAAAGATAATTTCTATATAGTTCCTTTCGTACAGGGTAAAATTCAAGAAATTAAAGTCCAGACAAAGTCGGAAGATAATTACAGAGTTCTTATAAATCATCTAAACCAAAAAAAAATGAATTATTATACTTATCAAAAAGAAAGCTGCAAGGGCCTGCAGGTCATAATAAAAGGCATAGAACATGATGTAACACCAGGAGAAATAAAACAGGCGCTGCAGGAGAAAGCATTTCGAGCAAAAACAGTCATTAACATCTCAACAGGAACAGGATACCGCAACCACTTTTTAAAATAGAACTTGCACCAGAAACGAAGATGCTTAAAAAAAACGAGGTGCACCCAATATACAAACTTCAGGTTATACTTCACCGAAGAATCACCGTAGAAGAACCGCGCAAACGAAACGGTCCGGTACAATGTATGAACTGCCAAGAGTACGGCCATACAAAAGCCTACTGTCCACTGCGCTCGGTATGCGTATACTGTGGGGAGCTGCATAACTACGCAAGTTGCCCAGCAAGTAAAGAAGACTCTAGCAAAAACTTTTGCAGCAACTGCGAAGGCAAGCACACAGCCAACTACAGAGGCTGCCATGTTTACAAGGAACTTAAAAACCGTATCCATCAGCGCGTTACCACTGTACGCTCGCAACACGCACCGATTACCTTCACTCCATCGAAACACAACCCAGAAGTCTTCTTTTCGTCTGCAGCCAGATCCTCACTTGGCCCCGAATTCTCAACCAATAACGCAACTTATGCAAGCGCCTTAAGATCTGGACTGGCTCTTCCTTCCAGTCCTGTGCACAAACGCTGCACAGGAGCAGCAACAAAGCAACCTCGAAGCACTCATATGTACCTTGCAGCAGAGCATAAATGATTTTATGTCATTCATGAAAACCACTATGCAAGAACTAATGCGTAATTAAAATCTTTTAATACAAATTCTTGTATCACAACAGTCAAAATAATCAATGGCTGCGATACAAATATCTACGTGGAACGCTAATGGCGTCTCACAGCATAAACATGAATTAGCTCAATTCCTACTAAATAAGCACATCGACGTAATGCTACTTTCCGAAACAGACCTTACAAACAAATATAACTTTAACATAAGTGGATACTTATTCTACGGTACAAATCATCCCGATGGTAAGGTACACGGTGGTACTGGTATTTTGATCAGAAGCCGCCTCAAGCACCACTACTAAAAAGAGTTTGCTGAAAACTTTCTACAGGTCACATCTCTAAAAATACATTTGGACAGTGGGAACCAACTTACTCTAGCCGCTGTATACTGCCCCCCACATTATACCATATCTGAAGACCAATTTATGGAATTTTTTAACTCACTGTGTAGGAGAATGTTTAATAGCAGCAGGAGACTACAATGCCAAGCACACACTGGGGATCTCGTCTCGTGAATCCAAAAGGAAAGCAGCTCTACAATGCAATTAACCACGCAATCGACCACGTTTCTCCTGGCAGACCAACATACTGGCCGACAGATCCCAAAAAACTACCCGATCTGATTGACTTTGCAGTTACCAAAAACATTTTGCGTAGACTGATAAGTGCAGAGTGCCTTTCGGATCTCTCATCCGATCACTCGCCAGTCCTAATATATCTGCTACGACACCCTGAATTCATAAATCGACCCGGAAAGTTAACTTCACATAAAACTAACTGGCTCACATACAAAAAATATATAAGCTCACACATTGAGCTTAAGCCACGTCTCGTAGATGAAGCTGACACTGATAGTTTTGTTAACACTCTGGAGACGGTCTTCGTCGCCGCAGCTCGCACCGCTACGCCTCAAACACCAAAAACAATACACAACCAAAAGACAACAAATCTACAAATTGAACAGCTCGTTCTTGAAAAGCGGCGCTTACGACGTGACTGGCAATCGAACCGATCGCCATCGGCAAAGCAAAAACTAAAAGACGCCATACGTAAACTCACCAAAGCGTTAAAAATCGAGGACGAACGCGCTCAACGCCGTTACATCGAGCAATTATCAACCACCATTACGAAAAACTCATTGTGGAGAGCTCACCCAACTCTAAGCTCACCAACAAGAACAGTAATGTCTATAAAAAACTTCGCAGGCGGCTGGGCCCGCAGCGATGAAGAAAGAGCTAACACATTTGCTACTCATCTTCAAAAAGTGTTCCAACCTAACCCTGCAACAAATACGTTTGCACTATCGACTGTTTCAAACGGCTCTCAGCTTCAACATGATCCAATCAAGTTTCACCCGAATGAAATCGTTTTAATCATTAAAGAGCAATTGAACCCAAAAAAATCTCCAGGCGGTGACCAAATAACCCCAAAGATGATTATTGCGCTTCCTTACTGTGCGATCTGCATAATTGCCCAGATCTTCAATACTATCACCAAACTTGGCCACTATCCAGACAGATGGAAAAAGTCAATCATCATTATGATACCAAAGCCTGGAAAAGATCACACAGTTCCCACGTCGTATAGACCTATAAGCTTATTATCAAAACTTTTTAAAAAATGTTTGCTGTCCCGGATAAATCCTTTCCTGAACCTTCAAAACATATTCCCATCACACCAATTTGGCTTTCGTGAAAAGCACGGAACAATTGAGCAGGTTAACAGAATATCATCAGAGATACGAAGCGCGTTCGAAAATAGAGATTACTGCACTGCAATATTTCTGGATGTTTCTCAGGCATTCGACATAGTTTGGTTGGAAGGTCTGATGCATAAGATCAAAACAATGCTCCCAAACAACACACATAAACTGCTACGACAGAAAGTTCGTAGTAAGATGAAACACTGCAATGTCTGACGAACACAGTATTGAAGCTTGTGTTCCACAGGGCAGCGTACTTGGACCAACACTGTACGTGCTATTCACAGCAGACATCCCAATAAGTAGCCGATTGACAACATCTACCTTTGCTGATGATACAGCTATTCTCAGCCGCTCCAGATGCCCAATACAAGCAACAGCGCAACTAGCCCTTCATCTGGTCAACGTGGAAAAATGGTAATCAGATTGGCGAATTAAGGTAAACGAAAAACAATTTAAGCAAGTAACTTTTACCCTTAACAGGCAAGATTGTCCACCGCTCACGTTAAACAACACCACACTTCCAAAAGCAAACGATGTATCGTATCTGGGCGTACATTTAGACAGAAGACTTACATGGCGGCGACACATTGAAGCTAAAAGAACACATCTTAAACTGAAAGCCATTAGACTCCATTGGCTCATCAATGCTCGGTCTTCACTTAGTTTGGACTACAAGGTCCTGCTTTACAACTCTGTTCTAAAACCAAGCTTGCAACAGCAGCATTGACATTGTCCAGAGAGCCCAGTCAAAAATCTTGAGAACCATCACCGGGGCACCATGGTATGTTCGGAACGAAAACATTCATAAAGACTTAAACATCTTAACAGTCAAGGAGGAAATAGCGGAACAAAAAGTAAAATATTAAACACGCTCTCATCGCACACTAATCATCTCGCGAGAGGTCTCACAAGGCTGCGCAGCCGATCCCGTCTTCGTCGTAACGACTTACCAACCCAGCGATGATTTTATACAGTCAAAAAACAAGTGCCGCATAGTTAGTTTTGGCTATGCCAAGACTATGATGCCCTTCACACATAGATTAATTTTTTTTTTTACATAACTTTCAATAATTTGAATTTATTATTTTTTAACAATTGTTGTGGTTTGGCTGTTATTGTCAGCTAGACGGTAAACAGTCAGCCAAATCAATGCTCCCCCCTCTTATTTATGTTTCTGTGCAGTTGTTGGTAATTTTTCGCTTGAAAGTGCACGACAGCAACAACAATTGATAGTACGATATGGTCAACTTGTATGGTGGCTATGTCTTAGAATGCTCCGATCGTGATGAAATGATGAACAAACCCGACATGATCTAAGCAATCTGTGAAAGTTTTATCAAGATCGGTTCAGCAGTTTGGCCGGAAATCGTGTTGAAACAGACAGACGGACAGACGGACACGCGGAAATCAATTCCTGAGCTCGTCCTGATCAATTTGATATATGGTTTATGGTGTCTCCCATCATTCTTTTAAGGCGTTACTGATTCATGACAAACTCAATATTTCACATGTGTGAAGGGTATAATAAAATTTACTGTTAGCTAAGATTATTAATAAGATTTGTATACTTAATGTTAGTTTTCTAATTCACTAAGAAAAGATTCAATAAATAAGCCTAGCAATTTAAAAAAAAAAAAAAACTTTTTTAGCTATACTTATTCACTCTATACAGTTACAGGTGCAAGGCATTGATATGTTTTTGAACAAAACCAGCCAGAAGTTTGTCATGTTTTTTAAATTAATATATAAGGCAATGAGCGGTGTGAGAATGCTCAAAAATTAATATACATGAATATACATACATTAATTTTATTTAAAATAGCGATGACAAAACCCATCTCGCTGTATTTTTGTGCAACGTCAAATAGAAAAACTTAAAATACAGCGCAAAACAAGAGAAAATTATATATTTTACTGAAAAAACCTAAGAACGTGGCGTTGATTTTGCTGGGATATAGGGTTTTTCACCCAAATGGTATATCTCGAACAGAAATGTCAAAATATATTAAAATTATCCTGGAAACCCATTTAAAGGTGCATATATATATATATATATATATTTTTTTTTTTTTTTGAATGAATAGGGTCTTCTTTATTAAACTTAGGTGCATCAATTTTACACACCAAATTTGGTTTGTAAAATATAACACGTGCGGAATTGCATCTAAAGGTGTTCAAGGAGAGCACTACTACTGTGACCAAATTGAATAATTTATAATTTTAACACCCAAGGTTTTGACAATCGACTCAAAATATTTATTTATGTATGACATACGCTTTATTTTGTGAATTTCTAAGGATACATTTTAAACAGAAAAACAAAAAAAAAAGTAATGATCTGGGGGTCTGACTAAGTTTTCATTCGAAACATACAGCTGAGAAATCAAAAATAGCACCACGAAGCTATTTGTTACAGGCCAAACAACAAACATCAAGTTTTGTATTGTTTTCAAGTGAATTTTTTTTCTTTAAAATGCTTAGAAATTCCCCTTAACGTAGAGTTTAAGTTTTTATTTAAAAAAATTGGAATCTTTTTTGTGTTTTGGAAAAACCACCATGTGTTTACTATATTTTACTTATTATTATTATTATTTCAATCATTGAGGAGTAAATAGGCCAACATTTTATGGTATTATCAAAATATTTTATATTATTAAATTTTTTTGAAAACCGCACAGAAAAGTTGGTCGATAGGTTAGGTTTTCGATTGAAATTATACAAAACACTCAAAACTCTAAGGAAACGACAAATACAATTGATCAATAATGTGTTGTGACCTAGTTTTTGTCGGAAAGTTGATCTGCTAGAGCAGTTGGGATCCTTTAAGGAATGAAACAAAGCAACGAATAGAATGAAATGTTCAGAGAACATAATTTAAAAGCCGGTTAGCATATTCATTTTTTGAATAGAAACTATGTAGGTCAAAACACATTATTGACCACATGTGTTAGCCTTATTTTTAAGGTTTTCTTTGTATAATTTTTATTGAAAATCTGACCAATCGACCAGCTGTTAGATTCTAAAAATAGTACCAATTTGTTGATGATTTCATCCATTTTCAACTGTACTGAGCATATCACGACCAACCTACAATACAATTTTGGCCTATTTACTCCCCAATAATCAAAAGAATAGCAATGAGGAGTAAAATATATTAAACAAATGCTTTCATTAGAGTGGATTTGGTAAACATAACGCTATTTGAGAAGAATTTTTTTATCCCTTTTTCCCAAAACAAAAAAAAAAAGGTTCCACTTATCTTTTCAATAAAAACTTACGTCTTCGTTTAAGGGAAGTTCGAAGCCTTTTGAAGAAAAAACTTACTGGAAAGAAATGTAAAAATTTATGTTTGTTTTTGGCTTGTAAGAAAGAGTAGATTGGTGGTGGTATCTTTGATTCCAAATTGTCGGCCACATAATGGACACCACATATACAAATTTATTTAGTTCAGATACATACATCAATATATATATATCTGATTGATTATTTTAAGCGTAGTAAAAACCATGACTACAACTTATAACGTTCATAACTAACTCTATAAGCGAGTTTCTCAAACGAATAAATAAATAGCTTATGTTTTAAAGTGAACAAAATCTATTTAAAATATTTTAATCGATAAACAAAGACTGTAAAATAAAACATACCCAAAAAATATTTGCGTTATTTGCGCTGGCGTCTGACAGACATTATGAACATTGAGGGTGCGTGGGCGGGCATAGAGAATGCTGGGACTGTTGCCCAGTAGCCCAGCTTCTGCTAAAATGGCCGATGAAGAGTTACTGCGCAGAGTGGTATAGGTGCGATAATGCAAGCCTTTCTCAGCGGAGGCAGTAACGGCGCAAGCCGCGGACCGCAGCTCCACTGCTGTTGTAGTCTCCTCCAGAGTTTCGACAAGCAATAAGTTTTTGTTGTTGTTGTCGTTCGTTGCTGCTGTTGTTTCTTGGCTTGCTTTTGTACTACTGCGCAGTTTAAAAAAACTGTTTCGATTGTTGGAAAGATTTGGTAATTTTGCGTGCGTGGTGATATTGTTGTTGTTAATATTGCTATTGCTGCTAATTGCATGTGTTGCCTTTGTCCTACTGGCGTTTTTGTTGTTGCTGAATCGCTGCTGCAAACGCATTTTAGTCAATTTGCTGGTCATTGAACGACGTATTATCAAATTGTGATTTAAGGTTTAATGGATTTGTGGCACGGTTGGGTAACATATGTTAACAGATCACAACAAATAGAATAGTTAGCGTAAATTGTTTGCGCTATTTTTTATCTTGAACTTGACTAATACCGCAAATCACAGAAACAGCTGTCACTTTCAACTAAAGAATTTGTGTATTGAAAAGAAAAAAATATGTTTTGTTTAAATTATGTATACACAAACAAAAATGTAATGTTTATAAACTCAAATGATGAAAAATTAGATTTTTGTCACTTTATAATTAGATTTGGGCGTGCCTTAACGGCCACTTTTAACGATTTTTTCTTATTTTTAGTGTGTGCCTATTGATTTGGTTATATGTAAGTAAGTATGTACATATATAATTTATAATTGTTGACTTGGGAGAGGCAAAAGAGCGCACCTCAGTGAAATTAATAGATATCCGCATTTATTCTGTTTTCTATATTTAGAAATAAACTGAAAGCGCGCACAACATACACTTAGCACTCAAAGCACCCATATTTTATATTAATACATATATACACACACACACACAAAGCGCAGACAGTGAATACGACGCGTTGTCAACGAGTCGAGCGAACGTTGGCAAATGAATTGCTAAGCGCAGAAGTACTTTGCTCAGCAGTCAGCGTTCTGGGAGCACATGCACGCGTGCCTCTCTTTTCACTGCGCTCAATCGATTTAAAAGCAGCTGCGCAACAACGTATTTTATTTATTCATTATCATTCTTTTTTTTTTCAAGCTAAAATTAAATAAAATGTTGTGCATCTTGTACAGTTTACCTCTAAGCTCTTAGCAAGCGTGGGAAAGTTTGTAGTACCTAAGTATGTATATGTTATTTCCCTACCTATTTAAATTTTGAATATGGTTACATACTGTATTATAATCAAATAAAATATACTTTTTTTTTTTTTAATTTATTGATTCTTTCAAAAAAATTATGTAGGGTCAAACACGACACGCAGAATATTGGGGCGTCTCCACTACTAGGACTACTAGTCATCTAACTTAATAACAACGCAAATTTTTTAATATTGGTTCATTCCAATACTTTATAGCAGTGATGGGCACGCACACATATTGTCACAGTTTTCACACGCATACAAGCACAATTTGCGTGCGCTGCAGCGAAAAAACGAAGTGTGATCAGTACAGTGTACGCTGCAAGTTAACGGTTACTCATTGTGCTTATTATTTATTAATAAATAATACTATCTAGAAAAATATTTAACATTGAGACAAACAATAAAATTGCAAATCAAGCATTGCGCTTTGCCATCCTCGTTTTCTATAAAGAAAAATTCATTCTCCCATTCGGGCATAAACATTTTGGAGCGAACTGATAAAAATTTGTTTTTTGCTAATGCGCTGCGTGGTGCTTGCCTGTCAATAGTTCGCCTTCAACTAAAAGTACAATGTTAAGTCTAATGCATGCTTCGGCACGACAACATACGACGAACGAACAATCGTGTTCTAAAAATAGCTTTCAATGCTTATAGCCATGATACAATAATAAGGTGTTCTATTCCGCTGTGGCGACGTACTTATTTTACGAAGAGAGCAGTGAGCAAGAGAGAGATAAGAAAAAGACAGCTATGACTTCATATACCGCACTGCTCTTGCTTGTGTTATTGTTAGCTGCAGCAAATGAGAGAATTTGAAATGAAAAATATAAAACAAATTTGCTGCCGGAATTAATTTTTTAAATAACTTTTTATTTAACAATGTAATACTAAAACTAAAGTAAGTAATATTTTTAAATATTTCTTGTGGCCCATTCGCCTTTGTTTTTGCTTCTGAATCCTTATTTTTCATTTAAATTTTTAATTCTAAATTTTAGCCGTAAATAAAAAATTGTATATGTTGTGAATTGTTAAGCAATTCGTTTATTAAAAAATGCTTTAGCGATATGTGGTTCTCATTGGTTTTTGAAAATTGTAGCTCAACATTCGATATTTTCTAATACACAATCAACAACTTTTCCGCAACACGACTGCTCACTTCAAAGTGTCAATGCATACTGACAAAAACTAAGTACGGCCAAAGAGAATAGGAATGCGGAATAGAACACCTTATTATAGTTTCATCATGCTTATAGCGTAGGTGTGATTTCGTGCAGTCGGCAGCGAAAAACCCAACTCACACGAGGCAGCGCGCTGGCTGCGCGAGTTAGAAAGTCTGCCCATCACTGCTTTATAGCCTTTAACCCTCCGTTGAGTGAGAAGGTCCGTAGGGACCTATTAACATATTCAACTTGAAATTACTCCTATTTCGGCCACTACGACCCCACCATAAAGTTACTCTGTATTCCAAGAAAATTTTGTTGCGCATCTTTAAAAAAAAAATCAAGGCGATCGGATCATTATTTTACGAGTTATTGAGGTTTTTCGCACACTAGTACGCGGACGTGTGACAAGGTCCGTAGAGTGGAATAACTCATAAATTCATGTTCTTTGGGCGTAATTATATTTTTTTTTATTATTTTAACACATAACTAATTTTTATTTTCAATTCTGGCTAATTTTATGTTGCCTTTCATGGAAATCAATAATCCAATTCTTTGAATTTACCCTAAACGACTTTGCGTTTAGGTATACGTGCCAAACCAATTCTTTCAATTTACTTCATCCCTAAATGTTTATGCGTTCAGGTATACGTGCCAAACCAATTCTTTCAATTATTTTTGTATTTAGTATTTAGTTATAAACAATAAAAACACAAAAATCCTCTAAAAAAAATTTTTTTTTCATCAAATTAGCACCATTTTCTAAATAGGTCCCTACGGACCTTGTCACACGATGGTGAAGATCAGAAGTGTCACTCACCGGAGGGTTAATTAGGTCGATCAATATTATAAAACAAATTGTGAAACTAAAAGGCTGGACGCGGCGGGGGCGGAAGGAGCAGATCTAAGGAAGACTTTTTTAGCTATCGTTAAATAGAAAGTTTGAAAACTTGTATTTTTAAGTCGAGTTTTATTTAAAGCAGTGGTGTCCAAAATTTGAAAAGGCAGCCACGCGTGGTTAGCAGCCGACACATGTATAGAGAGAGAGAATATGTGTATTCTATAAATAGAACGCCCGGCAGCTTGTTCTCTTACGATGCGCGTGTTCGGCTGCATTTGCTCTCTCGACTCATGTGTTCGGCTGAAGCTCAAAAGTCAAACGCACAGTCATTCGCTATGCTGCATTGCAAAAAAATGTTTGATGTCAATTGGGAAAATGAATTATTTTTCATTGAGAATATGGATGGTTAAAAGCTCAATGTTTATTGTGCCATTACGATGCATGTCGGTTTACGTTTGATGTTATAATTATTTTTATGCTTGGATCGCACGCATTTTATTTTTTCAGTGTAAAGCAGTAAAACGTCACGTTGCCTTCGTGTTTCGCTGCTTCGCACACAAGCGCGACGCTTTCATTGTGTGAGTTTGGACACCAATGCTCTACAGCAAAGTTTGTAAAAGGTGGGGGGTTGGGTCTGGGGGTGGTATGGGTGGGCGTGGCATCCAAATTTCTGATGCAAATCTTTATGGTATATCATTTGCTATCTTCATACCAAATTTGGTGACTCCAGCTCAAAGTTTGTAAAAGGTGGGAAAGGGGGGCTGGGGGCGGTATGGATGGGCGTGGCATCCAAAACTTTGATGCAGATTTTCGGAGTTCGTTTCCAGCTATCTTCCTACCAAATTTGGTGGCTTTAGCTCCAAAACTCTGGAAAATACACGCATTCTCGTTTTTGACGAAGCGTTGGGGCGGATGGGGCCGCTTGTGCAGTATTGGTGGGCGTGGCATCCAAACCTATCTTGGCACCAAATTTGGCTCTAGTTCAAAAACTGCGGTAGATATAGGCTTTTCTGATTTTAAAATGCGGGGGGCTGGAGACGGAATGGGTGGGCGTGGCTCCAAAACTTTGATGAAGATTTTTAGAGGTCGTTGCCAGCCACGGTTGCCACAATTGGTGTTTTGGCACCAAAACTGGCTCTTTTTTTCCCTGATGGCACTTTTCTTTTTCAATTTGGCTCTTTTTTTCTTATGATTGGCATCAGAAAATATAATTTTATACATTACTCAGCACACAATTAGTATCGTTTATAGCACTGAAAATTATTGATACATCGGCCAAATACCAAAATACCAAAATAAAAAGCAATTCTGTAAACAATCGTCGCATAATCCCATCGTCAACTCGTTGAGCACCGGTGGCGGCGACGTTCTCATGATAGTTAAAGAAAATGTAAAAGTAAGTTAACAATTAATTATCATAGCTTGTGCTTTATAAGTTTACTATGCACACGAATGTGTAGGTTCCTTACAAAAATTAGTGAAACGGGCGCTGAATCCCCTCACAAAAACAGTGAGACCACGATCACAAACCCACCGGTGGATAGCAAAAAGTGCGTTTGAAAATTCTTTTTAGAGTAGCAGTCGCATTATAAAGAGTGAAAATGTGAAAAACTTTTGAGTTATGACGTGTTACAGCTATAAGTTTTTGTGAAAAAAATATTTTTTATGTAATTAAATTCAATATGAATTGCAAAAAAAAGAATTGGTTCTTTTTTAGTGAATTTGACACTTTTTTTTGGCTCTATCTTTAATTTTTAAGTGGCAACCGTGTTGCCAGCTATCTTTCTTTGAAGTCTCTGGCTTGAAGGGTGCGGAAAAAAGTTGCGTTCATGCAGACGTTCATACAGACGGACAAACACCATGACGGACATTGCACAAACCCAATATACTATTTACTTTCGGTAATGAGTATAAAAAACATGCAGTGTCAGCTATATTGCTACAAAATTTGGTGATTCTAGCTTTAAAACTTTCAAACACAAACACGAAATACCCGCTTGCGTTGTTTTGTATTTAGTATGTATGTACCTCTTAAAAGGCCTCCTCCGCTTTTTGACCAAATCCAATAACAAGCAAAAGCACCAACCACATAAAGGAAAGCTGTTATTTTGTTCGCGCCATGAACGCTTACGTCATTTATAAAAATAAAAAGGTAGAGCAAAGAGCAGCGCTTCTGACGCGTTTGTTTTGGTCGTGTTTTTGCAATTGCCTTTGCCCTTGTTTTCTATGCCAGCCAAATTTACCTGAAGAAAATTTTAACCATTTTTTTAGGCATTACTAAAACCGCTACTGCCGTTGTCACTTCTCACACTTATTTTAAAGATATTATCAAATTTTACTGCATTACTACGAATAGCTTTTATTTATTTAATTGTGAGCCTCACGATTTGTTTTGTTCATTTGCTTTAATTTTGCCGTATCACTTAGCTTATTGTCAACTTTGTGCATAACATTGAATGGTGAGCTCAAGAGCTGCAAAAACATCGCATTAGTACCGATACTATTTAAAATTCTTGGTTTTTACTGTAGAGGTGCAGAAACATCGATATGTGAGTCCATCGATGTTTTCGATGTTTTGAAAAAAAACCATCCAGTGAAACATCGATGTGTAAAAAAAAACACTGCAATTCAAACAATAAAAAAAACTTAAGTCTTTATTATATACTTATATATATAAATATATATACAGCAAACGCTCGATAACGTGACCTAATTAAAACCAAGGCAGTTCAAGTTGACGAAAGTGTGCACGTTTCCGAATGCCAAAATGCACACATTTTTACTCATTAAAACTCACATTTTATTGTATCTTTTATATTAATTTTTGCGTAATAGATAGGAAGTTAAATGATAATTTGAGAAAACTTTTAATTCAAGAAAATCAATAATATTTTTGTGTTTTTTGTTTTGTCTAATATTTTAAACACGTTTTATACTAGTCAATGCACCAAAAATGTGGTTCACGTTTTGATGAGTTCACGTTCTAGACCTATCACGTTATCGAGCGTTTGCTGTATAATAATATAGATAATACATACATATATACATATATATATATACTTATATATATATATATATATATACAGTCGAACTTCCATATAACGAAACTGAAGGGGACAAGAAAAAACTTCGTTATATAGAAATTTCGTTATATAGAAATGATGATAGAAACTGCTGACTAAAGAATCGCGCAATTTTTCACTTTTCTACAATGTGTACAACTAATCTAAATACAGTTAATCACAATCCATTATTCTTTGCTTTGGTGCCTATAAAAAATAACGGAGTAATCCCAACAACAACATCTACGTCTATATCTACATCTTCGATATGCACTGAGCAGTAGAAAATGTTCATAAAAAACTGTTCAGCGAAGATCAAAGAGTAAGCAAAACCTAGCACGAAAACAAAACGGTATATGCAAAAATGTGTTATTGTTTTGTTTTCGCATTCTCAACGTAATTCGTACATAAAATGAAACAAGAAGGAAAAAATTCGTTATAGGGAACAGAAAACGCATGAGCGCACGAGCTACGTCCCAAAAATAAATTCGTAATAAAGAAATATTCGCTATAGGGAAATTCGTTATATGGAAACAAAACACACTGAAAGTTGAACCAAAAGCAGTGTTCGCGAAATTAATTCGTTATATGGAAAACTTCGTTATATGGAAGTTCGTAATATGGAAGTTCGACTGTATATATATATATATATATATATACATTTCAATATCCATCAATCAATCAATATCCAAATTGAAATTCCTATTCTTATTTATAAACAGAAGCATATCAACAGCTTCGGGATTCAGTCTTGTTCTGCGGGCTGAAACAGTTTGTCCAGCTTTGCTGAACACTCTTTCTGATTCGCACGAAGAGGCTTGGATGCATAAATATTTTTTTGCAATGGTTTTTAACGGCTTGTCATCTGTACTCATCGATAAAAAGATCGTTACTTAACATATTTCTGATAATATTTTAAAATCTTACCTCCCAATATTTTAGAGGGTCGCGATTTTCTGGATAGTTTTCTTTTTCATTGCGATAATAGCACCTGCACGGGAAGACTTCACTTTGTTGCAAGATTTGCTTTGCAAAAATGAAAATTTGCATGCTGGCTGGTCTGTTGCTGCTGTTGGTTGATCTGTGGGTGGTGTTGGTTGATGTCGTGGAGTTGTGGACATTACAGAAACCAATTCCTGCTAGAATGCTTTGGCTGCAAGATCTGCATTTGAACATTTTAGGAAGCCATCTTTTTTGAAGCGAGGATCAATAAGTGTTGCGATGCGAGGAATGGTACGAGTTTTAAAGCTGTCCAATCTTTCGATTAAACGTTTCTTAATAAAACCGTGAACCACAATTCCTTCCTGTGTTTGTAAGGCTGTATGCAATTGATTAATTTTTTGATGAATCTCGGTAATAACCGGAATGATCAGCGATACGGAATCTTTGGTGCTGGTTGAAATAGATAAAGTCGCTTCCAGGAAAGGTGACAGCAATTCTGACAGATCATGTAAAATTTCGAGTTCTTCTGCTGAGATTGGTGAAGGGGCATTACGCAATGTTATCAATGTTAAAGTAACATATTCATGAATTTTTAAAATTCTTTTTTTCATTTCATATGCACTATTCCAGCGTGCTGTTACTTCTTGTAATAATGTAAGCGGCTTTTCAGTATTCTGTGCTTCCTTCAACTTCGCAGCAGCTATTGTGCTTTGTTTGAAATAAGTAACTATTCCCTTGCATTTTTAGAGTATTATATTGACGACTTCCAGTTTTAAAACATCCTGAACCAGCAGGTTAATTGAATGTGCCAAGCAGGGCAAATTTTTCAATTGCAAAATCTCGCACGCTTTTTTCATTGTACTGTTATTGTCTGTTGTGACGGGAACCACCTTAGATGAAAGACCCCATTTATCTAACACTTCTCTGATTGAGTCGGCAATATTTTGTGCCTTGTGATTTGTGGGGGCTATTAATGGAGCTGTAGATAGCAATGCAGAGGTCAATTTAAAGTTGTGCGTTACGAAATGGCATGTTATAGTTATATAACCTTCGCTTGCTGCAGATGTCCAAATATCAGTGGTTAAACAAACATGCTCAACAGTGTCTAAAACTGAACGCACTTTAAGCTGTAACTGATCATATTCGCTGGGTAACATTATATCATGAAGAAAGGTTCTGCTCGGGACTGCCTCTTGCATAAGTTCCACAAAACCTTCATCATGAACACAACTGAAAGGTCGCACGTCTTTAGCAATCATGTTCATGACTTTTTGATCAAGTCTCTTTTTTATCTGAGAATCATTACTATAGAACTTTTCCGTGTTCAAAAAAATTTTCATTGCTTTTGGCGTTTGACCTTTTTCATTAATCAGGCGACTCGGATGCATACGCTTAAGGTGATCATGAAGGTTTGAGGTATTGCCACCTGTCTTCAGCCATTTACCACAGTAGTGGCAAATACCATGCGTGTTGTTACTGCTTTTTTTGAAGTGGTCCCATACGATTGAACGCTCTCTTTTCCGTTTTGGTGCTAACTCCATCTCCAATTCTTCTGACGGTTCCGCTCCTATTAAATAAATTAATATATAATGCATGTTAGTAAACTGTATGTAATACACAAAATTAATTATTTATTTATTGTCAGCTAAGAGCAGCTGACATTAAAATGAAATCAAAATTAATTTAAATTAAAATTATATAACATAATAAAACATTTATTTGCAGTCTTGCTTAATGCTCGGTTGCTGACCGCCAATTTGTTGCGGCAATAATTAACTTCGCGCCAAATTTATGAATACATTTACGTACATGCATGGAGGAAGCTTGGTCTACCGGCGCGCAATGGTTTCCAACTGTAGAATCAGACCATAAAAGACTTCAGTCAGGTCGGCGAAAAGTCGTGTACATACATTGGAAGAATCGGCTGTTTTTTATTTACTGTTGCTTATGCGTAAAACAGCAATTCTAATTTTTTTCGGCCAACGTCGACTTGAAATTAAATTGCTTCCATTCCATAAAATAAAACAAATTTATTATATGTATTTTTAAAAATAATTGCACACTTGTTTTGCAGTTATTTGAATTTTGACCAAAAGTATCGAGATGTCGTAAAAACAAGTTCTTTATTCGCAGCCAAAGGGGTAATAATAAATTCATTCAATCTTAAGGCCCAACCAAACGATGCTTACGTGCATGCAGAGCCGCTGCACGCAAAGTTTCAACATATGCTACGTCGTGTATCCGCCCAAACGATGCTTATGCACGGTTTCGTTCAGTTTTATTTTTTAACGAATGCATAAGCACCGCATGCATAGTTTCACTGAATTGAAACCATGCAGCAATGCATTGGGCATAGAGTTGTCGCAGTCTTTTTACTGTATGGAAAATATTTAAAAAAAATTGTTAAATATTCATTTTATTGTTTATAAACACATTGATATAATATACTAGATATATGAAACATGTGTTGTCTTTATTATTAACATAATATTACATAATATGCTAACATTTATTTTATAATGGAATAAAAAAAGCACATGTGGCAACAATTTTTGGCAAAAAAAAAGAAGAAGAAGAGACAAAGCACTTAAGCAACCTATGGCTATAGACGTTGATGCATAATGCTTAAGCATGCATTTCGTTCATTCTTGCAGCGGCTCTGCATGCACGAAAGCATCGTTTGGTTGGGCCTTTAAGCAACGTATGGCTATAGACGTTGATGCATGGTTGAATTATACATGGTTATGTCGAGAGAGAGAGAGAGCTCAATTTTTAGGAGCCTGTTGTTAGTCGAAACGCAGCTGTTTTCAGTCGTGGTGTTGTTTTGAATAATGTAAACAAAATCACACATCGTTCTATCTCTTTTTTGCTCACAAAAACAAGACGATAAAGCAATATCGAGAGAGCAATTATGCTATCTCTCTTGCACTCGCGTGGTCTTATCAACAGGCTCCTTCTGTTACGCATGACACAACCATGTATAATTCAACCATGCGTTGATGCATAATGCTTAAGCATGCATTTCGTTCATTCTTGCAGCGGCTCTGCATGCACGAAAGCATCGTTTGGTTGGGCCTCTTTCTTGTATGGCTGCAAAAACATCGACGATAATATCGGTGCTATCGACATTTCATCATGGGTGGTCTCGTCGGCAGCCGAAGCTAGCTCGTTTTGGTCCCTTAGCTTCAGTAGAGCTGGAGAAACATCGATGTTTGCCACCATCGATGTTTCCGATGTTCTTAGAACGATACATCGATGTTTTGTGATCACTTTTTAGTCATAAAAAACGTATTTTAGTCATAAAAAAAACCTATTTTTTTATATTCAGAAGAGTCCATTTGATTTTTTTTAGAAATGTGCAAGGCAGAATTGGCTTTTTTGTAATATTTCTTTATTCAAAAAAAAAAAAAAAATTAATATAAATATATTTCTAATGAAAATAAAAAACAGTTTCATTAAATGAAGCGAAGAGATAATGAACAAAACAATAAGTATACAAAATTGCGCACAATGCTCGTTGTGATTTTCAATTAATCAGGGGTATTTAAGAGAATGTTTAAACATTAAATAAATCTGTGTTCTTGTTCAGGAATAGAAGCTTATCAACAACCTTAGGTTTAACAGAGCATCTTCGTTCTGAAACTATCTACCCGGTTTTGCTGAAAATTCTTTCAGCTGCACACGTCGATGCTGGGACGCAAAAATAAAACTTACTTGTAAGGTATTTCTCCATGGTATATTTATTATATATTTATATACTTATTCCGCATTAATTATCTGTAGTTTTTGTTCGGAATTTGCTGACGCTTGTTTTTAAGCGCCAAGACAATCGATAGTGGTGACAAAGCATAGATTTCTTCAAAATACACAAAACCATCGATTGATCGATAGAGCAATCGATGTTTTCTCCAGCTCTAAGCTTCAGTGCATGCTTGCTTGTTGACTCGAAAGGTTGTGTGCGGACGAATTTTTTCTCAACACTTAACCCTTTAGCAGAAACAAAAAATGAGTTACTGTAATTTTTGCCGCAAGCATGTACTGGGTGTGAAGTTTATTCATGCACCGAAATGTGTTGCGAAGCGAAAAAACAACGACTTATTGCTTATTCAAAATTATTAAAAATAAAACTATAAAAACTAACTTCACAGCTTTGTTTTATATTGGGCTATCTTAAACCCCAGGGACCAGCTAAGGGTTAATCAACACAATATCCTACCGTTTCATTCACACTCACTGTAAAGTGTGCGTTTCACTCGCACTTATTGCTAGCATACGCTCAGGGACAGCTTTTGCCGACGAGACCACCATATACTTATTTCATCATGGTTAACACCAGTGTTGGGTTGTTGATGACTGAACGTGAGCAATGTTCCGTACTTATTGTTCATTTTGATCACTTGCTCTTTTGGCGCGCTTGTTTAGTCAGGTCTTATTATTCGGTAGCTCAGAGCTAAAATACAAACAACTTTTTTATTCAAACCACAACACATTGAACACTACAGAGAAAATATTTATTTGTGTGTAATATTAATATCATTTTTATTTTAAATTATGTTTTCTTATGCTATTCGTTCAAAGTGTGCACCTATATGAACGAATAAATAAATATTTTTTTAACATGTTGTCTAGTATTTTTGTTTAGGTTCGGTTGCTAATTTTAACTTAACTTAAAATGAAAAAGAATAATGGCAGGTTTAAAGCAAATTAACAGCACCTATTCTGAACCAGTGAACGACAGAGCACCCTGACTGAACAACGGAGCACTGTGAGCGAGTTGACTCATAAAAAAAAGAGAAAGGGAACATGTTCACCAAAGTGAGCAGTATTTACCTAATTTATAGCGTATTTCCACTGGTCCGTTTCCGTAAATTTTAACAGTCAGTTACGAAAGCTGTTTCCATTGCTCTGTAACTGAACCTCCGTAAATGAATCAGTTGTTCGGTTTGTTTTGTAGTATATTTCGTTTGTGCAATGCCGTCATGGTGTCCGTCCGTCCGTCCGTGTGTTCGCAACTTTTTTCCACACCCTTTAAGCTTGAGACATGAATTTTTCCAATTATCTTTATCTATGGCATAGTAAATTAAAGTGTCAAGATTGGGGTTCTACGATAACTGGGGAGCTGGCAAATCGATAAATTCGATAACTTAAAGCCGATAAATCCACATATTTCGCACATCCTTACAGCTAGAACTACCAAATTTGGTAAGAAGATAGCTACTAGCAACCCCCAACAAATCAAAATAAAAAATTTTGGTGCCAAGCCCACAGACAGCATGTATGTCAATAAAACTAACTATAATGCACTAAAAATGTGCAATAATAGATTTCGCTCCATGTTTAATTAGTAATTATATCTTTAACAATCCAAAACAAGTGGAAACGTTGCAGTCGGACGCAACCGACTGCGGCATACTCGATACCAGTATTAAAACCGGTAAAAAGAGGCCTGATTGCAAAGGGGTACGGATGCGGCAGGGGTGTACGCTGCCTTAAAGATTCTCCGATGCAGATGGGGATGCCACCGGCTGTCTTCGTTGCAAATTTGGTAAATCTATCTAAGCCTTCCACGACCGCTCTAACCTAACCTAACCTTGGGGGTCGTTACCAGCTAGCTTCCTACCAAATTTGGAGGCTCTAGCTCCACAACTCTGGAAGATACACGCATTCCCGTTTTTGACGAAGCGTTGGGGTGGATGGAGGCGGCTAGGGCAGTATCGGTGGGCGTGGCATCCAAACTTTTGATACAGTTTTTGGGGGGTCATCATCACCTATCTTGGCACCAAATTTGGTGGCTATAGCTATAGGCTTTTTTGACTTTAAAATGCGGGGGGCTGGGGGCGGAATGGGTGGGCGTGGCTCCAAAATTTTTAATGCAATTTTTTGGGGGTTGCTAGTAGCTATCTTCTTACCAAAATTGGTAGTTCTAGCTGTAAGGATGTGCGAAATATGTGGATTTATCGGTTTTGAGATATCGAATTTATCGATTTGCCAGCTCCCCAGTTATCGTAGAACGCCAATCTTGACACTTTAATTTACTATCCCATAGATAAAGAGAATTGGAAAGTTTCAAGTCTCTAGCTTGAAGGGTGTGGAAAAAAGTTGCGTTCATACAGACGGACAGACAGACAGACGGACAGACACCATGACGGACATTGCACAAACTCAATATACTCTTTACCTTCGGTATCGAGTATAAAAACGGGGGCACAGCAATCGAACAAGCCACTGCGCGCTAGAAAATCGCTGGCTAGCGGCGCATACACACAGTATGGCTGGCTGGTTGTGCTATTAACAAATATGTCGTAGCAAAGTTAGCAAGAGAGCTGGCGAATGACACACGAAACACGAGTAAAGCGCGAAATGCGCTCTCAGAGCGAGTGGTAGCTACGCCAAGGCAAGGCGTATTTAACAAGGTGGCAGCGACGTCGACGTCGCCCTCTTTGCTGTTGCCTTACGCCAAGGCGTATTTAGCAGCAAAAAAGAAAAATGCATATGTGTGTGTGTATACATGTGCGTGCGAGAACAAATTTCGTTTTCGTAAGGCAACGCGACGTCGACGTCGCTGCCACCTTGTTTAATACGCCTTGCGCCAAGGTATACTTAAGAAGGTAGCCGCACTTGCTCTCTCACGACTTCTTATTTTATTGTCAATTTAACAGAAGAGAGAGAGAGAGAGAGCGAGAGAGTAATGAATTTGCTCGCTTGTGTGAAAATAAAGAAATTTGTACGTGCATGCAAGGTATATACATATGTGAATTTTTTCCTGCAACTACGACCAATGATATAATAAATATAACAGAAGAAACTATAAATTTTAATTTATGTTTATTCGTTTTTTTCTTTTATAATAAAATTTTTAACAATTTTTTGTTGCCTATTATTTTTTGTTTTTGCTTTTGAAGCTTAATTTGTTTATTTAAATACTTAATTCTAAACTCGTTTCACATACATTGCATACAGAGCAATATGGAGGCGCCATTGCAAAATACGCGAAGTCTGTAGCACAAAAAAAAATCGTCCGCGGCGATGCGTCGCTTACAACTGCTGCTAACAGACTGACAATTTAAGAAGTGAACAAAGAGAACGAGAGAGTGAGTGCCAGTACCTTCTTAAGTATACCTTGAGCTACGCTAAGTTACGCTACGACTTCCAATTTAATGTTGGAATTTTGCTGTTTGGACGCTCCATCCATGATACAATCAATGTTTACATTCGTGTTGATATAAGATATATATAGTATTAATGATGTAAGCAATAAGTGTGAGCGAGTGCGATAGCTGATAGCATGTGCATATGGGTTTGTTTTAGTGTTGGGTTGTTCATGAGTGAGTGAGCAAAAAAGAGTTGTTCATCGATCTGAACAAGTGAACAATGTTCCCTACTAAAGGCCTATTTACTCTTGACTTAACTTAACTTAACTTAACTTAACGTAAGAGTCAGCTGACTCAATCTGCCTTATGGCTGCCAATGCAAGCGTTTACTCTCAACTTAACGTAACTTAACTTAATTCTGAACCTGGAGGTTGCAGATTCTTACGTTAAGTTCTTAAGTTGAACAGTGTTGATTAACATGAAAATCAAACAGCTGATCAAAAACTGTGATGAAAACGTTTAACGCTCTTTACAAAATGTTTACAAAATCAAATATTCAAATGGATGAAGATAAACTTATTATTTTAGTACAAAATCATGCTTTATTATATGATAAAAAGTCAAAAGACTTTAGAAATATAATTAAAAAAAAGAGAAGTTTGGGCTGCAATTGCCAAAGAACTTGGTTGCAACGTTGTATTCAAAATACGCCAATGAGCGGTCAATATATTTTTCTGTGTTTAACAGCACTGCTTACATAATTCTACAGCACTGACACACTGATTTCTTAAGTTAAGTTAAGTTGAGAGTAAACGCATACATTCCTTAAGTTAAATGCTCAGTTACCCGAACTTAACTTGACTTGAACTTAAATTGACTTGAACATGAACTTGAACTTAACTTGAACGTGAAATTCTAGCAATTACCCGAACTGAACACAAAGTGAACTTAACTTGAACCTGATCCTGAACGTGAATGCAACCGTGGGCGTGAACTTATCGAACAGCTGTTTGTCATTGTTTTGATATAATCTGAATTGAGCGCGAATTGTTTAAGTGTCTGCAGAAAAATTTAATTAAAAATGGATGACATGGTGGCCATTTTTATATGTACTTGGTGCAAATGAGCATTATAGCCAGCGCAATGCCAGAAATGCGAACGCGGCGTTGGGCAGTTCGGCCTATAAATAGGGATTGGAATGTATCTGGCTACTACAGGAAAACGTTCAGGAAAATTAAAAACTTGGATGATTCGCAATTTTACCTGCACAATAGAATGTCCCAAACCCTATTTAATCTGTTGCTAACGCTAATAAAAAAACTATATGTAAATAATATTATACTCACGAAGTGATTCCAATTCTGCGGCAATTAATATCCAAGCTTCCTTTTTTTTAGATGGATCTTTAAAATTTTTGCTAGCTTTATTGTACAATAATTCATTTTCTTGCACCAAACAAATTAGCTTGTGCTCATCCATTTTGCAATCAGCTGCTGAACTGGAACATGAACTAGAACTTGAACTTGAAT
Organism: Scaptomyza montana; assembly: GCA_018904305.1. Lineage (NCBI taxonomy): Eukaryota > Metazoa > Arthropoda > Insecta > Diptera > Drosophilidae > Scaptomyza > Scaptomyza montana. Next base: position 619,628 of record JAEIGR010000030.1, read on the forward strand.
TACAAATTCTGTTTTCTGCAGTTTGTCAAGTCAAGTCAAATTGAGGGTAACCAGCAAGCAGTGTTTTCCGTAAAGTTGAATAGATCAGCTGGTTGGTTAATTCAATTCAACTTGAATTCAATTCAATTCAAGTTCGGGTAACTGAGCCTTTAGTTACGTTAAGTTAAGTTAAGTTAAGTCAAGAGTAAATAGGCCTTAATTGTTCATTTTTGCTCTCTTGCTCTTTTTATACCCTTAACCCATAAAATGGGTAAATAAGGGTATAATGGTTTTGTGCAAAAGTATGTAACAGGCAGAAGGAAGCATCTCCGACCCTATACAGTATATATATTCTTGATCAGCATCAATAGCCGAGTCGATTTAGCCATGTCCGTCTGTCCGTCCGTCTGTCCTTCTGTATGAACGCGTGGATCTCAGAGACTACAAGAGCTAGAGACTTCAGATTTGGGATATAAGTTCTCCTATACCATGAGCAGAACAAGTTTGCTTCAAATTATCGATAACTATTCTGGTTTCCGATATACACATGTGATCGATAACAAAAAATATCGAATTTGGAAAATGTAAAAATGAGGGTTGAATGGGTAACGATAGATGTTTTCTGAAAATTTCATCCAAATCGGTTAAGAAACACCGGAGATAATTCAGTATACCAAAGTCTTATATAAATTTAATTTATTTTTGCAACTGGGTTCAGGGTATCTTCTAGTCGGGCTCTCCCGACTAGAGCCTTCTTACTTGTTGTTCTTGTTCTTGTTCCTACTGTTCTTGTTCCTACATTTGCTCACAGCTCAATTGCTTCCTATAGCTCATTTGTTCTATTTGTTCAGCTGATCATTTAGCTCATTTTCCACAGAGGTTCTTTTCACCGTTCATATGAAGATTTTAGTTCATTTCCGTCTGTTATATCTTAGCGCCAAAAACAAATTGTTTTAGTGCAAATTAATAAATAGTATTTCAAATGTAATGTAATGATTTGGGCAACGCGCAAGAAAAATAAAAGTACTGGAATTCAGCTTTAAGCTATAAGTCGCTAAGCAACTTGTCTCGGCACCTGCGAAATAAGCACCCGTCAACAATGGAGCCCGTTGTTTGACAAAGTGAGGAGAATGTTGTTGTACTTAACACACAGCCAAAAATTACAACTTTTGTCTATGGGCCTGTGTCAGAGAACAAAAGCCAACTAATAGATCGGCAAGTGGTGAAAATGATTGCCAAGGGAAATCATGCACTGAGGCTGGTCGAAGAGCCAGAGTTTAAAAAACTTCTAGAAGATGTCTCGCACTGCCCAGGCTATAAGCTCCCTACCCGCAAAACTTTAACAAACGTACTGCTTCCAAAACAGAGCAGGGGGGCAAAATACAGGAAGAAATCATTGCTGCAACTGCTCTGTGCCTAACCACAGACGGCTGGACGTCCCTCACTAATGAGAGTTACCTAGCCGGAACGGCCCATTTCATAGAGCCTGGAGCCACCGAGCTAAAATCGTAAACCATAGCCTGTGAAGTGTTTGAAGATGCACACACTTCCCAAAACATGTGTGAGTTTTTAAAAAAAATAGTCACTCAGTGGAAAATTGAAAATAAAGTGTCGGCGGTTGCATCGGATAATGCTAACAATATTGTTGGTGCAACAAAAATGGGAGGGTGGCGGCACATTCCGTGCTTTGCACATACCCTCAATATAATTGTCCAAAAGGCTTTGCTCGAAATTGACGACATACGCTCATAGGCCAAGAACAACAGAAGCTCATCTGGCTTAAAAAAATTAAAGGATGCACAGGCTCAGCTTGAATTACCAAGTTTAAAACTTTCGCAGGATGTGGCAACACGGTGGAATTCTACATATAAAATGTTTCAACGGCTCTCTGTCCTAAAAGAAGCAGTTATGGTAGCCGTTTCAATTTTACGTCCAGACCTTATATTAACAACAGCAAATTGGAAAGTTATTGAAGACGTGCTACCTGTGCTGCTATCTTTTTATCACGAGATATCTGCGGAAAAAAACGTTACCCTCTCCAAAGTTATAGTCTTGGTGGCAATTTTAGAAAAAAAGGTGGCTAGCATGCATGCTAGTAATGTCACAATTAAAAGAGTGATAAATGTGCTTGTGTGCGAACTGAATACCCGGTTCAAAGATGGTAAGCATAATGTTTTATTTGCGGAGAGTACAATTTTGGATCCCAGATTCAAAGAGCGTGTTTTTAAATCAGAAGATGCGTTCAAAAAATCTGTTGCCAACATAAAAAAAAACATTATGTTCACTCGGATAGCCAACGCATTACCTGATGCTGCTCCGACTGAGGCGACACAAGAGTCGTCAATAAAAAACACGAACGAGGACGATATTTGGTGCAGCCCAGCAACAGTACAGCCGTTGCAATTCGTGAAGTCGACAAATACCTTTCAGAGGAGTATCTGCATCGAAAAGAGGACCCTTTAAAATGGTGGGACCAGCGAAAATGCCAATACCTACATTTACATATTTATATGGTGAAGCGCCTTTGTATTGTGGCCACATCCGTTCCATGCGAGCGAATTTTTTCAAGTGCTGGTGAAACAATTCGCAAAAGGCGCACGTTGTTAAGGCCCAAAAATGTTGAAGATCTTATGTTTTTGCACAACAACTTATAAATACTTTGGTATGTATAATTTACATTATTTTTTTGTCGAATCACTAACAATATTTTTATTATATTATATTTTTTAGCTTAACACAGTTGCCTTCCAAAGTAAAAAATATGCTACAATATACATAAGTACTCTTGAAAGAGAAAATAGGAAAAAAATTTTGGTTATTTTATTTATATTATTTGATATGTTATTTGTTAAAGGTTTGCACCTATGAAAAAGTAAAAATATATATAATTGTTATAGAAACGTCGTTTTGATTTAGTGATAAATTAACTTAAAATGCAAAAGAACAACGGCCGGTTTAAAGCAAACAACAGCAAGACGAAAAGACTGAACAGGGGAGCAACAGAGCAACTTGAATGAACAAGAGAGCAACCGAGCAACTTGAGTGAACAAAGAGCAATGTGAGCGAGTTGACTCACTTAAAGCATCTCACACACCAGAGCGAATTATTCGCAGCGGCAGCGTCACGAATATTTAATTACATTGCGTCATATGAACGCACACACACCAAAGCAGGGCGAATTCGTTCTGACAGCGAATGTGCAGCGTTTTTTTTCGCTGAATATTACGAACTGTGCATGCAGCGTTTTTTTCGCTTCCCGCCAAGAACGATAAAAATTAGATTGCGCAGAAACTTGCATATAATTCGCTCTGGTGTGTGAGATGCTTAAAAAACAAGACCAAGTGAACTTGTTCTTCAAAATGAGCAGTGTTTACCCAACACTAGTTTGTTTCACTTGCACTGTTTCTTTCAGCTCAGCAAACTATCGATGGAGCTATCGGACAATCGATGTTTATACTATTGCTGGCACTATCGAGGGCAACAGCGGCTACCGATAGCAATAGCTATCAGAAATTTTAGCATGGAGGAATACATTATGTGCGTCAAGCTAGCAACGAATATCGGATATTGACTCACGAGTTGAGACCACCGATTAATTTCGTATATTTTTACGTTTTTCAGCATGGAATCAAATGAAAATTGATGCAGAAATGTTGAAAAATTAATTATTTATTGTTTTTATGCACCGTTTGGCATATTTCAGCTTTTGAAATGGGTAAAACAAGCAATTAAAAAATTGCATAGCCAGCATATCTTAAATATCTCAACTCAGAAATAATGGCCCCGAATACGGCTTATACACGATTATAGCCTACAATTTCACCTATTTTATGGTCAAATTTTTAGCAAAATCGTCCCTTCAGTTTTTGAGTAATTTGCGAATGAGTGCAGCTACCTCGACACCAGCCCCATACAAAATGACCGCCAAAATCAATGCTTGGTTCTCAAGCCTTAATAACTTTTTTCAGAGATAATGGTCCTAAATCAGCGATCGGCAAACTCACACAACTATACTTTTATTGCTCTGTGATTGTCTTGAAAACTATGTTCGCGCACGAAGAAAACAGTGCACTGAGAAAAATGAATAAGTTGGCAAATCAAAAAAAAGTTCACGTTATTTTTTATTCTAATTCTTTAACTATTTGGTCCAGGTCTTTTTCTTCATTATAGCATTTTATTTTAAGTATGTCGTCTAAATGTTTATTGGAAATTTTACTTATAATTTCTCGCTCATTTTCTTCAAGCAATTCATAATTGCGTGGATGTTTTGAAAATTCCTTTTTTTAAAATACTTATATATTATTATAATCCAAAATTCGATGGCAAATTAAACATTGTGACCATCCATATTTTCATTGAAAAAAAATGCATTCATTTTTCAGTTTTTTACAGTGTTAAATATTTAGCATTCTGAAAAGTTGCGCAGCGAGGTCTTGCCTTGGTGAATGCTGAACAGCAACTGACTTGATTCGCTTTGCCGAAGTGGGAGCAACACAACTGCCGAAAGCCGAACAGCGTACGCTTGTATTAGTTTTTTTATAGCGTACAGAGTAAAATGAAAATATTGCTCGCCTATAGCCAGCTATAGGAAACGCTAAATGTGCCGATCGCTGCCCTAAATGCACGCTATACCAAATTAAAGCTACATGTTTCAGAAAGCTATAACAATTAAATTTAGAGAGATTAATTGGACAGATTTTGAGAAAATTAATGAAATGTAAGTCAACTTTTTTTGTTCATTAAAAAGGCCTATCGAGTTGGTAGTTCCAGCATGAGCTGAACTACTGCGCAGCAGAAAGCTGGATGATATGGCGTGGGCTATATACCAAAGCAACAAATGTGCATATATGCAACTAGGTGGCACTATTTTTGCTCAAAAACTAAAATCGTTGCTAACTTTTATCTTTTTTCCAAGATAATGGCCGAAGTTGCACGGTAGTTGGGGATATAGGCCCTATTTTTCTCATTCTTTTGCCGTTTAAATCATGAAAAAATACCGGACAGTTTTTGAAAAAAGAGCATTTATGTGTTTTTCTCATTTTAGGTGAAAAATGCATGTATACATCGATATACATGCCATTGCAAACAGGAGCTGCCATTTTCTTGAATTGAGGGGAAATATACCCTATTATTCCATAGATGCTACAATTGTGATCGTTTTATATGTGATAAATGTATCAAAAAAGTGTGTAAAACGAAATTAGAAAATTTTTTTTTTCAAAATATGTGAGCTTAGCTTACGTACAATTTGCTAAGACACAAACTTTCAAGCAATTGTTATTATATATGTATACTAGTAAGTGGCCCGCTTACTTCGCTGCGCGGATAGTTTATATAAATTTTAGCAATAGAAGATAGATACAAAATAAATAAATTAGAAAATATTTCACAAAATATTTAAGCAAAGTATTTAATATTCTCTTTTCCACGCCACCATTGAGGTAGAGAATATTGTGGTTTCCCCAGTAGGCCTTATCCACTTATTGAATTTAATTTGCAATTATTAACAACTTTAAGAGCTTATTTATAAACGACATTGGTTGTTTTTCCGTCAGGTGCTAATACAAATAAACTTTTTGGTGAACTGACTCTTGAGCAGGCTACATAAAATTAGCCATGAGAAAAACAATCGTGTCTTAAGTCTAGTCCGGCTAGTTTAAGAGTTTGTCCCTGTGATTTATTAATTGTTAAGGCAAAGCAAACTTTTTTTTTAGGAAATTGCAATCTTTTAAATTGAATTGGCAATTCAGAATCAGAAGGTATTAATGGAATTCTCGGTATAAAAACCGTTTCCCCTATACCATTGCCAGTAAAGATAATTACTTCGACAACATTCTTATGAAGGACTTTTACTTTTACTCCAATCTTGTACCATGCACAGTTTTGGCGGTTTCAAGTTGCGAATCAACATTACAGGTGAACCAATCTTTAAAGTTAATTTATGTTGAGGCAGGCCAGCCGGATTTAATGAATTAAGAAACTCGACGGGGTAATGAACTGCATCTTCGATTTCAGTCACAGAATCAATAGAGTTATATGTCATTTCTTCACTTTGAAATGATTTTAATAAAAACTGGTTTATTTCCAATGCATTGTCATTTCTCGCAGTCAAAATAGCACGTTCTGAAAACCATGCGAGTGATTTTTGAGAGAAATTCGTAATATCCGGAAATATTTTTAGAGTTAGCTCTTCAATACTTTTCACAACAAGACACAAAGTTGATGGTAAAGTTATTTTGCCATCATGGGTTGGAAATAATCCATTTCCTATTTGAAGAAGCATTTCTGCAAATTCACCAGCTATGCTATCACCTTTTAAGTGCACTCGCATATTCTTCGTTAATGCAATTTTCTGTATTTTGGGCCACAAAATTGAAGACTTTAAGCACGCATTTATTTCATCTGCTCTTGTTCCTCTGGGGATCACTGGGAGAGTTTGTCGAAAATCACCAGCTAAGAGAACAGTTATGCCACCCATTAAGTATTCACTATCTCGAATGTCTTTCAAAGATCGATCTACAGCTTCAAAAGCACCTTTATGGCCCATAGTACACTCATCCCAAACAATAAGCTTGCAATCTTTGAGCACAGCATATTAGATTGCTTTGACATTGAGCAATGTGGTTTTTCTAAATGAATCAAATTAAATGGAATCTTAAGTGTAGAATGCGCTGTGCGACCACCATTAAGTAAAGTGGCTGCGATACCGGAAGAAGCAACGGCCAATGCAATTTTTTTACTTTGCCGTACCTTTGCCAATAATAAATTTAAAAGATACGTTTTACCTGTTCCACCAGGTGCATCTAAAAAATAGATTTCTCCCTTTTCTGCTTCAACGCTATGTAGTATCTTTTCGTATACTTGTTTTTGCTCAGCAGTAAGGAGTAGCTAGCTCATTATTAACAACAAAATTATCGCAACTTTCATAATTTGTTTCTCTAAGATATTCAATATTTGGAACAATTTCCTCGGATCTAATTGGTAGTGGAAGTCCATAGTAGTAGTCCACCAATAGACAGTACAATATCTTCAATGTAAATAAGACATTTATTTAATACATTATTCACAATACTTTCATCAATATTTCTGTCTTGTGAAAAATTAAAGGCTCTTAAAATATCTTCTGAGAAACTCTCTTTATAAGTATTCCAAAGTTTAAGATCATCTGAAATTTGACAATATACTAACATTATTGCAAAAAGTTCTCTCAGTTTTGTAGGATTTTTACATATGACAGCTTCGGCTTTAGTTGAATCCCAGTGCTTATCATCTTCTAGTAATCCTAGAGCTTTACACGCCAATTGAAATGATGCGTATGCTATACCATTAACGGTTTTTAAATTTAAAAATTAAGTTGGGCCCCTTACAAAATGTAATAAAAGTCTTAAATAAAAACATTCTGTATTATTGGGATGAATAGTGTAAACTCTTCCCAAAGCTGAATCTCTTTTAACTCCAGGAAAATTTGGCACATCATGCCCTCGTTTTCTTCTTTGAAATTCTTTATTGTTCCATGTAAAATACGATGGAACCTCACAATATAGACGCGTTCTTGCAAACTCATCACGTGTGCATAGCTCAAAGAAGGCTAGCAAAGTGGTTTTGGGTGTAGTGCTTAATCTGTCAAGTAATTGTTGCGGATTATTGGGGTTAAAATATATCCGTTGACCATTTTCTAAATGAACAGCTAAGTGTGTAATAGCCGGAAAACGTTCATGTATGGGAAATGCAAGGATTCTTCATACCGCTTCTGAGCTACTTATTTAACGGCCACTTTCGTACATATTAATTTCATTACGTTGGTCTTCAAGAGTAAATGATGCTTGATCACTGCCCTTGTTAATATATTTGCAAATGTATTTAATAGACATTACAGAACTACATTACTCAACATTTATGTGAGCTTCAAATGTTCTCAATAGTACACAGTTATAAGGCACAACCCAACGATTATCTATGCAATTACCATTTATATTAATTGCATTACCACCATCTTCTATCGATCTTCTACGATATAGCGGGTAACTATCTTTTCCAGTCACAGTTTCTTTAAGTAATTGTCGAGGAAACCTTTTGGTACATTTTCCATTTTTCATGCATGGCGATTTATTATTAAATGCACCGCAAGGACCATGAATCATATTTGACTTAACAATAAATAACAAAGGATCCTCATCTGCGTTTGGTATTTCGGCACAGATAATTTTATCGATTTTATCTGGTTTTATTTTATTTTCTAACCAAAGTAGAATATGTATATGTGGTAAACCCCGCTTTTGCCATTCCACAGAGCACATGAAACATTGCACGCTTCCAAACAAAGAACCTTTTGTCAATAGTGACATTAAAGCTTTAACTTTTAAATGAAAAACTCGAGCTATAATATCGTGACGATCATGCGTTTTTTGACCCGGTAGTAAAACACTTTGATGTCATTCCATTGTGGATTGCATGTGAATGTTATGCAAAGATCTGGTCGCTCATAATGGCGAACATATGTCATAGCATCTTGAGTCTTTTCATGCATATATCGTGCAGAGCTTGTAAAAGAAGACGGTAAAATTACCATCTGACCAAGTTGAGCTGCGTCAACATCTTGTTGGCCTTTTGCATCTTGTAGATGTTTATAGCTAACTGCTCTGAGTTTCGCTTGATTGTAGCGAATATAATTTAACCTTTCTGTTTAAATTTTAGCATACATATCAACTAAAAGTTGACTATAAAGGGAACGACAATAAATTAAATGATTTAACTCAGATTGACGAATCATTATTTTATAACTGTAAAAGCTTAACGCAGATATCTTTTTTTTTTGGTTTCTCCTTTTTATACCCTTAACCCATAAAATGGGTAAATAAGGGTATAATGGTTTTGTGCAAAAGTATGTAACAGGCAGAAGGAAGCATCTCCGACCCTATAAAGTATATATATTCTTGATCAGCATCAATAGCCGAGTCGATTTAGCCATGTCCGTCTGTCTGTCCGTCTGTCCGTCTGTCTGTCTGTCCGTCTGTCCGTCTGTATGAACGCGTGGATCTCAGAGACTACAAGAGCTAGAGACTTCAGATTTGGGATATAAGTTCTCCTATACCATGAGCAGAACAAGTTTGCTTCAAATTATCGATAACTATTCTGGTTTCCGATATACACATGTGATCGATAACAAAAAATATCGAATTTGGAAAATGTAAAAATGAGGGTTGAAAGAATGAGTAACGATAGATCTTTTCTGAAAATTTCGTCCAAACCGGTTAAGAAACACCGGAGATATCGAATTTAATCGATTGAAGCTAAGTCAGTATACCAAAGTCTTATATAAATTTAATTTATTTTTTGCAACTGGGATCAGGGTATCTTCTAGTAGGGCTCTCCCGACTAGAGCCTTCTTACTTGTTTACTAATGAATTCCATTCTTGTATATCCACTGAATAGCCATCTTCGCCATAAGGAAATAGCAAAGGGTTCTGTAAGGCATCGTATGATCGATGCACCTCACTTATGCGATGTAATTTATAATTATGGCTTTCAATAATAATATCGCGCTTTTCAAATTGCTGACCAACAATAACTTTTACTACAATAACTGCTACTTCGCTTGATAGAGGTGCATTGTAAAGCCCTTTATGTGCACCAGCGGGTGATCGATCAGCATGTACATATAACCAATTTATAGTCTTTGGTACTGTATTTTATTGAGAGCCATTTTTAGATCTTTTACATAACAATTATGATGATGAAACATACATTGAAGATCCTTTACTACGCTACAATCAACATTTGAAATATTTTTGCAACGTAGTTGAGCTTCCTTTTCATCATCACCAACAAAATAAATTTGAAGAAACAGCATTTCTTCATTTGGCAAAGGTCGGACACTACCAATTAAGTGATACACTTGTCCTTGGACTTTAAAGGTTGACCAACTTTCATTTATAGTTTTTGTTCTTCCAAAAGAAGTCATTTGAAAGCAGCTGTTATACTTTCTTATACGATCAATGAAATGATCATGCTTGGGATGTCCACCAATAATTAAGCTTTTAAGTGGATCAGGCAAACTTTCATTTTGTGAAAGTTTAACTTTTCCTGCCTTGCAACAGATACTCAAAGGCTCATTTTTCCATTTTAAAGCATTACAATGTTTGCATATCAAATTCATACTACCAAGTTGAGTAATTTTATCTGACTTGGAAGCTACTTCAAAATCATAGTTTAAGCCAGACATGGCTTTAACACTCCATGCACGCAAACGCCTTTCTTGACGTGCATCAGGATTCTTAGCCTGATGTCTTCTCACTGCAACTCTATGAGCTTCAGGATTATTAGCCTGATGTCTTCTCACTACAACTCTAATAACATCAGGATTATTAACACGATATCTTTTTGATGCTTCTATGCGCTTACCCCTATATCACTATTTTTTTCAAATGAACGTTTTTTTTACCTTTTTTTTCTGTTTTGCCGGTGAATCGACTACGTCTTTTAACAGGATTTTTAACATTTTCAGTTATACATTCACTTGACGAATCAGATTCTTGAGTTAATACTCCCTCTAAAGGAATATAAACATCAAAATGTCCATTCATTAATGGACCGGTAAAACGCAATCTATTTACAGGATGCATATTATTTCCGAATGCTTGTAATAAATTTCCATTTTGAAAAACTTGAAAATTTACAGCATAAATTTCTGCTGCTGCTTGAAGCTCACCTGCAGTACCATAAGTATTTGAATTTGACATATCGCACTCATATTGTTCAGAAGAGCTATAACACTCTCCATTTAAGTTTATGCTGAAGCAAGCAAAAGTTTGCCAGTTGGTTACAACATGTTCAACAATATTTTGGCGTATGGTGCCATGGAAGCCTTGCCTACCAAATAAAAGGTAGGAAATAGATCTAAAAAGGCAGGCTCCATCACCAATTATAGCAACAACTGAATGCGGCACCAAAACACCACTAATATCTAAAGTTTCAATAGACATATTTTAATTTGGCTGTGAGTCAATTGACTTCACTGTAAAACGATTGTTACAACGATACAGCGTCTAATCATAAGTATAAAATTCAATAAAATTGAATATACCAACTTTAGAATATTCAGACTGATTAGTTTTATTTGATTTTTAAATGCACTTAAGCAGAGTCTATATAAGTATTATATAATATGCAAAATAGAAGACAACTATAAATAAGGTTGCTTCAATTATTAAGTCGAAAATCTACTTAATATTCTTGGTTTTAAAAAACAACAAAAGAAATTAAAATACGTTGATCGTTATTTAAATATTTAAATAATAGCAATTAAATATTTTTTATAACTTATCATTACATACGAATTTTAAATGAACGTATATACGTATTTTAAATGAATGTATATTTATATAATACGAAAATCAGAATATTAGAAAACTCAATGATCCAAAAAGAAACTTTCTTTGTTATTATCCTTATCCTTAATATAAACAATATTAAAAAATTCACTGAAACGAAAAGTAACTTTCTTTGTTCACATTAAATATGAACTAAAATGCATAACCAATTCCCTTACCATTGTATGTAAAAACATAATGTTGGAAAGAGCATTACAGTTATTCTTCTAAGCAGCAGATCCCGAGCTCATACATACAACGCTTGCACTTAAGAGCTATGTATGGGTGGTGTAAATTAGGCAATGCAATTCCCTTAACTGCAGCCTCTTAGTTATGGTTAGCTTAGCTTAGTGAGTGCGGAGGAGATAGGGAGATTAAGATTTATGTTTGACATGCAAAGCGCGCATAAACAAAAGAGTGAGCGTAAATGGGCAACAACAAAGATGCATGATTGCATTCAAATTATGTTATATATAGCGGCAGTCATAAGAGTGACGCGCGCGCTGACCAAGCTTTAAGCCGCTCTTTGTGTTGCAGCATTTATTCGCTCAGCTGTGCATGCTGCTTGCAGTGAGTACCATTTACAGTTATATTTCTTCATCTTTGTTCTTCTCTCTGTTATCTGTGGCTACAAAATATAAGAAAACTTTGTTTTGAAAGCATGCCTAAAATATTACATTATTTTTATACCCTGAACCCATAAAATGGGTAAAAAAGGGTATAATTGATTTGTGCAAAAGTATGTAACAGGCAGAAGGAAGCATCTCCGACCCTATAAAGTATATATATTCTTGATCAGCATCAACAGCCGAGTCGATTTAGCCATGTCCGTCTGTCCGTCCGTCTGTCTGTCTGTCTGTCTGTCCGTCTGTATGAACGCGTGGATCTCAGAGACTACAAAAGCTAGAGACTTCAGATTTGGGATATAAGTTCTCCTATACCATGAGCAGAACAAGTTTGCTTCAAATTATCGATAACTATTCTGGTTTCCGATACACACATGTGATCGAAAACAAAAAAAAATATCGAATTTGGAAAATGTAAAAATGAGGGTGAAAGAATGGGTAACGATAGAGTTTTTCTGAAAATTTCGTCCAAATCGGTTAAGAAACACCGGAGATATCGAATTTAATCGATTGAAGCTAAGTCAGTATACCAAAGTCTTGTATACATTTAATATATTTATTGCAACTGGGTTCAGGGTATCTTCTAGTCGGGCTCTCCCGACTAGAGCCTTCTTACTTGTTTAACTGTTACTATATAAGTATGTACGTATTTAATTATGTTAATTTCATTCCTTTTACTTTCTTGCTTGTCAGCATTATAAGTTTTATCACATGATATTATAATTTCCTTCTTTATAAGCATATGCACATTTACAGTACGCCAAATATTCGTGTTATTTATGCATAATGCATTATTTTGACACTAGTTCAACTTATATATGTACAAATATTTCAATTATAAATAATACACACAGAGTTACTACAAATCCAGAGTAATACAGTTAAGTAAATTAAATTTTGTATATGATCGGTTATATATATAAAACTGTGTATTATATTTGGTTTATACATAAACATAAAAATTATCATCTAGCATAAAAAGAATAAAAAAACTATAAATAAATAAACAGATCGAAATGGCAACACAATTAATCAAATACATAATCTAATTAATTCTAGCAAAGTCCTCCACACTAATATTCTGCGCCATCATCATGCCGTGGAATAGTGAGCCGCCATCGTTAGCCAAATCTTAGTGCTTGCCTTGCTCGCAAATCCTAACATCTTCCAGAACAATTATGCGATCCATGGCCTGCAAGCCGCACAGACGATGTGCAATGAAGATTAGTGTGCAACTTTTGAAGGCATTCCGCAGTGCCGGCTGCATACACAGATCAGACTCATCGTCCAGTGAGGAGGTACCCTCGTCAATACAAACAACTTTTGCATTCTTGAGCAGCACCCGGGCCAAGCACAGCAACTGCCGTTGTCCGGCCGTCAAATTGTTGCCAGCACGCTCGATACGCCCAACAAGACCACCAAGTTGCTGCCGCTGAATTCTTGATGGCATGCCAAATCTCTGAGTCATAGAACCGGTGACTAGGATCCAGATTTTCACGCACAGTGCCTGGAAAAGCAAAGATGGGTAACAAGAGTATTTCTCATCAACAAAATCGAATAAAATACACACCCTAAAATAGAAAAGGCTCCTGGTTAATGACGCCAATGCGTTCGCGCAACAGATTTAGCTGCAAAGTCTTTAGATTCATTTGATCGAGATAGATATCGCCATAGGATAAGGGTGCAACACGCAATAAGGCAGCCAGCACTGAGCTCTTGCCGGCTCCAGAGCGTCCAACGATGCCAATGCGCTCAAATGCTTCCGTTTCAAAACTAATGTCTCCCAATGCTGGCGGCAAATGCCACTAAAGCTAAGTTGAACGTTCTTAAAGCTGAGCACACCCTGTGTGGGACAGCCAAAGGGTGGACCTGCACTGCCCTCGGCATTCAGTTCGGGCTCCAACTGTAGATACTGATCCACACGCTCCACTGCGACCAGTTCTTGTTGGGTCTCAGCCACAGCGTGCAAAAGATCACCGGTTATGGACAAGGCATACGAGATACAGAGTATGCGATGCAGTTATGGCTGCCAACAAACCAGCGCCACCCACCAGCAAGGAGCCAAGTAACTGCTGACGCAACGAAAGCCATTGTTGGGCCGCTGATGCCGCCAACTGTGCCTTTGTGCTCTCCTCTAGTTTGCCCTGAAAGTCGCGCTGAAACCGTGCATGAAACCGTGCATGCACCGTTGCGCGCATACTACGTATTGTCGACAATCCCTGCAGAGTCTTCGTGAAGTTCGTATAAAGTGGCGACATTGCATTGCTCGATAAGCGTTTTATATCCCTCGAAGCATGACGATAGCGTTGCTGCAGATTCAAATAGATCGGCAACATTGGCACAATGACCAACACCAGCCAAGGCATGGCATACACACAGTGCGCCCACCAAACCGGCCAGTTGGGCCAGCAATATATTAAGTATGAACGGCAACGAATCATCCACTGTGTTTGTATCCGAAGAGAAGCAATTAAGAATGCGACCAACTGAGGTTACATCAAAGAAATTGAACTTGGCCTGCAAAGGAAACGATTCAAAATAAATGTCCACAAGTTATACTAATGGTTTTTTACTTACAAACATAACTCGCTTGAGGAGCTGCTCATGCATAAAGATGGCCGCTTTAATATCTGCGTAGGCAAAGAGAGAGGCACGCGCAAGAGTCACCAGAAAATTGGTTACTGCAATTCCAGCAAAGATGCCCAAAAAGAAACCAATTGTATGAGCATCCGTCCCATTCCCAGCAAGACCATTTCGAATGAGCTGATGCTGTATGGATACAAGATTGCCAACTTGTCTTTATGTGTATTTTAGAGTTGATTTGTAAATAAAGGCTGCCAGATTAAAAAAAAATATGTGTATACAAAACTTGATTATATATATATATTGGTCTGGCAGCCCTTATTTAAAAATACATATATATAAGGATCCGTTATTTCAATCCGTCCCGTCTCGAATTCTGGGAATTTTAAGAAACGGGTCTTTATATGTACGTTTCACAGTCACAACTTAAAACAAGTGGTAACGTTGCAGTCGGACGCAACCGACTGCAGCATACTCGATACCAGTATTAAAACCGGTCAAATGAGGCCTGATTGCAGAGGGGTACGGATGCGGCAGGAGTGTACGCTGCCTTAAAGTATTTCCGATGCAGATGGGGATGCCACAAGCTATCTTCCTTACAAATTTGGTGACTCTAGCTCAAAGTTTGTAAAAGTCGGGGAAAGGGAGGCTGGGGGCGGTATGGGTAGTTGTGGCTTCAAAATTTTTGATGCAGATCTTTGTGAAATGTCAATTGCTATCTTCAAACCAAATTTGGTGACTCTAGCTCGAAATATGTAAAAAGTGGGGAAAGAGGGGGCTGGGGGCGGAAATGGTGGGCGTGGTATCCAAATTTGTGATGCAGATCTTTGTGGAATGTCAAGTGCTATCTTCATACCAAATTTGGTGACTCTGGCTCAAAGTTTGTAAAAGTGGGGAAATGGGGGCGATATGGGTGGTAGTGGCATCCAAATTTTTGATGCAGATCTTTGTAAAATGTCAATTGCTATATTCATACCAAATTTGGTGACCCTAGCTCAAAGTTTGTAAAAAGCATGGAAAGGGGGGCTGGGGGCGGTATGGGTGGGCGTGGCATCCCAATTTTTGATGCAGATCTTTGTGAAATGTCAATTGCTATCTTCATACCAAATTTGGTGACTCTAGCTCAAAGTTTGTAAATGGTTTGGAAAGGGGGGCGGAATGGGTGGGCTTGGCTCCAAAACTTTGATGCAGACTCGGGGGTCGTTGCCAGCTATCTTCCCACCAAATTTGGAGGCTCTAGCTCCACAACTCTGGAAGATACACGCATTCCCGTTTTTGACGAAGCGTTGGGGTGGATGGGGGCGGCTAGGGCAGTATCGGTGGGCGTGGCATCCAAACTTTTGATGCAGTTTTTGGGGGTCATCATCACCTATCTTGGCACCAAATTTGGTAGCTATAGCTCAAAAACTGAGGGAGATATAGGATTTTTTGACATTAAAATGCGGGGGGGCTGGGTGCGGAATGGGGGGGCGTGGCTCCAAAATTTTTGATGCAGTTTTTTGGGGGTTGCTAGTAGCTATCTTCTTACCAAATTTGGTAGTTCTAGCTGTAAGGATGTGCGAAATATGTGGATTTATCGGTTTTGAGTTATCGAATTTATCGATTTGCCAGCCCCCCAGTTATCGTAGAGCCCCCATCTTGACACTTTAATTTACTATCCCATAGATAAAGAGAATTGGAAAGTTTCAAGTCTCTAGCTTGAAGGGTGTGGAAAAAACTTGCATACATACGGACGGACAGACGGACAGACAGACAGACGGACAGACGGACAGACACCATGACGGACATTGCACAAAACCAATATACTCTTTACCTTCGGTATCGAGTATAAAAAAGATGGAACAAAACGGTCGCGAATTTGAGCTGGCTGCTCTCAAGGCCCAGCGACAATTTATTGAAAAAAAGGGAGCGACTGCTCAGAAACCAACAGCCGTACAATTGCCGCTGCATGAATATTGACGGTGGCGTTAAGAAAGAGATAAAAGAAATCAAGCAGCAGTTGGCCAACCTAAAAAACGAGATGGCACAACTTAAAGAGTCACTAAAGAAACAGCAACGCCGTGACATAATGAATAAATGCCCAGGACCTCAACAACAGGCAATGCAGCAAGGAGAATTGGCACCAGCGCAGCAAAAGTCTTATGAAATACATAGATTTAAAATAATGTATCACTATTGTATTTAATTAAATTTTTATTCTTATATTTATATTACTATTATATTGAATTAAATTTTTATTTTTATTTCTAAATGTAGAACAATTATTTTCAATGTATCCAATATGACTATTCTTTTTGTTAAGATAAAAAAATTAAATAAATTAGTTATTATTATTTCAGTGTGGAGTAGCCGATTAGAAAATATATGGAATAATAGGGTATATTTCCCCTCAATTCAAGAAAATGGCAGCTTTTGTTTGCAATGGCATGTATATCGATGTATATATGTAAGCATGTTTCACATAAAATGAGAAAAACACATAAATGCTCTTTTCTCAAAAACTGTCCGGTCTTTTTTCATGATTGAAACGGCAAAAGAATGAGAAAAATGGGGCCTATATCCCCAACAACCGTGCAACTTGGGCCATTATAAACGATTTTAGTTTTTGAGCAAAAATAGTGCCACTTGCATATATGCACATTTGTTGCTTTGGCATATAGCCCACGCCATATCATACAGCTTTCTGTTGCGCAGAAGTTCAGCTCATGCTGGAACTACCAACTCGATAGGCCTTTTTAATGAACAAAAAAAGTTGACTTACATTTCATTAATTTTCTCAAAATCTGTCCAATTAATCTCTCTAAATTTAATTGTTATAGCTTTCTGAAACATATAGCTTTAATTTGGTATAGCGTGCATTTAGGGACATTATCTCTGAAAAAAGTTATTAAGGCTTGAGAACCAAGCATTGATTATGGCGGTCATTTTGTATGGGGCTGGTGTCGAGGTAGCTGCACTCATTCGCAAATTACTCAAAAACTGAGGGGACGATTTTGCTAAAAATTTGACCATAAATTAGGTGAAATTTTAGGCTTTAATCGTGTATAAGCCGTATTCGGGGCCATTATTTCTGAGTTGAGATATTTAAGATATGCTGAATATGCAATTTTTTAATAGCTTGTTTCACCTATTTCAAAAGCTGAAATATGCCACACGGTGCATGAAAACAATAAATAATTAATTTTTCAACATTTCTGCATCAATTTTCATTTGATTCCATGCTGAAAAACATGTAAAAACACTAAAGTTCATTGGTGGTTTCGACTCATGAACCAAGTTCCGATATTCGTTGCTGGGGGAACCGTTGCTAACTTGACGCACATAAATCTGATAATATCAAAGCAATGACAAACAGCTGTTCTATAAGTTCATGCGCATGGTCGCATTCACGTTCACGTTTTGGTTCAAGTTAAGTTCACGTTTTGTTACGTTGGGGTAATCGCTAGAATTTCACGTTCAAGTTAAGTTCAAGTTCAAGTCAAGTTAAGTTCAAGTCAAGTTAAGTTCGGGTAACTGAGCCTTAAGACAGCCAGCTCGATTTTACGACTGCTTTCTTCGAAACTCATTTTTGTTCTGACACTGCTATGATAAATTAGATACATATAAAGACCCATTACTTCAAATTCGGGTCATGTAGCTTGGGTACGTTCCCTAATTGTATTTATTAAGGAAAATTAATCTGACAGCCCTTTTTGCAATTACAGTACGACCTCGGTTAACGCAACCTATTAAAATTTGGCCAGTTGCGAAAACTGAGGTGGTTGCGAAAACTGAGGTGAAATTTTCTGGTGGCCACGAGACCTTTTTTAATATAAAGACGCCTTCGCTTATCTTTAAATTAAATTAAATCAAATAAGACTGTGTTTATAGCAAGGATTTCATATTGTTTTATTTATTTTTTGAAAAATTGAGAAATTGTGGTCTTTACTTTTTTACAATATCTTTAGAAATAGGCAAATTACGCTCTCTTTGTTTTATAAACCACGCGTACAATGATTTCTCCATATTATCATTTTCGCAAGCATGCAAAAAAAACAAAAAGAGAACGAAAGGAAAGTGGTAAAAACGAACTTAAACATACGATTTCCTTAGGAAGTTGCGTTAAATGAGGTAATTTTTTTTTTAAAGTTGCGTTAACAGAGTCAACAATGTAAAGAATTCGGGTGTTGAAGGCCTGTACGCGCGCCTGTGCCCCGTCAGAAAACTTCATTAAAAATGGTCCCGTACGCTTCGACGTACGTTTTAAGGTCTGCGTTCTGTTGCTACTGCTGGTACGGTAGTGTTGACAATGAAATGTTAAATGTTATGTTAATGTTCGGGCAGTTGCTTTGCAGCTATTTACGGTTGTAAATGCAACAACATGTGGGCAGGCCGGCTTATAAATTTTCGGATAATATTAAGTTGCCTATTGGCTATAGAGCCTACTTTTGTTTTGGCAGTCATGCTGCACAAGAAATAATGAATAAAAATATATTTATTAATTAATAAGATACAATTTAATAACATATGAACTGGATTGTACTGCCACTGATCTATGGCAGGGTATAGATTATTAGAAGAGGGTTAGTGTATCAAACACAAGTGGGCGAATCTTTTTTGAAATCAATTGTACAAACACAGTTGATTTGATTTATTTACAAAATTGCTTGTGTTTTTCTTTTGGCGGGGGCCTATAATCGAGGAGTTGCGTGTAACGAGGGTTGCGTTAACCGAGGTCGTACTGTATATAAAAAACCATGTTAAAATGTATGTTTTACATATAATGACAAATTTACATAAATGCATTTTTCTCAAAAACCAGTTGATTAATTTTGATGATTTAAACGGCAAAAGAATGAGAAAAGTACGGAATATATCCCCAACTACCGTGCAACGGTAATCATGAAAAAAATAATAGTTAGCAACGAAATTATGTATCAGTCATCTGTTGCGCTGTGAACAAATGCATATACCCCGCACCATGTCAGCCAGCTTTCTGTTGCGCAGCAGTTCAGTTCATGGTGGAGCTACCAACTCGATAAGCCTTTTTAATGAACAATAAAAGGTTAATTTACATTTCATTAATTTTCTCAAAAGAAAGATAATTGCTATTGCTTCCATAAACATGTAGCTATAATTTGGTATACCGTTCATTGAGGGCTTTTATCTCTGAAAAAAGATATTAAGGAATGAGAACCAGGCATATATTTTGGCGGTCATTTTGCATGGGGCTGACACCGAGGTAGCTGCTCTTTCGCAAATTACTCAAAAACTGTGGGTACGATTTTTTTTACAAATCTTACCATAAATAGGTGAAATTTTATATATTTACAAGCCGTATTCGGGGCCTGTATCTCTGAGTTGAGATATTTAAGAAATGCTGGAAATGTGATTTTTTTAATCGCTAGTTTTACCCATTTTAAAAGCTGAAATATGCCAAACGTTGCATAAAAACAATAAATAATTCATTTTTTAACAATTTTACTCAATATTTATTTGGTTTCACGCTGAAAAACGTATAAAAGTGCCTAAATTCGTTGCCTAAATTCGTTGACTGTTGCTATTTTGTCACGCATATACTCCGATGCTTTTGAAAAAGCAACGTAGTGGAGAATAATTCATTAACCTCGTTGTGAACTCGATTATATTTATTTGCAACCGTCTGCTTTAAGTTGAACAGCTGACAGATCTAATGTGCGTTCAGCCGCTCACAACGGGAAGTAGTATGTGACGTAAAATATTCAATATGAGAGAAAGAGCACCATACTTTTACGCATTTTACAAATGTTGTTAAATTTATGCTTCGCTGATCTTCTTTTACTTGTCAATAAGATAAACCGAGTTATGGCCAGCCAAGTTACTGCATTTTTAGAATTTTCCTGTCCAACGCGCGATGTCAGTTAATGCTCCCGTTTTGATATCAGTCCCTATGGCCTAATCGTGTGTGGTTCGATCAGTAGTTTCTCCCATCTGGTTAAGGTAGTTCACTTGTTGAAGTGTGTGCATTAAGTTCAATCAACTTGATAGCTTTGGACCTTAGCTCAAATATATTGCAGTGCTTTAAACACAGAGCCATCAACAAGCATCAAAGGAATCAAAAGCACTTTTTAATTGTTTTAGCGAATAAATGTTCAGATTTTGCAAAAACAAATACGTAACAGGTACAGCGGCCGCAGTTGTGTTTGTGAGCATAAAGACAGAGCGTACAACCGCGAGTGATAACCGCAAGCCGCCGCTCTCTGTCTATCTCTGTGTGGCGTGAACTTGTTGCTATTTTGTCGCTTACAGACAGAAGCCGTAGTTGAGTTCTAATCGCTCTCTGAGAACGTACAAAAACTTTAACAATAACAAAACATGTATGTACATATGCCGTTTGATTGATATAAATGAATATGCAGCGGCAGCCGCAACTTAACAAATCACTTTATTGTGCAAGTGTTTGCCGTTACGACTTTAATTGTTGCGCAGCAACTAAAAAAAATTAAATACATATATTTGAAGCGAAATAATAGCAGTTGTGTGATCGTAGATCAATTTAACACAGTGCAGCATTATACAAAAATATTGATAATAAGACAGTAATGGCACTGATTTTTAACTACAAACAATCAATGTAAAAATATCAATTTATATTAAAAATGCTTAAGTGTGAGATTTTTATCTCAAATCGTTTGGTGTGCTCCGTTTTCATCCATGCGGTCAACTGGAGTCAACAGTCATAACATCAAAAGTGCGCCTGAGAAGAAGCAAAATCACCAGTAAAAACAAAATTAAGTGCATCACAAGCCACAACTTTCATATCAGAGAGTAAGTTTCCATATAACAGACATTTGTACATACAGATGTACATACATACAATGTGCGCACTCGTTTTTATACCCTGAACCCTAAAATAAGAAAAAGGGAATTATGGTTTTGTGCAAATGTTTGTAACAGACAGAAGGATGCATTTCCGACCCCTTATAGCATATAAATTCTTGATCATGTCGTCATGTTAGAGGTCGCAAACAATCGATAGTACTATCGGACAATCGAGGGTTTTACACTATCGCTGGCACTATCGAGGGCAGCAGTCACTATCGATTGTTTTCAATAGTTTTTTTTTGCCGATTTCATTTTATTCTGCCATTTTGAGTATATTACTTTGAGACATGTGCTAACACTTTTAATAAAAAAAATTGCCTAAAGTTACAGATTGCTGGAGATGATATGTCAACAATGAAACAGTGCATTCCAAAGTACTTATGCATCCCTGCAACATCCGTAGAATCGGAACGCATCTTTAGCAAGGCTGGAAGAACTATTACAGAAAGGCGAACACAGCTAAAGCCAAAACATGTAGACATACTCATATTTTTAAACAAAAACCAGGAGATTTTTCGAGAATGATAATCAGCCCTTAGACATTAATCAACCATTACACTACATATTAACATATATTCTAAATAAAGTTAGCCTGGATTATTAACGAAAGGAGTTTAAAATCATTTTATAAAAAAAATTAATTGAGTCGAACCCTAAGGTTCGTAATGCATGGCTAAATACAAGGCATACTTAATAAGGTAATCCCGCTTTTTTGCTCGCCCTCTTTTTCTGTTGCCTAACGATTCAGTCTCGTTGCGAACGTTGTGAGAGACAACGCGTTAGGCAACGAGAGAGCGAAGTGAGACTATCTTATTAAGTATGCCTTGGCTAAATATGTTTATTTATTAACACTATCGAAAACTATCGATAATTATCGATGGTTTTGAAAAAACAATCGCCCACTATCGATGGCAACGACTATCGATGGTTTGCGACCTCTACGTCATGTCCCTCCGTCTGTGTCTGTCAGTCTGTCTGTATGACCGCGTCGAACTCACTCTACAAGAGCTAGGACTTAAGGTCTCGTTTACCCGCGCACTAAACGTTTGTTTCAAATAATCGATAACTCTTTCGGTTTCCAATATAAATAAACATGTAGTCAATAAAAACAAAATATTGTTATTGATATATTTTTGTTTTGATATCTGGATCTTTATTAAATTATATTTTTTTCTGAATTAAATACAAATTAAGATCATCTCATCGAAAGTGAAGTTAAGTCAAGCATTCAGTATAGCAGTACTCATGCACTCTGTGTAAAGGCGTGCACACACTCATTGTACATGTAAACAATGACAATATGCTTAATGGCTAGAGTTCGGGGTATCTCTAAGTCGAGCTTTCCCGACTAGAGCCTTCTTGTTAATATGTGCTTACATACATATGCACAAATGGCATCGCGCATGCTTTGTTTTCTATTTGGTTAATATTTTAGTTGCTTAAGATATAAGTCTTTACCAAGTGTGCTGGCTGTCATTCAAGCATGAACACGTGGGTCGCGTGCATTCAGATCGCTTAGTACAGATGCCCACAAAAAACATTGTCTTATGCATGTTTAGTTTAAATGAGAGCGTCATGCGTGTGTATTTGCGATCTTAAAATTTATTGCACGGTAAGACTATTAAAGGCAAAACTTGTTAAAATTTCAGCAAGAACACAACCTCATGTCCATATGATATGTTTACTTATGTGCATATGTGTGTTTGTATTTTGCGTGCAGACACAGTTATCATAGATTTAAAAACCACAGTAGAAAACAATAAGAAGAAAATAGAAGACGAAAATTAACCGTAAATAGCACCTACCGTAAGCGGCCCTACACCGCGGTTTCGTCCACAAACTTTTAATGGTCTCTGCTGTCTCACTTTTGATACGAATGTACAGTTTTGCTCGTATGTGCAGTTTTAGAAGGTGGGCGCAGGCCGGGGGTTTTTTTTCCCCTCAAAATTGAGTTCCCTGCGGGTCCGGGCCTTAGCAAAAAGGACCGAAAAAGCCCGACAAAGTGCTGAAAAAGTTTTTTATTAGCTTTAAATTTTTTTTTTTTTTTCGGGATTTTTTGATTTGGTTTTTTTGTGTTTTTTGTTTTATTAATTTTTTTGGAATGCATACTTATGTATCAAAAAAATACAAAAAAATACAAAAAAAAAAAAAATTTATAAATTAAGTTTACGTATGCATTTTAATACTTTTGCGTTGTTATAGTCTTTAAGGAATAAGGTAGTTTAAGTGGGGAACATGGATATGACTTAATTGTTATTTTTAATTAATTTAAATTTTTCAATTGACTCATATCAAGTCGACTCATAGGTCATATTCAAATATGACCCCATTACATTTGTAATGGCCTCCTCGTGGTGTTCCCTGGGTACCGATTGACTATTTATGTGATTCGGGAGCCAATATGAGCGGCGATCATAGTATTTATATACATATGTTCATATGTTTATATTTAATATTATTTAACATAATTAATAATAAATATAGTTGCCCACCCGAAAGCCCTGCACCAGCATGCAAATGTATGTACATGTAAAAAATCATATTGTAGATGTTGAGAAAGGTCAGGTTTTGCTATTGACGGCCACCAGCAGATCAACAAAGCGCACACATGCATACGCATAAAATATATATATTCATGTGCACGCACACAGCGCATAAAAAACGAAATTTGTTCTTCTCTGCCATTTCCAAAATAACAAAACCAGTGCTTCAACAAAAAATGCACGAAGTAAAATTACCCTTTGTACCAATATTGAATAAAAGCCAATTAAAACTCAAATATTTACTTTCTATATATATATAGTTTATTTTCGATATATAAATAAAAAATATGAACATAAATAATATTAGTATCTCACGTTTTGCTATTAATTTTGACAAAGTTCATATTAAGTTTATACTACCCTCCCAAGTTGGACTGCATAAAGCAGATTCAAGCAGAAGTCTGAAATTGTCGATTTTATATTTTGTGCGGCCGTTCTGTTTTGCTTCTTTTGTGAATACACACACACACACGCACACTAATAGACTTAAATAGCGAACATGTTGAATAAGAATATGAACAGACGAATGTTGAGTGTTGGATACCCTAATATAATATAAGTGCTATTGTTGATACATATGTAATTTAAGAATATATTTGTTATAGTTGTATATTTTGATTATAGTAAGTTGGCACTAAGCTAACAATTGAGAAATTGCTAAAAATAGTCTAATAAAACTACATATATCAATGTTATTTACGCTTCGATCGGCAAACTTGATAGTGTAGCAAATAAGCTTTTGTGGGCATACAAAAAGGAATTCATAGATTTCTGGGTGTTAACACATTTTTGTTGCTGCTTGTGAAAAATGCTTTATCTTAAATGTATTGTTTTGATATGACTTAATTATATGTTAATAGAAAAGAAATTTATTATGTATTCGTCAATCATAGATATAATTAAATAAATAAAAAATATGGCAAAATTTTAAAATTATTTCATATGTGCTTTTTAATAAACAAAATAAGAAAGTCTTAAATATATACACCTGTAAAAATAAATAAAAATATCATAAAAACTGAGACAGGTTCTTGTACACTTGACATGCATACAAATAACCATTAATGCATAAATGTGAGCGCACACATTCAAGCGCTGTTCAAATTTAAAAATCCCACCCCAAAAATAACAAAACCATCACACGCAAAAATAACAAAACCATACACGCATATAAACAGCAGAGCTGCGTGGACCGACCGTCTCATTCGGCTGCCACTCTGCGTCTAAGCGCAAACAAAAATAATTCTGAGCAAGAACGCGAGAGCTTCCATTCGGCTCGACACCCGAAGTGCTATGGGAGCACTCAGAAAGTTTTTTTCACAAATGTACAGCTCATGAGTTCCCAACAAGCCCCGTACGCAATGATTGCTCTATAATCTTTATTCTTAGTGCTTGGATGCATATGAAATATAAATAAACAATATAAAATGAGAAAAAAAACATAGTGGCGCATAGTTAATTTTGGCTATGCCAAGACTATGATACCCTTCACACAGCCAAATCAATGCTCCCCCCTCTTATGTTTCTGTGCAGTTGTTGGTAATTTTTCGCTAATATTTTTACTCTTGAGCGTCATTTACTTGTTCGTGTGCAACAACAACAATTTGACATGTAGGTACTTGAAAGTGCACGACAGAGACAACAATTGATAGTACGATATGGTAAATTTGTATGGTGGCTATGTCGTAGAATGCTCCGATCGAAATGAAATTACATAGTGAACAAACCCGACATGATCTGAGCAATCTGTGAAAGTTTCATCAAGATCGGTTCAGCAGTTTGGCCGGAAATCGTGTTGATATGGTAAATTTATATGGTGGCTATATCGTAGAATGCTCCGATCGGGATGAAATTTCATAGTGAACAAACCCGACATGATCTAAGCAATCTGTGAAAGTTTCATCAAGATCGGTTCAGCAGCCGGAAATCGTGTTGAAACAGACAGACGGACAGACGGACGGACGGACGGAAATCAATTCCTAAGCTCGTCCTGATAATTTTGATATATAGTTTATGGGGTCTCCCATCATTCCTTTAAGGTGTTACAGATTCATGACAAAGTCAATATACCCTGATTCACATGTGAAGGGTATAAACACATAAATGCCCTTTTCTCAAAAACTGAATGGTCAATTTTAATGATTTAAACGGCAAAAGAATGAGAAAAATTGGGCCTTTATCCTTAACTACCGTGTAACTTGGGCCATTATCTTGGAAAAAAGATAAAAGTTAGCAACGATTTTAGTTTTTGAGCAAAAACGTGCCACCTAGTTGCTTATATGCACATATGTTGCTTTGGCTGAAAAGTCAAAACGTACATAATGCTATTTACATAGATAATGCGTGATAAATAGCTGAAGAATGTTTAAGTAATGACAATTATGCATCAATATAGTTAATATTAAGTAATTTTAATTGATAAAAGTCAATAATTAGTAAATTTTTTGTTAGTATGGTAGCTCTTGTATGCGATGGCATGTATAGCGATATATATTAGCATGTTTCACATAAAATGAGAAAAAAAACACATAAATGCCCTTTTCTCAAAAACTGAATGGTCAATTTTAATGATTTAAACGGCAAAAGAATGAGAAAAATTGGGCCTTTATCCTTAACTACCGTGTAACTTGGGCCATTATCTTGGAAAAAAGATAAAAGTTAGCAACGATTTTAGTTTTTGAGCAAAAACGTGCCACCTAGTTGCTTATATGCACATATGTTGCTTTGGCTGAAAAGTCAAAACGTACATTATGGTATTTACATAGATAATGCGTGATAAATAGCTGAAGAATGTTTAAGTAATGACAATTATGCATCACTATAGTTAATATTAAGTAATTTTAATTGATAAAAGTCAATAATTAGTAAATTTTTTGTTAGTATGGTAGCTCTTGTATGCGATGGCATGTATAGCGATATATATTAGCATGTTTCACATAAAATAAAAAAAAACACATAAATGCCCTTTTCTCAAAAACTGAATGGTCAATTTTTATGATTTAAACGGCAAAAGAATGAAAAAATAGGGCCTTTATCCTTAACTACCGTGCAACTTGGGCCATTATCTTTGAAAATAGATAAAAGTTAGCAACGATTTTAGTTTTTGAGCAAAAAAGTGCCACCTAGTTGCTTATATGCACATATGTTGCTTTGGCTGAAAAGTCAAAACGTACATAATGGTATTTACATAGATAATGCGTGATAAATAGCTGAAGAATGTTTAAGTAATGACAATTATGCATCACTATAGTTAATATTAAGTAATTTTAATTGATAAAAGTCAATAATTAGTAAATTTTTTGTTAGTATGGTAGCTCTTGTATGCGATGGCATGTATAGCGATATATATTAGCATGTTTCACATAAAATGAGAAAAAAAACACATAAATGCCCTTTTCTCAAAAACTGAATGGTCAATTTTTATGATTTAAACGGCAAAAGAATGAAAAAAATAGGGCCTTTATCCTTAACTACCGTGCAACTTGGGTCATTATCTTGGAAAAAGATAAAAGTTAGCAACGATTTTAGTTTTTGAGCAAAAAAGTGCCACCTAGTTGCTTATATGCACATATGTTGCTTTGGCTGAAAAGTCAAAACGTACATAATGGTATTTACATAGATAATGCGTGATAAATAGCTGAAGAATGTTTAAGTAATGACAATTATGCATCACTATAGTTAATATTAAGTAATTTTAATTGATAAAAGTCAATAATTAGTAAATTTTTTGTTAGTATGGTAGCTCTTGTATGCGATGGCATGTATAGCGATATATATTAGCATGTTTCACATAAAATGAGAAAAAAAACACATAAATGCCCTTTTCTCAAAAACTGAATGGTCAATTTTTATGATTTAAACGGCAAAAGAATGAAAAAAATAGGGCCTTTATCCTTAACTACCGTGCAACTTGGGCCATTATCTTTGAAAATAGATAAAAGTTAGCAACGATTTTAGTTTTTGAGCAAAAAAGTGCCACCTAGTTGCTTATATGCACATATGTTGCTTTGGCTGAAAAGTCAAAACGTACATAATGGTATTTACATAGATAATGCGTGATAAATAGCTGAAGAATGTTTAAGTAATGACAATTATGCATCACTATAGTTAATATTAAGTAATTTTAATTGATAAAAGTCAATAATTAGTAAATTTTTTGTTAGTATGGTAGCTCTTGTATGCGATGGCATGTATAGCGATATATATTAGCATGTTTCACATAAAATGAGAAAAAAACACATAAATGCCCTTTTCTCAAAAACTGAATGGTCAATTTTTATGATTTAAACGGCAAAAGAATGAAAAAAATAGGGCCTTTATCCTTAACTACCGTGCAACTTGGGTCATTATCTTGGAAAAAAGATAAAAGTTAGCAACGATTTTAGTTTTTGAGCAAAAAAGTGCCACCTAGTTGCTTATATGCACATATGTTGCTTTGGCTGAAAAGTCAAAACGTACATAATGGTATTTACATAGATAATGCGTGATAAATAGCTGAAGAATGTTTAAGTAATGACAATTATGCATCACTATAGTTAATATTAAGTAATTTTAATTGATAAAAGTCAATAATTAGTAAATTTTTTGTTAGCATGGTAGCTCTTGTATGCGATGGCATGTATAGCGATATATATTAGCATGTTTCACATAAAATGAAAAAAAAACACATAAATGCCCTTTTCTCAAAAACTGAATGGTCAATTTTTATGATTTAAACGGCAAAAGAATGAGAAAAATAGGGCCTTTATCCTTAACTACCGTGTAACTTGGGCCATTATCTTGGAAAAAAGATAAAAGTTAGCAACGATTTTAGTTTTTGAGCAAAAAAGTGCCACCTAGTTGCTTATATGTACATATGTTGCTTTGGCTGAAAAGTCAAAACGTACATAATGGTATTTACATAGATAATGCGTGATAAATAGCTGAAGAATGTTTAAGTAATGACAATTATGCATCACTTTAGTTAATATTAAGTAATTTTAATTGATAAAAGTCAATAATTAGTAAATTTTTTGTTAGTATGGTAGCTCTTGTATGCGATGGCATGTATAGCGATATATATTAGCATGTTTCACATAAAATGAGAAAAAAAAACTCATAAATGCCTTTTTCTCAAAAACTGAATGGTCAATTTTTATGATTTAAACGGCAAAAGAATGAGAAAAATAGGGCCTTTATCCTTAACTACCGTGTAACTTGGGCCATTATCTTGGAAAAAAGATAAAAGTTAGCAACGATTTTAGTTTTTGAGCAAAAAAGTGCCACCTAGTTGCTTATATGCACATATGTTGCTTTGGCTGAAAAGTCAAAACGTACATAATGGTATTTACATAGATAATGCGTGATAAATAGCTGAAGAATGTTTAAGTAATGACTATTATGCATCACTATAGTTAATATTAAGTAATTTTAATTGATAAAAGTCAATAATTAGTAAATTTTTTGTTAGTATGGTAGCTCTTGTATGCGATGGCATGTATAGCGATATATATTAGCATGTTTCACATAAAATGAGAAAAAAAACACATAAATGCCTTTTTCTCAAAAACTGAATGGTCAATTTTTATGATTTAAACGGCAAAAGAATGAGAAAAATATGGCCTTTATCCTTAACTACCGTGCAACTTGGGCCATTATCTTTGAAAATAGATAAAAGTTAGCAACGATTTTAGTTTTTGAGCAAAAAAGTGCCACCTAGTTGCTTATATGCACATATGTTGCTTTGGCTGAAAAGTCAAAACGTACATAATGGTATTTACATAGATAATGCGTGATAAATAGCTGAAGAATGTTTAAGTAATGACAATTATGCATCACTATAGTTAATATTAAGTAATTTTAATTGATAAAAGTCAATAATTAGTAAATTTTTTGTTAGTATGGTAGCTCTTGTATGCGATGGCATGTATAGCGATATATATTAGCATGTTTCACATAAAATGAGAAAAAAAAAACTCATAAATGCCTTTTTCTCAAGAACTGAATGGTCAATTTTTATGATTTAAACGGCAAAAGAATGAGAAAAATAGGGCCTTTATCCTTAACTACCGTGCAACTTGGGCCATTATCTTTGAAAATAGATAAAAGTTAGCAACGATTTTAGTTTTTGAGCAAAAAAGTGCCACCTAGTTGCTTATATGCACACATGTTGCTTTGGCTGAAAAGTCAAAACGTACATAATGCTATTTACATAGATAATGCGTGAATAAATAGCTGAAGAATGTTTAAGTAATGACAATTATGCATCACTATAGTTAATATTAAGTAATTTTAATTGATAAAAGTCAATAATTAGTAAATTTTTTGTTAGTATGGTAGCTCTTGTATGCGATGGCATGTATAGCGATATAAATTAGCATGTTTCACATAAAATGAGAAAAAAAACACATAAATGCCTTTTTCTCAAAAACTGAATGGTCAATTTTAATGATTTAAACGGCAAAAGAATGAGAAAAATAGGGCCTTTATCCTTAACTACCGTGCAACTTGGGCCATTATCTTTGAAAATAGATAAAAGTTAGCAACGATTTTAGTTTTTGAGCAAAAAAGTGCCACCTAGTTGCTTATATGCACATATGTTGCTTTGGCTGAAAAGTCAAAACGTACATAATGGTATTTACATAGATAATGCGTGATAAATAGCTGAAGAATGTTTAAGTAATGACAATTATGCATCACTATAGTTAATATTAAGTAATTTTAATTGATAAAAGTCAATAATTAGTAAATTTTTTGTTAGTATGGTAGCTCTTGTATGCGATGGCATGTATAGCGATATATATTAGCATGTTTCACATAAAATGAGAAAAAAACAAGTAGAAACGTTGCAGTCGGACGCAACCGACTGCGGCATACTCGATACCAGTATTAAAACCGGTAAAAAGAGGCCTGATTGCAAAGGGGTACGGATGCGGCAGGGGTGTACGCTACCTTAAAGATTCTCCGATGCAGATGGGGATGCCACCAGCTATATTCCTTCCAAATTTGGTGACTCTAGCTCAAAGTTTGTAGAATGTAGGGAAAGGGGGGGGGGGGGGGGCGGGGGGCAGTATGGGTAGTTGAGGCATCAAAATTTTTGTTGCAGATCTTTGTGAAATGTCAATTGCTATCTTCATACCAAATTTGGTGACTCTAGCTCGAAATTTGTAATAAGTGTGGAAAGGGGGGGCTGGGGGCGGTTTGGGTGGGCGAGGCATCCAAATTTTTGATGCAGATCTATGTGGAATGTCAATTGCTATCTACATACCAAATTTGGTGACTCTAGCTCGAAGTTTGTAAAAAGTGGGGAAAAGGGGGCTGGGGGTGGTATGGGTGGGCGTGGCATCCAAATTTTTGATGCAGATCTTTGAGAAATATCAATTGCTATCTTCATACCAAATTTGGTGACTCTAGCTCAAAAATTGTAAAAATTGGGGAAAGGGGGGTTAGGGGTGGTATGGGTGGGCGTGGCATCCAAATTTTTGATGCAGATCTTTGTGGAATGTCAATTGCTATCTTTATACCAAATTTGGTGACTCTAGCTCGAAAATTGTAAAAAGTGGGGAAAGGGGGGCGAAATGGAGGGCGTGGCTCCAAAACTTTGATGCAAATTTTTGGGGGTCGTTGCCAGCTATCTTCTTACCAAATTTGGTGGCTTTAGCTCCACAACTCTGGAAGATACACTCATTCCCGTTTTTGACGAAGCGTTGGGGTGGATGGGGGAGGCTAGGGCAGTATCGGTGGGCGTGGTATCCAAACTTTTGGTGCGGTTTTTAGGGGGTCATCATCACCTATCTTGGCACCAAATTTGGTGGCTATAGCTCAAAAACTGTGGGAGATATAGCCATTTCTGATTTCAAAATGCGGGGGGCTGGGGGCGTAATGGGTGGGCGTGGCTCCAAAACTTTGAAGCAGTTTTTTGGGGGTCGTTAACAGCTATCTTCCCACCAAATTTGGAGGCTCTAGCTCCACAACTCTGGAAGATACACGCATTCCCGTTTTTGACGAAGCGTTGGGGTGGATGGGGGTGGCTAGGGCAGTATCGGTGGGCGTGGCATCCAAACTTTTGGTGCGGTTTTTAGGGGGTCATCATCACCTATCTTGGCACCAAATTTGGTGGCTATAGCTCAAAAACTGTGGGAGATATGGGCTATTTTGACTTTAAAATGCGGGGGGCTGGGGGCGGAATGGGGGGCGTGGCTCCAAAATTTTTGATGCAGTTTTTTGGGGGTTGCTAATAGCTATCTTCTTACCAAATTTGGTACTTATAGCTGTAAGGATGTGCGAAATATGTGGATTTATCGGTTTTGAGTTATCGAATTTATCGATTTGCCAGCCCCCCAGTTATCGTAGAACCCCCATCTTGACACTTTAATTTACTATCCCATAGATAAAGAGAATTGGAAAGTTTCAAGTCTCTAGCTTGAAGGGTGTGGAAAAAACTTGCAACCATACGGACGGACAGACGGACAGACGGACAGACGGACAGACACCATGACGGACATTGCACAAAACCAATATACTCTTTACCTTCGGTATCGAGTATAAACACATAAATGCCCTTTTCTCAAAAACTGAATGGTCAATTTTTATGATTTAGGCAGCGTTTACAATGTCAGCTTAGCTTGGATTGAAGCTTTTAAAAATCTGAAATCCACGCTGGTAGTTTACAATGTCAGCGTGAACAATGCAATCAGCTGATTCGACTCAGCTAACACATTTGCAATGGCGCGAAAATTAAACGATTTGTTTTTCTTACAAAACAATGATTTTATTGTTATATATGCGTTAATATGTACTAAATAAATATTAAATAGTGAATTATATAAACATTTACTTCTGTATTGAGTAAAATAGTGGTAAAAACATTGGAGCTTACGAAGATGCGACACCTATTGACAGCCATTTTAAGTAAAATAGTTGCTAATTTCGAAAATGCGACACCTATTGACAGCTTTTAAAACTCAATTTTTGAATAGCTTTTTTTCACTCCAAGCTGAGATGCAAGCGAGACCGGTTACAGATTGGAAATGAGGGAGACAAACTTATGTGAAAAATATGTGTGTCAGACAGGAACAAAACATTTTCCAATCTCACGCTGACATTGTAAACGCTGCCTTAGGCTTCGGCCACGCACTGCGCGATTAGCGACTGAGCGACGCTCTCTCGAGCGACGTCAGCGAGCGATCGCCCTGAGTGAAGTGGCCACATGTCGAGCGACGTCGCTCAGGTTGTTTACTTATTAAAATGCCTTCATCAAGTGTAGTTATGAAAAGTTTGTGCGAGAGCCGTATTTGCCGTTACAGGCAATTTAAATATTTGCAAAAAAGAAGATTTGGTGTTCACCCTTTAAACCAATGCAGGGAAGATTATGGAGAGTTCCATCATTTGTATAAAAACCTCCGAAGCTACCCAGAAAAATTTTGGGAATACATGCGAATGTCTGTGGAAGCTTTCGATTTGCTTTTTTGCAAGGTTGAGAGCTTTATAGATAAGCAAAGGTCGCCCATATCTGCTGAACAGCGGTTGGTTGTATTGTTGCGGTAAGTAAAATAAGATAAGTAAAAAAAGGAATAAAGGCTGTCTTATGATCGCCGATTTTTAAATACCCTTTCCTATTTATAAACTCTTTGCCTGCAGCAGGTACCTCCGATTGTTCCTCCTTCCCCTTGCAAGGGAATTTAAATATGAAAATTATTCGTACAATAAGGGATATAATTAATTTTATTAATATATGTGAATGAATATATGTACAATGAAAAGAATATATAAGAAGTAATTTTAAGAAAGTTAGTAAATACAATTATTTTAAAAGTGCAGTTATTCTTTATTTTTAAGTTTAGATATTAATAAATTTTGAATTTAATTTCTTATTTCTAATTTTTCAACATCATTAAATTTTTCAAAAAACGGTAGCAAAGACTTAAAAAATAATAAATTTTCATTTTCATTGTCTGTATCTATTTTTTCATTTTCTTCTTTTTGGATTTGATTTTTCAATAAGTTTAGTCGCTCCTTTTCTATTTCTAAAAATTCGCTTTCGACGTTTATTTTTCTTTTTTTTGCCATTTCTTTTCTGAGAAGCCCACAATTAGTTACTTACATTTAGTCAGCTATAGATAGGAAACGGCAAGAAGCCCACAATTAGTTACTTACATTTAGTCAGCTATAGATAAGAAACGGCAAGAAGCCAACATTTAGTTATATTTGTTTAGTATAAATAAGAACAACAAGAAGTCCACATTTAAAAAAACATATATATAATAAACGACGAGAGGTCAACGTTTAGTTACGCACTAACATATAAGAGCCGCGACCCGAAGACCCAGCGGTCGGGAGAAGCCACGAAGCGATCAACGCCGAGGAAGAGACCGGCGCGAGTCAGTTGGTGTAGAAAGGTCCGATCGAACCCACGCGTATTTGGGAAACGTGAACGTGTACAGTAGTTGGTCTGAATATAAGTAGTTGAAATTAGTTGTAAGTCTTTGAAGAGAAACATAACATTAAACAGAAAGAAGAGAACGAAACGAATAAAAGCTTTCTTTAATAATTTAATCAAAACTAACCCCTACCCCTCTGTTGTTCTTTTGATTGTTGAAGTTGGTTTGCAGCTGTCAGTTTTGCATGTCGACGCGCATACACGCTGGCCGCTAAGTTTTGCGCACGCTTGTGCATATGTACGCGCGTGATACCCTAATCCCGTTGAAACAATCTGAGTGACCAGTGGTACTCGTACTGTGGGCTGCCCAGTACATCCCCCCCCGATCACTCAGCCGTTTTCGACCAACGCGGGTGTCAGGCGACACAAATTACACGGGTCTATACTTCACAAGGCGTCACTGGTGTTTGTAATAAATTTCTTGTGACGCAGAATAGTGAATTATGCCGAGGTACAGATCTCAGTCTGGCCAAGGCTCGCGTTACAAGGAATTTATCAATTGCCGAAACGCGTTAGCTATCCTAGAGGCGAGTTTCAATGAAAACGATGCAACCCCGAGGTTGCGCGGCCCAAAAGGTGAGGGGGGCGTCAGGGGTTGACGTACTTTTGCACAGTCTCCGCTAACTCCACTAATGCTGCTCCGTACGAATCGGGGCTCGATCCACCGATTAGTAGGAATGCGGGGAAAGGAAGGGGAAACGCGTCGAGGGACAGGGATGTCAGGGTTCGACGTACTTTAGTACAGTCTCCGCTAACTCCGCTAGTGTTGCTCCGTACGAATCGGGGCTTGATCCGCCGATTAGTAGGAATGCTGGGGAAAGGAAGAGGGAGAACGTATCGCGAACTGACGCCGTACGCGCGTATATATATATGATCGCATATATATATGTGTGCGGTTCCTGCTCGTCTTATACAAAAACTTATATAACACGTTGAGTTTCGTTTCGGTTTTAGGTTGCTTTTATTTCCTCTTCATCGGGCTCACTTAGACTTACTTACTCTTTTAATAATGTACTGAGTTTCTATTTTTATGTAACTCGTGCAGTGTCTCTTTCACCAAAAATCGTCCCATGCGCTACTGGGCAACTGATTTGCCGGTCTCGCGCTCGACCTGAGCTTGCCCTTTTGCCAGTTGTGGATCGCGACATTTGAGAGTGTGGGCCGCGAGAGCGCGCACGACCTACGTTCTCTTTATGCTGATCTGGCCGCTCGGCCCTTCTGTTGACTGTTGTGGACTTCTATGTTATTTTATCGTCTTACTTATGTTACGAGTTAATGTTAAATTTGTAGCTTATGTTTATGTATACAATTAATAATATTATGTCTCCTTGACCCTTAACAGTAATTCGTGACTGCCTTATATTATTAATACTATTGTGCGAAGCATCCGAATGTGGGGAGGAGAATTATGCCGAGGTACAGATCTCAGTCTGGCCAAGGCTCGCGTTACAAGAAATTTATAAATTGCCGAAACGCGTTAGCTATCATAGAGGCAAGTTTCAATAAGCGATGCAACCCCGAGGTTGCGCGGGCCGAAAAGATGGGGGTATCAGGGATTGACGTACTTTTGTACAGTCTCCGCTGACTCCACTAATGCCGCTCCGTACGAATCGGGGTCTGATCCGCCGATTAGTAGGAATGCGGGGGAGGAAGGGGAAACGCGCCGAAAGACAGGGATGTCAGGGTTTGACGTACACTCGTACAGTCTCCGCTAACTCCGCTAATGTTGCTCCTTACGAATCGGGGTTTGATCCACCGATTAGTAGGAATGCTGGGGAAAAGAGGGGGGGGAACGTGTCGCGAACTGATGCCGTCGACGCGATACCGAACCGATTGAATGATCGCCGGTCACCCAACTATTTAATTGCGCGTGCATATATATATATTCGCATATATATATGTGCTACATTTCTCGCACATCTTACGCAGAAATAATACAACACGTCGGGTTTCAGATCAGTTTAGATTACTTTTAATTCCCTTTCAATGGGCTCGCTTATACTTACTTATGTTTTAAACAATGTACCGAGTCTTTATCTTACACACCTCGTGCGGTGTCTCTTTCACCAAAATTGTCTTGTTCGTCTGCGTTTCACTTTCGCTGAACTTCCAAACCGTTTTCAGGAACCTCGCGTCCGTCCACTTGTCACGCTACTGGGCAACTAATTTGCCGGTCTCGCGCTCGACCTGAGCTTGCCCTTTTGCCAGTTGTGTATCGCGACATTTGAGAGTGTGGGCCGCGAGAGCGCGCACGACCTGCGTTCTCTTTATGCTGATCTGGCCGCTCGGCCCTTCCGTTGACTGTTGTGGACTTCTATGTTATTTTATCGTCTTAATTATGTTACGAGTTAATGTTAAATTTGTAGCTTATGTTATGTATACAATGA
This sequence comes from Scaptomyza montana, assembly GCA_018904305.1. NCBI lineage: Eukaryota > Metazoa > Arthropoda > Insecta > Diptera > Drosophilidae > Scaptomyza > Scaptomyza montana. Next base: position 656,375 of record JAEIGR010000030.1, read on the forward strand.
ATAATATTATGTCTCCTTGACCCTTAACAGTAATTCGTGACTGCCTTATATTATTACTACTATTGTGTCTCCTTGACCCTTAACAGTAATTCGTGACTGCCTTATATTATTAATACTATTGTGCGAAGCATTCGAATGTGGGGAGGCCCGTGGGCGGCCTACCTCACACCCCCCCCTTTCTTCGAGACTGTGACCTTCCCGTCGGGGTGCTTTGTCACATTGTAGAATTGTTGTCCCGCTTTGATATTCGCCCTCTCTCGTCTTCCTGGACCTTTCCCGATGAGCCATCTTTCGATTTTCCATATTGCTGCTATCGGCAGCTCTTCACCCGCCGGTAGCACATGCCAAGTGTGTGGCGGTTGTGCTGGTGTTTGTTGGGATTCGGCCCTTGTTTTCCCGTTGTTGGCGTTTGCGGTGTTTGCTTCTGCGACCTGTGGCTTTGCGGACTCTTTCGTTATCGTAACCCAGCCGGATTTGCGGGGGTTTATTATGTAGTACTCTCCTCCCGCGGTTAACTTGAACCATCCGTGCTTGTTTCTCTGTCTTCGCTTTTCTAATTCCCGCGTGATGGCTGGTATCGCCATAGCCGTCAGTATATCCTCATTAGGGAGAACTTCCCATTCGTCCGGGAATTCCCACCTAATTGCGGGGCACAAATTTCGTGGGGGTGATCTACGGCTGCAGGGCGGCGTGTTGTCTGCCTCGACTTGTGTCTCCAAGCCCTCCTCCCATCCGCACACTCCTTCGAAAGGTTCTTCTGACCGGTCCGTGTCGCTCCGCATGCGTTTCTCGTTGTTGGGCGTCGGGTTGTCTGCCGTGCTGGGTGCCGCCAGGTCTTCGTTGTCTACGTTCCCGTCTTCGATCGCCTGGGGTTGCTCCGGTGATGCCGGCTCTTCTACATACGAAGATGGCGCCTTTGCGTGTGGTGCCGTGATGATGACTGTTGTGGTCTTTGTCATTTTTAAGACGACCGCACCGTCAACCCTGTACGCAACTACCTCTTCGTTAGTGTACATCGTGTGTAAAAAGGTGGGAGGCGAGTTTTCTCTCTCGTTTTGTTGGTACTTCGGGTGATTTCGGCGTGGATCTCGTGAACGCTGGTATGCGCTCGGGTCGTCGCCTTCGGCTTCGCTGCTCTCTTCATCCTCCTCCGCACGGACGTTGTGTCCGTGGGCACCCGTTTTGGCTTCTCGCCGAGCCGTGGTATCCGACTCCTCGTCGGTGACGTCTTCCACACGGACGTGTTGCTCGTGGGTTCCTGTGTCGTCGTCGGTCGTTGACTCCTCTCCGCTCTCCGCACGTGACTTTCGTCCGTGGGCACCCTTTTCGTCGACACGTTCGACCGTCGTGTCTGACTCCTCTCCGCTCTCCGCACGTGACTTTCGTCCGTGTGCACCCTTTTCGTCGACACGATGGACTGTCGTGTCCGACTCGTCGCCGCTGCTAATCGATATGATATCGTCCATCTTTATCTGAAATGTTGATGAAATTGTTACAAATTTTATACATTTTGCAAGATTAGTTGTTAGTGACTTTTTTTTTTTTTTTTTTTGGATAGAAAAAAAAATTCGCGATAGCGACGAGAAAAAAAAAACCCGCTACTGGCGATTTTCGTCGTGTTGTTAGGTCGCTGAGTGGCTTTTGCCTGATTCCTTCTCTTGTTGTTGACTCGTTTCGTGGTCGTCGTTTTCTCGGTGGAAGGGTTTTAGTTGTGAGATGCTGGCAGTTTTCCTCTTGCGTTCTCCGACTTTTGCGAGACGTACAACGTTTGGTGACACGAACTTCTTCACGATGAAAGGTCCGTCGTATTTCGCGGCCAATTTCGTTGCGAACCCATCACTTGCTTTGGACAACTGGTGTGTTCTCAACAATACCAGCTCGTTAAGGACAGGGCGCCATTCTCTCCTCCTCAGGTTATAACTCCTGCCCTGGTCTTTTGATGCTCGCTGCTGGTTACTCCGCGCTATGTCGAACACTTCCTTCAGCCTATTTGCTCTCTCCTCCGGCGTTTGCGGCGTGTTTCCCGTGCCTGGTGTCTTCTCCTCATATAATGTGGCTGGCAGACGCGGTTCCCTTCCTTGCATCAAGAATGCTGGGGAGAATCCAGTTGAATCCGCAATGCTTGAGTTGACGGCTAGTGAGATTTCTGGAATTAACTGATCCCACGAATTTTGATTTCCAGATATGTATTGGGCAATCATCGTCTTCACCGTCCTGTTAGTCCTCTCAGTCGGGTTTTCCTGCGGGCAGTACGGGGCGGTATGTTCCATCTCCACGCCCAGCGAACTCAAAAATTCTTTGAAATTCCGACTTGCGAACTGCACTCCGTTGTCGCAGACAAACTTTTTGGGTACCCCGAACCGGCATAAAATGCGCTCGCGAAAGGCCTTTTGCAACGTGGCCGCTGTCGCCCGTCTCAGGGGAACCAATTCTACCCACTTCGTAAACGCGTCGTGAAACACCAACAACATCGTGTTGCCTTGTTTTGATCGCGGTAGGGGGCCCACAAAATCCGCGCACAGAATGGCCATTGGTTCTGCCACCTGGCGGGTCAGCATGTATCCGGCTGGCTTCCTCTGCTCCGTCTTGAATTTCTGACATGTCTTGCAGCATTTGACGTATTTGGCTGCGTCCCGAAACATACCCGGCCAGTAGTAACGCTGCGATAGCCTCATTATCGTCTTGCGGATCCCTTGGTGTCCTGCCGTCGGTGCATCGTGGCATTCGTTTAACACTCTTTTCCTTTGTTCTTCGTCGACGCACAACTTCCATGGGATGTAGTCCTCATCGTCCGCGCGGTGGCCCAGGTGTCGGTACAGCTGTCCATTCTCCTCGACGTAATCTGCATACTTAGCTGGTTCCTTAGCGATTTTGTCCCTCATTCCTTGAATCCACTTCCCTGGGGATTGTTGGAATACGACTTGCTGGAGTTTTTCTAAGGGATCTCGCGACAATGCATCCGCTACCACGTTGAGCTTTCCTTTCCTGTACCGTACATCGAATTGGTACTGCTGAAGCTCTAACGCCCAGCGTGCGATTCTTCCCGACGGGCTCTCTATTGAATCCAACCACTTTAGTGCCATATGGTCCGTCACTACATCGAACCGATATCCTTCTAGATAGCATTTCAGCTTCCGAATCGACCAAACTATTGCCAAGCATTCCTTCTCGGTTGCCGAATAGTTTTCCTCGGCCTTGGATAGCTTCCGGCTTGCATAGGCGATGACTCGCTCTTGCTGGTCGATGGTCTGCGTCAACACTGCTCCTAGGCCGTAGTCGCTGGCATCCGTTTGCAACGTAAACTTCTCGGAAAAATCGGGACATGCGAGAACGGGAGCGGTCGTTAGACAGTGTTTTAAGCTGTCTAATGCCGTTTGCTGTTCCGCGTTCCACGACCATCTCTTAGTCTTCTTCAGGAGGAGTGTCATCGGCTGTACCACCGTCGTGAAGTTGGGCACGAAGCACCTGTACCAGGACGCCATCCCTAGGCAACGTCTGAGCTCCTTTAAGTTCGTCGGGGCCTTCAGATTGCTTATTGCTTCGACCTTCGATGGATCCGTCTGAATCCCTTCGGCGCTTACCAAGTGCCCTAGGTAGACCAACTTCCTGCGGAAGAACGAGCACTTTTTCCTGTTCAGCTTCAAGTTTGCTGTCCTCAGCCGGCGAAAGACTTCCTTTAAATTCTCTAAATGTTGTTCCTTTGTTGCGCTTATCACTATGATATCGTCTAGGTAGGCGAACGCGTGAGGCTCCATTTCTGGGCCAATTACCGTATCCAATGCTCTCTGGAAAGTTGCACCGGCCGAGTGCAGTCCGAATGGCATGACTCGCCATTGGAATAACACTCGACCGGGTACCGTAAATGCCGTGCATTCTCGACTGTCCGCCGCCATGGGGATCTGCCAGTAACCGTGTTTCAGATCCAACGTTGAGATGTAACGAGCGTGCCTCAGTCTCTCCAGGATATGGTTGATCCGCGGCACCGGGTACGCGTCTGGTATTGACTGTGCGTTGAGCTGCCTGTAATCCACGCACATCCTCCAATCGTTTGTCTTCTTTCGGACGAGAACGATTGGGGCACTGTGTGAGCTCCGTGATGGCTCTATGGCTCCTGCCGCTATTAGCTCGTCCACCTGCTGGTTTATCACACGCTGCATTGCTGGGTTCTTGGGGTAATACCTCTGCTTTAAAGGTTTATTATCCCTCAAGATGATCCGATGCTCGGCCACGTGCGACACGCCCTGCAGCCCCTCGAAGAGTTGCAGTTCCGCTTTCAAAAATTCCTGAGTGTCTGGCTCCAAGTCCGTCGGCCATTCCGACTCCTCCGCGGCGTCACTTTCCGACCGTGATCCCGCCTTGGGGTTTCCTTCTTGGGGTTCCTTGACTCCTGTACTTCCCAACTGGCCCAGCGATGGCTCCTTGACGACTGTAACTGCGTCTCGGTCGCCCTCTCGCTTGGCTGGCGTGGCGTTTTCCTTGCGATATGTCTGCAGGACATTCCCTCGCTTTCCGCCTCTCGTACCGCGTGTCTTTTCCCCCTCAGGCTTCACTTCGGTTCTGTAACTCGGCTCGGCCGGAGCGTCATCGCTCTGCAGGACTAATTTTGCCTCACCACACTGTATGGTCGTCTCCATCTTGCATAGAAAGTCCATCCCTAGGATCAAACTGTCTAACATGGATGGCATTACGAGCATGTCCATCAGTATTTCTTTGCTAACTAGCCCCACCTTTATCCGTAACAGCTTATTTATGGCCACCTTTGACCCGTCCGCTAGATGCGTGTTCGCGGTTGCTGCCAACACTTCCCCTTTCGTTTCAATCTCTCTGAGGAACTCCTCACTCACGAAGCTCCTAGTAGCTCCGGTATCGACTGTCGCCCTCGCCGTTCGGTCTCCGATCTTCACCGTGGCGACTATGCGATTCTTTTCGACGCTGAGTGGGTATATTAATTGTGGGACTGGTTTCTGCCGGCGCCCATCCGATCCCATTCCGGATGACGCAGCTGTCCGTTTTCCGCTTTCCTTCCACAACACGCCCCACTACTCATGCATCGCGTACCGCATTGTCTACAGAACAACACTTTTGGGTTCGTACATTCCCTGGCAAAGTGTCCCTCTTGCGAGCAGTTGTAACATACGCGACTCCCTTTTGTCGGCCTAACCTGTTCATGCCCCACCATGCCGTTCGAAATCTTTTCACGCTCGGTGACTGGATGGCTACCCGGCTCGCTCCTCACCAACGGTACTTGTGCTGGTGGGCTCCGAAAAGGGTTCGCTTGCCTTGCGGGATCGTTAACGCCTCCTAGTCCGCCCAAATGTCTAAAACCTGTCTCCTGGCTATGCGCCGTTTCCCCGTGGTCCTGACTTGGTATATTTTCAAACTCCGCGGCTATCCGCGTCAATTCTGCTAGGCTCGAGAAATCCTTCCTCCGAATATACAACCGGTACACCCGCGCGAGGTTCTCATACACCCTATCCAGCTCTTGATCGGGACTATAATCGTCGTGTCGCATTAGTCTTTTCAAACTGACCAGATACTCTTTATAACCTTCCCCTACGCGTTGCCTACGGGCCCTTATCTCATCTTCTAGTCTGTCGAAGTACTTGGGAGGCAGGAAGAAATCCAGAAAGGTTTTCTTAAACACTCCCCACGTCGCGTCCCTCAGGTCACTCGTCGAAAACCAACTCGCTGCCATGCCGGTGAACGCTTCACTCATTGCTCTGGGGATGCGATCTAACTCTATTTCGTACGTTCTCGCACGCTCCTCCAGTGCCTCTACGAATACGAGTGGGTCAGCGTACCCGTCGAATTTTATTCCCCATTTTCTGACTTGCTCTGGGACGACCATGTAGTGCCTCCCATTGCTGACTCCCCCATAGTCGAACCCCGTGTAAGGTACACGACCCCCGTGCCCCACCTGGGTGCTAATCACAGGTGAGCATACCGATGGCAATACGTACCTTACCGGTGAGGTCTCTCTTTTAGTGTTCTGCCCTTTAGGCGGCATCTGTCGCGCGTGGCTGAATGGCGGGAACAACCCCCCCGGCGACCCCGACAGCGTCAGTAAGTCAGATTCAGATTTCTGACGCTGACGCTGACGCGAACCTAAGGTCAAAACGTCGAGCGCAGCGGGCGGTTCTGGTCCTTTGGCGAATTGCGCCTCCCATTCGGCCAACCGCGTCCAGACTTCAGTGCAATGACCCCCGTCTTTGATGAAAGTACATACCCGTTTTCGAAGTTCATCCACCTTTCCTGCTCGATCCAAGCCAAGTTCTTGCGCAACCCGTTCTAATTCTTCTTTCCGGATATGGTAGATCCAGCGCACACCCACTCGTGGGTTGACCCGATCCTTCGGAGACGCATCGTTCGGCCCATCCATTGTTGGCTTTATATATATTTTTTCGTTGTTGTTGTTTTCTCTACGTTGTTGTCGTTCCTTAGATTTTTTTCCTTTTCAATTTTTATTAAGATTTTTTTTCTTCTTAAAATTTTCACATATCTTTCGCTTTATTAATTTTTGTAAAAATAATTTTTCCCTTTATTATGTTTTATTAATTATTAATTTTATTAAGTTTTATCTATTATGAATTTTTTTTCAAATTTTTATCTATTATTAATTTGATTAAATTTTATTTATTATTAATTTTATTAAATTTTATTTATTATTAATTCTATTAAATTTTATTTATTATTAATTTTTATTAAATTTTATTTATTGTAAATTAAATTAAATTTTTTTTTATTATTAATTTTTATTAAATTTTATTTATTATTAATTTTTATTAATTTTTATTTATTATAAATTTTATCAAATTTTATTTATTATTAATTTTTATTAAATTTTATTTATTATAAATTTTATCAAATATTATTTATTATTAATTTTTATCAAATTTTATTTATTATTAATTATTTATTTGGTTTTAATTTGTTATTTTTATTTCCTCACTTTTCCACTGTTCATTGACTTTTCTATCCTCGTCCCACTGTGCGCAGATATACCTTTTCACAAAACACTTGTGGTTATTTGTGGTGTGCTGTACTCGAGTTGATCGCGCGCTCGTTATCCCGTTTTGTATTTGGCTGTCCGCACCAACATCACTTTTGTCGCGCTACAACTTGCCGTTAGCCGCTAACAATTGTAGTCGTCGCTTTGCGTTTACCGCTCGCTTAATCGGTGCGTCCGCTTACACCGTCACTTTCGGTCGACTTAGCCCGATTCCGTTACAAAAAAAAACCAAAGCGCCGCGACAATTGATGCCGGCACCGTTGCGTTTTCGTCGATTTCGATGCGCGTGTTCAGAACAGGGTATGACGGGGTATACCGGTTTTTATGAAACTTTAAACTTTGGTAATATTTTCGGGGTTTTATTACCGATTTATATTACCTCTCTTTAGCTAACTGGTACCTGCTCGGGCGCCACTTGTAAAGTGGTGAATTATGCCGAGGTACAGATCTCAGTCTGGCCAAGGCTCGCGTTACAAGAAATTTATAAATTGCCGAAACGCGTTAGCTATCATAGAGGCAAGTTTCAATAAGCGATGCAACCCCGAGGTTGCGCGGGCCGAAAAGATGGGGGTATCAGGGATTGACGTACTTTTGTACAGTCTCCGCTGACTCCACTAATGCCGCTCCGTACGAATCGGGGTCTGATCCGCCGATTAGTAGGAATGCGGGGGAGGAAGGGGAAACGCGCCGAAAGACAGGGATGTCAGGGTTTGACGTACACTCGTACAGTCTCCGCTAACTCCGCTAATGTTGCTCCTTACGAATCGGGGTTTGACCCACCGATTAGTAGGAATGCTGGGGAAAAGAGGGGGGGAACGTGTCGCGAACTGATGCCGTCGACGCGATACCGAACCGATTGAATGATCGCCGGTCACCCAACTATTTAATTGCGCGTGCATATATATATATTCGCATATATATATGTGCTACATTTCTCGCACATCTTACGCAGAAATAATACAACACGTCGGGTTTCAGATCAGTTTAGATTACTTTTAATTCCCTTTCAATGGGCTCGCTTATACTTACTTATGTTTTAAACAATGTACCGAGTCTTTATCTTACACACCTCGTGCGGTGTCTCTTTCACCAAAATTGTCTTGTTCGTCTGCGTTTCACTTTCGCTGAACTTCCAAACCGTTTTCAGGAACCTCGCGTCCGTCCACTTGTCACGCTACTGGGCAACTAATTTGCCGGTCTCGCGCTCGACCTGAGCTTGCCCTTTTGCCAGTTGTGTATCGCGACATTTGAGAGTGTGGGCCGCGAGAGCGCGCACGACCTGCGTTCTCTTTATGCTGATCTGGCCGCTCGGCCCTTCCGTTGACTGTTGTGGACTTCTATGTTATTTTATCGTCTTAATTATGTTACGAGTTAATGTTAAATTTGTAGCTTATGTTATGTATACAATGAATAATATTATGTCTCCTTGACCCTTAACAGTAATTCGTGACTGCCTTATATTATGACTACTATTGTGTCTCCTTGACCCTTAACAGTAATTCGTGACTGCCTTATATTATTAATACTATTGTGCGAAGCATTCGAATGTGGGGAGGCCCGTGGGCGGCCTACCTCACAGGCTCTTCACTTAAAAAAGAGGTTGAGCTCGTCATGCTACTCATGCTGTCGTCATGAAGGAGATCCGAAATCATGTCAGTCATTGTGACATCATCCTCTTCTCTTAAATTACCGTACGTTGGATCCGGAGCCACTGTATTTTTTAAAAATGACATCATCTCCATGTATGGCCATTTTATGGTATGAGTCGTTGCTCCAGATCCAGATGGTAATTTCGGTATTTTCTGCAATGTTCTCCTGTATGTGTCCTTCAGATTTTTCCATTTATTTTTGGCAGCAACTCCTAAAAATTTAAGTTTTTTTTAGTTATAATTTAAAAAACTACTTGTTATAACTATTTAACTTTATTTTATAACTTTATCAAAAAAGTAAATATTTATATTTGTAGGTACCTTGCTACAGGTCACTCATTTCGAGATTTGGCATTTGCCTTTCGAATGGGTAGAAGCACTGTTGCCAATATCATTGATGAAACCAGCATCGTGATTTGGAACACTCTCGTGCTTGAATTCATGCCAATTCCAACAGTTGAGGATTTGAAAAAGTAGCCAATGACTACTACAAGCGATGGAAGTTTCCCAACTGCATTGGAAGCATTGACGGAAAACATTGCCAAATAAAGTGCCCCGCGAATTCTGGATCGCATTATTTTAATTATTTGCACTACTTTTCAATTGTTTTGCAAGCTGTTGCTGATGCAGACAAAAAATTTGTCACAATTGAAGTGGGAGGCAGAGGGAAGCAGAGCGGTGGTGGCACCTTTAGTGGATCCACTTTGTTTAGATTGCTGGAATCGGAAAAATTTAATGTTCCACCCCACAAACCTTACCAGGCTCAAACACAATTTTGCCCTTGTTTTTAATTGGTGATGAGGCCTTCCCACTCAAAACTTATTTAATAAGACTCTACCCAAAAAGAAATTTAAATGCCAAGACCGAAAAATTCAATGAACGGCTATCAACTGCCCGTAAATGTATTGAATGTGCATTTGGTATACTTAGCAAAAAATGGCGTATATTGCAAAAAGAAATTGAGACGAAACCAAGCACAGCTATAAACATAATAAAATGTGCTTGCATTTTGCATAATTATGTAAGATAGAGAGATGGAGATTCGGATCTTGATTACATAAACACAACAACAGAAATAAATGATGAACTAATTGCTCCAAGAAGTGTTATTGGTACTGAAGAACATTCGCAATCCAATAGAAGCGGACAATTAGCAATAAATGTCAGAAATGAGTTAACTGAATATATGTGGGATTTCAGTCATTAATTTTCATATTTTTCAATCAGTACCAATAACACTTCTTGGAGCAATTAGTTCATCTTTTTTTTCTGTTTTTAGAGTTTCCTTTTGTAAAAACTGCATTTGGTATATTTCGTTAGTAGCTTAATAAATATATTTTAAGTGCTAATTAATAATAATATAATTTGTTGTATTTTATTATCAATATATATATCTTTTATTCTTTATACACCTTAAAAAATAAACTTACTTGAACAATCACATATTACGCCTACTTCATTCCATTCCTTATCAGTAATTTTTTTGTTTTTGTAGTCTTTATTTGTGTCATTCCATAAAACACAGCGGCCTTGAACAGCCGAAATTAAGCTTTCAGCACAGATTTTCTGCATTGCGTTCATATAATCGCTCAGCGACGCACTAAAAATTAGAACCGATTCTAGCGCTGAGCGACGTCGCTTAGTCGCTCGCGATTTTCGCACGTCGCTCAACAGCTGCGTGGCCGCTCGTATGGAGTTTCATATGTTTTAATTTTTAACGTCGCTCGAGAGAGCGTCGCTCAGTCGCTCAGTCGCTAATCGCGCAGTGCGTGGCCGAAGCCTTAAACGGCAAAAGAATGAGAAAAATAGGGCCTTTATCCTTAACTACCGTGCAACTTGGGCCATTATCTTGAAAAAAAGATAAAAGTTAGCAACGATTTTAGTTTTTGACAAAAAAGTGCCACCTAGTTGCTTATATCACCAAGTAAAAAATATTCTAGAGCAATCACTTCGTTTTTCGTGCACGCGGTCGGGTTTCGCTCATGATGAAATAAGTATAAGGTGGTCTCGTCGGCAGCCGAAGCTAGCTAGTTTTTGTCCCTTAGCTTCAGTGCATGCTTGCTTGTTGACGCGGAAGGTTGTGTGCGGACGAATGTTTTCTCAACACTTAACCCTTAAGCAGAAACAAAAATGAGTTATTGTAATTTTTGCCGCAAGCATGTACTGGGTATGAAGTTTATTCATGCACCGAAATGTATTGTGAAGCGAAAAAACAACGACTTATTGCTAATTCAAAATTATAAAAAATAAAACTATAAAAACTCACTTCACCGCTTTGTTTTATATTGGGCTATTTTAAACCCCAGGGACCAGCTAAGGGTTAATGAACACAATATCCTACCGTTTCATTCACACTCACTGCAAAGTGTGCGTTTCACTCGCACTTATTGCTAGCATACGCTAAGGGACAGCTTTTGCCGACGAGACCACCTTATACTTATTTCATCATGGGCGGAACCATGATACAATTATACAAGGTAGTCCACTCGGCTGCAGAAGTCATTCGGTTTTGGTCCCCTATTTTCAGTGCGTGCCTGCTTGTCGAACTGGGTTAATCGACGCACTGTGTAGCCGTTTCACTCACACTCACTTTTCAACGCTTTCAACGCTCTTTCACTCGCTCTTATATTAAGGGACTATGATTTTGCCGAGTGGACTACCTTGTATAATTGTATCCATGGTGAAATAATATAAAGGTGTTCTATTCCACGTTCCTGCTCTCTTTCGGGGTACTTTGCGTTTGTCAGTATGCATTGACATTTTGAAGTGAGCAGTCGTGTTGCGGAAAGTTTGTTAATTGTGTATACTTAGAAAATGTCGAAACAATACGAATTGCTTAACAATTCAAAGCACATACAGTTAGACGAAAAAATTAAAAAATTTTTTTTCGCTTACGGTTAAAATTTAGAACAAAAAATTTAAATGAAAAGATAAGAATTCAGAAGCAAAAGCAAAGGCAAATGGGCCATAAAAAATATTTAAAAATATTACTTTAATTTTATTATTATTAATTGTTACTTATTTTCTAAAATATAAAGTTGATTAAAAAATGAATTCCTACAACAAATTTGTTTCATATTTTTAATTTCGTATTATTTTATTTGCTGCAGCTAACAATCAACACTAGCAAGAGCAGTGCCGGTATATGAAGTCGTATCTATCTCTTTCTTAGCTCTCTCACCATGGCTCTCATACTAACTGCTCTCTTTAAAACCTAAGTACCCCACCACTGAGGAATAGAACACCTTTATATTATTTCACCATGATTGTATCATGGGCGGAACCCACAGAGCAGTTCGGCTGTTGAGCCGACTGCGCGCTCTCAAATTATTTTAGTTTGCGATTAATTGCAGAGAGGCAGTCGACTGAGACGGTCGATCCACGCAGCTCTGCTGTTTATATGCGTATTTGATGTACGTATTTGATTTGCGTGTAGGGTTTTGTTATTTTTCGGGTGGGTCGCTGAAAATTGAACAGCGTTGACTGAATTTGTGTTCACATGCATGCATTAATGTTTATTTGTATGCTAGTCAAGTGTACATGAACCTGTCTCAGTTTGTTATGAAATTTTATTATTTTACAGGTGTATATATTTAAGACTTTCTTACTTTATTTATTAAAAAGCACTTATGAAATAATTTGAAAATTTTGCCATATTATTTATATATTTAATTAATTATATCTACGATTGATGATTTACATAACAAATTTCTTTTCTATTAACATATAATTAAGTCATATCAAAACAATCCATGTAAGATAAAGCATTTTTTACAAGCAGCAACAAAAATGTGTAAACACCCAGAAATCTATGAATTCATTTTTGTATGCCCACGCTATTTCGAAGAAGCTTATTTGCTACACTATCAAGTTTGCCGCTCGAAGAGTTAATAACATTAAAATATGTTATTTTATTAGACTACTTTTAGCAATTTCTCAATTGTTAGCTTAGTGCCAACGTACTATAATCAAAATATACAACTATAACAACTATATTCTTAAATTACATATCAACAATAGCACTTATATTATATTAGGGTATCCAACACTCAACATTCGTCTGTTCATATTCTTATTCAACATGTTCGATATTTAAGTCTATTAGTGTGCGTGTGTGTGTGTGTATTCACAAAAGAAGCAAAACAGAACTGCCGCACAAAATATAAAATCGACAATTTCAGACTTCTGCTTGAATCTGCTTTATGCAGTCCAACTTGGGAGGGTAGTATAAACTTAATATGAACTTTGTCAAACTTGATATTTATGTTCATATTTTTTATTTATATATCGAAAATAAACTATATATATATAAAAAGTAAATATTTGAGTTTTAATTGGCTATTATTCAATATTGGTACAAAGGGTATTTTTACTTCGTGCATTTTGTGTTGAAGCACTGGTTTTGTTATTTTGGAAGTGGCAGAGAAGAACAAATTTCGTTTTTTATGCGCTGTGTGCGTGCACATGAATATACATATTCTATGCGTATGCATGTGTGCGCTTTGTTGATCTGCTGGTGGCCGTCAATAGCAAAACCTGACCTTTCTCAATATCTACAATATGATTTTTTACATGTACATACATTTGCATGCTGGTGCAGGGCTTTTGGGTGGGCAACTATATTTATAATTAATTATGTTAAATAATATTAACTATATACATATGAACATATGTATGTAAATACCTATGATCGCCGCTCATATTGGCTCCCGAATCACATAAATTTTCAATCGGTACCCAGGGAACACCACGAGGAGGCCATTACAAATGTTATGGGGTCATATTTTAATATGACCTATGAGTCGACTTGATATGACGCAATATTGCTATTGACGGTCACCAGCAGATCAACAAAGCGCACACATGCATACGCATAAAATATATATATTCATGTGCACGCACACAGCGCATAAAAAACGAAATTTGTTCTTCTCTGCCACTTCCAAAATAACAAAACCAGTGCTTCAACACAAAATGCACGAAGTAAAAATACCCTTTGTACCAATATTGAATAATAGCCAATTAAAACTCAAATATTTACTTTTTATATATATATAGTTTATTTTCGATATATAAATAAAAAATATGAACATAAATATCAAGTTTGACAAAGTTCATATTAAGTTTATACTACCCTCCCAAGTTGGACTGCATAAAGCAGATTCAAGCAGAAGTCTGAAATTGTCGATTTTATATTTTGTGCGGCAGTTCTGTTTTGCTTCTTTTGTGAATACACACACACACACGCACACTAATAGACTTAAATATCGAACATGTTGAATAAGAATATGAACAGACGAATGTTGAGTGTTGGATACCCTAATACAATATAAGTGCTATTGTTGATATGTAATTTAAGAATATAGTTGTTATAGTTGTATATTTTGATTATAGTACGTTGGCACTAAGCTAACAATTGAGAAATTGCTAAAAGTAGTCTAATAAAATAACATATTTTAATGTTATTAACTCTTCGAGCGGCAAACTTGATAGTGTAGCAAATAAGCTTCTTCGAAATAGCGTGGGCATACAAAAATGAATTCATAGATTTCTGGGTGTTTACACATTTTTGTTGCTGCTTGTAAAAAATGCTTTATCTTACATGGATTTTTTTGATATGACTTAATTATATGTTAATAGAAAAGAAATTTGTTATGTAAATCATCAATCGTAGATATAATTAATTAAATATATAAATAATATGGCAAAATTTTCAAATTATTTCATAAGTGCTTTTTAATAAATAAAGTAAGAAAGTCTTAAATATATACACCTGTAAAATAATAAAATTTCATAACAAACTGAGACAGGTTCATGTACACTTGACTAGCATACAAATAAACATTAATGCATGCATGTGAACGCAAATTCAGTCAACGCTGTTCAATTTTTAGCGACCCACCCGAAAAATAACAAAACCCTACACGCAAATCAAATACGTACATCAAATACGCATATAAACAGCAGAGCTGCGTGGATCGACCGTCTCAGTCGACTGCCTCTCTGCAATTAATCGTAAACTAAAATAATTCGAGAGCGCGCAGTCGGCTCAACAGCCGAACTGCTCTGTGGGTTCCGCCGTGCAAATGTACAGCGAAACCCGACCGCGTGCACGAAAAACGAAGTGATTGCTCTAGAATATTTTTTACTTGGTGCTTATATGCACATATGTTGCTTTGGCTGAAAAGTCAAAACGTACATAATGGTATTTACATAGATAATGCGTGATAAATAGCTGAAGAATGTTTAAGTAATGACAATTATGCATCACTATAGTTAATATTAAGTAATTTTAATTGATAAAAGTCAATAATTAGTAAATTTTTTGTTAGTATGGTAGCTCTTGTATGCGATGGCATGTATAGCGATATATATTAGCATGTTTCACATAAAATGAGAAAAAAAACACATAAATGCCCTTTTCTCAAAAACTGAATGGTCAATTTTTATGATTTAAACGGCAAAAGAATGAGAAAAATAGGGCCTTTATCCTTAACTACCGTGCAACTTGGGCCATTATCTTTGAAAATAGATAAACGTTAGCAACGATTTTAGTTTTTGAGCAAAAAAGTGCCACCTAGTTGCTTATATGCACATATGTTGCTTTGGCTGAAAAGTCAAAACGTACATAATGGTATTTACATAGATAATGCGTGATAAATAGCTGAAGAGTGTTTAAGTAATGACTATTATGCATCACTATAGTTAATATTAAGTAATTTTAATTGATAAAAGTCAATAATTAGTAAATTATTTGTTAGTATGGTAGCTCTTGTATGCGATGGCATGTATAGCGATATATATTAGCATGTTTCACATAAAATGAGAAAAAAACACATAAATGCCTTTTTCTCAAAAACTGAATGGTCAATTTTTATGATTTAAACGGCAAAAGAATGAGAAAAATAGGGCCTTTATCCTTAACTACCGTGCAACTTGGGCCATTATCTTGGAAAATAGATAAAAGTTAGCAACGATTTTAGTTTTTTAGCAAAAAAGTGCCACCTAGTTGCTTATATGCACATATGTTGCTTTGGCTGAAAAGTCAAAACGTACATAATGGTATTTACATAGATAATGCGTGATAAATAGCTGAAGAGTGTTTAAGTAATGACTATTATGCATCACTATAGTTAATATTAAGTAATTTTAATTGATAAAAGTCAATAATTAGTAAATTATTTGTTAGTATGGTAGCTCTTGTATGCGATGGCATGTATAGCGATATATATTAGCATGTTTCACATAAAATGAGAAAAAAAAACCACATAAATGCCCTTTTCTCAAAAACTGAATGGTCAATTTTTATGATTTAAACGGCAAAAGAATGAGAAAAATATGGCCTTTATCCTTAACTACCGTGCAACTTGGGTCATTATCTTGGAAAAAAGATAAAAGTTAGCAACGATTTTAGTTTTTGAGCAAAAAAAGTGCCACCTAGTTCATATAGTTGCTATGGCATATAACCCACGCCATATCATCCAGCTTTCTGTTGCGCAGTAGTTCAGCTCATGCTGGAACTACTAACTCGATAGGCCTTTTTAATGAACAAAAAAGGTTGACTTACATTTCATTAAGTTTCTCAAAATCTAAATGTACAATCTCTCTAAATATAATTGTTATAGCTTCCTGAAACACATAGCTTTAATTAGGTATAGCGTGCATTAAGGGCTATTATCTCTGAAAAAAGTTATTAAGGCTTGAGAACCAAGCATTGATTTTGGCGGTCGTTTTGTATGGGGCTGGTGTCGACGTAGCTGCACTCATTCGCAAATTACTCAAAAACTGAAGGGACGATTTTGCTAAAAATTTGACCATAAAATAGGTGAAATTGTAGGCTATAATCGTGTATAATCCGTATTCAGGGCCATTATTTCTGAGTTGAGATATTTAAGATATGCTGGATATGCAATTTTTTAATTGCTTGTTTTACCCATTTCAAAAGCTGAAATATGGCAAACGGTGCATGAAAACAATAAATAATTAATTTTTCAACATTTCTGCATCAATTTTTATTTGATTCCATGCTGAAAAACGTACAAAACACGAAATTAATCGGTGGTCCCAACTCGTGAGTCAATATCCGATATTCGTTGCTGGCGATAGTCGTTGCTAACTTGACGCACATCTATTCAGTTGCTCAGTTGTTCTGAACGATGAACGATAGAATATGAACAGGTTATTTTATTCAGTTGGTTTGAATGAACATTGTTTCATTTTTGAATGCAATAAATTCGTTATGTAACTTTTGAGCCTATTAAATAAATTTTCAAATTTTAATTATATTGATAACAAATTTTCAAATTTTTTGCCAGTTGGTGGGCGCCTGATAAAATTTGTAATCATTTGTTGACCAGCAACCGAAAATTTTATTTTGGGAAAATTCAACAATAATCCACTCTAACCAATTTCAGATTTCAGCCAAAATAAATGAACGATATCGTTCATGAATTACTGAATTAGTTCATTCGTTCATTTCAATTACCCGTTCATATGAACTTATTCTGAACGAAACGACACAGCTCTTATGTCATGTGATGTGAAGACACTATTAATACTATGCGATGTATCCATACAGCTAAACATCTCTAGGCAACTTATCGGTATTAAAAGCGTAAAGGCCCAACCAAACGATGCTTACGTGCATGCAGAGCCGCTGCACGCAAAGTTTCAACATATGCTACGTCGTGTATAGGTCCGTATCCAGTACAGCAAAAAAAATTTTTCCATACAAAATCGTCGCAGCAGGAATTGTTTTTTTTTGGCTGCGTGTGATCTAGGTATCTAGCAACGTAGCAAAAAATACTAAACTGCTTATCGATAGTATCGATTTATACAATATGTACACACTGGCGCTGGGCGCAGGAAATACCAAATCATATATATTTTTGTGCCCAGGACAGCAACCAACATTTATAAAACGACAAGTTATTAATAATAATGGAAAGGAAAACTGAAAAACGGGTTTAAAAGTATTGGCACTGCAACAACATATGATACCAACAACGGAATAAGCATATTCGCACTATTCATCTTTTCTTTTTTATTTTGTGTTTGTGGATTAGTTTACTTTTTAAATTTGATGCCTCAGTGTGACCATGTATCTCTTAAGCTGTATAAGGCAAAATGCCATATTTTTACCACAAATTAGTGGACTATTGTCACACTATAAAATCTTGTGCCCACGCTTCCGAAATATATCACAAATTCCTGCCAGCAATTTTTTATTGTACTGGAAACGGACCTTATTCGCCCAAACGATGCTTATGCATGGTTTCGTTCAGTTTTATTTTAACGAATGCATAAGCGCCGCATGCATAGTTTCACTGAATTGAAACCATGCAGCAATGCATTGGGCATAGAGTTGTCGCAGTCTTTTTATTGTATGGAAAATATTTAAAAAATATCGTTAAATATTCATTTTATTGTTTATAAACACATTGATATAATATACTACATATACGAAACATGTATTGTCTTTATTTTTAACATAATATTACATAAAATGTTAACATTTTTTTTTTAATGGAATAAAAAAAGAACATGAGGCAACAATGGTTGACAAAAAAAAAGAAGAAGAGACAAAGCACTTAAGCAACCTATGGCTATAGACGTTGATGCATAATGCTTAAGCATGCATTTCGTTCATTCTTGCAGCGGCTCTGCATGCACGAAAGCATCGTTTGCTTGGGCCTTTAAGCAACGTATGGCTATAGACGTTGATGCATGGTTGAATTATACATGGTTATGTCGAGAGAGAGAGAGCTCGCTCAATTTTTAGGAGCCTGTTGTTAGTCGAAACGCAGCTGTTTTCAGTCGTGGTGTTGTTTTGAAAAATGTAAACAAAATCACACATCGTTCTATCTCTTTTTTGCTCACAAAAACAAGACGATAAAGCAATATCGAGAGAGCAATTATGCTATCTCTCTTGCACTCGCGTGGTCTTATCAACAGGCTCCTTCTGTTACGCATGACACAACCATGTATAATTCAACCATGCGTTGATGCATAATGCTTAAGCATGCATTTCGTTCATTCTTGCAGCGGCTCTGCATGCACGAAAGCATCGTTTGGTTGTGCCTCTTTCTTGTATGGCTGCAAAAACATCGACGATAATATCGGTGCTATCGACCATTTCATCATGGGTGGTCTCGTCGGCAGCCGAAGCTAGCTCGTTTTGGTCCCTTAGCTTCAGTAGAGCTGGAGAAACATCGATGTTTGCCACCATCGATGTTTCCGATGTTCTTAGAACGATACATCAATGTTTTGTGATTTTTTAAAAATCACTTTTTAGTCATAAAAAACGTATTTTAGTCATAAAAAAAACCTATTTTTTTATATTCAGAAGAGTCCATTTGATTTTTTTTAAGAAATGTGCAAGGCAGAATTGGCTTTTTTGTAATATTTCTTTATACAAAAAAAAAAAAATTAATATAAATATATTTCTAATGAAAATAAAAAACAGTTTCATTAAATGAAGCGAAGAGATAATAAACAAAACAATAAGTATACAAAATTGCGCACAATGCTCGTTGTGATTTTCAATTAATCAGGGGAATTTAAGAGAATGTTTAAACATTAAATAAATCTGTGTTCTTGTTCAGGAATAGAAGCTTATCAACAACCTTAGGTTTAACAGAGCATCTTCGTTCTGAAACTATCTACCCGGCTTTGCTGAAAATTCTTTCAGCTGCACACGTCGATGCTGGGACGCAAAAATAAAACTTACTTGTAAGGTATTTCTCCATGGTATATTTATTATATATTTATATACTTATTCCGCATTAATTATTTGTAGTTTTTGTTCGGAATTTGCTGACGCTTGTTTTTAAGCGCCAAGACAATCGATAGTGGTGACAAAGCATCGATTTCTTCAAAATACACAAAACCATTGATTGATCGATAGTGCAATCGATGTTTTCTCCAGCTCTAAGCTTCAGTGCATGCTTGCTTGTTGACTCGAAAGGTTGTGTGCGGACGAATTTTTTCTCAACACTTAACCCTTAAGCAGAAACAAAAAATGAGTTACTGTAATTTTTGCCGCAAGCATGTACTGGGTGTAAAGTTTATTCATGCACCGAAATGTGTTGCGAAGCGAAAAAACAACGACTTATTGCTAATTCAAAATTATTAAAAATAAAACTATAAAAACTAACTTCACCGCTTTGTTTTATATTGGGCTATCTTAAACCCCAGGGACCAGCTAAGGGTTAATCAACACAATATCCTACCGTTTCATTCCCACTCACTGTAAAGTGTGCGTTTCACTCGCACTTATTGCTAGCATACGCTAAGGGACAGCTTTTGCCGACGAGACCACTATATACTTATTTCATCATGGTTAACACCAGTGTTGGGTTGTTGATGACTGAACAAGTGAGCAATGTTCCGTACTTATTGTTCATTTTGATCACTTGCTCTTTTGGCGCGCTTGTTTAGTCAGGTCTTATTATTCGGTAGCTCAGAGCTAAAATACAAACAACTTTTTTATTTAAACCACAACACATTGAACACTCTTAACAGAGAAAATATTTATTTGTTTGTAATATTAATATCATTTTTATTTTAAATTATGTTTTCTTATGCTATTCGTTCAAAGTGTGCACCTATATGAACGAATAAATAAATATTTTTTTTAACATGTTGTCTAGTATTATAGTTTAGGTTCCGTTGCTAATTTTAACTTAACTTAAAATGAAAAAGAATAATGGCCGGTTTAAAGCAAATTAACAGCACCTATTCTGAACCAGTGAACGACAGAGCACCCTGACTGAACAACGGAGCACTGTGAGCGAGTTGACTCATAAAAAAAAGAGAAAGGGAACATGTTCACCAAAGTGAGCAGTATTTACCTAATTTATAGCGTATTTCCACTGGTCCGTTTCCGTAAATTTTAACAGTCAGTTACGAAAGCTGTTTCCATTGCTCTGTAACTGAACCTCCGTAAATGAATCAGTTGTTCGGTTTGTTTTGTAGTATATTTCGTTTGTGCAATGCCGTCATGGTGTCCGTCCGTCCGTCCGTGTGTTCGCAACTTTTTTCCACACCCTTTAAGCTTGAGACATGAATTTTTCCAATTATCTTTATCTATGGCATAGTAAATTAAAGTGTCAAGATTGGGGTTCTACGATAACTGGGGAGCTGGCAAATCGATAAATTCGATAACTTAAAGCCGATAAATCCACATATTTCGCACATCCTTACAGCTAGAACTACCAAATTTGGTAAGAAGATAGCTACTAGCAACCCCCAACAAATCAAAATAAAAAATTTTGGTGCCACGCCCACAGACAGCATGTATGTCAATAAAACTAACAATAATGCACTAAAAATGTGCAATAATAGATTTCGCTCCATGTTTAATTAGTAATTATATCTATAACAATCCAAAACAAGTGGAAACGTTGCAGTCGGACGCAACCGACTGCGGCATACTCGATACCAGTATTAAAACCGGTAAAAAGAGGCCTGATTGCAAAGGGGTACGGATGCGGCAGGGGTGTACGCTGCCTTAAAGATTCTCCGATGCAGATGGGGATGCAACCGGCTGTCTTCGTTGCAAATTTGGTAAATCTATCTAAGCCTTCCACGACCGCTCTAACCTAACCTAACCTTGGGGGTCGTTACCAGCTAGCTTCCTACCAAATTTGGAGGCTCTAGCTCCACAACTCTGGAAGATACACGCATTCCCGTTTTTGACGAAGCGTTGGGGTGGATGGAGGCAGCTAGGGCAGTATCGGTGGGCGTGGCATCCAAACTTTTGATACAGTTTTTGGGGGGTCATCATCACCTATCTTGGCACCAAATTTGGTGGCTATAGCTATAGGCTTTTTTGACTTTAAAATGCGGGGGGGCTGGGGGCGGAATGGGTGGGCGTGGCTCCAAAATTTTTAATGCAGTTTTTTGGGGGTTGCTAGTAGCTATCTTCTTACCAAAATTGGTAGTTCTAGCTGTAAGGAAGTGCGAAATATGTGGATTTATCGGTTTTGAGTTATCGAATTTATCGATTTGCCAGCTCCCCAGTTATCGTAGAACGCCAATCTTGACACTTTAATTTACTATCCCATAGATAAAGAGAATTGGAAAGTTTCAAGTCTCTAGCTTGAAGGGTGTGGAAAAAAGTTGCGTTCATACAGACGGACAGACAGACAGACGGACAGACACCATGACGGACATTGCACAAACTCAATATACTCTTTACCTTCGGTATCGAGTATAAAAACGGGGGCACAGCAATCGAACAAGCCACTGCGCGCTAGAAAATCGCTGACTAGCGGCGCATACACACAGTATGGCTGGCTGGTTGTGCTATTAACAAATATGTCGTAGCAAAGTTAGCAAGAGAGCTGGCGAATGACACACGAAACACGAGTAAAGGCGCGAAAATCGCGTCGGTGCGTGTTTGGACGTGTTGTTAAATGGGGGGCTTAAGTTTTTTGTTTAGTTATTTTATTTTTTGTAGGTGCGCGTGGTTTGCGGGTTATGAATATAAACTATATAGCGTAGATGCGGCGTGTTGGTCGCGCGACGCTGGGGCGCCTGAGTCGTTTTGCGGGGGACCTGGCCAGTCTGGGGTAAAGGGGTCGTTGCCGGGCCGCTCGGGCGTCGCCTCGCGTGGTCGGTGGGGGGTCCCGTGGCGGGTGGGGTTTGCTCCCGCGTCCAAGACTGGCGGCGGCGCGTGGGCCGCCGCCTTGTTGGGGTGGTTTGTGGGTGCGCCTCTCAGAGCGGAGTGGTAGCTACGGTGGCCGGTTTATGTTTATTATTTGTTTTTTAAAGTTATAACGGGCCGGTGGGGGGGTTGGTAGGGCTGCAAAAACATCGATAGTCAGTACATCGATGTTTTCGACATCGATGTTTAGAAATATCGATGAAAACATCGATGTTTAAACATCGAACATTTAATAAATGGCTGAAATTTCTCAGAAATTGGTACCAGTTAAATAAATAAATTAGAAAATAAGATTCCAGACATGTACAACAATAAAATAAAATGAAAATAACAAAATTTTTATTCATTCTTTGAATTAATATATTAAAATTACGCCATTTTTTTTTTTATAAATAAAAATACAAGTTAAATTTTCTTCAATGCACTTAAAACTATTAAATTTGCTTCAATGCACTTAAAACTATAAATATATACTTAATAGCTTCAGTCTTGCTCCACTAACCATTGGTTTTTTTTCCAAAAATAACAATATATTAACATTTTTCGGCTTTAGTGCCGAACGTCTGCCATTTATTATTTCGCCAGCTTTGCTGAACGCTCGTTCCGACTCTGTTGAAGTTTCCGGAATACTCAAATATTTGGCTGCATCTGCGCCAGAAGACTAAATTGGCTTTTATTAATCTTTAAAAATATACGATTAGAAGTTTTATATAAAAGCTATGTTAAAATTTTACCTTCCAATACTCGAGCGGATCCATATCCCGTGCTCCATTCCGCTGCTGAAAATATTGGCGCAACTCTATAATTGAATCAGACCTATTAGTTCTCGGTCTTTGTTGAATTTTTTCCGCCACAAAGCTTTATAAGTCTGTTGTGGGTGTCGTCTGGGTTGCCTGTTCCTCATCCGGACTTATAATTTGCGAATCATTTACGAAGAACGTTAGGTCGTTTTCTAATGCAATAGCTGCTTGGTCCGCATTTGAAAGATTGCGAAAACCTTCCTTTTTGAACCGTGGATCTAGCTTGTTAGCCAGCCGGGTAACAGTTCTGGTTTCATAGGGAGAAAGTCTGCTCTTTAGTTTGCTTGTTAAAAACAAACACGTGTCCATCCCCACATCAGTTCTCATTTGAGGCATAAGCTTATCTAATTTTATTAACAAGCCTAGCACTGTAGGTATAATTAAGGAGATCGATGCACTTTAGCACCTCCTGAACATTTTTTAACGCCAGTGACTCTTGAACAATAAGGTTCAAAGAGTGGGCAAAGCAACCTAGGTGTTTCTTTTGTAACAAATCGCATGCCTTTTTCATTGATGCGGCGTTGTCCGTTACAATAGTTTCAATTTTTGAAAAAACACCAAAATCGTTTCAAATGCTTTTGATAGTCTTTGCAATTTTATCGCTGCAGTGATTTGTAACATCTTAGAGGGGCTGTGTAGCTAGAACTGCAGTTTTAAGTTTAAACTCCTCAATAAAATGACATGTCACTGTGAGGTAGCTCTCGTTGGCACAGGACGTCCAACAATCTGTCGTTATTGAGCAATATTGAATTCCATTAAGCTTGATTTTTAATTTTGCCAATGTTTGTTCATACTTATTTTTAGTTTGAACATGTTGCAGTGTTGTTCTGCTGGGCAATATGTATTTTGGATCAAGTTTGTGTACAAAGTTACGAAATCCCACACCGCTCACAATGTTAAAAGGTAGGACATCCAGCGCCACCATTTCAGCAAGACCTTTGTCTAATGAAGATTTCCTGAGCGATGGTCTATTTTTGGCAAACTGTTTGTACTCACAGCTTTTGTGGGGTGGACACGCTTCAAGTGATCTGCCAAATTTGTTGTGTTGCCAGATGTCTTATACTCCTTCCTGCAAAGCAGACACTTGGCAAACATTTTATTGTTGCACTTCTTAAAATACGTCCATACGTCAGACGTTGTTTTTATGCGCTTGTAAGGGGGCTCAATAGTAGCAGCCCCAGACGTCAGAGTATCAGATGTCGGATCATCAGACAAAGAAGCAGCAGACGTAGAAGCAGCAGACGAAGAAGCAGCAGACGAAGAAGCAGCATTGTCTCTATCTAAAACGCAATACAATTATAAAATTAGTTTTATATTCATAAAGCCACAGCTGCTAAAACTCGTACTTGACTTGCGGAAAAACTTGTCCATTTTAACTTAAAAAGGCTTTAGAATTTATAAATATAATATATATAACTAAACAAAATATAATTTGCATTTAGAATTAAGTACGCGCGTTTTTGGCATCGCAATCATTTTAAACATCGATATTGTACGAAAACATCGATGTATCGCGAAAATTCTGAAACATCGATAGCACCGATATTATCGTCGATGTTTTTGCAGCCCTAGTAGCTACGCTAAGTTACGCTACGACTTCCAATTTAATGTTGGAATTTTGCTGTTTGGACGCTCTATCCATGATACAATCAATGTTTACATTCGTGTTGATATAAGATATATATAGTATTAATGATGTAAGCAATAAGTGTGAGCGAGTGCGATAGCTGATAGCATGTGCATATGGGTTTGTTTTAGTGTTGGGTTGTTCATGAGTGAGTGAGCAAAAAAGAGTTGTTCATCGATCTGAACAAGTGAACAATGTTCCCTACTAAAGGCCTATTTACTCTTGACTTAACTTAACTTAACTTAACTTAACGTAAGAGTCAGCTGACTCAATCTGCCTTATTGCTGCCAATGCAAGCGTTTACTCTCAAACTTAACGTAACTTAACTTAATTCTGAACCTGGAGGTTGCAGATTCTTACGTTAAGTTCTTAAGTTGAACAGTGTTGATTAACATGAAAATCAAACAGCTGATCAAAAACTGTGATGCAAAACGTTTAACGCTCTTTACAAAATGTTTACAAAATCAAATATTCAAATGGATGAAGATAAACTTATTATTTTAGTACAAAATCATGCTTTATTAAATGATAAAAAGTCAAAAGACTTTCGAAATATAATTAAAAAAAGAGAAGTTTGGGCTGCAATTGCCAAAGAACTTGGTTGCAACGTTGTATTCAAAATGCGCCAATGAGCGGTCAATATATTTTTCTGTGTTTAACAGCACTGCTAACATAATTCTACAGCACTGACACACTGATTTCTTAAGTTAAGTTGAGAGTAAACGCATACATTCCTTAAGTTAAATGCTCAGTTACCCGAACTTAACTTGACTTGAACTTAAATTGACTTGAACATGAACTTGAACTTAACTTGAACGTGAAATTCTAGCAATTACCCGAACTGAACACAAAGTGAACTTAACTTGAACCTGATCCTGAACGTGAATGCAACCGTGGGCGTGAACTTATCGAACAGCTGTTTGTCATTGTTTTGATATAATCTGAATTGAGCGCGAATTGTTTAAGTGTCTGCAGAAAAATTTAATTAAAAATGGATGACATGGTGGCCATTTTTATATGTAATTGGTGCAAATGAGCATTATAGCCAGCGCAATGCCAGAAATGCGAACGCGGCGTTGGGCAGTTCGGCCTATAAATAGGGATTGGAATGTATCTGGCTACTACAGGAAAACGTTCAGGTAAATTAAAAACTTGGATGATTCGCAATTTTACCTGCACAATAGAATGTCCCAAACCCTATTTAATCTGTTGCTAACGCTAATAAAAAAACTACATGTTAATAATATTATACTCACGAAGTGATTCCAATTCTGCGGCAATTAATATCCAAGCTTCCTTTTTTTTTAGATGGATCTTTAAAATTTTTGCTAGCTTTATTGTACAATAATTCATTTTCTTGCACCAAACAAATTAGCTCATCCATTTTGCAATCAGCTGCTGAACTGGAACATGAACTAGAACTTGAACTTGAATTACAAATTCTGTTTTCTGCAGTTTGTCAAGTCAAGTCAATTCAAGTCAAATTGAGGGTAACCAGCAAGCAGTGTTTTCCGTAAAGTTGAATAGATCAGCTGGTTGGTTAATTCAATTCAACTTGAATTCAATTCAATTCAAGTTCGGGTAACTGAGGCTTTAGTTACGTTAAGTTAAGTTAAGTTAAGTCAAGAGTAAATAGGCCTTAATTGTTCATTTTTGCTCTCTTGCTCTTTTTATACCCTTAACCCATAAAATGGGTAAATAAGGGTATAATGGTTTTGTGCAAAAGTATGTAACAGGCAGAAGGAAGCATCTCCGACCCTATACAGTATATATATTCTTGATCAGCATCAATAGCCGAGTCGATTTAGCCATGTGCGTCTGTCCGTCTGTATGAACGCGTGGATCTCAGAGACTACAAGAGCTAGAGACTTCAGATTTGGGATATAAGTTCTCCTATACCATGAGCAGAACAAGTTTGCTTCAAATTATCGATAACTATTCTGGTTTCCGATATACACATGTGATCGATAACAAAAAAATATCGAATTTGGAAAATGTAAAAATGAGGGTTGAATGGGTAACGATAGATGTTTTCTGAAAATTTCATCCAAATCGGTTAAGAAACACCGGAGATATCGAATTTAATCGATTGAAGCTAAGTCAGTATACCAAAGTCTTATATAAATTTAATTTATTTTTTGCAACTGGGTTCAGGGTATCTTCTAGTCGGGCTCTCCCGACTAGAGCCTTCTTACTTGTTGTTCTTGTTCTTGTTCCTACTGTTCTTGTTCCTACATTTGCTCACAGCTCAATTGCTCCCTATAGCTCATTTGTTCTATTTGTTCAGCTGATCATTTAGCTCATTTTCCACAGAGGTTCTTTTCACCGTTCATATGAAGATTTTAGTTCATTTCCGTCTGTTATATCTTAGCGCCAAAAACAAATTGTTTTAGTGCAAATTAATAAATAGTATTTTAAATGTAATGTAATGATTTGGGCAACGCGCAAGAAAAATACAAGTACTGGAATTCAGCTTTAAGCTATAAGTCGCTAAGCAACTTGTCTCGGCACCTGCGAAATAAGCACCCGTCAGCAATGGAGCCCGTTGTTTGACAAAGTGAGGAGAATGTTGTTGTACTTAACACACAGCCAAAAATTACAACTTTTGTCTATGGGCCTGTGTCAGAGAACAAAAGCCAACTAATAGATCGGCAAGTGGTGAAAATGATTGCCAAGGGAAATCATGCACTGAGGTTGGTCGAAGAGCCAGAGTTTAAAAAACTTCTAGAAGATGTCTCGCACTGCCCAGGCTATAAGCTCCCTACCCGCAAAACTTTAACAAACGTACTGCTTCCAAAACAGAGCAGGGGGGCAAAATACAGGAAGAAATCATTGCTGCAACTGCTCTGTGCCTAACCACAGACGGCTGGACGTCCCTCACTAATGAGAGTTACCTAGCCGGAACGGCCCATTTCATAGAGCCTGGAGCCACCGAGCTAAAATCGTAAACCATAGCCTGTGAAGTGTTTGAAGATGCACACACTTCCCAAAACATGTGTGAGTTTTTAAAAAAAATAGTCACTCAGTGGAAAATTGAAAATAAAGTGTCGGCGGTTGCATTGGATAATGCTAACAATATTGTTGGTGCAACAAAAATGGGAGGGTGGCGCCACATTCCGTGCTTTGCACATACCCTCAATATAATTGTCCAAAAGGCTTTGCTCGAAATTGACGACATACGCTCATAGGCCAAGAACAACAGAAGCTCATCTGGCTTAAAAAAATTAAAGGATGCACAGGCTCAGCTTGAATTACCAAGTTTAAAACTTTCGCAGGATGTGGCAACACGGTGGAATTCTACATATAAAATGTTTCAACGGCTCTCTGTCCTAAAAGAAGCAGTTATGGTAGCCGTTTCAATTTTACGTCCAGACCTTATATTAACAACAGCAAATTGGAAAGTTATTGAAGACGTGCTACCTGTGCTGCTATCTTTTTATCACGAGATATCTGCGGAAAAAAACGTTACCCTCTCCAAAGTTATAGTCTTGGTGGCAATTTTAGAAAAAAAGGTGGCTAGCATGCATGCAAGTAATGTCACAATTAAAAGAGTGATAAATGTGCTTGTGTGCGAACTGAATACCCGGTTCAAAGATGTTAAGCATAATGTTTTATTTGCGGAGAGTACAATTTTGGATCCCAGATTCAAAGAGCGTGTTTTTAAATCAGAAGATGCGTTCAAAAAATCTGTTGCCAACATAAAAAAAAACATTATGTTCACTCGGATAGCCAACGCATTACCTGATGCTACTCCGACTGAGGCGAAACAAGAGTCGTCAATAAAAAACACGAACGAGGACGGTATTTGGTGCAGCCCAGCAACAGTACAGCCGTTGCAATTCGTGAAGTCGACAAATACCTTTCAGAGGAGTATCTGCATCGAAAAGAGGACCCTTTAAAATGGTGAGACCAGCGAAAATGCCAATACCTACATTTACATATTTATATGGTGAAGCGCCTTTGTATTGTGGCCACATCCGTTCCATGCGAGCGAATTTTTTCAAGTGCTGGTGAAACAATTCGCAAAAGGCGCACGTTGTTAAGGCCCAAAAATGTTGAAGATCTTATGTTTTTGCACAACAACTTATAAATACTTTGGTATGTATAATTTACATTATTTTTTTGTCGAATCACTAACAATATTTTTATTATATTATATTTTTTAGCTTAACACAGTTGCCTTCCAAAGTAAAAAATATGCTACAATACATAAGTACTCTTGAAAGAGAAAATAGGAAAAAAATTTTGGTTATTTTATTTATATTTTTTGATATGTTATTTGTTAAAGGTTTGCACCTATGAAAAAGTAAAAATATATATAATTGTTATAGAAACGTCGTTTTGATTTAGTGATAAATTAACTTAAAATGCAAAAGAACAACGGCCGGTTTAAAGCAAACAACAGCAAGACGAAAAGACTGAACAGGGGAGCAACAGAGCAACTTGAATGAACAAGAGAGCAACCGAGCAACTTGAGTGAACAAAGAGCAATGTGAGCGAGTTGACTCACTTAAAGCATCTCACACACCAGAGCGAATTATTCGCAGCGGCAGCGTCACGAATATTTAATTACATTGCGTCATATGAACGCACACACACCAAAGCAGGGCGAATTCGTTCTGACAGCGAATGTGCAGCGTTTTTTTTCGCTGAATATTACGAACTGTGCATGCAGCGTTTTTTTCGCTTCCCGCCAAGAACGATAAAAATTAGATTGCGCAGAAACTTGCATATAATTCGCTCTGGTGTGTGAGATGCTTAAAAAACAAGACCAAGTGAACTTGTTCTTCAAAATGAGCAGTGTTTACCCAACACTAGTTTGTTTCACTTGCACTGTTTCTTTCAGCTCAGCAAACTATCGATGGAGCTATCGGACAATCGATGGTTTATACTATTGCTGGCACTATCGAGGGCAACAGCGGCTACCGATAGCAATAGCTATCAGACATTTTAGCATGGAGGAATAGATTATGTGCGTCAAGCTAGCAACGAATATCGGATATTGACTCACGAGTTGGGACCACCGATTAATTTCGTATTTTTTTACGTTTTTCAGCATGGAATCAAATGAAAATTGATGCAGAAATGTTGAAAAATTAATTATTTATTGTTTTCATGCACCGTTTGGCATATTTCAGCTTTTGAAATGGGTAAAACAAGCAATTAAAAAATTGCATAGCCAGCATATCTTAAATATCTCAACTCAGAAATAATGGCCCCGAATACGGCTTATACACGATTATAGCCTACAATTTCACATATTTTATGGTCAAATTTTTAGCAAAATCGTCCCTTCAGTTTTTGAGTAATTTGCGAATGAGTGCAGCTACCTCGACACCAGCCCCATACAAAATGACCGCCAAAATCAATGCTTGGTTCTCAAGCCTTAATAACTTTTTTCAGAGATAATGGTCCTAAATCAGCGATCGGCAAACTCACACAACTATATTTTTATTGCTCTGTGATTGTGTTGAAAACTATGTTCGCGCACGAAGAAAACAGTGCACTGAGAAAATGAATAAGTTGGCAAATCAAAAAAAAGTTCACGTTATTTTTTATTCTAATTCTTTAACTATTTGGTCTAGGTCTTTTTCTTCATTATAGCATTTTATTTTAAGTATGTCGTCTAAATGTTTATTGGAAATTTTACTTATATTTTCTCGCTCATTTTCTTCAAGCAATTCATAATTGCTGTGGATGTTTTGAAAATGCCTTTTTTAAAAATACTTATATATTATTATAATCCAAAATTCGATGGCAAATTAAACATTGTGACCATCCATATTTTCATTGAAAAAAAATGCATTCATTTTTCAGTTTTTTACAGTGTTAAATATTTAGCATTCTGAAAAGTTGCGCAGCGAGGTCTTGCCTTGGTGAATGCTGAACAGCAACTGACTTGATTCGCTTTGCCGAAGTGGGAGCAACACAACTGCCGAAAGCCGAACAGCGTACGCTTGTATTAGTTTTTTTATAGCGTACAGAGTAAAATGAAAATATTGCTCGCCTATAGCCAGCTATAGGAAACGCTAAATGTGCCGATCGCTGCCCTAAATGCACGCTATACCAAATTAAAGCTACATGTTTCAGAAAGCTATAACAATTAAATTTAGAGAGATTAATTGGACAGATTTTGAGAAAATTAATGAAATGTAAGTCAACTTTTTTTGTTCATTAAAAAGGCCTATCGAGTTGGTAGTTCCAGCATGAGCTGAACTACTGCGCAGCAGAAAGCTGGATGATATGGCGTGGGCTATATACCAAAGCAACAAATGTGCATATATGCAACTAGGTGGCACTATTTTTGCTCAAAAACTAAAGTCGTTGCTAACTTTTATCTTTTTTCCAAGATAATGGCCGAAGTTGCACGGTAGTTGGGGATATAGGCCCTATTTTTCTCATTATTTTGCCGTTTAAATCATGAAAAAATACCGGACAGTTTTTGAAAAAAGAGCATTTATGTGTTTTTCTCATTTTAGGTGAAAAATGCATGTATACATCGATATACATGCCATTGCAAACAAGAGCTGCCATTTTCTTGAATTGAGGGGAAATATACCCTATTATTCCATAGATGCTGCAATTGTGATCGTTTTATATGTGATAAATGTATCAAAAAAGTGTATGTGAGCTTAGCTTACGTACAATTTGCTAAGACACAAACTTTCAAGCAATTGTTATTATATATGTATACTAGTAAGTGGCCCGCTTACTTCGCTGCGCGGATAGTTTATATAAATTTTAGCAATAGAAGATATATACAAAATAAATAAATTAGAAAATATTTCACAAAATATTTAACCAAAGTATTTAATATTCTCTTTTCCACGCCACCATTGAGGTAGAGAATATTGTGGTTTCCCCAGTAGGCCTTATCCACTTATTGAATTTAATTTGCAATTATTAACAACTTTAAGAGCTTCTTTATAAACGACATTGGTTGTTTTTCCGTCAGGTGCTAAGACAAATAAACTTTTTGGTGAACTGACTCTTGAGCAGGCTACATAAAATTAGCCATGAGAAAAACAATCGTGTCTTAAGTCTAGTCCGGCTAGTTTAAGAGTTTGTCCCTGTGATTTATTAATTGTTAAGGCAAAGCAAACTTTTAAAGGAAATTGCAATCTTTTAAATTGAATTGGCAATTCAGAATCAGAAGGTATTAATGGAATTCTCGGTATAAAAACCGTTTCCCCTATACCATTGCCAGTAAAGATAATTACTTCGACAACATTCTTATGAAGGACTTTTACTTTTACTCCAATCTTGTACCATTGTACAGTTTTGGCGGTTTCAAGTTGCGAATCAACATTACAGGTGAACCAATCTTTAAAGTAAATTTAAGTTGAGGCAAGCCAGCAGGATTTAATGAATTAAGAAACTCGACGGGGTAATGAACTGCATCTTCGATTTCAGTCACAGAATCAATAGATTAAATGTCATTTCTTCACTTTGAAATGATTTTAATAAAAACTGGTTTATTTCCAATGCATTGTCATTTCTCGCAGTCAAAATAGCACGTTCCGAAAACCATTCGAGTGATTTTTGAGAGATTTTTGTAATATCCGGAAATATTTTTTCTTCAATACTTTTCACAACATGACACAAAGTTGATGGTAAAGTTATTTTGCCATCATGGGTTGGAAATAATCCATTTCCTATTTGAAGAAGCATTTCTGCAAATTCACCAGCTATGCTATCACCTTTTAAGTGCACTCGCATACTCTTCGTTAATGCAATTTTCTGTATTTTGGGCCACAAAATTGAAGACTTTAAGCACGCATTTATTTCATCTGCTCTTGTTCCTCTGGGGATCACTGGGAGAGTTTGTCGAAAATCACCAGCTAAGAGAACAGTTATGCCACCCATTAAGTATTCACTATCTCGAATGTCTTTCAAAGATCGATCTACAGCTTCAAAAGCACCTTTATGGCCCATAGTACACTCATCCCAAACAATAAGCTTGCAATCTTTGAGCACAGCATATTAGATTGCTTTGACATTGAGCAATGTGGTTTTTCTAAATGAATCAAATTAAATGGAATCTTAAGTGTAGAATGCGCTGTGCGACCACCATTAAGTAAAGTGGCTGCGATACCGGAAGAAGCAACGGCCAATGCAATTTTTTTACTTTGCCGTACCTTTGTCAATAATAAATTTAAAAGATACGTTTTACCTGTTCCACCAGGTGCATCTAAAAAATAGATTTCTCCCTTTTCTGCTTCAACGCTATGTAGTATCTTTTCGTATACTTGTTTTTGCTCAGCAGTAAGGAGTAGCTAGCTCATTATTAACAACAAAATTATCGCAACTTTCATAATTTGTTTCTCTAAGATATTCAATATTTGGAACAATTTCCTCGGATCTAATTGGTAGTGGAAGTCCATAGTAGTAGTCCACCAATAGACAGTACAATATCTTCAATGTAAATAAGACATTTATTTAATACATTATTCACAATACTTTCATCAATATTTCTGTCTTGTGAAAAATTAAAGGCTCTTAAAATATCTTCTGAGAAACTCTCTTTATAAGTATTCCAAAGTTTAAGATCATCTGAAATTTGACAATATACTAACATTATTGCAAAAAGTTCTCTCAGTTTTGTAGGATTTTTACATATGACAGCTTCGGCTTTAGTTGAATCCCAGTGCTTATCATCTTCTAGTAATCCTAGAGCTTTACACGCCAATTGAAATGATGCGTATGCTATACCATTAACGGTTTTTAAATTTAAAAATGAAGTTGGGCCCCTTACAAAATGTAATAAAAGTCTTAAATAAAAACATTCTGTATTATTGGGATGAATAGTGTAAACTCTGCCCAAAGCTGAATCTCTTTTAACTCCAAGAAAATTTGGCACATCATGCCCTCGTTTTCTTCTTTGAAATTCTTTATTGTTCCATGTAAAATACGATGGAACTTCACAATATAGAAGCGTTCTTGCAAACTCATCACGTGTGCATAGCTCAAAGAAGGCTAGCAAAGTGGTTTTGGGTGTAGTGCTTAATCTGTCAAGTAATTGTTGCGGATTATTGGGGTTAAAATATATCCGTTGACCATTTTCTAAATGAACAGCTAAGTGTGTAATAGCCGGAAAACGTTCATGTATGGGAAATGCAAGGATTCTTCATACCGCTTCTGAGCTACTTATTTAACGGCCACTTTCGTACATATTAATTTCATTACGTTGGTCTTCAAGAGTAAATGATGCTTGATCACTGCCCTTGTTAATATATTTGCAAATGTATTTAATAGACATTACAGAACTACATTACTCAACATTTATGTGAGCTTCAAATGTTCTCAATAGTACACAGTTATAAGGCACAACCCAACGATTATCTATGCAATTACCATTTATATTAATTGCATTACCACCATCTTCTATCGATCTTCTACGATATAGCGGGTAACTATCTTTTCCCGTCACAGTTTCTTTAAGTAATTGTCGAGGAAACCTTTTGGTACATTTTCCATTTTTCATGCATGGCGATTTATTATTAAATGCACCGCAAGGACCATGAATCATATTTGACTTAACAATGTTAAATAACAAAGGATCCTCATCTGCGTTTGGTATTTCGGCACAGATAATTTTATCGATTTTATCTGGTCTTATTTTATTTTCTAACCAAAGTAGAATATGTATATGTGGTAAGCCCCGCTTTTGCCATTCCACAGAGCACATGAAACATTGCACGCTTCCAAACAAAGAACCTTTTGTCAATAGTGACATTAAAGCTTTAACTTTTAAATGAAAAACTCGAGCTATAATATCGTGACGATCATGCGTTTTTTGACCCGGTAATAAAACACTTTTGATGTCATTCCATTGTGGATTGCATGTGAATGTTATGCAAAGATCTGGTAGCTCATAATGGCGAACATATGTCATAGCATCTTGAGTCTTTTCATGCATATATCGTGCAGAGCTTGTAAAAGAAGACGGTAAAATTACCATCTGACCAAGTTGAGCTGCGTCAACATCTTGTTGGCCTATTGCATCTTGTAGATGTATATAGCTAACTGCTCTGAGTTTCGCTTGATTGTAGCGAATATAATTTAACCTTTCTGTTTCAATTTTAGCATACATATCAACTAATAGTTGACTATAAAGGGAACGACAATAAATTAAATGATTTAACTCAGATTGACGAATCATTATTTTATAACTGTAAAAGCTTAACGCAGATATCTTTTTTTTTGGTTCCTCCTTTTTTACTAATGAATTCCTTTCTTGTATATCCACTGAATAGCCATCTTCGCCATAAGGAAATAGCAAAGGGTTCTGTAAGGCATCGTATGATCGATGCACCTCACTTATGCGATGTAATTTAAATTTATGGCTTTCAATAATAATATTGCGCTTTTCAAATTGCTGACCAACGATAACTTTTACTACAATAACTGCTACTTCGCTTGATAGAGGTGCATTGTAAAGCCCTTTATGTGCACCAGCGGGTGTTCGATCAGCATGTATAACCAATTTATAGTCTTTGGTACTGTATTTTATTGAGAGCCATTTTTAGATCTTTTACATAACAATTATGATGATGAAACATACATTGAAGATCCTTTACTACGCTACAATCAACATTTGAAATATTTTTGCAACGTAGTTTGAAGAAACTGCATTTCTTCATTTGGCAAAGGTCGGACACTACCAATTAAGTGATACACTTGTCCTTGGACTTTAAAGGTTGAGCAACTTTCATTTATAGTTTTTGTTCTTCCAAAAGAAGTCACTTGAAAGCAGCTGTTATACTTTCTTATACGATCAATGAAATGATCATGCTTGGGATGTCCACCAATAATTAAGCTTTTAAGTGGATCAGGCAAACTTTCATTTTGTGAAAGTTTAACTTTTCCTGCCTTGCAACAGATACTCAAAGGCTCATTTTTCCATTTTAAAGCATTATAATGTTTGCATATCAAATTCATACTACCAAGTTGAGTAATTTTATCTGACTTGGAAGCTATTTCAAAATCATGGTTTAAGCCAGACATGGCTTTAACACTCCATGCACGCAAACGCCTTTCTTGACGTGCATCAGGATTCTTAGTCTCACTACAACTCTAATAACATCAGGATTATTAACACGATATCTTTTTGATGCTTCTATGCGCTTACCCCTATTGATATCACTATTTTTTTCAAATGAACGTTTTTTTACCTTTTTTTTTCTGTTTTGCCGGTGAATCGACTACGTCTTTTAACAGGATTTTTAACATTTTCAGTTATACATTCACTTGACGTATCAGATTCTTGAGTTAATACTTCCTCTAAAGAAATATAAACATCAAAATGTCCATTCATTAATGGACCTGTAAAACGCAATCTTTTTACAGGATGCATATTATTTCCAAATGCTTGTAATAAATTTCTATTTTGAAAAACTTGAAAATTTACAGCATAAATTTCTGCTGCTGCTTGAAGCTCACATGCAGTACCATAAGTATATGAGTATGACATAGCGCACTCATATTATTCAGAAGAGCTATAACACTCTCCATTTAAGTTTATGCTGAAGCAAGCAAAAGTTTGCCAGTTGGTTACAACATGTTCAACAATATTTTGGCGTATGGTGCCATGGAAGCCTTGCCTACCAAATAAAAGGTAGGAAATAGATCTAAAAAGGCAGGCTCCATTACCAATTATAGCAACAACTGAATGCGGCACCAAAACACCACTAATATCTAAAGTTTCAATAGACATATTTTAATTTGGCTGTGAGTCAATTGACTTCACTGTAAAACGATTGTTACAACGATACAGCGTCTAATCATAAGTATAAAATTCAATAAAATTGAATATACCAACTTATACTTTTAATAGAATATTCAGACTGCTTAGTTTTATTTGATTATACCCTTCACATGTGAAACAGGGTATATTGACTTTGTCATGAATCTGTAACGCCTTAAAGGAATGATGGGAGACCCCATAAACTGTATATCAAAATGATCAGGACGAGCTCAGGAATTGATTTCCGTCCGTCCGTCCGTCTGTCCGTCTGTCTGTTTCAACACGATTTCCGGCCAAACTGCTGAACCGATCTTGATGAAACTTTCCAGATGCTTAGTCTGTCGGGTTTGTTCACTATGAAATTTCATCCCGATCGGAACATTCTACGATATAGCCGCCATATAAATTTACCATATCAACACGATTTCCGGCCAAACTGCTGAACCGATCTTGATGAAACTTTCACAGATTGCTTAGATCATGTCGGGTTTGTTCACTATGAAATTTCATCCCGATCGGAGCATTCTACGACATAGCCACCATACAAATTTACCATATCGTACTATCAATTGTTGTCTCTGTCGTGCACTTTCAAGTACCTACATGTCAAATTGTTGTTGTTGTCGCACACGAACAAGTAAATGACGCTCAAGAGTAAAAATATTAGCGAAAAATTACCAACAACTGCACAGAAACATAAGAGGGGGAGCATTGATTTGGCTGTGTGAAGGGTATCATAGTCTTGGCATAGCCAAAATTAACTATGCGCCACTATGTTTATACCCTTCACATGTGAATCAGGGTATATTGACTTTGTCATGAATCTGTAACGCCTTAAAGGAATAATGGGAGACCCCATAAACTATATATCAAAATGATCAGGACGAGCTCAGGAATTGATTTCCGTCCGTCCGTCCGTCTGTCCGTCTGTCCGTCTGTCTGTTTCAACACGATTTCCGGCCAAACTGCTGAACCGATCTTGATGAAACTTTCACAGATTGCTTAGATCATGTCGGGTTTGTTCACTATGAAATTTCATTTCGATCGGAGCATTCTACGACATAGCCACCATACAAATTTACCATATCGTACTATCAATTGTTGTCTCTGTCGTGCACTTTCAAGTACCTACATGTCAAATTGTTGTTGTTGCACACGAACAAGTAAATGACGCTCAAGAGTAAAAATATTAGCGAAAAATTACCAACAACTGCACAGAAACATAAGAGGGGGGAGCATTGATTTGGCTGTGTGAAGGGTATCATAGTCTTGGCATAGCCAAAATTAACTATGCGCCACTATGTTTTTAAATCATTTTAAGAAAAAGAAATTAAAGCTGACTTCAAATGCTTGAAACGATGTGAATATTAACTATGATCTAACTGCTGTTTCTCAATACTTTTTGGACATACTAAGAGTTCTCAGTATTCTGTTGCAGCTCTCGTTTTTAAATGCACTTAAGCAGAGTCTATATAAGTATTATATAATATGCAAAATAGAAGACAACTATAAATAAGGTTGCTTCAATTATTAAGTCGAAAATCTACTTAATATTCTTGGTTTTAAAAAACAACAAAAGAAATTAATATACGTTGATCGTTATTTAAATATTTAAATAATAGCAATTAAATATTTTTTATAACTTATCATTACATACGAATTTTAAATGAACGTATATACATACGTATTTTAAATGAATGTATATTTATACAGTTATTCCTCTAAGCAGCAGATCCCGAGCTCATACATACAACGCTTGCACTTAAGAGCTATGTATGGGTGGTGTAAATTAGGCAATGCAATTCCCTTAACTGCAGCCTCTTAGTTATGGTTAGCTTAGCTTAGTGAGTGCGGAGGAGATAGGGAGATTAAGATTTATGTTTGACATGCAAAGCGCGCATAAACAAAAGAGTGAGCGTAAATGGGCAACAACAAAGATGCATGATTGCATTCAAATTATGTTATATCTAGCGGCAGTCATAAGAGAGACGCGCGCGCTGACCAAGCTTTAAGCCGCTCTTTGTGTTGCAGCATATATTCGCTCAGCTGTGCATGCTGCTTGCAGTGAGTACCATTTACAGTTATATTTCTTCTTCTTTGTTCTTCTCTCTGTTATCTGTGGCTACAAAATATAAGAAAACTTTGTTTTGAAAGCATGCCTAAAGTATTACATTATTTTTATACCTTGAACCCATAAAATGGGTAAAAAAGGGTATAATTGATTTGTGCAAAAGTATGTAACAGGCAGAAAGAAGCATCTCCGACCACATAAATCAGCTTCAACAGCCGAGTCCACATGTCTGTTATTTAGAAAATGCAAAAATAGGAGTTAAAACAATGGAT
Organism: Scaptomyza montana; assembly: GCA_018904305.1. Lineage (NCBI taxonomy): Eukaryota > Metazoa > Arthropoda > Insecta > Diptera > Drosophilidae > Scaptomyza > Scaptomyza montana. The sequence continues at coordinate 695,218 of JAEIGR010000030.1, forward strand.
AACTTTATAAATTCTGTGAAAATTAATAATCCAAATCGGTTAAGAAAACCAGGAGACATTTTATATTAAAATGAAGTCAAGCAAAAATCACTTCTGCAAGTCATTTTAATACACGGGTTCAGGGTATCTTTTAGTCGGGATTTCTCAACTAAAGCCTTCTTCGTGTTGTGCTGACAGTCGGCAATTCAACACCTGCATCATGAATTGAGCGCTGTTGGTCCAAAACCCAAAGAGGCAGCTTAAAACTTGAACACGCTCGCGCATCGCTCTTCATGTTCGGCGCTAGATGACAAATTATTTTTAAATCTCGCTCCGATTATGCGCCTTCGTTGTTGTCTTTTTCGGCTAACTCTCTTATGTATGCGAGCTCTCTGCAAGTCAAACAAAGAGCACGCACTGATCCAACGCAAAACATATCTAAGAGGCTGCAGTAAAGTGAATTTCATATTGCCTTTAGCTTTAATTTAGTGTGAGTGCGAAGGAGTAAGGTTATTAAACCTTACAATTGACATGCAAAGCGCGCACATAAAATAGAGAGTGAACGTAAATGAGCAACAACAAAGGAGCATGATCGGAGCGAGATTTCAAATTATCTGATTATCATAAGAGCAACACGCGCGCTTATGTGAACGCCCTTTGCTTATTCGAAATTGTATATCAATAATATATCAATAATGTTAGTGTGTTACGTTTTGTCTAAGTTATATAAGCAGCAAGTAGGCGAATCCACCCCCATAAAGGCCTATTTACTCTTGACTTAACTTAACTTAACTTAACGTAACTTAACTTAAGGAATGTATGCGTTTACTCTCAACTTAACTTAGCTTAAGAAATCAGTGTGTCAGTGCTGTAGAATTATGTTAGCAGTGCTGTTAAACACAGAAAAATATATTGACCGCTCATTGGCGCATTTTGAATACAACGTTGCAACCAAGTTCTTTGGCAATTGCAGCCCAAACTCTCTCTTTTTTAATTATATTTCTAAAGTCTTTTGACTTTTTATCATATAATAAAGCATGATTTTGTACTAAAATAATAAGTTTATCTTCATCCATTGTTATGATCCGGCCTTTGATTCCCAACACTGCATCGATAGCCAGCTAGCAAATCGGTTACCCAGGGATGGATACGACCTCGATACAGCGTGGGCCGGGTTAACAAAAATTTATATTTTTACGAAAAACTAACAACAAACGGACTGGCAGATATTCTTCACATAGTCGGACAATTTACGGATATACTGGGTAAATAGGTGTTGACATTTACCCCCAATGTGTGCCCTCCCTACCTATGAGTTGGCCTATTTACATTTTGTTACCAACTCCCTTAACATATTACAACAACAACAACACCAACTTACCCCGACATCAACACACAATCGTCCCCCCCACACATAAATTACTACTCACACATGTTTTACATTAACAATAAACAGACATTCATTTATTTATAAATATAATTATATCTAAAATTTTTGCTCTTAATATTAAATTTACGTTAAACAAACATAATAAAGAAAATAAAAAGAATATAATTAAATAAATAAACAAAATAAACAAATATCTAATACACGACAAACAAAATAAACAATAAACAAAAAAACACAGAAAGAATAAATAAATAATAAATTAAATAAATAATGAAAATAAATAAATAATAAATTAAATAAATAATGAAAATAAATAAATAATAAATTAAATCATACTAAATAAATAAATAATAAGGATTAAATAATAATTGGGGCGGGCGTAAATAAATAAATATTTGTGCAGCTGCTGCTTCGGGTTGCGGCCCACTGTGCCTGTGGCGGCTGCTGTCCGCAAGTGTGTAGGTGTGGGTGCGCGCGATTTTGCGCGGGCAGATTTCGCGCTTGCGCAATGTAAATTTTTAGCAGAATAAGGGGCAGGCTTTGCTTAGGGCACAAGAAGAACAAACTTGGTTTTTATTCCGGAAATGAAAGCTGATGACCACCCAGACGGGTTGGCCAATCTCGTCCGGTGTTCTGAATATTTCCTTCGGCCGCTGAAGTTGCGCGTGTGTGTACGTGTGTATGCACGTATTGTTTGCCGGTCTATATCGCACTGCTGCTATCACTTGTATGCTGTAGGCGCCTCACTATGCACTTGGCTTCAACTCCTTTATTTTTATTTTATTTAAATATTTTGTTTTCTGCTGGCCTTTTCGCTGCCGCCTTTTCGCTGCCGCCTTTTCGCTGCCGCTAAAGAATTTTTGCCTACTCACGGCCTCTTCTTCTCTCTACCTAGCAGTCACCTGTCAAGCAGTCGAACAATCGAGTATCGGGTGCCAGCACGACTCTCCACCCCTCGTCAACAACCACAACCATCGATAGCCCATCGCCGACTATAACACCACACTCCGGTTCGCTTGCGTCCGCCAAGAACAGGAGTGCCAAACGGAGGCATCTGTCCGCTGCGCTGCCCAACGTAGGCCATCGCCCACGCCCTGAGACTAAGCGTCTCATGCTCTACCGACTGAGCTAGCCGGGCATAGATCCAACGCTCGGGTGTCACTGTTTGAGATCCTTAGCGTGGAACACCCCGAGCGGATTGCCCTGAAGTGTCTCTAGCTCATAGAGGCATCGTCCTACTGGCCGCACCACTCGGCACTTGATGAAGCGGCGACAGAATTTCGCGTTGAGGTTTTTCGCGAAGTCACTCAACACAAAATTGCGCTTGAATACCTCTTGCCCTGCTGTGTATTGAACGTCCCGTGCCTTCAGATCATACTGCTTCGCCGACTTCTCGTACGCCTCGTGTAGCGTCTCCTGGATGCGAGCGCGGTATATCTGTTGCTTTGCTGACCTCTCTAATGGCTTTATGGCTGAATCGCTGACGTCGCCCAGCCTTCTGGCCAGTCCATATTCGCTGCCGTTACTCAGCATATGCTGTCCAAACAATGCGAAGTATGGAGATGTCCCCGTCGCCGTATGCACCGCACTGCGTAACGCCATCGCGATTTCTGGCAGCTTCTCGTCCCAAGTCGTCTGGTCAGTCCCAAGATGTGTCCGGATCGCTGCCAACACCAACTGGTTCACCCGTTCGGACGCGTTGGATTGTGGAGCATAGTTGCCTGTACGGACATGCTTAATGCCGTGATGCTCCAGCATGGCTTCGAACTCCTGCGACACGAACTGCTTACCATTGTCGGTGTGTACGATCTCGGGGACTCCAAACACGGTGTACACCTCCTCCCTCAAAAATCGCATGATCGCCGCAGATGTCGCTTTCGGCATCGCCTTAAGCCAGACGAACTTGCTGAAATGGTCCAGCACCACAAAAATGTACGCATTGCCATGCCTAGAACGTGGGTACTTCCCTAAGAAGTCCAAGTACAGCTTCTGCAGCGGGCGCTCAGTTACCTCCTCCTTTCCCATCATTGGCCTTCCGACTTGCGTGCTGTGTTTCGCCTCCTTGCACACTTCGCAGCTGAGCACGTACGACCGCACCTGGGCTGCCATCCTCAGCCAAAAGTAAAACTGGCGTAGCCTCGCCAACGTTCGGGCTATGCCTCCATGCATACCCTTGTCGCTGTCGTGAGCCTGTTGTACCAACGTGCTCGTTAGCGCCTCCGGGACCCACAGCTTCCACAAGAACTCCTCGCTATCTTCTCGAGCGAACTGCGACCTCTTAAAGAGCAGACCGTCCTCGATCCGGAGATCTGGAAAACGCTCTGACTCTGTTCGCACCAACGCCAACCGCTCCAGATACTCCTCGCTCTCAAAGGCTGTCGTCTCAAACTCGAACAAGTTGAGTTCTTCCACCTCAAATGGTCGAGAAAGCATATCGGCTACCACATTGTCCTTCCCTTTCCGGTGCTCGATCGTGAAGTCAAATGCCTGAAGCGCTAGGGACCACCTTGCTAATCTTCCACTCAGGTCCTTGAGCGACATCAACCATTGCAGGCTCGAATGATCCGTGATGACTGTGAAGGGCATGAGCTCCACATATGGCCGAAAACGCTCGACTGCCTTCACAGCTGCCAAACACTCTTTTTCCGTCACGCTATAGTTCAGCTGAGCTCCACGCAGCTTAGCTGAAAAAAACGCGATTGGTCGGTCTGCACCTTCGTCGTCACGCTGGAAGAGAACTGCACCAATCCCCAGGTGGCTTGCATCGCACTGGATGAAATAATGTCGGCAAAAATCTGGGTGTACAAGTACCGGCGCGCAGGTAAGTGCCTTCTTCAGATTATGAAACGCTTCGACTGCGTCGTCAGACATCTCAAACTTCTTGCCGATTTTCAGGCAGTCAGTCATCGACGCAGAAAGGCCCGAGAAATCGCGGATGAATCGCCTGTACCAGCCTGCGGTTCCCAAAAGTCTCCTCAGTTGCTTTGCGGTTCTTGGGACGGGAATCTGGGCTATCGCCTCAACCTTGCTCGGATCCGTTCGGAGGGCTCCGCCACCAACAATATACCCTAAGTGATCCACATCGGAAAGATGACCCGTGAAATCCCGTCCCGGATGTTCACCTTCACGATCTTGATCAGGTCGTGGTCGCTGACGGGTATCTCGAGCCTCGATCTGAGAGCAAACATGGCCTGCAAATAGTCGTCGATGCCCTCTCCTGCCTTTTGCCTACGCTCGCGAAGCTCCTGCTCGCGCTCAAAATTGGACTTGCGCGTCTGGAAGCGCTGCTTCAACGCGTATCGCAGATTTGGCCAGTCTGTTGTTGCACTCGTCCTGAGGAACATCCAGTACTAATCCTTGGCTCGTCCCTCGACCAGAGTGTGAAAATCCCGCAGGACATCCGTCCACGGCACCTGGTAAGTCTGCCTCAGATGGTCTAGTCTGAAAATAAATTCGCCAACTGGCATTCCAGATGGGCTGGCATCAAAGACGAGACCCCATCGACGCATCGGGATAACCTCTGGTCTTGTGTCGGCTATACTGAATGGCCTCCGTGTGTCCTGGTCACTCCTATCCTGGGCTTCGCCACGCGCTCCAAACATCCAGTGTTCGGCCTGTTCACGCTGCTCGGATTCCAACGCCCGGTTGTTAAACCAGTGCCCCTGCGCTGCTGGGGGCTTTTGCTGTTGAGCTGCGCTATGGTTAGCCTGTGGTGCTGCGTTTTGTCCGGGTGATGGGCGTAGAGTTGGCGGCGCTTCTTTGGACCCTGACAGCTGTGTATACAGGCTGCTCTCTCGGATTGCCTTCACGTACTCGAGCATTTCGCGCCTGGTTTGGGTCTGGAGCTCGACCATTCCTGTCGCCATGACCGCCTGAAAGGTTTCCCGCGCCTCTGTCAGAGCTGAATTGATTGCGGCTCTCAGCTCATTTTGTAGATTCGAGGGGGCTGGCTGTTGTTGCGCCGTCGTCGAAGAGCTGCGTTTGGGCACTGCTCCTTGGCTGTTGGAATCTGCTTCCCCGCCTACTGCTCCTGCATCCGAAATATCCATCTCTTCTGGTGGCGAAGTATTGTCCAGTGGAGTGTTGGACTTATTCCCCTGTGTCTGAGATGCTGAACGAGTGGTTGGAGCCATTAATTCGGCACCCCTACTTCGGTTGAAATCTGCGCTACGCCTATCTTTTCTCTGTTCCTGAACGTATTCTTTTCCGCTACGCATTACTTTTCCTTTTTCTATTAATTAAAAATTTTCTTTCTTTCTCTCTTTTATATAAATACACACAACATATATAAACGGGGTGAGACGAACATGGAACATGATACGGGTACAGTAAGTGTTGAGTACATACATTGGTCCTAATCCTAAAAGTTGTCCTATTCCTATATCACAGTTGGGCTATTGAAACTATATGCTATCCGGTTCATGGCCTGGCAGGAAACGCAATGCCGGTCCTGAAGGACATGACACGGACCATCGCCTTGAAACATGAACACGTACACGGATAACAAAAATGTGATTTAAGATCAATAAACATTGACATTGCCTACTTATCCTGCGCCTGGGCAGGATGTAGCGTTATTATGCGGTCCGTGCTGAACTACATCCTCCCGCTGCTTTTGCGTCAGCTTAGGCATTCGACCTTGCTGCGAGCCAGCAACTTTTGGACTATAGCTACCAACAACAACCAACACACAACATATAAACTGAAATAATAAGATGGATATTTACTATGACATTACTAGCGTCTTTCATTGAGTTTTTCCATTGGGCGCCACTTGTTATGATCCGGCCTTTGATTCCCAACACTGCATCGATAGCCAGCTAGCAAATCGGTTACCCAGGGATGGATACGACCTCGATACAGCGTGGGCCGGGTTAACAAAAATTTATATTTTTACGAAAAACTAACAACAAACGGACTGGCAGATATTCTTCACATAGTCGGACAATTTACGGATATACTGGGTAAATAGGTGTTGACATTTACCCCCATATGTGCCCTCCCTACCTATGAGTTGGCCTATTTACATTTTGTTACCAACTCCCTTAACATATTACAACAACAACAACACCAACTTACCCCGACATCAACACAAAATCGTCCCCCCCACACATAAATTACTACTCACACATGTTTTACATTAACAATAAACAGACATTCATTTATTTATAAATATAATTATATCTAACATTTTTGCTCTTAATATTAAATTTACGTTAAATAAACATAATAAAGAAAATAAAAAGAATATAATTAAATAAATAAACAAAATAAACAAATATCTAATACACGACAAACAAAATAAACAATAAACAAAAAAACACAGAAAGAATAAATAAATAATAAATTAAATAAATAATGAAAATAAATAAATAATAAATTAAATAAATAATGAAAATAAATAAATAATAAATTAAATCATACTAAATAAATAAATAATAAGGATTAAATAATAATTGGGGCGGGCGTAAATAAATAAATATTTGTGCAGCTGCTGCTTCGGGTTGCAGCCCACTGTGCCTGTGGCGGCTGCTGTCCGCAAGTGTGTAGGTGTGGGTGCGCGCGATTTTGCGCGGGCAGATTTCGCGCTTGCGCAATGTAAATTTTTAGCAGAATAAGGGGCAGGCTTTGCTTAGGGCACAAGAAGAACAAACTTGGTTTTTATTCCGGAAATGAAAGCTGATGACCACCCAGACGGGTTGGCCAATCTCGTCCGGTGTTCTGAATATTTCCTTCGGCCGCTGAAGTTGCGCGTGTGTGTACGTGTGTATGCACGTATTGTTTGCCGGTCTATATCGCACTGCTGCTATCACTTGTATGCTGTATGCGCCTCACTATGCACTTGGCTTCAACTCCTTTATTTTTATTTTATTTAAATATTTTGTTTTCTGCTGGCCTTTTCGCTGCCGCCTTTTCGCTGCCGCCTTTTCGCTGCCGCTAAAGAATTTTTGCCTACTCACGGCCTCTTCTTCTCTCTACCTAGCAGTCACATGTCAAGCAGTCGAACAATCGAGTATCGGGTGCCAGCACGACTCTCCACCCCTCGTCAACAACCACAACCATCGATAGCCCATCGCCGACTATAACACCATTTGAATATTTGATTTTGTAAACATTTTGTAAAGAGCGTTAAACGTTTTGCACCACAGTTTTTGATCAGCTGTTTGATTTTCATGTTAATCAACACTGTTCAACTTAAGAACTTAACGTAAGAATCTGCAACCTCCAGGTTCAGAATTAAGTTAAGTTACGTTAAGTTGAGAGTTAACGCTTGCATTGACAGCCATAAGGCAGATTGAGTCAGCTGACTCTTACGTTAAGTTAAGTTAAGTTAAGTCAAGAGTAAATAGGCCTTAACATATTCTGGTGTGGGAAATTTTTATAGACGCACCAAGTTTTGTTATGTTGTTGTTTTTTTTTTTTTTAAATCAATGCGGGCCCAACAACAAAACTGACAACAACAACAAACGCTACTTGTGTCGTAAATCAATTGTCAAAGGCATGATACAATTATACAAGGTAGTCCACTCGGCAAAATCATAGTCCCTTAATATAAGTGCGAGTGAAAGAGCGTTGAAAGCGTTGAAAAGTGAGTGTGAGTGAAACAGCTACACAGCGACAAGCAAGCACGCACTGAAAATAGGGGACCAAAACCGAATGACTTCTGCAGCCGAGTGGACTACCTTGTATAATTGTATCATGGTCAAAGGCACACAAATTTGAAAAAAAAAGAATGTGCACTGTGCGAAGTGATACATGTACATAAAATTATGAAAATTATTTTCAAGCGCATTGTTACTTAATTGTGTATGCACTTATTCATTAAGAAGCGGAAATCTGTTTCTTTTTTGCAAGTGTAAGAACCTTTTTTTATGACTCTGCTTGTGAGACGCGAAGGCGTCACTGCGCATTTGTTTTGTTTTTGTATTCTCGCTCGCGATCAAACCCTCAGCTTGTGCGACAATCAGGCGACAGTAGTGGAATGGGTACTTGTTGTAATTGTAATTTGTTTTTTAAAATGGGTAAAAAGTGCTCCAAATCGTATGGGAGGTACTTGAAGGAGTTGTCCAAATAAAAATTCCCTTCTTAGTGCTCACCTCCTACCTGCATGGAAAATTGTGTGAAAATTTCAGCCTTCTAGCTCTTTTCGTTTAGGCTGTGGCTCTTCCATTATCATCAGGACAAACTCTTTTATATATGTATATAGATTTTGTGTGTATCTTTATATACCTTAACATTAAATATATTGAACTTTGTGTTGTGGAGTAGGCCTACTTGGGAAACCACACTAAAAAAAAAACGCGCTGCTAACTCTACCTCAATGGTGGTGCGGAAAAGAGTTCAAATGTTTAATTAAATAATAAATTGTTTTTGTAGCTATTTACTGTACTTTAACACATATTAAGGCGACTTCACGTGCCTGGCTATTGTTTTCAATTTGCGTCGCCGCCTCGGTTATCGTCTGTTTCACACCTACATGTATGTACATATGTACATATGTATGTATATACCATCGGCGCTGGTCAGGTCGTGGAATGAACATACATACATGTACATATGTATACTTATAGTTTGTAAGCCACAAGGAGAATTGCAGTTAATACGTAAGTAAGTATAAGTTTACATTATAATATTAAGTATATTATTGTTTTGTATAAATAAAGAAATGCGTTTATTAATTAAATTTAATTCAAAGTAAAAATTCAAAAATTTATTTTAATTGCGCAACAAAGATAGAATTTTCTTTGGTATTTTTATACCCTTAACCCATAAAATGGGTAAAAAAGGGTATAATTGATTTGTGCAAAAGTATGTAACAGGCAGAAGGAAGCATCTCCGACCCTATAAAGTATATATATTCTTGATCAGCATCAATAGCCGAGTCGATTTAGCCATGTCCGTCTGTCCGTCCGTCTGTCTGTCTGTCCGTCTGTATGAACGCGTGGATCTCAGAGACTACAAAAGCTAGAGACTTCAGATTTGGGATATAAGTTCTCCTATACCATGAGCAGAACAAGTTTGCTTCAAATTATCGATAACTATTCTGGTTTCCGATATACACATAATATCGATAACAAAAAAATATCGAACTTGGAAAATGTAAAAATGAGGGTTGAAAGAATGGGTAACGATAGAGTTTTTCTGAAAATTTCGTCCAAATCGGTTAAGAAACACCGGAGATATCAAATTTAATCGATTGAAGCTAAGTCAGTATACCAAAGTCTTATATTCATTTAATATATTTATTGCAACTGGGTTCAGGGTATCTTCTAGTCGGGCTCTCCCGACTAGAGCCTTCTTACTTGTTACTATATAAGTATGTACGTATTTAATTATGTTAATTTCATTCCTTTTACTTTCTTGCTTGTCAGCATTATAAGTTTTATCACATGATATTATAATTTCCTTCTTTATAAGCATATGCACATTTACAGTACGCCAAATATTCGTGTTATTTATGCATAATGCATTATTTTGACACTAGTTCAACTTATATATGTACAAATATTTCAATTATAAATAATACACACAGAGTTACTACAAATCCAGAGTAATACAGTTAAGTAAATTAAATTTTGTATATGATCGGTTATATATAATCTCTTAATAATAGTTTTAAATGTTCATGTGTGCTCTTTAATTATCTTGTTATTTTTAAGTATGTTAGGTGCGCAACTGGTAAAATCTTTTGTCCAATTTAAATGTGCTCCAACTTAAGCAATACCAGATCGAACAGTAGAGCGATGGTTAGGGTTCTTGCTAATCAAAGAGAAGGTCTTAAGATGTGTCATATAAATGGTCAGAGCTTACTTAATAAGATGGATGAGTTTCGTTATATGTTTGTAAATTCGAATGTTGATGTTGTTTGTGTATCTGAAACGTGGTTTGTCCCAGAGTTACGTGATTCGTCTATTGAATGTGACGGGTATAATTTGTATCGTTCGGATCGTGTTAGTCACGCTGGGGGTGTTGCAATATTTGTTACAAAAAGACTGAAATGTAAAGTTTTACATAGGCAGCCATGTGACAGTCCTATGGAATATATTTTTATTGAAATCGAAAACTCCATCTGTGATAAAAAACTGCTTTTAGGCTGCATATATAGACCAAATAATAATATTGACTATTCCAGCATGATTGACTTGATATCAACCGCTACATTAGCATATACTGACATAATATTAACTGGAGATCTCAACAGTAATTTATTAAAAGAACGTCACCTATCGGACGAAATGCACTCTCTAGGACTGCAGATTGTAAACGACACATTACCGACGCACTATACACAGACGACCAGCACGCTACTAGACATAATATTTGTAAATAACATTGACAACATTTTACTCTATGATCAACTGTCCGTACCGGCATTTTCAAAACATGATCTCATATTTATAGCCTATAATACGCAAACTGACTACAAGAACCAAAAAATAACATTTAGGAATTTTAATAATATTAACCACAACGCTTTACATGATGCCTGCCTCAAAAAAGATTGGGATAACATTTATCACCTCCCCTCAGTGGACACCCAAATAAGTCATCTCCAATTTAACGTTGACGACCTATTTAATAGGTTTGTACCGCTGAAAACTAAAACAGTAAAGCCAGCAATCAAAGCGTGGTTTAATAGTGATATAATTAGTGCAATAAATCTGAGAGATGAAGCTTATGACAAATGGAAACGCTACAAGACAGACTACTTTTATAGACTTTTTAAAACTAATAGACGTAAAGTAAATGACAGTATTAAAACTTCTAAAAAACACCATTTTTGCAATAAGTTTAACAATGCAACAACAAGTAAAGAAAAATGGAAGATCATTACCAGCATTGGTATTGGTCGTGAAAAATCTGTGATAGGAAATGACGTAGATGTTAATAAACTAAACCACAAATTTGTCAACCTAAATGTTCCTGTGTCCATGTTTAATTCGTATATAAATGCTGTACCGTTCAGAAATTGTAGTAATTGTTTTGAGTTCATGTGTGTTAGTCAATGTGATGTCCTACACTCCGTACTTAAAATTAAGTCTTATGCCACTGGCCTAGATGAAATAAGCCCGAAATTCATCAAAATTCTTCTACCATATATTATAAGCCATATTACGCATATTATCAACACCGCTATCACTACCTCCACTTTTCCTGAAACTTGGAAAGTAGCAAAAATCTTGCCGGTTCCAAAATCAAATCTTGATTTCAGGCCGATCGCAATACTACCTTTTCTATCAAAAGTATTTGAAAAGATAATGGCAAATCAAATTAATAAATTCATGAATGAAAACTCGCTTTATTATGAAAAACAATCTGGCTTTAGGACAAACAAGAGTTGCACAACAGCGATTTTAAAAATAGTGGAAGATATTCGAGCTAAAATGGATAACAGTGACGCTACGCTGCTTACACTACTTGACTATAGCAAAGCTTTTGACACTGTAAACCACGAAGTTCTATTGACAAAGCTAAGAAAGATGTACAATTTCACGCAAACAGCTGTCACACTAATGTCCTCCTATTTAAGTAATAGAAAACAAGCCGTAGTAACCCCTAACAAACAGTCAAGCTTATTAACAGTATCACGTGGTGTCCCGCAAGGTTCGATTTTGGGGCCGCTACTCTTTTCAATCTATGTTAATGATCTGCCAAGTGTCCTGTCTAAATGTGAAGTCCATATGTATGCCGATGATGTGCAAATGTATGTGAGTCGTCCTATTAGCCAAATAAATGAATGTATTCTAGTGTGCAATGATGAACTGATTAATGTAAGTGAGTGGGCAAAGAAAAATGGTTTGTGTATTAATCCTTCTAAATCTAAGTGTCTTATTATATACAAAAAGTACCTGAGAACAGAAAATTTAACCAAGCTAAATATAGATAATAAAAGCATAAGTTTTGTGGATAGGGCTGAAAATCTAGGCATAACTTTCAATAATATCTTGACATGGAGCGATCACGTTAACAAAGCAGTAGGAAAAACCTATGGAGTTCTTAGACAACTATCGCTAACTCAAAAATATTTACCGGTTAACATTAAAACAATGATCGCAAAAACAATGGTAGCACTAATTCTGTTTTATGGGATTGAAATTTATGGCAAATGCGACTCAGCTAGCTTTAATAAGATTAGGGTTACTTTTAACAATATTGCTAGATATGTTTTTAACTTAAAAAGAACTGACCACGTATCGAACTTCGCGCATAAGTTATTTGACCTAGATCTCGTAGATATAATCAACATTAAAATTCTTCTGTTTCTCCATAAAATAATTTACAGTAAAAATCCTGACTATTTGTATGACCTCTTAAGATTTACTGGGTCTCAGAGAGTAAACAACCTTGTTAGTCTAAGAACAAAACTCGCTAGTTCTGATAGACAGTTTTATGTCTTTGCTGTTCGACTTTGGAACCAGTTGCCACCCGATATAAAAAATACCAGAAGCACACCTCATTTCAAAGAGAAGTTAAAAGCACACCTTAGATCATAACTACATATTAACAGCTATTAAAATAAACAATCATAATAATATGAAAATTGAGATAAAAATACATAATAATAATTAACAGATAACAAAAATGTAATGAAATTGTACTAGTTTCTAATAAATTTATACTAGGATTAAGTACTCTACTATGGACATGTCTAATCAATGTAAACTTAAAAAAGCTAATTGTGACTAGTGCATTAAGATAAAAGTAGCAATACTTGTAGCACTAGGAATATATTCAATAAAATAATAATAAATAATAATATAAAACTGTGTATTATATTTGGTTTATACATAAACATAACAACTATCATCTAGCATAAAAAGAATAAAAAAACTATAAATAAATAAACAGATCGAAATGGCAACACAATTAATCAAATACATAATCTAATTAATTCTAGCAAAGTCCTCCACACTAATATTCTGCGCCATCATCATGCCGTGGAATAGTGAGCCGCCATCGTTAGCCAAATCTTGTGGCTTGCCTTGCTCGCAAATCCTAACATCTTCCAGAACAATTACGCTATCCATGGCCTGCAAGCCGCACAGACGATGTGCAATGAAGATTAGTGTGCAACTTTTGAAGGCATTCCGCAGTGCCGGCTGCATACACAGATCAGACTCATCGTCCAGTGAGGAGGTACCCTCGTCAATACAAACAACTTTTGCATTCTTGAGCAGCACCCGGGCCAAGCACAGCAACTGCCGTTGTCCGGCCGTCAAATTGTTGCCAGCACGCTCGATACGCCCAACAAGACCACCAAGTTGCTGCCGCTGAATTCTTGATGGCATGCCAAATCTCTGAGTCATAGAACCGGTGACTAGGATCCAGATTTTCACGCACAGTGCCTGGAAAAGCAAAGATGGGTAACAAGAGTATTTCTCATCAACAAAATCGAATAAAATACACACCCTCAAATAGAAAAGGCTCCTGGTTAATGACGCCAATGCGTTCGCGCAACAGATTTAGCTGCAAAGTCTTTAGATTCATTTGATCGAGATAGATATCGCCATAGGATAAGGGTGCAACACGCAATAAGGCAGCCAGCACTGATCTCTTGCCGGCTCCAGAGCGTCCAACGATGCCAATGCGCTCAAATGCTTCCGTTTCAAAACTAATGTCTCCCAATGCTGGCGGCAAATGCCACTAAAGCTAAGTTGAACGTTCTTAAAGCTGAGCACACCCTGTGTGGGACAGCCAAAGGGTGGACCTGCACTGCCCTCGGCATTCAGTTCGGGCTCCAACTGTAGATACTGATCCACACGCTCCACTGCGACCAGTTCTTGTTGGGTCTCAGCCACAGCGTGCAAAAGATCACCGGTTATGGACAAGGCATACGAGATACAGAGTATGCGATGCAGTTATGGCTGCCAACAAACCAGCGCCACCCACCAGCAAGGAGCCAAGTAACTGCTGACGCAACGAAAGCCATTGTTGGGCCGCTGATGCCGACAACTGTGCCTTTGTGCTCTCCTCTAGTTTGCCCTGAAAGTCGCGCTTAAACCGTGCACTTGCGCGCATACTACGTATTGTCGACAATCCCTGCAGAGTCTTCGTGAAGTTCGTATAAAGTGGCGACATTGCATTGCTCGAAAAGCGTTTTATATCCCTCGAAGCATGACGATAGCGTTGCTGCATATTCAAATAGATCGGCAACATTGGCACAATGACCAACACCAGCCAAGGCATGGCATACACACAGTGCGCCCACCAAACCGGCCAGTTGGGCCAGCAATATATTAAGTACTAGTAAGTGGCCCGCTTACTTCGCTGCGCGGATAGTTTATATAAATTTTAGCAATAGAAGAAAGATACCAAATAAATAAATTAGAAAATATTTCACAAAATATTTAAGCAAAGTATTTAATATTCTCTTTTCCACGCCACCATTGAGGTAGAGAATATTGTGGTTTCCCCAGTAGGCCTTATCCACTTATTGAATTTAATTTGCAATTATTAACAACTTTAAGAGCTTCTTTATAAACGACATTGGTTGTTTTTCCGTCAGGTGCTAATACAAATAAACTTTTTGGTGAACTGACTCTTGAGCAGGCTACTTTAAATTGGCCATGAGAAAAACAATCGTGTCTTAAGTCTAGTCCGGCTAATTTAAGAGTTTGTCCCTGTGATTTATTAATTGTTAAGGCAAAGCAAACTTTTAAAGGAAATTGCAATCTTTTAAATTGAATTGGCAATTCAGAATCAGATGGTATTAATGGAATTCTCGGTATAAAAACCGTTTCCCCTATACCATTGCCAGTAAAGATAAATGCTTCGACAACATTCTTATGAAGGACTTTAACTTGCAAACTTGTACCATTGCACAGTTTTGGCGGTTTCAAGTTGCGAATCAACATTACAGGTGAACCAATCTTTAAAGTTAATTTATGTTGAGGCAGGCCAGCCGGATTTAATGAATTAAGAAACTCGACGGGGTAATGAACTGCATCTTCGATTTCAGTCATAGAATCAATAGAGTTATATGTCATTTCTTCACTTTGAAATGATTTTAATAAAAACTCGTTTATTTCCAATGCATTGTCATTTCTCGCAGTCAAAATAGCACGTTCTGAAAACCATTCGAGTGATTTTTGAGAGATATTTGTAATATCCGGAAATATTTTTAGAGTTAGCTCTTCAATACTTTTCACAACATGACACAAAGTTGATGGTAAAGTTATTTTGCCATCATGGGTTGGAAATAATCCATTTCCTATTTGAAGAAGCATTTCCGCAAATTCACCAGCTATGCTATCACCTTTTAAGTGCACTCGCATATTCTTCGTTAATGCAATTTTCTGTATTTTGGGCCACAAAATTGAAGACTTTAAGCACGCATTTATTTCATCTGCTCTTGTTCCTCTGGGGATCACTAAGAGAGTTTGTCGAAAATCACCAGCTAAGAGAACAGTTATGCCACCCATTAAGTATTCACTATCTCGAATGTCTTTCAAAGATCGATCTACAGCTTCAAAAGCACCTTTATGGCCCATAGTACACTCATCCCAAACAATAAGCTTGCAATCTTTGAGCACAGCAGCAATATTAGATTGCTTTGAAATTGAGCAATGTGGTGTTTCTAAATGAATCAAATTAAATGGAATATTAAGTGTAGAATGCGCTGTGCGACTACCATTAAGTAAAGTGGCTGCGATACCGGAAGAAGCGACGGCCAATGCAATTTTTTTACTTTGCCGTACCTTTGCCAATAATAAATTTAAAAGATACGTTTTACCTGTTCCACCAGGTGCATCTAAAAAATAGATTTCTCCTTTTTCTGCTTCAACGCTATATAGTATCTTTTCGTATACTTGTTTTTGCTCAGCAGTAAGGAGTAGCTCATTATTAACAACAAAATTATTGCAATTTTCATAATTTGTTTCTCTATGATATTCAATATTTGGAACAATTTCCTCGGATCTAATTGGTATTGGAATAGTAAGTCTAGTTTTGACCACCAATAGACAGTACAATATCTTCAATCATTGAAGTTCAATGTAAATAAGACATTTATTTAATACATTATTCACAATACTTTCATCAATATTTCTATCTTGTGAAAAATGAAAGGCTCTTAAAATATCTTCTGAGAAACTCTCTTTATAAGTATTCCAAAGTTTAAGAGCATCTGAAATTTGACAAAATACTAACATTATTGCAAAAAGTTCTCTCAGTTTTGTAGGATTTTGACATATGACAGCTTCGGCTATAGTTGAATCCCAGTGCTTATCATCTTCTAGTAATCCTAGAGCTTTACACGCCAATTGAAATGATGCGTATGCTATACCATTAACGGTTTTTAGATTTAAAAATGAAGTTTGGCTCCTTACAAAATGTAATAAAAGTCTTAAATAAAAACATTCTGTATTATTGGGATGAATAGTGTAAACTCTTCCCAAAGCTGAATCTCTTTTAACTCCAGGAAAATTTGGCACATCATGCCCTCGTTTTCTTCTTTGAAATTCTTTATTGTTCCATGTAAAATACGATGGAACTTCACAATATAGAAGCGTTCTTGCAAACTCATCACGTGTGCATAGCTCAAAGAAGGCTAGCAAAGTGGTTTTGGGTGTAATGCTTAATCTGTCAAGTAATTGTTGCGGATTATTGGGGTTAAAATATATTCGTTGACCATTTTCTAAATGAACAGCTAAGTGTGTAATAGCCGGAAAACGTTCATGTATGGGAAATGCAAAGATTCTGAGCTACTTATATAACGGCCACTTTCGTACATATTAATTTCATTACGTTGGTCTTCCAGAGTAAATGATGCTTGATCACTGCCCTTGTTAACATATTTACAAATGTATTAAATAGACTTTACGGAACTACATTACTCAACATTTATGTGAGCTTTAAATGTTCTCAATAGTAGACAGTTATAAGGCACAACCCAACGATTATCTATGCAATTACCATTTATATTAATTGCATTACCACCATCTTCTATCGATCTTCTACGATATATCGGGTAACTATATTTTCCTTAAGTAATTGTCGAGGAAACCTTTTGGTACATTTTCCATTTTTCATGCATGGCGATTTATTATTAAATGCACCGCAAGGACCATGAATCATAACAAAGGATCCTCATCTGCGTTTGGTATTTCGTCACAGATAATCTTATCGATTTTATCTGGTCTTATTTTATTTTCTAACCAAAGTAGAATATGTATATGTGGTAAGTCCCGCTTTTGCCATTCCACAGAGTACATGAAACATTGCACGCTTCCAAACAAAGAACCTTTTGTCAATAGTGACATTAAAGCTTTAACTTTTAAATGAAAAACTCGAGCTTTAATATCGTGACGATCATGCGGCTTTTGACCCGGTAATAAAACACTTTTGATGTCATTCCATTGTGGATTGCATGTGAATGTTATGCAAAGATCTGGTCGCTCATAATGGCGAACATATGTCATAGCATCTTGAGTCTTTTCATGCATATATCGTGCAGAGCTTGTAAAAGAAGACGGTAAAATTACCATCTGACCAAGTTGAGCTGCGTCAACATCTTGTTGGCCTATTGCATCTTGTAGATGTATATATGTAGCTATCTGCTCTGAGTTTCGCTTGATTGTAGCGAATATAATTTAACCTTTCTGTTTCAATTTTAGCATACATATCAACTAAAAATTGACTATAAAGGAACGACAATAAATTAAATGATTTAACTCAGATTGACGAATCATTATTTTATAGCTGTAAAAGCTTAACGCAGATATCTTTTTTGGTTCCTCCTTTTTTAATAATGAATTCCATTCTTGTATATCCACTGAATTGCCATCTTCGCCATAGGGAAATAGCAAAGGGTTCTGTAAGGCATCGTATGATCGATGCACCTCACTTATACGATGTAATTTAAAATTATGGCTTTCAATAATAATATTGCGCTTTTCAAATTGCTGACCAACAATAACTATAGCTACTTCGCTTGATAGAGGTGCATTGTAAAGCCCTTTATGTGCACCAGCGGGTGTTTGATCAGCATGTATAACCAATTTATAGTCTTTGGTACTTGTTTGTATTTTATTGAGAGCCATTTTTAGATCTTTTACATAACTTTTATGATGATGAAACATACATTGAAGATCCTCTAATACGCTTAAATCAACATTTGAAATATTTTTGCAACGTAGTTGAGCTTCCTTTTCATCATCACCAACAAAATAAATTTGAAGAAACTGCATTTCTTCATTTGGCAAAGGTCGGACACTACCAATTATGTGATACACTTGTCCTTGGACGTTAACAGATACCCATTCCATTTTAAAGCATTACAATTTTTGCATATAAAATTCATACTACCAAGTTGAGTAACTTTATCTGACTTGTAAGTTATTTCAAAATCTTAGCTTAAGCCAGACATGGCTTTAACACTCCATGCACGCAAACGCCTTTCTTGACGTGCATTAGGATTATTAGCCTGATGTCTTCTCACTGCAACTCTATTAGCTTCAGAATTATTAGCCTGAAATCTTTTTGATGCTTCTATGCGCTTACCCCTATTGATATATTAAAATAAAGTCAAGAAAAACTCACTTCTGCAAGTCATTTTAATACACGGGTTCAGGGTATCTTTTGGTCGGGATTTCTCGACTAAAGCCTTCTTACTTGTTTTCAGATTCGCTCATTCTCGTGTTGTGCTGACAGTCGGCAATTCAACACCTGCATCATGAATTGAGCGCTGCTGGTCCCAAACCCAAAGAGGCAGCTTAAAATTTGAACACGCTCACGCATCGCTCTTCATGTTCGGCGCTAGATGACAAATTATTTTTAAATCTCGCTCCGATCATGCGCCTTCGTTGTTGGCTATTTCGGCTAATTCTCTTATGTATGCGCGCGCTCTGCAAGTTAGACAAAGAGCGTAGTATCGCTACCTTCTTCGCACGGACTGAATCAACGCAAAACATATCTAAGAGACTGCAGTTAAGTGAATTGCATATTGCCTTTAGCTTTAATTTAGTGTGTGCGGAGGAGCTAGGGTTATTAAACTTTATGATTGACATGCAAAGCGCGCATATAAGATAGAGAGTGAACGTAAATTAGCAACAACAAAGGAGCATGATCAGAACGAGATTTCAAATTATTTGATTATCATTATGTGAACGCCCTTTGCTTGTTCGAAATTGCATATCAATAATATATCAATAATGTTAGTGTGATACGTTTTGTCTAAGTTATATAAACAGCAAGCAGGCAAATCCACCCCCATAAAATATTCTGGTGTGGGTAATTTTTCTAGACGCACCAAGTTTTGTTTTGTTGTTTTTGTTTTTTTAAATCAATCACACCAACAAACAGTAGCAGTGCGGGCCCAACAACAACAACAACAACAACAACAATCGCTTCTTGCAAGTGTACGAACCTTTTTTTTATGACACTTTGCTTGCGGGACTCAAAGGCGTCATTGCCCATTGTTTTGTTTTTGTATTCTCGCTCGCGATCGAGCTCTCAGCTTGTCCGACAATCTGGCGACAGTAGTGGAATGGGTAATTGTTGTAATTGTAGTTTGATTTTTAAAATGGGTAAAAAGTGCTCCAAATCGTATGGGAGGTACTTGAAGGAGTTGTCCAAATAAAAATTCCTTTCTTAGTGCTCACTTTCAACCTGCATAAAATATTGTGTGAAAATTTCAGCCTTGTAGCTCTTTTCGTTTAGGCTGTGGCAATGTCAACAATCACTTAGGACAAACTCTTTAATATATATATATAGATGAACGGCAACGAATCATCCACTGTGTTTGTATCCGAAGAGAAGCAATTAAGAATGCGACCAACTGAGGTTACATCAAAGAAATTGAACTTGGCCTGCAAAGGAAACGATTCAAAATAAATTTCCACAAGTTATACTAATGATTTTTTACTTACAAACATAACTCGCTTGAGGAGCTGCTCATGCATAAAGATGGCCGCTTTAATATCTGCGTAGGCAAAGAGAGAGGCACGCGCAAGAGTCACCAGAAAATTGGTTACTGCAATTCCAGCAAAGATGCCCAAAAAGAAACCAATTGTATGAGCATCCGTCCCATTCCCAGCAAGACCATTTCGAATGAGCTGATGCTGTAGCGACCTATCATTTGTATGGATACAAGATTGCCAACTTGTCTTTATGTGTATTTTAGAGTTGATTTGTAAATAAAGGCTGCCAGATTAAAAAAAAAATATGTGTATACAAAACTTGATTATATATATATATTGGTCTGGCAGCCCTTATTTAAAAATACATATATATAAGGATCCGTTATTTCAATCCGTCCCGTCTCGAATTCTGGGAATTTTAAGAAACGGGTCTTTATATGTACATATGTATGTTACGTTTCACAGTCACAACTTAAAAAAAAGATGGAACAAAACGGTCGCGAATTTGAGCTGGCTGCTCTCAAGGCCCAGCGACAATTTATTGAAAAAAAGGGAGCGACTGCTCAGAAACCAACAGCCGTACAATTGCCGCTGCATGAATATTGACGGTGGCGTTAAGAAAGAGATAAAAGAAATCAAGCAGCAGTTGGCCAACCTAAAAAACGAGATGGCACAACTTAAAGAGTCACTAAAGAAACAGCAACGCCGTGACATAATGAATAAATGCCCAGGACCTCAACAACAGGCAATGCAGCAAGGAGAATTGGCACCAGCGCAGCAAAAGTCTTATGAAATACATAGATTTAAAATAATGTATCACTATTGTATTTAATTAAATTTTTATTCTTATATTTATGTTACTATTATATTGAATTAAATTTTTATTTTTATTTCTAAATGTAGAACAATTAATTTCAATGTATCCAATATGACTATTCTTTTTGTTAAGATAAAAAAATTAAATAAATTAGTTATTATTATTTCAGTGTGGAGTAGCCGATTAGAAAATATATGGAATAATAGGGTATATTTCCCCTCAATTCAAGAAAATTGTTTGCAATGGCATTTATATCGATGTATATATGCATGTTTCACATAAAATGAGAAAAACACATAAATGCTCTTTTCTCAAAAACTGTCCGGTATTTTTTCATGATTTAAACGGCAAAAGAATGAGAAAAATAGGGCCTATATCCCCAACTACCGTGCAACTTGGGCCATTATCTTGGAAAAAAGATAAAAGTTAGCAACGATTTTAGTTTTTGAGCAAAAATAGTGCCACTTGCATATATGCACATTTGTTGCTTTGGCATATAGCCCACGCCATATCATCCAGCTTTCTGCTGCGCAGTAGTTCAGCTCATGCTGGAACTACCAACTCGATAGGCCTTTTTAACGAACGAAAAAAGTTGACTTACATTTCATTAATTTTCTCAAAATCTGTCCAATTAATCTCTCTAAATTTAATTGTTATAGCTTTCTGAAACATATAGCTTTAATTTGGTATAGCGTGCATTTAGGGACATTATCTCTGAAAAAAGTTATTAAGGCTTGAGAACCAAGCATTGATTATGGCGGTCATTTTGTATGGGGCTGGTGTCGAGGTAGCTGCACTCATTCGCAAATTACTCAAAAACTGAAGGGACGATTTTGCTAAAAATTTGACCATAAATTAGGTGAAATTTTAGGCTTTAATCGTGTATAAGCCGTATTCGGGGCCATTATTTTTGAGTTGAGATATTTAAGATATGCTGAATATGCAATTTTTTAATAGCTTGTTTCACCTATTTCAAAAGCTGAAATATGCCACACGGTGCATGAAAACAATAAATAATTAATTTTTCAACATATCTGCATCAATTTTCATTTGATTCCATGCTGAAAAACATGTAAAAACACTAAAGTTCATTGGTGGTTTCGACTCATGAACCAAGTTCCGATATTCGTTGCTGGGGGAACCGTTGCTAACTTGACGCACATAAATCTGATAATATCAAAGCAATGACAAACAGCTGTTCTATAAGTTCATGCGCATGGTCGCATTCACGTTCACGTTTTGGTTCAAGTTAAGTTCACGTTTTGTTACGTTGGGGTAATCGCTAGAATTTCACGTTCAAGTTAAGTTCAAGTTCAAGTCAAGTTAAGTTCAAGTCAAGTTAAGTTCGGGTAACTGAGCCTTAAGACAGCCAGCTCGATTTTACGACTGCTTTCTTCGAAACTCATTTTTGTTCTGACACTGCTATGATAAATTAGATACATATAAAGACCCATTACTTCAAATTCGGGTCATGTAGCTTGGGTACGTTCCCTAATTGTATTTATTAAGGAAAATTAATCTGACAGCCCTTTTTGCAATTATATAAAAAACCATGTTAAAATGTATGTTTTACATATAATGACAAATTTACATAAATGCATTTTTCTCAAAAACCAGTTGATTAATTTTGATGATTTAAACGGCAAAAGAATGAGAAAAGTACGGAATATATCCCCAACTACCGTGCAACGGTAATCATGAAAAAAATAATAGTTAGCAACGAAATTATGTATCAGTCATCTGTTGCGCTGTGAACAAATGCATATACCCCGCACCATGTCAGCCAGCTTTCTGTTGCGCAGCAGTTCAGTTCATGGTGGAGCTACCAACTCGATAAGCCTTTTTAATGAACAATAAAAGGTTAATTTACATTTCATTAATTTTCTCAAAAGAAAGATAATTGCTATTGCTTCCATAAACATGTAGCTATAATTTGGTATACCGTTCATTGAGGGCTTTTATCTCTGAAAAAAGATATTAAGGAATGAGAACCAGGCATATATTTTGGCGGTCATTTTGCATGGGGCTGACACCGAGGTAGCTGCTCTTTCGCAAATTACTCAAAAACTGTGGGTACGATTTTTTTTACAAATCTTACCATAAATAGGTGAAATTTTATATATTTACAAGCCGTATTCGGGGCCTGTATCTCTGAGTTGAGATATTTAAGAAATGCTGGAAATGTGATTTTTTTAATCGCTAGTTTTACCCATTTTAAAAGCTGAAATATGCCAAACGTTGCATAATAACAATAAATAATTCATTTTTTAACAATTTTACTCAATATTTATTTGGTTTCACGCTGTAAAACATATAAAAGTGCCTAAATTCGTTGCCTAAATTCGTTGACTGTTGCTATTTTGTCACGCATATACTCCGATGCTTTTGAAAAAGCAACGTAGTGGAGAATAATTCATTAACCTCGTTGTGAACTCGATTATATTTATTTGCAACCGTCTGCTTTAAGTTGAACAGCTGACAGATCTAATGTGCGATCAGCCGCTCACAACGGGAAGTAGTATGTGACGTAAAATATTCAATATGAGAGAAAGAGCACCATACTTTTACGCATTTTACAAATGTTGTTAAATTTATGCTTCGCTGATCTTCTTTTACTTGTCAATAAGATAAACCGAGTTATGGCCAGCCAAGTTACTGCACTTTTAGAATTTTCCTGTCCAACGCGCGATGTCAGTTAATGCTCCCGTTTTGATATCAGTCCCTATGGCCTAATCGTGTGTGGTTCGATCAGTAGTTTCTCCCATCTGGTTAAGGTAGTTCACTTGTTGAAGTGTGTGCATTAAGTTCAATCAACTTGATAGCTTTGGACCTTAGCTCAAATATATTGCAGTGCTTTAAACACAGAGCCATCAACAAGCATCAAAGGAATCAAAAGCACTTTTTAATTGTTTTAGCGAATAAATGTTCAGATTTTGCAAAAACAAATACGTAACAGGTACAGCGGCCGCAGTTGTGTTTGTGAGCATAAAGACAGAGCGTACAACCGCGAGTGATAACCGCAAGCCGCCGCTCTCTGTCTATCTCTGTGTGGCGTGAACTTGTTGCTATTTTGTCGCTTACAGACAGAAGCCGTAGTTGAGTTCTAATCGCTCTCTGAGAACGTACAAAAACTTTAACAATAACAAAACATGTATGTACATATGCCGTTTGATTGATATAAATGAATATGCAGCGGCAGCCGCAACTTAACAAATCACTTTATTGTGCAAGTGTTTGCCGTTACGACTTTAATTGTTGCGCAGCAACTAAAATAAATTAAATACATATATTTGAAGCGAAATAATAGCAGTTGTGTGATCGTAGATCAATTTAACACAGTGCAGCATTATACAAAAATATTGATAATAAGACAGTAATGGCACTGATTTTTAACTACAAACAATCAATGTAAAAATATCAATTTATATTAAAAATGCTTAAGTGTGAGATTTTTATCTCAAATCGTTTGGTGCGCTCCGTTTTCATCCATGCGGTCAAGTGGAGTCAACAGTAATAACATCAAAAGTGCGCCTGATAAGAAGCAAAATCACCAGTAAAAACAAAATTAAGTGCATCACAAGCCACAACTTTCATATCAGAGAGTAAGTTTCCATATAACAGACATTTGTACATACAGATGTACATACATACAATGTACGCACTCGTTTTTATACCCTGAACCCTAAAATAAGAAAAAGGGAATTATGGTTTTGTGCAAATGTTTGTAACAGACAGAAGGATGCATTTCCGACCCCTTATAGCATATAAATTCTTGTTTCAAATAATCGATAACTCTTTCGGTTTCCAATATAAATAAACATGTAGTCAATAAAAACAAAATATTGTTATTGATATATTTTTATTTTGATATCTGGATCTTTATTAAATTATATTTTTTTCTGAATTAAATACAAATTAAGATCATCTCATCGAAAGTGAAGTTAAGTCAAGCATTCAGTATAGCAGTACTCATGCACTCTGTGTAAAGGCGTGCACACACTCATTGTACATGTAAACAATGACTGTATGCTTAATGGCTAGAGTTCGGGGTATCTCTAAGTCGAGCTTTCCCGACTAGAGCCTTCTTGTTAATATGTGCTTACATACATATGCACAAATGGCATCGCGCATGCTTTGTTTTCTATTTGGTTAATATTTTAGTTGCTTAAGATATAAGTCTTTACCAAGTGTGCTGGCTGTCATTCAAGCATGAACACGTGGGTCGCGTTCATTCAGATCGCTTAGTATAGATGCCCACAAAAAACATTGTCTTATGCATGTTTAGTTTAAATGAGAGCGTCATGCGTGTGTATTTGCGATCTTAAAATTTATTGCACGGTATGACTATTAAAGGCAAAACTTGTTAAAATTTCAGCAAGAACACAACCTCATGTCCATATGATATGTTTACTTATGTGCATATGTGTGTTTGTATTTTGCGTGCAGACACAGTTATCATAGATTTAAAAACCACAGTAGAAAACAATAAGAAGAAAATAGAAGACGAAAATTAACCGTAAATAGCACCTACCGTAAGCGGCCCTACACCGCGGTTTCGTCCACAAACTTTTAATGGTCTCTGCTGTCTCACGTTTCGCATTATAAATGTTTTTTTTTATACTCGATACCGAAGGTAAAGAGTATATTGAGTTTGTGCAATGTCCGTCATGGTGTCCGTCCGTCTGTCCGTCTGTATGTGTCCAATTTTTTTCCACACCCTTCAAGCTAGAGACTTGAAACTTTCCAATTTTCTTTATCTATGGGATAGTAAATTAAAGTGTCAAGAAGGGGGTTCTACGATAACTGGGGGGCTGGCAAATCGATAAATTCGATAACTCAAAACCGACAAATCCACATATTTCGCACATCCTTACAGCTAGAACTACCAAATTTGGTAAGAAGATAGCTACTAGCAACCCCAAAAAACTGCGTCAAAAATTTTGGAGCCACGCCCACCCATTACGCCCCCAGCCCCCCGCATTTTAAAGTCAAAAAAGCCTATATCTCCCACAGTTTTTGAGCTAGAGCCACCAAATTTGGTGCCAAGATAGGTGATGATGACCCCCCAAAAACTGCATCAAAAGTTTGGATGCCATGCCCACCAATACTGCCCTAGCCGCCCCCATCCGCTCCAACGCTTCGTCAAAAACGGGAATGCGTGTATCTTCCAGAGTTGTGGAGCTAGATCCACCAAATTTGGTAGCAAGATAGCTAGCAACGACCTCCAAAGAACTGCATTAAAGTTTTGGAGCCACGCCCACCCATTCCGCCCCCTTTTCCCCACTTTTTTAAACTTCGAGCTAGAGTCACCAAATTTGGTATGAAGGTAGCAATTGACATTCCACAAAGATCAGCATCAAAAATGTAGATGCCACACCCACCCATTCCGGCCCAGCCCCCTTTTCCCTACCAATCACAATCTTTGAGCTAGAGTCATCAAATTTGGAAGTAAGATAGCTGGTGGCATCCCCATCTGCATCGGAGAATCTTTAAGGCAGCGTACACCCCTGCCGCATCCGTACCCCTTTGCCATCAGGCTTCTTTTTACCGGTTTTAAAACTGGTAACGAGTATACCGCAGTCGGTTGCGTCCGACTGCAACGTTTCCACTTGTTATACCCTTAACCCATAAAATGGGTAAATAAGGGTATAATGGTTTTGTGCAAAAGTATGTAACAGGCAGAAGGAAGCATCTCCGACCCCATAAAGTATATATATTCTTGATCAGCATCAACAGCCGAGTCGATTTAGCCATGTCCGTCTGTCTGTCTGTCTGTCTGTATGAACGCGTGGATCTCAGAGACTACAAGAGCTAGAGACTTCAGATTTTGTATATAAGTTCTCCTATACCTTGAGCAGAACAAGTTTGCTTCAAATTATCGATAACTATTCTGGTTTCCGATATACACATAATATCGATAGCAAAAAATATCGAATTTGGAAAATATAAATGAGGTTTGAAGTAATGGGTAACGATAGAACTTTTCTGAAAATTTCGTCCAAATCGGTTAAGAAACACCGGAGATATCGAGCTTAATCGATTGAAGCTAAGTCAGTATACCAAAGTTTTATATAAATTTAATTTATTTATTGCAACTGGGTTCAGGGTATCTTCTAGTCGGGCTCTCCCGACTGGAGCCTTCTTACTTGTTTTTATTTATTTTTATTTTTTAAGGGGAGGTGAAAGGCCTTTACGCATCTTTCGATCTGCTACTTATTTATTTATTATTATTATTATTTTTATTATTATTATTATTATTATTATTATTAGTATTATTATTAATATTAATACTAGCTTAATTAATACATCGAGCCTCTTAAAAAAGACTTCGTGCTCGTGTGGGCCCCAGAAAACAGACCATCTTTAGTGATGGCAATTTGATTTTACTAACCGGTTAATTAATCAATTGCAATTAATTGCAAATAAATAACCGATCAATCTGTTTTTTCGGTTAATTGAACATTGCAAAAAAAAAAACAAGTGGAAACGTTGCAGTCGGACGCAACCGACTGCGGCATACTCGATACCAGTTTTAAAACCGGTAAAAAGAGGCCTGATTGCAAAGGGGTACGGATGCGGCAGGGGTGTACGCTGCCTTAAAAATTCTCCGATGCAGATGGGGATGCCACCAGCTATATTCCTTCCAAATTTGGTGACTCTAGCTCAAAAATTGTAAAAGGTGTGGAAAAGGGGGGGGCTGGGGGCGGTATGGGTGGGCTAGGAATCCAAATTTGTGATGCAGATCTTTGTGGAATGTCAATTGCTATCTTCATACCAAATTTGGTGAATCTAGCTCGAAGTTTGTAAGAAGTGGGGAAAGGGGGACTGGGGGCGGTATGGGTAGGCGTGGCATCCAAATTTTTGATGCAGATCTTTGTGGAATGTCAATTGCTATCTTCATACCAAATTTGGTGACTCTAGCTTGAAATATATAAAAAGTGGGGAAAGGGGGGCTGGGGCAGTATGGGTGGGCGTGGCATCCAAATTTTTGATGCAGATCTTTGTGAAATGTCAATTGCTATCTTCATACCAAATTTTGTGACTAGCTTGAACTTTGCAAAAAGTGGGGAAAAGGGGGCTGGGGGTGGTATGGGTGGGCGTGGCATCCAAATTTGTGATGCAAATCTTTGTGGAATGTCAATTGCTATCTTCACACCAAATTTGGTGATTGTAGCTCAAAGTTTGTAAAAAGTGGGGAAAGGGGGGCTGAGGGCGGTATATGTGGGCGTGGCATCCAAGTTTTTGCTGCAGATCCATGTGGAATGTCAATTGCTACCTTCATACCAAATTTGGTGACTCTAGCTCAAAGTTTGTATAAGGTGGGTAAAGGGGGGCGTAATGGGTGGGTTTTTTTTGGGGTCGTTACTAGCTATCTTCCCACCAAATTTGGAGGCTCTAGCTCCACAACTCTAGAAGATACACGCATTCCCGTTTTTGACGAAGCGTTGGGGTGGATGGGGGCGGCTAGGGCAGTATTGGTGGGCGTGGAATCCAAACTTTTGATGCAGTTTTTGGGGGGTTATCATCACCTATCTTGGCACCAAATTTGGTGGCTATAGCTCAAAAACTGTGGGAGATATAGGCTTTTTTGACTTTAAAATGCGGGGGGGCTGGGGGCGTAATGGGTGGGCGTGGCTCCAAAATTTTTGACGCAGTTTTTTGGGGGTTGGTAGTAGCTATCTTCTTACCAAATTTGGTAGTTCTAGCTGTAAGGATGAGCGAAATATGTGGATTGATAGGTTTTGAGTTATCGGATTTATCGATTTGCCAGCCCCCCAGTTATCGTAGAACCCCCATCTTGACACTTTAATTTACTATCCCATAGATAAAGAGAATTGGAAAGTTTCAACCATACGGACGGACAGACGGACAGACACCATGACGGACATTGCACTAAACCAATATACTCTTTACCTTCGGTATCGAGTATAAAAAAAAACCAATTTGATTCCGATCACACAGGTTTAATTTTAACAATTTCTGGCTTTCTAGGCCGTCTGATATGCAGGGGTTCCTGGCTCTTCTTTCTTGTAATATTCTTTGTTGTTCTTGTATTTCTTGCTGCTGCTGCTGTTGTGGTAGTTCGGGAGCCAATATGAGCGGCGATCATAGATATTTACTTATATGTACATATGTATATTTTTAATATTATATAACATAAATATTATAATAAATATAGTTGCCCACCCAAAAGCCCTGCACCACCATGCAAATGTACATAAAAAAAAACAAGTGGAAACATTGCAGTCGGACGCAACCGACTGCGGTATACTCGATACCAGTATTAAAACCGGTAAAAAGAAGCCTGATGGCAAAGGGGTACGGATGCGGCAGGGGTGTACGCTGCCTTAAAGATTCTCCGATGCAGATGGGGATGCCACTAGCTATCTTCCTTTCAAATTTGGTGACGCTAGCTCAAAGTTTGTATAAGGTGAGGGAAAAGGGGGCTGGAGGCGGTATGAGTGGGAGTGGCATCCAAATTTTTGATGCAGATCCATGTGAAATGTCAATTGCTATCTTCATACTAAATTTGGTGACTCTAGCTCAAAGTTTGTAAAAGGTGGAGAAAGAGGGACTGGGGGGCGGTGTGGAAAGGCGTGGCATCCAAATTTTTGATGCAGATCTTTGTGGAATGTCAATTGCTATCTTCATACCAAATTTGGTGACTCTAGCTCGAAGATTGGAAAGTGTGGGGCTGGGGGCGGAATGAGTGGGCGTGGCATCCAAAGTTTTGACGCAGATCTATGTGAAATGTCAATTGCTATCTTCATACCAAATTTAGTGACTCCATGTGGTGAAAGGGGGGCTGGGGGCGGTATGGGTGGGTGTGGCATCCAAATTTTTAATGCAGATCTTTGTGAAATGTCAATTGCTATCTTCATACTAAACTTGGTGACTCTAGCTCAAAGTTTGTTAAAGGCTGAGAAAGAGAGGCTGGGGGCGGTATGGAAGGGCGTGGCATCCAAATTTTTGATGCAGATCTTTGTGGAATGTCAATTGCTATCTTCATACCAAATTTGGTGACTCTAGCTCGAAGATTGGAAAAAGTGGGGCTGGGGCGGAATGGGTGGGCGTGGCATCAAAATTTTTGACGCAGATCTATGTGAAATGTCAATTGCTATCTTCATACCAAATTTAGTGACTCTAGCTCAAAGTTTGTAAATGGTGTGGAAAAGGGGGTGAAATGGGTGGGAGTGGCTCCAAAACTTTGATGCCGATTTTTGGGGGTCGTTGCCAGCAATCTTCCTACCAAATTTGGTGGCTCTAGCTCCACTACTCTGGAAGTTACACGCATTCCCGTTTTTGACGAGGCGTTGGGGCGGCTAGGGCGGTATTGGTGGGCGTGGCATCCAAACTTTTGATGCAGTTTTTGAGGGTTCATCATCTTTTATCTTGGCACCAAATTTGGTGGCTAAAGCTCAATATCTGTGGGAGATATAGGCTTTTTTGACTTTAAAATGCGGTGGGCTGGGGGAGTAATGGGGGGCGTGGCTCCAAAACTATGATGCAGTTCTTTGGGGGTCGATACCAGCTATCTTCCTACCAAATTTGGTGGCTCTAGCTCCACAACTCTGGAAGATACTCGCAATCCCGTTTTTGACGAAGCGTTGGGGCGGATGGGGGCGGCTAGGGTGGTATTGGTAGGCGTGGCATCGAAACTTTTGATGCAGTTTTTGGAGGGTCATCATCACCTATATTGGCACCAAATTTGGTGGCTATAGCTCAAAATCTGTGGGAGATATAGGCTTTTTTGACTTTAAAATGCGGGGGGGGGCTGGGGGCGTAATGGCTACTTCAAGGATAGAATCCTAAGGTATGATACCTGCGAGACGATGGAGGAGCACGAAGTTTCTGGAGGCGTGCCACAAGGGTCGGTACTGGGACCTCTTCTGTGGAACGTCATGTATGACGGCGTTTTTCGGCTGTCAATGCCAGACGATGTTCAGCTGGTGGGCTTTGCTGACGATGTTGCAATAGTGGTTGTCTAAGAGGTCTAAGAGGGCGATTAAATATCTGGGCGTTATGCTGGATACCAGGCTATGCTTCAAGGAGCATTTGGAGTACGCTAGCACAAAGGCTGCCTTAGCAAATCGTGCGATCTCGCGTATCATGCCAAATACGAGAGGTCCGAAGCAATTCAAGAGACTCCTTTTATCCAGCGTCATAAGAGCGACGATGCTGTATGCGGCGCCGATATGGCAATCAGCTTGCCGCTTTGAGAGCTACACCCGCGGACTGAGAGCCACTCACCGTCTTGGAGCGATCAGAGTTTGTAGCGGCTTCAGAACCATCTCTGATGAAGCATGTCTGGTCCTGGCTGGAATAGCTCCCATAGCCGAGCTGGCTAGGGAAATCTCGGAGATCTACGAGGGAACTCATGGCAAGGAACTTTCGGATCCCCAGAAACATGAAGTGCGCACAGCGGCCAAAACGCGCACTTTGGATAACTGGCAGAGGCAATGGGATGCGTCTAGCAAAGGGCGTTGGACGCATCGCCTCATCCCGAGCATTTCAGCGTGGCAAAACCGGCGGCATGGGCAGCTCAACTACTACACCACCCAACTCCTAAGTGGTCATGGCTGCTTCCGTGAGTACTTGCACCGACTTGGGCATGAGAGTGCAGCGTTCTGTACCTCCTGTGGTGGTAGGTTCGTAGAGGATGCCGAACACGTCTTGTTTCACTGCGGACGTTTTACCGGGCCCCGAGATGAACTGGAGAGGGCTTTCGGCTGTAGCATCGAGTTGGACAACCTGGTGACATTGATACTGGCCAGCAGCGTCAATTGGGAAGCATTCAGCGCGTTCGCGGCGGCAGTCATGACCAATCTGCGTAAGGCTGAGCGCGAGCGAAGAGAGCAAGAGGATTAGGTGGAACATATGTGTGTGTGTGTGTGTGTGTGTGTGTGTGTGTGTGTGTGTGTGTGTGTGTGTGTGTGTGTGTGTGTGTGTGTGTGTGTGTGTGTGTGTGTGTGTGTGTGTGTGTGTGTGTGTGTTTTTTTTTTTTTAATTCATTTATTAACTCTAAATAAATAACTATTCTATGTACTATCCTATATAATACAATAAGGCGGTTAGAGGTTTCGAGAAGAAGTGACATTTGCGGAACGGCCGTTAGGTATTGCGTCGCAAACGCCTTTGCTCCTCCTACTCCCGGTGCCCGTTACGCTCGCGCTCGGCCTTCCGCAGTTCCGTCATGACGGCAACCGCAAAGCCGCTAAATGCTTCCCAATTTCCGCTACTTGCTAGTATGAGCCGTACGAGGTTCTCTACCTCGATGGCACAACCAAAAATCCTTTCCAATTCTAAGCGAAACCCTGCGAATCGAGCGCAGTGGAACAGCACATGCTCCGCATCCTCGATGAAGGTACTCCCGCAGTAGGTGCAGAAGGGAGCATCCTCGTGACCGAAGCGGTATAGATACCCGCGGAAGCAGCCATGTCCGCTGAGGAGCTGGGTGATGTGGAAATTCACCTGTCCATGTCTTCTGTCCAGCCACTCAGATAGACTTGGGATTAGGCGGTGTGTCCATCGCCCTTTAGAGGATGAATCCCATCGCCGCTGCCAGTTGGCCAAAGTGCGCGATTTGGCCGAGGTGCGCGCTGCCTTCTTATAGGCCACTGGATGGTCCCTGCCATGAGTCTCCTCATAGACCTCCGTAACTTCTCTGGCTATCTCGGCTATGGGGGCAACTCCAGCTAGCACCAGACACGCTTCGTCCGAAATAGTTCGGAAGCCGCTACACACCCTGATCGCCCCTAGTCGGTGAGTAGCCGTTAGTCCACGGGAGTAGCTGTCGTAGCGGAGGCCAGGGTGCCAAATAGGTGCCGCGTACAACATCACCGCCCTAGTCACGCTGGAAATTAAAGCTCTCCTAAACTGCTTCGGGCCTCTCGTATTTGGCATAATACGCGATAGAGCACGGTTTGTTACAGCAGCTTTCGAGCTGGCGTACGCCAAATGCTCCTTAAAGGAAAGCCTTGTGTCCAGCATCACTCCCAGGTACTTGTGTGTGTGTGTGTGTGTGTGTGTGTGTGACATCCCACACTAAGACCTGCGTCAAAAATTTTGATGCCACGCCCAACCATACCGCCCCAGCCCCCTTTCCACCACTTTTTACAAACTTTGAGCTTGACTTACTACTTTTGGAAGGAGGATAGCTAATGGCATCCAAATCTGCATCAGACAATCTGCATCAGACAGCGTAACCCTTCCCGCATCCGTACCCCTTTGCAATCATGCCTCTTTTTACCGGTTTTAATACAACTATCGAGTATACCACAGTCGGTTTCATCAGACTGCAACGTTTCCACTTGTTTTTTACTTTAAGCAATGCAATGAAATTTTTAAAGCGATTTTTCTATATTTATAATTAATTGATTTTAATCATATACATACTTACTATTGCAATGAGTGTTTACCGATACATATTTTTCTTCTCTGATTTGTTGCTTAAGACAGATTCTTACGTTAAAAACTTACAAAAATGTCGAATGTTTTAAAATTAATCGGTTAATCTTGCGATTAGTTGAAACGAAATTTTCGATACAATTAAATCGTTAAGTGAAAGAAATTAACCGATTAATACTAATCATATGATTAATCGTGCCATCAATAGCCAGCGTTCACCTCTAACAGCTAGCCTCGTACCAATAAGAATGTATATAAATAGAGCAACAAGAATGGAACTTATACATTCCATTCTTGTTGAAATAGAGCCACCAAACGCCGATATTCCAACCACCAGTTGGAACTTGCTAGCGTGGCTACCACCAATAAATAGCAACAAGTATGAAGCTCTTATTGAGTCGTCATGAGGCCAAATTCTGACTGCCAGTTGGAATATGAAATCGTGGCGACACCTCTCTCCCAGAGCGCTGTTTCTCTGCCAGCGCTTTTCGTGCCCGAGTTTCAAGTCACTCGGCTTGCCGACTGTGCTACACCTTTTTTCTTCATAGCACAGCCAGCCAGCCGTTCTGTGTGTATGCGCCAGTAGCCAGCGATTTTAGAGCGCGCAGACCCTTGTTTTTTGGGCTGATCGCCTGTTATCACAAGCTTATGAGCGTGTGTATTCTTCATTTGATCATATGGTTTGCCTCCTTCCTTTTCGTTCTTGTGACCTAGCTGTACAGCAATACACAAATGTGTATTCATATCAACATACATATATTTTTATATGAATGTGCGTTTTCATATGTTTTGCAGTTTTGGTCTGGGCTTTGAAGTGATTTTGGCTATTTTATTTGGTCTGGGTACCATAATCAATTTTGCGACGTTGCCATAGCTTCATAGCACTATATCCACATACATATATATTTCCATACAGTTATGCAGCGATGCGCACAAATTGCGAAAGTGTATTCAGTTGTGCGTATGTCGAATTCATTTGCCGAAACTTCTGAAGAATACTCGGAATAAAGAAAATAAAGTAAAGTAAAGGGTCGGCAACTGTTTCACATACATTCACATATTTAGCAGCAAATGCCGAGACTTTATTTTATTTTCTTATATTCCTAGTTTTCGCTGCATAACTGTATGGTAGTTGCGATGGAAAAATTGTTAGAAAGTGTCATAGAGCTAAAAACATGAAAGAGTATATATACCAGCAATGCAAAACTGATATTTGCCTGCTTACTTTACTAGACGCTTGTTTATTTTGCAGTTCGCCTGATAATGCAAATGGTCGATCAGCACAAAATATGATATTTGACTGCCTTGGAAATATTGCTTTTTAGGTTTTTGCAGGCAAAATACACAAAATTTAATTGATAATAGAGAAAGGTCAATGAATGCCATGGCAAATGCTACACATACATCTAAATATGACATGTAGATATACAAAGGCACTAACACACTAACACTAGCCAGCCCAAGCAAAATAACAAAAATCGCTACAAAGCCTTTATCCCAGCAAAACTGCAAACATATGGAAATATATATGTATGTGGATATAATGCTATGAAGCTATGGCAACGTCGCAAAGTTGATTATGGTACCCAGACCAAATAAAATAGCAAAAATCACTTCAAAGACCAGACCACCAAAACTGCAAAACATATGAAAACGCACATTCATATAAAAATATATGTATGTTGATATGAATACACATTTGTGTATTGCTGCTTTACAGCTAGGTCACAAGAACGAAAAGGAAGGAGGCATACCATATGATCATATGAAGAATACACACGCAAATATGCATGTGATAACAGGCGATCAGCCCAAAAAACAAGGGTCTGCGCGCTGCAAAATCGCTGGCTACTGGCGCATACACACAGTATGGCTGGCTGGCTGTGCTATGAGGGAAAAAATCGTAGCACAGTCGGCAAGCCGAGTGACTTGAAACTTGCGCTGGCAGAGAAAAAAATCTACAACAGCGCTCAGTGAGAGGATGTCGCCACGATTTCATATTCCAACCATGGTGAAATAATATAAAGGTGTTCTATTCCACCGTGGTGGGGTACTTAGGTTTTAAAGAGAGCAGTTAGTATGAGAGCCATGGTGAGAGAGCTAAGATGATGCCATATCAACAAAAGTAAACGTGTTGTTTTCCTTGTCCTGTTCTTCATGCAGCGCGAATCTTTTTATAATATAACCTGCAATATATTCTAACGCATCTCCTGACAGGCCTTCAGAAACTTCTTCCACGCCTCGCTCTTGCTGATAGGAACCAGACACCTCGGCTACTTGCGACATTGACTTCATTACGTCATCTACTTCAGCTACTTGCGACATTGACGTAATGTTAATGTCCATCCATGGCACTTCATCGACCTCTACATTTCTCGTCATTCCCAAAATTTCTGTGTTTCGTGCTATTTACATATGAGGAAGTAATTTAAAAATATTATTAAAATAAATGTTAAAAAGGACAATTAACAATTATCGATATACTTTACAAGACAAACACGTGGACATCACAAACAAATACACTCGGTTTTGGCTACTTAAAAAAATTGATAATAATATTAATAATCTTTTAGACATTTAATTTAAATACTACTGCCAATAAATACTTATGTTACCTAGTAGGTATTTTCGCAAACGAAACTTAAATTCGAGCGGAGTTGGATGATCATTTAGACCACCTTTGGACCGCAAGGCACCAAAAAAATGTTCAAGCGGGTCCTGCGAAATCCTACTTGTTATCAGATACTCCATGCTGTACTTTTGTTTTGCGTATTCATGAAGCAGGTCCAGGGAGCTATTACTTATAATTATACCTTTTGAAAAGGCAAGAGCCTTTTCCCATTTGGAATTATTGTGTTTGACATAACTGTGGACATCTCCCTCAGCACTCTACGCTGCTCTTCTAGGCTAAGACCAAAGGGTTGCTTGGTTGGCATAGTGTTGGCTGTTTTTAATTTGACATTAAAAATGTCAAACCAATCGTTTGTCAGTTGAACGAAATCAGCAGTTGCGCACGCGTTATAAACGTCCAGCCCCAAGGAATAGCAGCGTCTTATCGCCGTTGCTGTACAATGTGAAAGTCACGTTAGTTCCGCTGACTATGAGCCCCGTGTCAAGAAAATTATTTCTTATTAATTTAAGAAGATGCGGAGTGTCTGCAAACACAAAAACTTTCAAGTCCCCGTTTGCAGGGTGCGCAAACCAGGATTTTTCTACAAATAAAATTAAAATTTTTTTTATATTTATATAAGGTTTTTTTTGGTGCAATCTTACCAGTGGATATGCCAAGATTAGACCATAATTTGAAATTCCCCGGACCCAAATCTGAAATCATGGCTATGACTGTATATCCAGCCGCATATAGTTTTTCCAGCAGGTCATACAGTATTGTTTTTGACATTGGCTTGTTGAAGTCATAATATATTGGCTGCTTCCAACACTTACGCAAGCCTTGCACCATTGCCACCTGAACGTAGTCTACTGGCGGCAGAACAGCTTCTTGAGAGCAGTCATACTCGTACATATGTATACGAAACTTTCATCTCATCGAAAAAAATGGTGCAAATCTTGTCTTCTTCGTCCAGCTCAACGGAGTTTTTCATTAACTCCAGCACAAAATCTAATTTTCCTGGCTTTATCTGTACACCTTGTAGCCATTTACCAAGCGTTGATTCGCATGGAAGTGGAAAGCCCTTTTTGTATAAATGTTTATATGCCCTCGGTCCAGCTGCATGAAGGCAAATCGCAGACGAAATGTCTTCATTGGTCCACTGTACCCGTTTGCCACCACTTTCCATTTTCCGTATCTGATTTTCTGTGAAAATCGTCTTCAGACTTTCTGCCAAGGATTCTGCATCTCGTAGCTTGGAGGAGAGCTTGGCAATCTCTTTTGTCATTTCATTTATTTTATTTTTCAAACGAATGTATTCCAGGGCAATAGCGGAATCAACTACTTCTTTTCTGCAATACATATATTTCAATTAAGAACATTAAAAAATACAAATATTTATTGAATAAAATTACACTTACTCTGTTTGGGAATTAAAATCAAACGCATTAGATGTGCGTTCTGATTGATGGTGAACAGTGTAAGAGAACTGTAACTCCGACTGTAGAAATTTATTTGGCACAAGACTGTTCAGCAGTCGTCGCCGCTTGCTATTTTCAGATGAAAAGTTGCAAGCCGCAACATCAAAATGCTTTTCGCATATTTTATTTCCCTCAATCAGCGTTTGATTTGCGCTCTTTTCCCACAGCTCCCTTTTTTTTGCGTCTTTTGGCACATGAAAAACTTTATTTATTGTCTTTGCGCGACAAATGCAACAGTACTTATTGTTTCGACATTTTCTAAGTATACACAATTAACAAACTTTCCGCAACACGACTGCTCACTTCAAAATGTCAATGCATACTGACAAACGCAAAGTACCCCGAAAGAGAACAGGAACGTGGAATAGAACACCTTTATATTATTTCACCATGATTCCAACTGGCAGTCAGAATTTGGCCTCATGACGACTCTAAAAGAGCTTCATACTTGTTGTTCTCTGGTTCAAAGACCAAACAAAACAAAGCGAATGCAAAGCAACAGACACAGCGTTCGTTAACTAACGAGCGAGACTTCGTCTTTTACGACCACTTTTCTCTGCCGCAACACCAATACCATCATATTCGTTTACAAGCAGAGACAATTGTTGTACAACAACCACATACAATTTCAATTTTGGACTGCCTATCTGTGTGAGTTACAGCGGCAAAATAACGCAGCGAGGTATGTATGTGAGTTACGGCAGAGAAGTTTGATAGTGTGTGACTTTTAATAGTCACGCTACCGCGCGTTTAGATGTTAACACATCAATAATAAACACAATGAGTAAACGTTCACTTGCAGCGTGCACTGTACTGATCACACTTCGTTTTCGCATGCTAATTGTGCTTGCTTGCGTGTGAAAACTGTGACGATATGTTGCGTGCCCATATCTGTTTTAGAGTTAAAAATCTTGATCATAAAAAGTTGATAAAGCATTAAATAGATTTTTAAATTTCGTTGCTCGATAATCCACTAATGAATTTGTTACATGGCATACATGAATTACATACATATGTGCATAGGTATCAGAAAAATCATAACTAGAAAATTTTGAATTCACGCGTTGCAGGTCTGCAGAATTTCAACAAATGTTTTGACTGGAACGTGTTTAATCGTCGAAGAAAATTATGAGTTTGAATTAGATAGCTGCAAGACTGCACTTATAACTGCATTTCAATAAAATGTATTCGAATATACTTGATTTGAATAAGTGGCAGTCACAACATGAAATGAGTGAGCATAAAAGTTTCTGTGTGTTGAGTTTCACATTTTTATACTCGATACCGAAGGTAAAGAGTATATGTGGTTTGTGCTATCTCCTTCTTGGTCTCTGTCCGTCTGTATGAACGCAACTGTTTTCGACACCCGTAAAGTAAGAGATTTGAAACTTTGCAAACATCTTTATCTATAGCCAGGACAGATAAAGTGTCAAGATTGGGGTTCTACGATAACTGGGCGATAAATCATTATATATCCCACACCCTTACAGCTAGAACTAAAAAATTTGGTAAGAATATAACTACTGGCATCCCTCAAAAAACTGAATCACAAATTTTAGAGCCACACCCACCTATTCTAACCCCTCCCTTCCCCCCCTCGCATTATAAAAACTGAAACGTATATATCTTCCACAGATTTTTAGTTATTGCCACCGAATTGTGAGTCAAGATAGTTGATAAAATCGATCAAAAAATTGCATCAAAACTTTGAATGCCTCCCATAATATTATTAATGATATTTTTCTGATTTTTTCAATAGATTCACAACTAAGAAGCTCGCATGCAAATGAAAACATTTGAATTAAGTCAAGTATGATTCTAGTTCTTTTTCAATATAATTCGTGCCTGTTCGTTTGAGTTTTTTGCGAAGAGTTCGTCGAGAACGCGTACAATTCAATAGACGTTTTCTTTTTCATTCAACTCATTTGACGAACTGTTTACGCGAATGTATTTTATTTTGTTCCTTAAGAAGTTTTCATGTTTGCTTTCTTTCTTTCACAGTATTTGAGTTAGAGCAAATACATTGAAATATAAAGCCTATGCAATTGGTTAGAATACCTTTTAGAGCTTTTTCGTCTCAGGGTTTTGCTCTTAGAAACCTTTAGTGCAATAAGTGTGAGCGAGCGCAATAGCGGATAGCATGTGCAGATGGTTTTGTTTCAGTTGCCCTTAAGCTCAGCGGCCACCAAGAACGGTAAAAAAGTGTTTGCATTTGCGTTTGTTTCGTTTCTCGCTGGACCTGCTTGTCGAGATTTTTGTTCTTTTTGATATTGTTCTTCGTCTGTGTTTTCGACAAGCGCACTACTGAATACACTTTCGGAATTTGTGCGCATCGCTGCATAACAGATAGTAGTTGTGATGGCAAAACTGTTGGCTAGTATGATAGAATTAAAAAAATTAAAGAGTATGAATGACCAGCAATTGCAAAACTGAAATTTGACTGTGTAAATCTATGCATATGCAGCACCTTTGAATGTGTGTGTGGCCATTATATGTCGTTTATTGAAACGTCTCAACTTAAAGGTGTGGGAAGAGGGGCTGGGGGTAGTATGGGTGGGCGTGGCATCAAAATTTTTGATGCATTTCTTTGTGGTATGTCAATTGCTATCTTCATACAAAATTTGGTGACTCTAGCTCGAAGTTTGTAAAAAGTGGAGAAAGGGGGGCTGGGGGTGGTATGGGTGGGCGTGGCACCCAAGTTTGTGATGCAGATCTTTGTGGAATGTCAATTGCTGTCTTCATACCAAATTTGGTGACTCTAGCTCAAAGATTTTAATAAGTGGGGAAAGGAGGGCGTAATGGGTGGTCGTAATGGGTGGGCGTGGCTCCAAAACTTTCATGCAGTTCTTTGGGGGTCGTTACCATTTATCTTTCCACCAAATTTGGTGGCTCTAGCTCCACAGATCTCAAAGATGCACGCATTCCCGTTTTTGACGAAGCGTTGGGGCAGCTAGGGCAATTTTGGTGGGCGTGGCATGAAAACTTACGATGCAGTTTTTTGGGGGTCGTCATCGCCTATTTTTGCACCAAATTTGGTGGCTATTGCGCAAAAACTGTGGGACATATAGGCTTTTAATGAAAAAATTGGCCATATCGAACGTCTATATCATATAGCTGCCATAGGAACGATCGGTTAAAAATCAACATTATGTATGAAAAACTTTTTGTTTTTCAAGATATCTTAACCAAACTCACAGATTATGTTTTTGGTGCAGGTTCACGCATCCTTATTTGGCCAAATTTGGCTAAAATCGGAAAATAATAAAACAAAATTTCAAAACCTAAATTTAATATTTGACCTCTTAATGAGAACGTTGGCGAAATCTTATAGCGTTTTCGATTGTACCAAAAAATGTAGCATTTTTGATACATTCATTCCGGGTTGCACTTTTTTCATTTTCGATTGTAATATCAGGCAGCCCTTCTGAAGTGTTATCGTTTTCGATTCTATTCAGTGTTGCCTTTTGACAGTGCAGAAGGCAACATTTTCAACACTGTCAAAATCGAGAGTGCTGCATTTTTCATACTGCACTTTTTTTGTTCGATTGTGCCCATTAAAAATGCAAAACCAGGGCAGCACTGAAAAAATGTTTTGGCAGCATTTTTATACTCGATACCGAAGGTAAAGAGTATATTGAGTTTGTGCAATGTCCGTCATGGTGTCTGTCCGTCTGTCCGTCTGTATGAACGCAACTTTTTTCCACACCCTTCAAGCTAGAGACTTGAAACTTTCCAAATCTCTTTATCTATAGGATAGTAAATTAAAGTGTCTAGATGGGGGTTCTACGATAACTGGGGGCTGGCAAATCGATAAATTCGATAACTCAAAACCGATAAATCCATATATTTCGCACATCCTTACAGCTAGAACTACCAAATTTGGTAAGAAGATAGCTACTAGCAACCCCCAAAAAGCTGCATCAAAAATTTTGGAGCCACGCCCCCATTCCGCCCCCAGCCCCCCGAATTTTAAAGTCAAAAAGCCTATATCTCCCACAGTTTTTGAGCTATAGCCACCAAATTTGGTGCCAGGACAGGTGATGATGACCCTTCAAAACTGCATCAAAAGATTGGATGCCACGCCCACCAATACCGCCCTAGCCACCCCCATGTGCCCCAACGCTTCGTCAAAAACGGGAATGCGTGTATCTTCCAGAGTTGTGGAGCTAGAGCCTCCAAATTTGGTAAGAAGATAGCTGGTAACGACCCCCAAAAACTGCATCAAAGTTTTGGAGCCACGCCCTCCATTTCGCCCCCTTTCCCACTTTTTACAATTTTCGAGCTAGAGTCACCAAATTTGGTATGAAGATAGCAATTGACATTTCAGAAGATCTGCATCAAAAATTTTGATTCCACGCCCACCCATACCGCCCCCAGCCCCCTTTCCCCACTTTTTACAAATTTCGAGCTAGAGTCACAAAATTTGGTATGAAGATAGCAATTGACATTTTACAAAGATCTGCATCAAAAATTTGGATGCCACGCCCACCCTTACCGCCCCCAGCCCCCTTTCCCCACCTTTCATAAACTTCGAGCTAGAGTCACCAAATTTGGTATATAGATAGCAATTGACATTCCACAAAGATCTGCATCAAAATTTGGATGCCACGCCCACCCATACCGCCCCCAGCCCCCTTTCCCCAATTATAACAAATT
The DNA here is from genome assembly GCA_018904305.1 of Scaptomyza montana. Lineage (NCBI taxonomy): Eukaryota > Metazoa > Arthropoda > Insecta > Diptera > Drosophilidae > Scaptomyza > Scaptomyza montana. The sequence continues at coordinate 737,417 of JAEIGR010000030.1, forward strand.
TCGAGCTAGAGTCACCAAATTTGGTATGAAGATAGCAATTGACATTCTACAAAGATCTGCATCACAAATTTGGATGTCACGCCCACCCTTACCGGCCCCAGCCCCCCTTTTACAAACTTCGAGCTAGAGTCACCAAATTTGGTATGAAGATAACAATTGACATTCCACAAAGATCTGCATCAAAAATTTGGATGCCACGCCCACCCAAACCGCCCCAGCCCCCTTTCCCACCTTTTACAAATTTTGAGCTGGTCACCAAATTTGGTATGAAGATAGCCGGTGGCATCCCCATCTGCATCGGAGAATCTTTAAGGCAGCGTAAGCCCCTGCCGCATCCGACCCCTTTGCATTCGGCCTTTTACCGGTTTTAATTCTGGTATCGAGTTGCGCAGTCGGTTGGTCCGACTAACTTTCTTGTTTAAGTGTAACATTATTATAGGGTTGCATTATTTTTTACAATCGAAAACGCTATTAGTCCCCAAATCATATATTATGTTTTTTTTATTCTTCAAGCCACAAATGCACACCGCTTAACAATTTTGTTTTTTTTTGTGCACGGTAATATTCTTTGCCCAGTTATGAAAGGGTCTGAGCTTAAGAGCAATCTATTCAACAAATCCTTATTTGTGTCAACTCGTGACATTTTTCTTGTGTGGAACTCTCTAAAATTTTTTATATCTTTGTTTTTTGACTCGGCAGCTTCTTCAGATAACTCTCCTATGGAAACAAGCGCATAACCTATAATTTCAGGACCGTGTACTAAAACTTTGTGAACTGAAGGTGGAAGGTAATACCATGGGTACAGTTTAATTAGCATTTTTGCGGTGTCAAGTGCAAAGCTTCCAAATTTTTCTGTATTTATTTTATACCCAGATGCCATGCATTGCAGTAATCCTGTTATATCAGCAGACAACTTCGTATCGCTAAAAAATCCGTATTTCCATCATTTGAAGTTCCACTACCTCCACTCCTTGGTTGGTCGACATGTAATCCCATTAGGGCGCGGAAGTCTGCTTGAATTTGTGTTTTCCTATGCTTAAAGGCATTTTTAACTTCTGTGGTACAAATTCGCCAAGTTTTCAAATGCAATCTATATGCCACATGCAAGAAATATTCAAAAAACCGAATATATGAGTGCAATGGAGACAACCCAAACTCATAATGTTCTTCGTGAACTTTTTTGCTTAAGCATTTTTCCAAGTCATTCATTTCGCTCGGGTTTGCGTCACATATGAAGCATTTACTAGTAGACGTTTCACTTAAAGCAATACTGACTTTTCCGTCAACCATTGTTAACTGCAAACGATGTGTATTTGTAATATTTTTGGATAGTGCTTTACATGTATATGGCTTCAGCGCAGAAATTTTGTCCCTTAAGTATTTAGCCTCATCTAAAGTAATTGACTTTCTTTTTTGAATTGAAACCTTATTGGTCTGCAGTAACGTGTGGATGACGGTCGAGGATTTTTCCAAATTACTTTCTTTTTCTTGGGATCATTTTCTTGAGTTACTAGTTGCAGTGGTACATACGAAGTCATAAACAAATTTGAATCATCAATGTTATTGTTCAATGTTTTCTGCTTGTATTCGGAATGACCAGAGCTGCCGTCAAATCCCCACTTGCCAATTAAAATCAAGTCAGCCACGCTATCATCACCAATGCACTCAAGGACTTCAGCTTGAAGCTCTACAATACGCAACGCCGTGTGATCCAACAAGCTTTGCAGCTCAACTTCGGCTTGGGATTCGCTGACACTGATATTATCGGGATAGCTTGTTGCCTTGGCTGCCAGAAGCTTTTCGTAGCTTGGTAGTTAATTTACGGAAGTCTTACTATTGACAAAACTACGAATAAGCAAATATTGATGTTTACTCATATTTGCATCAAGAAAGAGTGACAAGACTTCATCCACATTAAATTCAGTAAGCGTTAGTTGAGATGAGTTGCATGAGCGTAAGACAGTACCCATAGATTCGTCAGTTTTTGTCAGCTCAGCAATTCTTCGTCGTTTTGTCCGCTGAGAAGCTTCCATAAAATCTGTTCTCGGTCGTCCACGGCTATAACTCATGGATGTGGATGGGGTCACATCTTGGGCACAGCTTAACGGAATTCTTTCTTTTTCATTCATCCAATCAGATTGATTTTGGAGAATTAACGATTTCGTTCGATTGTGCTTTACCCAAAACGCTACAATCCTTTTGCATATGTATCCGATTCGCTTTGCTAGCTCTCTCATGTCAGCAATATACCCTTTTTTTATGATGTTCGCTTCCATGTCTTCAATGAATTTTTTTTTGTCGTTCTACGGCGCTTCCCTTTTCGCCGCACCATAAATTGAAAACATAGGAACGTGCAAACACAAACTTATAAGAAGAACCTATTCAAATTTAATGCAAGGGAATATTAAACAAAATAAAAACTATAAATAAATGAACAAATAGTTTTGGAAAGTTAAACACAAGCACGACTTACGAAAACAGAGCAACAGCACAAGTAGATAAACGAAAAAACATGTTTGTGCGGCCAAACTGACCCTGAAAAAGTTAAGACGGTGTTAGTATTTTTACGATTTTAGGCAAATATGCAAATTTATGCAGAAAATTTTTGCACATTTATTACCTTTAAAGCCAGACAAACACATTGGCATACACACTTATTGTGGATCTTTGTGGGGTCACAACTAAAACTCCAGCTAAACATAGAAAAGACGTTCACAATATAGACAAAATACATGTATTACTTCAAATTAATATAATAATATTAATAATAATTATTAATAAGTCAAATTATATCACATTTTATAGTAAATACCTTCAACTTCAATATCCATTAAAAAGAATTTTAATTTGGGCACGTAAATGATGAACTGATCACTTTAAAGTTCGGTTTTGTTGTGAAGCATTCGCGATGCGCGCAGCTGCGCTTTGAAAATGAACACGTGTTCACAGCTTTAATTCTATTTTTTGAAAGTCCCGTTAGGTTAACAGTAAAATCTGGTTTGCAATGAAGAAACTTGGACATTTTAGAGGCGGTTTGTTTACTTTTCGTAAATTTTTAGTTGTTTTGAATTTTTTGATTTTTGGCCTATGGGCGCAACCACTGTGCGTTGGGGTGGATTGGGGCGTTGGTGGGCGTGATATCCAAACTTTTTATGCGGTTTTTGGGGGTCATCGTCACCTATCTTGGCACCAAATATGGTGGCTCTAGCTCAAAAACTGTGGGAGATATAGGCTTTTTAACACGCTTATATTAGCTTCACTTGTATGTTTGTATGTAACTCTCCTTTGGACTAAAAGCAAGTGGCTTATTACTGTCAGTATATCCCACTACCTCAAGTTCGTTCGTTGGCCGAGTGGTCTAAGGCGCGGGTCTTCGCTCCCGGACTCACCGATCGTGGGTTCTAATCCCGTCCACGGCCGAAAAAAAAATTGTTTTTTTTTTTTAAATCTGCACCATGTTCATGTTCTCTAGAACTTCCAAATTTTTTTTTTTGTAATTAATAGAACTAAAATTAAAAAAACTAAAAAACACGCTTTTATAATACATCGAACTAAAAAGTGAAAAATAAATATAGTTTAAAAAAACTAAAAAACACGCTTTTAGAGCATATCAAACTAAAAAGTTAAAAATAATTTTTCAAATAAGTTTAAAACAATAATAAATGATAAATACTAGCATTATTGTAAAAAAAGCGTGGGGCGCTTTGTCCATATTTCTCGTACATCGAGCGCCCAACGCTTTTTTTTACAATAATGCTAGTATTTATCATTTATTATTGTTTTAAACTTATTTGAAAAATTATTTTTAACTTTTTAGTTTGATATGCTCTAAAAGCGTGTTTTTTAGTTTTTTTTAAAACTATATTTATTTGATTTACAAATGCGGGGAGCTGGGGGCGGAATGGGTGGGCGTGGCTCCAATATGATGCAGTTTTTTGGGGGTTGCTAGTAGCTACCTGCCTACCAAATTTTGTAGTTCTAGCTGTAAGGATGTGCGAAATATGTGGATTTATCGGTTTTGAGTTATCGAATTTATCGATTTGCCAGCCCCCCAGTTATCGTAGAACCCCAATCTTGACACTTTAATTTACTATCCCATAGATAAAGAGAATTGGAAAGTTTCAAGTATCTGGCTTGATGGGTGTGGAAAAAGTTGCGTTCATACAGACGGACAGACACCATGACAGACATTGCACAAACCCAATATACTCTTTACCTTCGGTAACGAGTATAAAAAGAACAAAAATCTCGACAAGCAGGCCCAGCGAGAAATGAAAAAACGCAAATGCATACAATTACTTACAAATTTTTACCGTTTTTGATTGCCGCTGGCCCACCGCTTGTCGTACAATTGTTGGGCCGCTGAGCGCAAGGGCAACTGAAACAAAAGCATCTGCACATGCTATCCGCTATCGTGCTCGCTCACACTTATTGCTTACTGCTTTTGTTATTCTCTATACATTTTAAAAGGTTTCTGAAGCGGGTTCCTTTGAGAAAGCTTTCCTTACGACAGTCTTCATATTTTAATTTCTATGGTTAGAGTCACAAAACTTGGTGGCAATATAGCAGGTGGCATCCCCGAAAGATTAACTTGCTACTTTTAACTCAAGAGAGACTAGTATAAGTACTATCATCAAGCAAATAATCTAAAGAGGTTGAAATTGCCAAGAGCTTTCAAAGCTTTTTCGTCTCAGGCAGTTGCTCCTGGTTAGTGGCTTTGATTTGCTTTGTTTTGCCTTTGCATGCGGTTTTTTCATATGGTATAGAGAATAGTAAAAGCAGTAAGCAATAAGTCTGAGCATTTGTAGGCATGTGCGTTTGTTTTATTTCTTGATGGGCCTGCTTGTCGAGATATTTGATATTTTATTTTTCTGAGCCATTTATTTGCATGTGTGGCAATCATATTTGATTCATTACATGGGGTTCAGGACTGCGCTTTTATGCTGTCCAAGTTCTAAAGACAGCAAAAGCAAGTTTTTGTGTTTTTTTTTTTTCAGTATGATTTTCACCTGACGTGCTAGGATAAATTTTATGGTCTTAACTAAACAAAAAAAAAAAAAAAATTTCAACTTTGTGTTTTAAATCAAATTTTAGCCCTTATACACAAATCTCCATTCAGTTAGGCGCAAAGACTCATTCAGACATATTCAAAACAAAAATTTCCTAGGCTTACAACTTTGTTTTACTTACAAGTAATACGCTATTCATTTAAACGAAATTCGAAAATGTGCTCACGCGATCCGGCCTCAAATCAGCTTATCGATTTTAAAAATAACGATTCCGATTCGAAAAAAGAGTGCACTAGCTCGGGTGGAATACCAATTGGTGTTAAAGATGCCATACAAACAGTAGGACCGCGAGGACCGGCACTTCTGCAGGACTTTATATTCCTAGACGAAATTGCGCATTTTGATTCGGAGCGCATACCCGAGCGCGTGGTCTATGCAAAAGGTGCTGGTGCTTTTGGTTATTTTGAGTGCACGCACGACATTACCAAATTCAGTGCTGCTTCCGTTTTTGGGCGATTAAAAAAAAGAACAGCGATTGCCATGCGCTTTTCGGTGGCCTGTGGTGAAAGTGGCTCAGCAGATACGGTGCGTGATCACCGTGGTTTTGCTGTAAAATTCTATACGGAAGAGGGCATTTGGGATTTGGTGGGTTCCAACATGCCAGTGTTTTACGTGCGTGATCCTTCGCTTTTTCCTAGTTTAATACATGCCCAGAAGCGCAATCCCCAAACGCATCTCCGTGATCCAGACATGTTTTGGGACTTTATGTCTCTACGCCCAGAGACGCTGCACGCACTGCTCATGTATTTCAGTGACCGAGGCACGCCGGATGGTCATCGTCATATGCATGGTTATGGCGGGCATACATATCGCATGGTAAATCCCAGCGGGGAAACGTTCTATGTCAAGTTTCACATGAAAACGGATCAGGGTATTAAAAACTTGGATGCGCGCCGCTGCGCTGAGCTGGCATCGCATGACCCAGATTATGCAATTCGTGACCTTTATAATGCCATCAAGAAAGGCAACTATCCAAGTTGGAGTTTGTTTATTCAGGTTATGCTTAACGATGATACCAAAAAATTCAAATTTAATCCTTTTGATGTTACAAAAGTGTGGCCGCAAAAAGATTATCCACTCTTACCTGTCGGCAAACTGGTTTTAGATCGCAATACCACCAATTACTTTACAGAAGTCGAACAGCTTGCTTTTAGTCCTGCACATATGGTACCTGGGATTGAGCCTTCCCCAGATAAGATGCTCCAAGGTCGCCTTTTCGCCTATGGTGACTCCCAGCGCTATCGCCTCGGCACCAACTACATGCAAATTCCTGTGAATTGTCCTTATCGTGTGAATGTTAGGAACTTTCAGCGTGATGGTGCGATGACAGTAAACGATAATCAGAACGGTTCACCAAACTACTTTCCGAACTCATTTTGTGGTCCCAAGGAAAGCTCCAGAGCTCTCGCTCTGCAGACCTGTTGTCCCATTTCCGGCGATGTTTATCGCTTTATGAGCGGCGATACAGAGGACAACTTTAATCAGGTCACCAATTTCTGGACCTACACTCTAGACAATTGTGGACGGAAGCGTCTTGTGCGTAACATATCGGAGAATTTATCAAATGCTAGTAAATTTTTGCAAGAGCGTGCCGTCAAGCTCTTTACAATGGTCCATGCTGACTTTGGGCGACTCATGACAGAGGCTTTAAATACCGCTGAAATATCAAAATTCTAGTCAATATGATTGGCTTACAAATAATATATATTTAAAGTAAATACAATATGTGACATTTAAGAATATAGCTTTTTAGTTTTGAATCAAGTATTTTTTCAGCTAGCGTATCACAATACGCTTTAAATAATATCTTAGAATTTGTATTTAATAAGATTAAGAAAAATAGTATAAATAATAATTAAAATAGTTATTACAACATGAATAATTATAAAATTTTTTTTTTTTGGTTGTGAGAGGAAAATTTATTTACTCACTTCCAACTGACGTCTTAGTTGGGGAGTGTGGGGCTCGCTACAGAGTAGAATACCCACTAAACAACCCCTCCCCGTTGGGCCTTTCTCCACTTCGGAAACGCTTTCGCAATACTTCGAAGTGGGCCTTTATGCGCCAAGCGCCGTCTTCTTATAGAAGCATGCACTAAGCACTTAGCGCTAATCTGTGTCCAGAAACCCTATTCCGACCTCTCATCTAGGTCTTTTTTCTTGCTTCTTAAAATTTGACTGATGAAAGCCGCTACTTTCTTCCAATCGTCGTCTCTGATGGTCATCTTTGATACAAGGTTGTCCGGTGTTATTTGATCGATCGCTTGTGTAAGTCGTCTTCTTTCAAGTGGGAAACGCGCACAGTAAAAAAAATTATGTGCTCCACATTGTCGATCTCGGCGTCACTATATACGCAGCTGGCTCTTGCACTTTTCTTTATTTTGTGTAGAAAGGCACTAAAATATCCATGTCCTGTTAGCACTTGGGTGATGAAGTAATCTACATCCCCATTCTGACGTTTGACCCATGCCTTTAGGTTAGGTATGAGCCTGGCTGTCCATCTTCCTGTACTCTCGCCTGCCCATCTTTCTTGCCACAGTGCTAACGTTGTCTGTCTACATATGTCTGCGGTTTGCCTAGAATATTGTCCTAGTTGTCTTAGCTCGTAGATTTTCTTTCGTTCCTTAGCTAAGAGGTCTATCGGTATCACGCCTGCGATGACTAGTGCGGACACCGTTCTGTATGCACTGTAGTAGTGGCTTCAGTCTACATTTGGTTCCCAAAGTCTCTGCCCAGACTTCGCATCCATAAAGCAGAATGGAGTTGTTGATCTCCATCAAGAGTTTTCTCCTTGTTTGAGTTGGTCCGCCGATATTTGCCATGAGCCTGCTGAGGTTTCTTGTTGCATCGGCTGCTCTTTTTTTAACATACTAAAGATATGGCCCGAATGTCAATTTTGTATCTAGTCTAACGCCCAGATATTTAATCACCTTTTGTGTCCTTATATGACTTTGGTTGACTTTCATATCCACTTCTAACGGGATTTGTCTACCGGCTATTAGAATCAGCTCTGTTTTTTCAGTCGCTAGTTGCAATCCGTGTGCTTCCAGCCAGTCCTTGACTCGAACCATCACCTGAGTAAGTAGTCTCTGTGCGTATTCTGTGTTTCGCGCCGTGATCACTGCTACTATGTCGTCTGCGTACCCCACTAGAAAAGTGTCATCAGGCATTTCTATGCGGAGGATTTCAACATAGCTTATGTTCCAGAGTTCCGGCCCAAGAATGGAACCTTGTGTAGCTCCTGAATTAATACTTATACACTTTTCGCCTGAGCTAGTCTTGTATATTAATTTCCTATTGCTGAGGTAGCTATCAATGATACACATCAGGTACTCCGGTATGTGAGATTGTCTCTCAAGTGCTGCTAACATATCTGTCCATCTGACACAGTTGAACGCGTTTTTCACATCCAGCGTTGCTAGCAGAGTTATGGGTCTCGAGTAGTGGTTTCCTCGTTGTGTCTTGAGCGCCTCCTGCACCACCTCTTGGATAGCTCCTATTGTAGACCTGCCTGGTCTAAAGCCGTATTGCCTGATAGAGAGGCCTCCAGCGCGTTCTACTGCCACTGCTAATCGGGGCTTAATCATCTTTTCTAAGGGCTTCCCTGCTGTGTCTAGCATGCAAAGAGGGCGGTATGCGGATGAAGTCGTAGGGTCTCCTTTTCCTTTCCCTATCAGTACTAGTCGCTGTACTTTCCAGGTATCGTGAAAGCTCCCATTTAATATACAGGCGTTGTACATATCGAGGAGTACATTTGGCCGACTTTCTGTAATTACTTTCAGAACTTCCGAGGGGATGTTATCGGGTCCTGGTGCTTTCTTATTCTTTAAGCTATTTGCTGCCCTCGCCAGTTCCTCGTTGGTGAAAAGCTCTATTTGCGCTTCCATCGTACGACGTGTTGTCCTGACGGGTCTTGAAACATGCGTGGGAAACAGTGTTTTGACTATGTTGTCCATCTGTTCTTCCTCAGTATCTGGCGTAGCACTCTTCTTCCGTAATTTTTTCATCACGATTTTGTATCGCAGCCCCCAAGGGTCGATGTTCACGTCATCGCATAGTGCTTTCCGTTTTTCCTTCTTGCTCTTGCGTATGGCAATGTTAAGGTCTTTCTTTGATATCTTATATTGGGCTTCCTGTATTGCGAAATTTCCTCTCCGTCTTGCCCTGGTAAGCTTGCGCCTATTTTTAATGCAAGTCTCCTTGAGTGCTTTTATTTCATCCGTCCACCAATAGACCTCTTTTCCCGCTCTGTGTGGGTTGCCTGATCTAGGCATTGCGGCATCGCAGGCTTTTCTAATTATCGACATGGTTTTGTTGACGATGTCTCCCTCGCGTTCTACCCTTGCTTGCCTATCTATTTCGTTAATTAGGATCGTCTTATTGAGCCGATTTACATTCCATCTGCGTCTCCCAGTCGTTTTATTGACGTCGGGTGGTCGTGTTTTTTTGAGTTCGAAGGAGATGTACTCATGATCGCTTCCAATATAGGTACCTAAGACCTTCCAGTCTATGAGTTGACCTGCGAGTCCTTCTGAAACGAGCGTGATATCTGGGATTGTACCAATGGTTCCTGGCCGTCTAAATGTTGGTGCTGAACCGACGTTTGCGACCACAAGTCCCAATCTTGCCGCCAAATCGACAACTTTACGGCCTCTTGAGCTGGTCGAGGTCATGCCCCACTCTTCTGCTCTTGAGTTAAAATCACCTGCTATGACAAGGTTTCCATTCATTTGCAACGCCGCGTCCTCGATGTCATTGATTTTCTCTACGACGGTGTTGATGTCATCGTTTGGCGTTAGATAGCAACTCATTATGTTGTACTTCTCTATACGTGCATGGACAAAGCATCTTCCTTTCTTTGAGCTATGGACAACAGCCTTGCTTGTGCCCGGGAGCCATATTGCGGCCGTCTTCGATTCATTTTCTAGCCTCATCTCTAGTTCCTGTACTGCTCACTGATTATAACCAAATCTGCTTGCTGTTCGAGGACTATTTGGGATAGCAGAGCATCTGCTGTCCGGCTTCTGTGTAGATTTGCCTGCAAAATTATCAATTTTTGGCCTTTCCGGATCTGGCCTTGCAGTAAATCGTTCCTGGTAGGTGGTTTGTCTCCTTATGGCCTTCATGTGCGCATAAACAACACTTTGGCGTTTTTGTGCAGTTCTTCATTTTATGTTCACTTTCTGAGCATCTTATGCAGACATCTCTCCGGTCTGGGCCACTGCAATCCTTCTGTAGGTGTCCCACACCAAGGCATTTGAAGCAACGTTTGATGTCAAGGCATGATTTAACACGGCATCTTGTCCACCCACATTTGATCGTTGAACCTTTAATAATTTTAATGCGTCGTCCGTTGACATGGTGATGAAGGCACGTTTTTGCTTCGAACTGTTGACCTTCGTCAGATGTACTCCAAAATCCTGACATACGTCGCCTACCGCCGCTTATATTGCGGCAATGACTTCTTCCTCCTCTATCAAACTGTCCAAGTCGCGGATTTCCACTTTAGTCTTCGGTTTGATAACCCTTACTGACGCGTTCTCTTTGAGGGTGTCTTTTATTGTTTTACACAGGGTGTCCGTTTTGCTTCCTTTTGATAGTTCTACTAAAATGTCCCCCTTCATTGTTTTCCTAACCGAGCGTATGGCGTTGTCGGCTTCTTCTGTCTTCAAGTTTTTTCGTAGTTCTTTGAGTACGTCAACGTAGCTTTTGCCTTCCGCAGGTTTAACTAGCAGTGCGTCGGGCCTAGGCCGTGTCCTTGTCTTTTGGTTTACCCCACTTCGAGCATTTGCCCTATTGCTTGATAGTGCGACCTCCTTTGGTTTGTCGCTCTTCGGCTTTCTTTTTTTGTGTGAGTTAATTTGAAATCCGTCGTCATCCTTCTTATTTTTTCTTTCTGCTGGAGTCTTGCGCTGCTGGGCTAGTAGCGGCTCTCTTAGGTACCGTTTCGTTTCCCTCAGCTGGTTTCTGCGTGGAAGCTTTGTTTGTCTCCACCAATCTCTCCTTTTCGTCAATAATCCAGCTTTTCCTGTAATTTTGCATCACGTCAAAGAGCTCACTTATCTCCGAAGCGCCGTCTTTGACCTCCATGCTTATGTTTCGCTGCCTCAGCATGGCGTGTTTCATCTTTCTCAGAACTGATTTGCACTGTGCCAGTGTCTTATCCTCTAGCGCTCTCATCTTGCTTATCAGCGCCTGCCGGGGTGAGCTGTGAATTGGCAGCTCACTTTGGCTCCGCGAAGGCGCTTACACCTCTATAAGCATTGCACTGTGTGTAATCTGGCTCCCAAGCGCTTGTAACGTATGCGGTGTGCCCTGCGGCATAGGTTCTGCCCGCGTTGCACTTTGTATGGGCGACCTTGCGATCATGCTGCTTCTGTTGAATAATCCTCTTTCTTCACTCTTTCCTGTTTCTACGTTTGGCTTGTTGTTTTCATTATTGTTTATGCTGTATGGGTCCAAACTTAAAGCCGCACATGTGCGACGAGAATAATTATAACAATAATAATAATATTTTTTTTTTTTTTTTTATTTTTATTTTGTTTTATGTTTTGAGGAGGGGAAATGCCTGCACGCATCTCTGAATCTGCCGTCGCAGAGAGGTATGTGGGGCTTGCACCCACTAAAACCCCCCCTCGTTAGGCCTTTTCCACTTCGTGATCGCTTTCGCATTACTTCGAAGTGGTGCCTATTTCGCACGTTGCGCCAACCGTTAACGCCTTGTACGTTCACTTAATGGAACCGCGTCCGGATCCTGTCATCACTTAGACACATCACGTCATCATTGTGCCTCAATTTGTGCAATGCGCCGCTCTTCCAGTATAACGGCGTCCAGATCGCGTTTCTTTAGCAGGAAAACATTCCCCGCAAAGTTTGTAACTGCGTCCCAGAACTCCTTGCGCGGCAGCATTTTTCCTACAATGTTTTCGGGCTCGATGGGTCCAATATGGTTTTCCAGCGCGCATCTATACTCGTTCCACTTCTGGCAGTGGAAAAATGTATGTTCTGCGTCGTCAACAGCCGCATCACCATAGATACAGCAAACACCATCCGTTTTCCCCATGCGGAAAAGGTATTTCCGGAAATATCCATGTCCGGCCAACAGCTGTGTTAGGTAATAATTTACCTCGCCATGAGCTCTGTTCATCCAGCTCTTTACGTTAGGAATAAGCCTCGACGTCCACCTGCCGGTTGCTTCTGCACTCCATCGCTCTTGCCACTGTTGGATTGTCTGCTGTCTAGCTTCCCCAAAGGTCAAAACTCTTCCCTCCTGCTTTGCTACCCAGCGATTCCTGCGTTCAAAAGCTAGTAAGTCGATGGGTATGCAGCTGCTAATCACCAGCACTGTCGCTTTGGGTACTGTCCGGTAAGCAGAAGTGATCCTAAGCGCTGCAGTACGTTGCACTGACGTGTACACCTCACACCCATATAGTAGGATGGTATTGGTGATCGTCAAGAGCAATCTTCGCTTACTCTGCGTGGGGCCTCCGATGTTCGCCATAAGTCTGCTTAGGGATGCTGTGGCTCTTCTGGCTTTATTGGCTGCGTGTTGGATCTGCGCTTAGAAGTTGAGCCTGCAGTCTAGCTGTAGTCCTAAGTACTTTGCCGTTCTCTGCGTACTTTTTGTATGGCCACAAACCTGCAATGGGGTTTCGAGCTGTATATGGGTTTTCGTAAGTAAAAGAAGCTCCGTTTTTTCCGCAGCCAGCTGTAGACCGTGATCACGGAGCCATGCTTGGACCTGAATCATTAAAACATTTAGCTTACGCTGGGCTTCAGTAGTGTCACGCGCAACAATCACAGCAGCAACGTCGTCAGCGAATGCCACTAAGTGGGTGTTTTCTGGCATTCTCATCTCTAAGATGCTGTCGTAGGTGTCGTTCCACAAGTCAGGACCGAGGATTGACCCCTGTGCAGCGCCAGACGTGATCGTACGCCCTTATGTGGAGTGGCCGCTTCTGAATCCATGCTGCCTCGGAGACAATCCTACAGCGTTCTCCACCGCAGCAGCGAGTCTTGGCTTAACCAGCCTCTCCAGCAGCTTGCCGGAAGTATCTAGCATGCACAGTGGATGATATGCTGCAGCGCACTCTAGGTTGCCCTTGCCTTTGCTGATTAATGTTAGCTTTTGTTGCTTCCAGACTTTTGGGAAGTTTCCTTCTTCCAGGCAGGCATTGTACATGTCTAGCAGCACTTGTGGACGTTCGGCTGCAATTGCTTTCAGCACCTCGGAAGGAATGCCGTCTGGTCCCGGAGCTTTGTTATTCTTGAGTGCGCCAGCAGGGGATGCAAGCTCTTGCACCGTGAACAAGGGTGGCAGAACATTTGGCAGCTGCTCCGGTAGTAGTTCCAGCGGTTGGTGTATCGGAAACAGTGTATCAACTATATCAGCCATCTTCCTGCTGTCTAGGAGCGGAGGGGATGCTTTTGCTTATTGCTGCATTCAAAGTCCGTCTTGCCATTTTGTATTCTTCTGCTTCTGCTTCTGCTGGACCCCGTCTTCGGGCTCTGGTGAGCTTCCGTCTAGGTCGGAGACACGCGCGTCTCAGCTCAGCGGTTTCTTCATTCCACCAGTATGCCGCCTTCTTTCGGGTTCTATGTTGGACCCTAGGCATAGCAACATCGCAAGCTCGGGTTATGCTCTGCATGATCTGTTGCACGATCGCTTGTGCGCTATTAGCTCGGACCTGTAGAGCTGTGTTTCTGTCGAGTGCTGTCAGCAGCGCCGGAATGTTCAGGTGATCGCTCTTCCACTTGCGCGTTCCTCTCTGGACGTCCCTCCGTTCCGGGCGACCGGTCAGCTGGATATCGTACTGGATATACTGATGGTCGCTACCAGTGTAGTCTTCAAGTACTTTCCAGTTTCTGAGCGGTCTAGCAAGCCTCTCCGAGACGAGGGTAATGTCCGGTGTAGTAGCCATGCATCCTGGTCTTGTGCTAGTGCCTGAGTTTGCAACTACAAGGCCCAGTCTAGAAGCCATGTCGAGTATCCGTCGACCTCGTGAGTCCGTGCTGCTCGATCCCCATTCGACTGCCCTGGCGTTAAAGTCGCCTGCCATGACCAGAGGCTCTCCGATTCCGCGTACGCAGTCTTCTATGCTTCCAAGTTTGGCCTCGAATGCCGCAATGGTGTCGCTTGGTGTCAAATAGCAGCTCATAAGTGAGTATTTGCTGCCCTCAACCCACACAAACCCATTTCCTGTTCCACTGCTAGTTATTGGAAAGCTTCCATTGGACAAGATCCAGATAGCTGCAGTCCCAGTATCATCCTGTATCCAGTAAGCGTTTCTGGCTTTCATGTACTGTTCGCTGATGATCACTGCGTCTATCCCCCTCTCTAGCAGTAGCTGTGCCAAGAGGTTGTCCGCAGTTCTACTCCGGTGCATATTTGCCTGGAGAACTCTCATTTCTTCTTTGACGCGTTCTGCTGCTTACGCGCTTTGCAGCTGCTGGAACCCGGTAAATGATCCACGGGAGAAAGCTTTGCAGTGATACATGCCCAGCATTTTGGAGTCGCATGGCATTGCGCTATTTTGTGGCCGACTTCGCCACACCGGAAGCACAAACCTTGGCCTTTCCTGTTTGGTCCCTTGCAGTCATACTGCATGTGTCCAATACCCAGACATCTGAAGCACTTCTTGATGGCGTCCATTCTTTTCATTTTGACCTTTAGCCAGCCAATCTTAATTTTTTCCACTGCAAGGAGCTTTTCGGCATCGTCTTCTGTAAGTGTGACGAAGGCCTGTGTCTGTTCCCGGGTATTTGGGGCAGATACTGACACCTTGATATCGCTCGATCCATCGGGCAACAAGATTTTGACAGCATTGAGGACATCTTCTTGTACTGTCAATGTATCGAGGTCTCTTATGACTATTGTTGCCATAGGCCTAGGGCTAGCAACGTCAGCAGTTTCTTTGAGAGCTGCTTTTATCTGCTCACAAAATTGCCGTTTAAGCATCTCGCCTTTTTCCAACTCAAGGAGGAGGGCATCGGTCTTAGTTTTGCGAAGACCTTTTATTTTGACGTCGTCGTCGAATTTTGCGTTGGCTCGCAGGTTTTTTAGGACCTCAGCATAGCTATATCCTTCTGCTGGCTTAACTATTACAGCATCCGTTTTCAGGTTGGATGTGCGCTTTCTCGTATGCTTGCTCGCTCCCTTATTTTCCACGCTCACCTGAACTTTGGGATCCCTCGGAGGCTGCGCTTTGGTCTGCTGCTTTTGTGACTTCTTAGTCTTTTTGCTAATGACTGCTTGCCACCTCTCAAGATTATCATCGCGCCCCTTTTTGTGGATCATTGCCACCTCAGCAGGGCTAGTAGCTGCACGTTTGCTTGTATGGAGCATATCACCAGCTGTCTTGCTTGTTGTAGGCGTCTTCATCTCTTTGTCTACTTGGGCAAGTTTCCTAGCTGATTCCCTCGCTGTCTCAGCTTTGAGCCAGCTTGACCTACAGGTCTCGAGAACAGTAAGAATTTCACCAAGTTCAGATACTCCATCCTTGACATCCATGCTTATATTTCGTCATCGCTGCCTTGATTTTTCGCAGAACTCGCCTGCAATAACCCACAGCATCTTCTTCATACGCCCGCATCTTTGCGATGAACATTTGGGTTGGCGACATCAACCTGCCTGTTGGCTGTGCTTCGGCTGCTGGAGTGGCTGCTAGAGCTACAGGTGTTGGAACACTGTCCGCTTCAAGTGCTGGCTGTGGGTTCGGCAAAGACATGCCATTTCGGATTGGTGACCGTTGCTGTAATACGGGCGACCTTACGGTTTTTCCGCTTCGACTGAACACGATGTTCGTGCTCGCTTCTGTTGGTTGTTGTGTTGGTTGTTGTGTACTTTCGTTGTTCATGTTATATGGGTCCAAACTTTAAGCCGCCACATGAAAATTAATACAGATATCCTTTGATGCTCCCATGGGTCCCTTTGCTTGCAGTGAGGTCCATGCAAGGGTTGACACAAGACCTTATGAGTACATGTGTTCAGAGCCAGAGCGGACACAAAGCAGGAGTACTCTCAACTGCACCTGTAACATTGAATGAACAATGTCATGTTTTGAACGTACATGAAGACTAGCTATGTTTTAATAGGACGGAGGCAGCCCTAACATTAGCTCAGCAGCCATTTCACCAGGGTTTCAGTCTGGGTACTCAGGTGCCAGAATGTTGTTTCTACCGGCTGTCGAATCTTCTTTCCAGTCTACCGATTCGGAGAAAGACTTTAATTATAGTCGTCCAATATGGAGCAGACGCTAATCAAATTGCCGCCCGATGCGGGAGCAGACGCGTTCTGGGTTTCCCTCTCAGTAAGCCTTCTCCTCAGATATGGCTGTGCTGCAAAAACGCCTTCTCACCTTAGCCAGCTCTTTGTCTGGTAACAGAAGAAGCTGCATCCGGAGTCGCCACGTGGAGGCGGTGAGATGCTTGGAGTTTGCCAAATATGGATCACGCTGGGCAAGGTAGAGCCAATCAGTCGCTTTGCCATACCAACAGAACTCCCAACTCCATAATAATAATATTAATAATAATATTTATAATAACAATATTAATAATAATAATATTAATAATGATAATATTACATAATAATAATAATAATAATAATAATAATAATAATAATAGTAATAATTTATTTTTTTATTTATTCTATTTTTTTTTTTGTGGTTGAGGAGGGGAAATGCCTGCACGCATCTCTCAATCTGCCGTCGCAGAGAGTTATGTGGGGTTGCACCCACTAAAACCCCTCCTCTCTAGGGCTCTTTCCACTTCGAGATCGCTTTCGTATTACTTCGAAGTGGTGCCTATTTCGCGCGCTGCGCCAGTCGTTCGCGCCTTGAACGTTCACCGAGTTGATCTTCATGATTATGCCTCTATTTGTGCCATGCGACGCTCTTCCATTAAAGCAGCGTCCAGATCGAGTTTGTTTAGCACTAGAACATTTTTCGCAAAGCTCGTTACTGCGTCCCAGGACTCATTTATCAGCAGCATTTTTCCTACAATATTTTCGGGCTCAATGGGTCCAATTTCGCTCATTAGCACGCATCTGTACTCTTCAAACTTCTGGCAGTGGAAAAATGTATGTTCTACATCGTCAACAGCCGCATCACCATATATACAGTCAGCACTGGCTTCTCTGTTTTGCCCATGCGAAACAGGTATTTGCGGAAGTATCCATGTCCAGCCAGTAGCTGCGTTAGGTAATAGTTTAACTCGCCATGACCTCTGTTCATCCAGCTCTTAACATTGGGTATAAGCCTAAACGTCTATCTGCCGGTTGCTTCTGCATTCCATCGCTCTTGCCACTGTTCGATTGTTTGCTGTCTAGCTTCAGTGAATGTCAAAAATAATATAATAATAATAATAATAATTTTTTTTTTATTTTTTATTTATTTTTTTATTTTGCGGTCGAGGAGAGGGTGGTTGGAAATGCCTATTGCACTAACCACTACTTATCGTCATAAGTGTGAGTGTCACGTGGACTAAAACCATTCCCCCTCTGTGCCCTTTCCTGCTCTGGTACTCCTGTGGTTCTACTTCAAAGCAGGGGGCACTAGGTCATTAAGACTTCTTCAAATTGATCCGCGTCCGGATCCCGCTTTGCCAAAGCACCGCATCGTGCTATTGTGCATTAGTCTGCGCGATGCGTCGCTCGACTATTATAAGCGCATCCAGATCGCGTTTCTTCTCCTGTAATATAAATCCAGCAAAGCTCATAACAGCATCCCATTTTGGCCACTATGTTTCCGGGGTCAATGTGCCCTATCGTAGTTTCTAGTGCGCATCTATTTTCATTCCATTTTTGGCAGTGGAAAAATGTGTGTTCGACGTCGTCTACAGCCGCATCACCATAGATACAGCAGCTGCCTTCTGTTTTACCCATGCGGAATAGGTACTTGCGGAAATACCCATGCCCGGACAGCAGCTGCGTATGGTAGTAGTTAACCTCTCCATGTTTTCTCGTTATCCAATTTGTAAAGTTGGGTATAAGTCTCGCCGTCCTTCTGCCTCTGGTATGTGCACTCCAGCGTTCTTTCCATTGCTGCATTGACTGCCTTCTAACCCCTTGGAAGGGGATAAGCCTTCCTTCTCCCTTTGCTACCCAGCGTTTCCTACGCTCGATGGCAAGCAGATCGATAGGTATACAGCTGCTAATAACTAATACTGCAGCCTCAGACACTGTCCGGTACGCAGAAGCTATCCTGAGTGCCGCGGTGCGCTGCACCGCCGCGTACACCTTACGTCGGCAATCCGCTTTTAAGGCCCACACTTCGCATCCATAAATAGAATGTTGTTAGTGATGCTCAGGAGCAGTTGCCGCTTGCTCTGCGTGGGGCCTCCGATGTTTTCCATCAGTCTGCCTAGCGATGCTGTGGCCCTGCTCTCTTTCTCAGCTGCGTATTTAATTTGTGCCCAGAAGTTAAGCCTGGAGTCTAGCTGCAGCCCCAGGTACTTTGCACTCTTCTGAGTGCTTGTGGCGTGGCCACAGACCAGCATCGGGATTTCCAGCCGCATGTGGCTTCTTGTAAGGAAAAGCAACTCCGTTTTCTCCGCGGCTAGTTTAAGGCCATGTTCGCCTTGCCATGCTTGAACCTGGAGCATCACAACGTTTAGCTTGCGCTGAGCTTCAGCGGGAGTTCTTGCGACAATTACTGCAGCGGCGTCATCAGCAAATGCCACCAAGTGAGTGTCATCTGGCGTTTCCATACATAGGATACCGTCGTACGTGTCGTTCCATAGGTCAGGTCCGAGGATTGACCCTTGCGCTGCGCCGCACGTAATCACTCGTGTTCTGCTGCCGTCTCTAGTGTCGTATGTGAGGACACGATCCTTCAGGTAACTCCTAACCATTCCCATTAGGTACTGCGGCGTTTGGAACCTGGTCTCCAACGTTTTGATTATGTCCTTCCATTTTATGCTGTTGAAAGCATTGCGGACATCTAGCGTCGCCAGGAGTACTATTCTTCGGGAGTGATGGTTGCCGCTCTGTGCAGCCTTGACGGTGTCGATTACATCTTGGATTGCGCCTATTGTGGAGTAGCTGCTTCTGAAACCATGCTGTCTTATAGACAGTCCACCAGCGTTTTCGACCGCAGCAGCAAGTCGGGGCTTAATCAGCCTCTCCAGTAGCTTTCCGGATGTGTCTAGCATATATACTGGTCGGTACGCTTCGGCGCGCTCTGGATTCCCTTTGCCTTTACTTATAAGTGTCAACTTCTGCTGCTTCCAGACTGCGGGGAAGTTTCCTTCTGCTAGACAGGCGTTATACATGCCTAGCAGCACTTGTGGGCGATTCGCTGCGATGACTTTCAGCACCTCAGAGGGGATCCCATCCGGTCCCGGCGCTTTATTGTTCTTCAACGCGCTTGCAGCGGATGCAAGCTCTTCAAGAGTGAACAATGGTATCGCTTCATCTGACAATTCTTCAGACTGTATTGGAAGTGGCTCATGTGTCGGGAATAGCGTATCAACTATGTCTGCCATTTTGCTGGAGTCTAGAAGTGGAGGCGATGGGTTTGCTCCCAACTTCTTCATGACAATTTTATAGCCCATGCCCCAAGGGTTACTATTAATGTCGTTTCTGAGTTCCTCCCACTTGGCCTTTTTGCTGCTGCTTATGGCTGCCTTTAAAGCCTGCCTGTCTATTTTGTAGGCGACTGCTTCTGCTTCTGCAGGGTTTCTTCTTCGAGCTCTGGTGAGCTTTCCCCTACAACGGAGACAAGTGCTTCTTAGCTCGGCTATCTCGCCTGTCCACCAGTATGACGCCTTTCTTTGGTTTGCTTGTCTGATCCTCGGCATAGCTGCATCACAAGCCTGAGCAATGATTTGCATAGTCCGCTGGACAAGAGTCTGTGAGTCTTGTGCTGTGGTCTGTTGGGAGGGGCTGCTATCAAGGGCTGCCAGTAGCGCTGGAATGTTAAGGTGCTCACTCTTCCACTTTCGCGTCCCTCTAAGGGTCTTGGTCGGGTTCGGGTGCCTCAAACTCGATGTACTGGTGGTCGCTGCCAGTATAGTCCTCGAGTACTCTCCAGCTCTTGAGCGCTCTTCCAAGACTGTCAGACACAAGAGTTATATCTGGTGAAGTGGCTGTGCAACCAGCTCTTCGAAACGTGCTAGTCTCTGAGTTTGCGACTGTTTGTCCTAATCTGGAAGCCATATCAAGTATCCGCCGGCCTCTCGAATCCGTAGTGCTCGATCCCCATTCCAGAGCCTTGGAGTTGAAGTCTCCCGCAATGATCAGTGGTCCTCCAATTTCTCTCGCTGAGTCTTCGATGCCATCGAGTTTGGTCTCGAATTCCGCGATTGTGTCGCTCGGTGTTAAGTAACAACTCATTAGTGAGTAGTTTCTGCTCTTAACCCAAACAAAGCGTCTTCCTCTGCCGCTGCTGATTATTGGGGCCATTTCGCCGGATAAAATCCATAAAGCTGCGGTCCCAGTGTCGTCCTGAAACCAGTCTCTATTCCTGACTTGAGAGTATTGCTCGCTGATGACAACTGCGCTTAACCCCTTCTTCAGCAGTATCTGTTCTAGAAGGTTGTCCGCAGTTCTACTCCGGTGCATATTTGCGTGGAGGACTCTCATTTGTTATTTTTTGCATTCTGCTGCTTGCGCGCTGGGCATCTGCCGGAACCCGTCATGTGATCTACGGGGGTCAGCTTTGCGTCGATGCACGCCCAGCATTTGGGAGTCTTTTGGCACTGTGCCATTTTGTGACCGGTTTCGCCGCACCAGAAACACATGCCATCTCCTTTCCGGTTGGGTCCCTTGCAGTCATACTGCATGTGACCAATACCTAGGCATTTGTAGCACCTCTTGATGTTGTCGCATCGCTTCAATTTGACTTTCAGCCAACCAATCTTAATTTTGTCTATTGCAAGGAGTTTTTCGGCATTGTCTTCTGGAAGCGTGATGAAGGCCTGTGTCTGTTCCCGGTTATTTGGGACGGACACTTTCACCTTGATAACGCTCGGTGCCTCGGGAAGAACGTCTTTGACAGCCTTAAGCACATCTTCTTGCACTGTCAGCGCATCGAGGTCCCTTATGACTATTGTGGCCATGGGCCTGGCGCTAGCCACATCAGCAGTGTTTTGGAGCACTGTCTGTAGCTCAGAGTTCCGGCTTTAGCTTCTCGCCTTTCTCCAACTCGAGGAGGAGAGCATCGGTCTTCGTTTTGCGGACTCCCTTTATTTTGACGTCTTCGTCAAACTTGGCATTTTCTCGCAGATTTTTAAGGACATCCGCGTAACTGTGTCCCTCTGCTGGTTTTATTAATACCGCGTCTGATTTCCGGTTTGAGGTGCGGTTAATTCTGCCTCGCTCGCTCTTCTCTTTTTTTTTCGGTTCTCGCCTTAACCTCGCGTTCTTTCGGAGGTTGCGCTTTGGTCTGCTGCTTTTGCGTCTTCTTGGCTTTCTTGCTAGTGATTGTTTGCCACTTCTCAGAACCTTCACCTCGCCCCTTTTTTTGAGGCATCACCACCTCGGCAGGACTCGAAGATGCTCGCTTGCTTGTAGGAAGCGTTTCCACTAGCCGTTTGCTTGTTGTGGGTGTCCCCACCGCTACATCGACATGGGCAGTTTCTCTGGCTTCTCTCTTAGCTGTCTCAGTTTTGAGTCAGCCTGACCTACAGGTTTCGAGGATAGTAAGGATTTCCCCAAGCTCAGATACGCCATCCTTGACATCCATGCTTATGTTCCGCTGTTTCATCGTGGCCGCCTTGATTTTTCGCAGAACTCGTCTGCACTCAGCTACAGCTGCTTCCTCATTTGCCCGCATTTTTGCGATAAATACCTGAGTTGGCGTCTTCAAACGGCCTCGTGGCTGGGCTGCTGGTGTAGCTGCGGTTTCTAGGGCGTTTTTTACCTCAGGTACCGGTTGCGGAGTTGCCAATGTCTGCTGCGTGTCATGGCAGATAGATGACTGCTGGGTCTTACCATTTCTGCAATAAGGGCTACCATGTGCCGATTCTTTGTCCAACAGCTGCTTTGTTCTTTGATCAGTTGGTGATCTCGTCATTAGAGTACTTCTGCCAAATGTTTGTCTCTCTTCCGTTTGTTGTTGTTGGAGATTGTTGTTCATTCTAAATGGGTCCCCGCTCCAGTCCGCTATCCTCACACGAAAGAACCGTCGTCCATTGATCCCCGTGGTTGTCTGTGATGGCAATAACGCCAACAGGGAGGCCACGCGAGGGTTGACAGGAGTCCTTATGGGTGCTTCTGTTCAGAGCCAGGATCGGACGCTAACTTGGAGTAAACTCAACAAGACCCGTACCGCCAATTCAATGGTGACGTGCTTAGAACGTAAATGGAGACTAGCCACAGTTTTAGCGGGACGGAGGCGACTGACAGCATTAGCCGGAAAGCCGTTTCAGCAAGATATCACTCTTGCGTACTAAGGTAACCGAATACTGCAGTCATCAGCCCAAAGCGTGTATTCCATATCGTATCCATATCGTAGTCCGTGTCCATAGTCAGGTTGTCATGACGCCTTCTCACCTTAGCCGGATCCTGGTCGGATGACGAAGAAAACTGTTTCCGGAGTTGCCACGTGGAGGCGGTGAGATGCTTGAACTTTACCAAGTTAAAACCGATCAGACGCTTTGCCATACAGACAGAACTTCCAACTCCATAATAATTTTTTTTTTTTTTTTTTTTGGGCAGAGCACAAATTTAAATTTTAAGTTGTTGTAGGCTGATAGTGGTAGGTGGTAGTACCATAGATCGATACACTACCGATGAATGTGGCGGTGTATTGATTGGACTATCGATTAGATGTAAGCGACGCGATAATGAAATAGCGCAGCCAGCTCGACGCAAGAGAAACTATTAAAATACATATATTAAAAGAGCGGCTACAAAGTGTTAATGGATCAAAATGCAAATGCTGTAAAACAAACCCAGCAACAACAAAATCAACAACAACAACAAGGGGAAACAACATGCATAGAAACAAGAAGAAATTACAACAACAAAATCAACAACAATCCCTTTGATAGAATTTTTAAGGGATAAGTTTTCATTAAAATTAAATTTCGATGTATCGTTGGCCACTACAAGATCAGGAACAACTTTTGATGCTGTCTTCCAAAGATATTTGGATTCCTTACAATCACAAATGTATACATCATATTTCAGTTATCACAAACCAATAATAACGTGTAAACCAATAAGTTGAATCAAATTTATTTTATATTACTTTTCATTATTCATTGCATTACTTTTTCTAACATTCCAACTTGTAACAAATTATTATATATGTGAAAAATATAGTACAAAGCATAAACACAAAAAAAACACATAAATGTAAGAAAATAATTATACAAAATAAAATTAGTTTTTATTAATTATTTTTTCCTTTTCTTCATAAGAAGTATAACTTCAGTCGTGCGTGAAACCACACACACACTTTTTGTTGTCTATTCTATTTAGAGCAAACTATGTATTTGGAAACCGTCTGGCTCCGTACTTCTTACCTTTTTTGCAGATGCCGGCACAGCTGGGCTGGAAGCGACCCTCTTTGAGATAGGGGTCCCTGGAGTATTGTACTTCTTTTCTATAAGTTTCGTCTGATCTTTCTTTCTCAGCTGCTTTCCAGCTTCTCCTGTGGCTCTCAAGCACATCAATAAGAGTTCTGACACTCCATCTTTGACATCCATGCTAATGTTTCTTTGCTTGCTAATTGCCTGCTTCATCTTGCGGAGTACACTCTTGCATTGTGTCACTGTTTCCTCTTCAAGTGCTCTCATTTTGTAGATCAGCGCCTGGCGCGGTGAGCTGTTTGCTTGAGTTGCATTTTTGTGCAGGCCCAGGGTTGCAGCTGGAGTTTCCATGCATTGTGCTCCTCTATCGGGTTCTGCTTCACTCTCAATTTCCACTTCTCTCTGTTGGTTGGCCGTCTGAGTTGGTAGCCTTGCCACCACGCTGTTTTGCTTATCTGGTGCTTCTCCGATTGGCGTTGGCGTTGTCTGGTTCGTGGTTTGTTTGACCACCTTCTCTGTGTCCGTGGCCATCTGTGTCGGTGACCTCGTCATCATCCGGCTTCTGCTGAAAACTCCTATCTCTTCCTCGCTTTGTTTTTGTTGTAATAATGATAATAATAATTATTTATCTTTATTTTTTTTTATTTATTTTTTTTTCGGGGAGGGGAAATGCCTGTGCGCTTCTCTCAATCTGCGGTTGCAGAGAGGTATGTGGGGCTTGCACCCACTAAAACCACTCCCCTGCCGTCGACCCACCTCGGACACTAGCCCGGAACCGTTTAACACATTACTTCAGGCTAGATCCTGCATGTGGCCATAAACGCCATCTACTTCTTTTTCACTTATTACAAGCTCGATCACTCAAGAAGGCCGCTGCGGACCAAGCTCAGGGCGAGTTCGAACTTATTACAAGATCAAAACTCACCCAGAGTCCGATCCAGATCGGCCTTCTTGGCCCTTAGAATCCTCTGTACGTACTGTGCCACTCGGCTCCAATTACCCTCCCTCTGAAGCATTACTGCCACTATATCATCCGGTGTGATTTCACTCTCTGTTTGCTGAGCCAGCATCAAGCGCTGCCATACCCATTTGTGACACACAAAGAATGTATGTTCAGCGTTGTCTCTGCAACCGGGACAGTACAAGCAATCTTGTGATGTTGACTTTCCCATTCGGTGAAGGTAGTGGCGAAAGTAGCCGTGTCCCGAGAGAAGCTGTGTTAGGTAGTAATCTACCTCACCATGCATCCTTCTGATCCACGGCTCCACGTCTGAGATGAGACGCGCCGTCCATCTTCCCCGACTTTCCCTCTGCCAAAGACTCTGCCATTCGCGGAGTGTACGGGCTTTCTCGTCTTGGGACGCTATTTCTCCGTCCTGCGCAGATTTCCTCAAGAAAATAGCACGCCGCTCCTTAGCAAGGAGGTGTATTGGTGTCACCCCAGCGATCACCAATACCGCAGGCTCCGACACCGTGCGATAAGTCGAAGCCACTCTTAATGCCCCCCTTCGTTGAACCTGTGCGAGTCTCATCCGATACATGTCTTTTTCAAGAGAGTTGGCCCATATCTCTGCTCCATACAGCAAGACCGACTGAACTGTATTCGGTATTCTTTTCTTGGTCAGGACTACCACTTCCGTCTTGTTCAACGCAAGTGACAGCCCATGTTCCGCCACCCAGCTACCGACAGTTCTCATCACTTGGTTGAGCTTAAGTTGGGCCCGGTCCAGGTCACGCGCTGCCACCAGTGCAGCAACGTCGTCAGCATACCCAACCAGGCATGACTCCTCCGGCATTTCCAGTCTCAGCAGTCCATCGTAGGTGGCGTTCCAAAGATCCGGTCCTAGGATAGATCCCTGGGCCGCCCCTGATGTGACCACCTTTCTCTGCACTCCCTCTCTGGTCTCATAGAGGAGTCCGCGATTCGAGAGGTAGGAATCGATCATTCGGAGCAAGTACGCCGGCACTCCGAAGCTATGCTCCAGAGCCTCCATCATATCTGTCCACCTAGCCGAGTTAAACGCATTCCTTACGTCAAGAGTCACTAGAAGTACCACTCGACGCGAGAAGTTATTATGGTCCTCGGCTCTTTTGACAGCTGCAACTACTTCAAGAACCGCATCCCTCGTGGACCTACCCGGTCTAAACCCGTACTGCCTCGGTGAGAGTCCACCGGCGTTACGGATAGCTGTCGTTAGCCTTAGCCTGATCAGCTTTTCCATCACCTTTCCTGATGTGTCTAGCATACACAACGGGCGGTAGGAAGATGGGGATTCCGGATCGCCTTTTCCTTTGTTGATCAGTGCCAACCTTGCGGTTTTCCAGCCTGTAAAGAATACGCCCTCTACCAAGCATGCATTATACATGTGCAGTAGAAGTCCTGGGTTCTGGTGGTATACTAACTTCAGAACCTCACTCGGTATCCCATCCGGGCCAAGTGCTTTTTTGTCCTTCATTGTGAGGACGGCTTGCTCCAGTTCTTCCAGAGGAAACAGAGTGATTTCTTCCATTTGGCTCCAATACCGCTGGGGCCTTATCGGGTGCTGGGGGAACAGCGCGTCAACTATGCTCTCCATCAGGACGGCTCCTTTGGGTTCGACAGGTTTCAGAGCACCCAGCTTTTGGGTCACGAGTTTGTAGCCCATTCCCCAGGGATCCCTATCTACATCTTCCACCAACTCACTCCAACAACGGGCCTTGCTCTCACTGATAGCTCGTCGCAGTTCCATTTTCGCAGCCTTATGTTCGGCTGACCTTTCGTTAGCTTCAACTCGATTCCTTGCCCGTTGCGCGGTACGACGAATCCTGTGGCATCTCCTGCGCAGGTCCGCAATCTCCGGACTCCACCAGTAAACAGGTCTTTTCTCGTGACGGGGTCTACTGCGAGGCATAGAAGCCTCACAGGCCGTCCTGATGACTTTCATGGTCGAAGCCGTCAATGTCTCCGCTGATAAACCCCCATTCCGGTAAACCTCCTCCATCAATGCAGCGCCCCTCTCAAGATTTCTCTGGAAAGACTCGGTCACCATCCTCGTGAGGTTCCATCTGGTGAATTGCATACGTGTCTCCCTGCGCTGGGATCCACCATTGCTTACATCAAATATTATGTATTGGTGGTCACTACTGGTGTGGTCCTCAATGACCCTCCAACCCTGAACGAGCGGCCCGAGGCCCTCTGAAGCGAACGAGACATCAGGGATTGTTTCCCCATATCCCGGTCTTCGAAAGGTCGTAACGTCCCCCATGTTCAACACTATAAGCCCCGCTCTCGCGACCATCTCCAGGACAAGTTTACCCCGGCTGTCGGGGTAGAGCATACCCCATTCCAATGCTTTTGCGTTGAAGTCTCCGGCCACAACTTTGTGTCCAGAAGACCCCATCACTGCGTTTTCCAGTCCATCAAGCTGGCCTCTGAAGCTTTGGATCGTCTGGTTTGGAGTGAGATAGCAACTAAAGAATGTCACTGTCCCACACCTCACCCAGACATACCCATTACCGCGACCGTGACCAGTAACATGGACCTTTCCGGGATCCAGCACGCAGATAGCTGCAGTGCCGAGGTTATCGGAGTACCAGGAGGTAGACTCTCTATTCCGATACTGCTCGCTCAGCAGTAGCAGGTCGGCCCCCTTCTCTACTGCCAACTGATAAAGCAAATCGTTGGCCCTTGTCGGCATATATGAAGCAGCGTGCCGCCGCATCACACGTCATGGCTCTATGCCCAGCTGCCCCACATTTATAGCACAAGGAGCTTCGATCAGGCCCCTTGCACCTCTTGGCCACATGTCCATATCCAAAACATCTGTAACAACGCGTCACAGAAGTTCTTTCCCGCAATCGGCAATTTACCCAGCCAATGCGAATCTTACCGCGCTCTTAGAAGTAGGATGCATCGCAATGATCCATCTCAACCACCGCCAACCTTTGCCCCCTCAAAGTTCTCGGGATGAATCCAACCTTAACTTCCCCAACATTGGGCATATCCCGCTTAAGGGCTGCCTTGATATCGGCTTCCTCTGTAAGGCAATCCAGATCCCGTATCACCATTATAAACTTAGGTTCCAAGCAGGATACAGCTACCTGTCCCTCTAGGGCCACCGCAATTGAGTGGCGAAAGGCAACACTGTTCTTGTTGGCTGGCATATCCGTTCCGTTCTTCTTCTCATTTTTTGTCATTCTATTTTCTTCCTCCTCAAGGCCGTTCCAAATTGACCTGCAAGCCTTCATTGCTGAGAAGTTCTCCTCCAAAGTGGCAAGGCCATGCTTAACTTCATTAGAGATGTTCTTTTGCCGATGCGTTGCCGCCTTCATCTTGGTAATAACTTCAAAGCACCTTGCCATAAGAAGCTCCTCCTCGCTTCGGACCTGCACAATCTGTGCTCTCATAGAAAAATATTGCTACCCGCGGTGGTAGCTGTCGGCGCAGTCTGATAAGGTTGGACTGGGCAGAGCTTGGGATGTGAAAAAGGATTGGGTGTGGAATCGAGTACTAGCAAATCAGCGACTCCATCGGCCATATCCTCTCCCCTGCCCTTTTCAGGAACCACCTGGAACCGAAATGGAGTCCTCTGTCGGACACATCAAGGTGGCCGCCCCGCGGGGGGCTTCCTATAATAATAATAATAATTATAATAATAATAATAATTATAATAATAATAATAATTATAATAATAATACTAATGATAATAATATTTATAATAATAATAATTATAACAATAATAATAATAATAATAATAATAATAACAATAATAATAATAATAATAATAATAATAATAATAATAATAATAATAATTATAATAATAATAATAATTATTTTTTTTTTTTTTTTTTTCGGGGAGGGGAAATGCCTGTGCGCATCTCTCAATCTGCGGTTGCAGAGAGGTATGTGGGGCTTGCACCCACTAAAACCACTCCCCTGCCGTCGACCCACCTCGGACACTAGCCCGGAACCGTTTAACACATTACTTCAGGCTAGATCCTGCATGTGGCCATAAACGCCATCTACTTCTTTTTCACTTATTACAAGCTCGATCACTCAAGAAGGCCGCTGCGGACCAAGCTCAGGGCGAGTTCGAACTTATTACAAGATCAAAACTCACCCAGAGTCCGATCCAGATCGGCCTTCTTGGCCCTTAGAATCCTCTGTACGTACTGTGCCACTCGGCTCCAATTACCCTCCCTCTGAAGCATTACCGCCACTATATCATCCGGTGTGATTTCACTCTCTGTTTGCTGAGCCAGCATCAAGCGCTGCCATTCCCATTTGTGACACACAAAGAATGTATGTTCAGCGTTGTCTCTGCATCCGGGACAGTACAAGCAATTTTGTGATGTTGACTTTCCCATTCGGTGAAGGTAGTGGCGAAAGTAGCCGTGTCCCGAGAGAAGCTGTGTTAGGTAGTAATCTACCTCACCATGCTTCCTTCTGATCCACGGCTCCACGCCGTCCATCTTCCCCGACTTTCCCTCTGCCAAAGACTCTGCCATTCGCGGAGTGTACGGGCTTTCTCGACTTGGGACGCTATTTCTCCGTCCTGCGCAGATTTCCTCAAGAAAATAGCACGCCGCTCCTTAGCAAGGAGGTGTATTGGTGTCACCCCAGCGATCACCAATACCGCAGGCTCCGACACCGTGCGATAAGCCGAAGCCACTCTCAATGCCCCCCTTCGTTGAACCTGTGCGAGTCTCATCCGATACATGTCTTTTTCAAGAGAGTTGGCCCATATCTCTGCTCCATACAGCAAGACCGACTGAACTGCGCTCATCAGCAGGCGGCGCTTGCTGGAAGCCGGGCCCCCTACATTGGCCATTAGCCTACTGAGTGCAGTCACGCCACGTGCCGCCTTGTCAGCGGCCTGCTTGATCTGGTGAAAGGAGCTCAGCTTGGTGTCTATAAGCATGCCAAGATATTTGACAGCAGGTTTCGACATTACCGTAGCATCCCCAAATTTCACCGAGACGATCGTCGGTATTCTTTTCTTGGTCAGGACTACCACTTCCGTCTTGTTCAACGCAAGTGACAGCCCATGTTCCGCCACCCAGCTACCGACAGTTCTCATCACTTGGTTGAGCTTAAGTTGGGCCCGGTCCAGGTCACGCGCTGCCACCAGTGCAGCAACGTCGTCAGCATACCCAACCAGGCATGACTCCTCCGGCATTTCCAGTCTCAGCAGTCCATCGTAGGTGGCGTTCCAAAGATCCGGTCCTAGGATAGATCCCTGGGCCGCCCCCGATGTGACCACCTTTCTCTGCACTCCCTCTCTGGTCTCATAGAGGAGTCCGCGATTCGAGAGGTAGGAATCGATCATTCGGAGCAAGTACGCCGGCACCCCGAAGCTATGCTCCAGAGCCTCCATCATATCTGTCCACCTAGCCGAGTTAAACGCATTCCTTACGTCAAGAGTCACTTGAAGTACCACTCGACGCGAGAAGTTATTATGGTCCTCGGCTCTTTTGACAGCTGCAACTACTTCAAGAACCGCATCCCTCGTGTACCTACCCGCTCTAAACCCGTACTGCCTCGGTGAGAGTCCACCGGCGTTACGGATTGCTGTCGTTAGCCTTAGCCTGATCAGCTTTTCCATCACCTTTCCTGATGTGTCTAGCATACACAACGGGCGGTAGGAAGATGGGGATTCCGGATCGCTTTTTCCTTTGTTGATCAGTGCCAACCTTGCGGTTTTCCAGCCTGTAAAGAATACGCCCTCTACCAAGCATGCATTATACATGTGCAGTAGAAGTCCTGGGTTCTGGTGGTATACTAACTTCAGAACCTCACTCGGTATTCCATCCGGGCCAGGTGTTTTTTTGTCTTTCATTGTGAGGACGGCTTGCTCCAGTTCTTCCAGAGTAAACAGAGTGATTTCTTCCATTTGGCTCCAATACCGCTGGGGCCTTATCGGGTGCTGGGGGAACAGCGCGTCAACTATGCTCTCCATCAGGACGGCTCCTTTGGGTTCGACAGGTTTCAGAGCACCCAGCTTTTGGGTCACGAGTTTGTAGCCCATTCCCCAGGGATCCCTATCTACATCTTCCACCAACTCACTCCAACAACGGGCCTTGCTCTCACTGATAGCTCGTCGCAGTTCCTTTTTCGCAGCCTTATGTTCGGCTGACCTTTCGTTAGCTTCAACTCGATTCCTTGCCCGTTGCGCGGTACGACGAATCCTGTGGCATCTCCTGCGCAGGTCCGCAATCTCCGGACTCCACCAGTAAACAGGTCTTTTCTCGTGACGGGGTCTACTGCGAGGCATAGAAGCCTCACAGGCCGTCTTGATGACTTTCATGGTCGAAGCCGTCAATGTCTCCGCTGATAAACCCCCATTCCGGTAAACCTCCTCCATCAATGCAGCGCCCTTCTCAATATTTCTCTGGAAAGACTCGGTCACCATCCATAATAATAATAATAATAAAAATAATAATAATATGTATTTTTTTTGTTGTAGAGGAGGGAAATGCCTGCACTCATCTCTCAATCTGCCGTCGCAGAGAGGTATGTGGGGCTTGCACCCACTTAAACCCCTCTGCCTATTTCGCGCGCTGCACCAGTCGTTCGCGCCTTGAACGTTCACCGAGTTGATCTTCATGATTATGCCTTTATTTGTGCCATGCGACGCTTTTCCATTTTAGCAGCGTCCAGATCGAGTTTCTTTAGCACTAGAACATTTTTCGCAAAGCTCGTTACTGCGTCCCAGGACTCATTTCTCAGCAGCATTTTTCCTACAATATTTTCGGGCTCAACGGGTCCAATTTCGTTCGCTAGCACGCATCTGTACTCTTCAAACTTCTGGCAGTGAAAAAATGTATGTTCTACATCGTCAACAGCCGCATCACCATATATACAGTCAGCACTGGCTTCTCTGTTTTGCCCATGCGAAACAGGTATTTGCGGAAGTATCCATGTCCAGCCAGTAGCTGCTTTAGGTAATAGTTTATTTCGCCATGACCTCTGTTCATCCAGCTCTTAACATTGGGTATAAGCCTAAACGTCTAACTGCCGGTTGCTTCTGCATTCCATCGCTCTTGCCACTGTTCGGTTGTTTGCTGTCTAGCTTCAGTGAATGTCAAAAATCTTCCCTCCTGCTTTGCTACCCAGCGTTTCCTGCGTTCAAAGACTAGCAAGTCAATTGGTATGCAGCTGCTAATTACCAGCACTGACGCTCCGGATACTGTCCGATAAGCAGAAGCGGCCTCCGATGTTTGCCATTAGTCTGGCTAGGGATGCAGTGGTTCTACTGGCTTTATTGGCTGCGTGTTTAATCTGAGCCCAATAGTTGAGCCTGCAGTATAGCTGTAGTCCCAAGTACTTTGCCGTCTTTTGAGTGATTTTTTAGTGGCCGCAAACCTGCAATGAAGATTCCAGCTGTATATGGCTTTTCGTGAGGAAAATAAGCTCCGTTTTTTCAGCAGCTAGTTTAAGACCGTGGTCCCGGAGCCATGCTTGCGCTGGGCTTCAGTTGAGTCACGTGCAACAATCACAGCAGCAACGTCGTCAGCAAATGCCACTAAGTGAGTGTTTTCTGGCATTCTCATATCTAACATACTATCGTATGTGTCGTTCCACAGGTCAGGACCGAGGATTGACCCCTGTGCAGCGCCAGACGTGATCGTACGCTGTCTGCTACCTTCGCTTGTGTCAGTATAATAATAATAATATATATATATATTGTTTTTTTTTTTTTTTGGTTGGGAGGGGGAAAATGCATTTACGCACTTCCAACTGACGTCTTAGTTGGGGAGTGTGGGGCTCGCTACAGAGTAGAATACCCACTAAACAACCCCTCCCCGTTGGGCCTTTCTCCACTTCGGAAACGCTTCCGCAATACTTCGAAGTGGGGCCTTTATGCGCGAGGCGCCTTCTTCTTGGTGAGGCATGAGCCCTCAGTGAATAGATGATCCTAGTGGAAATATCTACGTGCTAGGCGCTAATCTGCGTCCAGAAACCCAATTACAACCTCTCATCTAGGTCTTTTTTCTTGCTTCTCAGTATTTCGCCGATGAATGCCGTTACTTTTTTCCAATCGTCTTCTCTGGTGGTCATATTTGATACTAGTTTCTCCGGTGTTATTTGTCCGATCGCTTGAGAGAGTCGTCTTCGTTGCAATGTGAATCGCGCACAGTAAAATATTGTGTGCGCCACATTGTCGGTTTCGGAGTCACCATATACACAGCTAGCTTCTGCGCTTTTCCTTACTTTGTGTAGAAAGGCACTGAAGTATCCGTGTCCTGTTAGCATTTGTGTGATGTAATAATCTAGATCCCCATGCTGCCGTTGGGCCCATGCCTTAAGATTAGGTATGAGCCTGGCTGTCCATCTTCCTGAACTCTCGTCAGCCCATCTTTCTTGCCATAGTGCTCACGTTGTCTGTCTACATGTGTCTGCGGATTGCCTAGAAAAATGTCTAAGTTGTCGTAGCTCGTAGATTGTCTTTCGTTCTTTAGCTAACAGATCTATCGGTATCACGCCTGCTATGACTAGTGTGGCAGCGCCGGGCACCGTTCTGTATGCACTAGTTATCCTCAGTGCACATGTCTTCTGCATTGCAAGTAGTGGCTTCAGCTATATATAGCAGAATGGAGCTGTTGATCTCCATTAAGGGTTTTCTCCTTGATTAGATTGGTCCGCCGATATTTGCCATGAGCCCGCTGAGGTTTCTTATCGGCTCGGCTGCTCCGTTTTTAGCATACTGTAGCTGTGCTCCGAAAGTCTATTTTGTATCTAGTCTAACTTCCAGATATTTGATCACCTTTTGAGTCCTTATATAACTATCGTTGACTTTCATATCCATTTCTACCGGGGTTTGTCTACCGGTAATTAGAATTAGTTGTTTTTTCACTCGCTAGTTGCAATCCGTGTGCGTCTAGCCAGTCCTTGACTCGATGGTACGAGTGAGTTGTCTCTGTGCGTACTCCGTGTTGCGCGCCGTGATCACTGCTACTTTGTCGTCTGCGTACCCCAGGCATTTCTATATGGTGGATTTTATCGCAGTTTATGTTCCAGAATTCTGGCCCAAGTACGAAACCTTGTGCAGCTCCTGAATTTATATTTATACACTTTTCGCCTGAGGTAGTCTGGTATATTAATTTCCTGTTGCTGAGGTAGCTATCAATAATACACATCAGATATTCCGGGATGTGAGATCGTATCTCAAGTGCTGCCATCATATCTATCCATCTGACGCTGTTGAACGCGTTTTTCACATCCGTTGCTAGCAGGGCTATGTGTCTCGAGTAGTGGATTCCTCGTTGTGTCTGGAGCGCCTCATGACGCACCTCTAGGATAGCTCCTATTGTAGACCTGCCTGCTCTAAAGCCGTATTGCCTAGGAGAAAAGCCTCCAGCACTTTATACTGCCGCTGCATATCGGGGCTTTGTATTAAGTTCTTTAAAGATTTCTTGTTGAAGGAGCGTCTGCTCCGTTGTTTCCATTTATTTCGAATGAATCTTATATTCTAATGTTGGCTTCAGCTAAGCCGAATACATGCAATGCTTATATCTATGTGTTTATATTTATGTATGTTAGCACATACATATGTATGCAGAAGGCATGTATATGTTGGGTATGCTTTGACCACTTGAGCTGCAAAGTGCATGCTCAGCAATCCCACGCGCCACGATCGGCTTGTATATAAGCGATGGATCGTATTGCTTGTGCGCTGGAATGTTTATGTAATTATAAGTGGTCTTCTAATGTACTTTGCTCTTTGTATATTTATATTCATTATGACAAAGTGTCACAATGTATTAACTGTTTGATATACTCTTTGATCTATGATACTGGTAGAGTAGATATGCTACACCTCGCTTTTAAAGAAATGACGTAATACATGTAGTCATTTAGAGTATAGTTAATATATTGTATTTAATTTTAAAAAGAAATTAATTTGTTACTTATTATAAATATATGTATTAAAAATGGTTTTATATTTTAATTATTGTTTTTTTTTTTTTTTTACATTTGTGTTCATTGACAAATTTATATTTTTTTAATTTATTTGAATTAACGTTTTATTTTATGTTTAAATTTCTTAGAATTCTAAAAAATTGTTTTTATTTTTTATTTGGTTGATCAGACCTCTTTTTTTTCATGAAACGTTTCATTGAATATATATTTATTTTAGCCTATCCTTATGTACTTTTTGTTTCTTATTTTTACTGTCTTTAATAAAAATGTTGTCATTATCTTCTATTTTCTCTACTATATATGGTCCTAAATATACTGGGTCTAATTTGTGCCCTGTTTCGTTTTTTATAAGTACTTCATCTCCTACTTTTAATTCAAAATTTTTTGTTTATCATCATTTGCTAATTTCTTATAAGCCTTGGCTTTTTCTAACATAATTCTAGCTTTTTTGTATGCTATTTCTAATCTAAACTTTATTTCCTTAGAATAGTCATCTAAATTATAAATAGGATCTATGTAATTAGTTTTGTTTAAATCTATGAACTGTTTTGGTAGTCTGCAAAATACTAGTTCGTATGGACAATACTCATGCGTTGCTGATGGTGTCGTGTTGAAACAATAAGTGAAATATTGAATCCAGACATCCTAATCAGTTTTGTCTGCAGAGATGTATGAGCGAATGTATTCATTAAACGTTCGATGACTTCGTTCTATTGTCCCTAATGTTTAATGATGATATGCAGTAGAGGTGAGATTCTCGATCTTCATATACTTGCATAAATCAGTTAAAATCTGGTTTTTATACTCTGTTCCCATGTCCGAGATGAAAGTCTTCATTGGACCGAACATGAGTATGAAATTTTCGAATATAGCTTTTGCGACATTATTTGCGCTTTTGCTTTTTATTGGAATTGTTACTAAATATTTTGTAAGGTCACCTATTAATGTGACTATGTATTCATTGCCATTTTCCGATCTAGGTAGCGGACCAATTGTATCCACTATCACTATATCAAAAGCATTTACAAGTGTTTCTGTGAGAGTCAAAGGGGTTTTTGTGTGTGTCATTGTTTTAGACATTTGGCATTTTTGACATCTACGTACGTACTCTTTTATATGACGTGTCATATTTTTCCAGTAGTAGTGTCTTTTTATTTTCGCTAGTGTTCTTGTTATGCCGCTATGACCTCCTTGAATTGGGTCGTCATGGTATGTAGACAGGATTTATTGTATCTCTTTTTCATCTTTTATTTTTATTATTTATTTAAAATTAAAATTAAGTTGAAAGCACACTTAAGCACAAAAAACAAACAAAACTTCTAGAGTTTTAAGACACAATTAATTGTTTAATAATAAAATAATAATTAAAATTATGTAATACTATAAATATTTAATTGAAAATTGAAAAGAAAAATATCTTTGACATGTTACGTATTGTGAAAAGAAAACTGCTATTGAAGAGTTAAATATAAGATAGGTTATAATATATAATATAAAGTTAATGATAAAAAAATGTGACTAGTGCACTAAAATATAAGTATGTAATAACACTTGTAGCACTAGGAAAATAATAATAAAATAAATAAATAAATTTGGGTCACCGGCTGGAGTAGCGCTACTCTTAAAGATTTTAATATTTTATTGCCCATATTTTTAAAAGAATCTATTGAAACTGATTCAAAGATCTTTTCGCTCGGTGCCACTTTGAGTTGGCTGATTTTTAATATACCGGCTTCTTTTTCAAGCCTTTGGAAAAGCTGACCTAAGTCGAGAATTCCATTAGTATATAAATCGCTAACTTCAATTCTTGCGATAATTTTATTTCCATGTTTAAATAAACATTTAGATTCTGTTATGCGCAAGGTCACTACTTTTCGTACTTCATCATTTGTAATGACTTCATGTACGTTGGGCTTATAGTGCATTTACACTGGCGCCGCTAAAAAAGCCTTAGTTAATAGCGGCGAAAGTCATTTACACTGACAAAAGTCTTTATTATCAGCTGTTGTTTGTTTAATTTTGGTTGTGATTGCTAAAGAAGAAGAAAATTTAAAAATGGAGCAAAATTGAAATTTATTAATGCTGGCCACGCAAATTGGTGATAGCATTATTAATACGGCAAATGATTGCAATTTAATCAGAATTTAAGCAATTTTGTTGATTGCGAAAATGAAGAAGCGGCAGCAGCAACGGCTGCGCTAAGTATGTTGTCGCAGTTCGACTGTATTAGCACGCGAAGTGTCTGGATGCTCGAGCGCAATGGTTGTTATTGGGAGATGGATGTGCCAAAATTGAGTGTGGATTTGTTTAAGGAGAGCTTCAGAATGGAAAGAAGTCTCTTTTTAAAGTTAGTTGATGCCTTGCCTCAAATGGAACGGAAGGAAACCAATTTAAGAGCGTGCATCCCACTGGACAAGCGGGTTGCCGTAGCTTTGTACAGCCTGGGGTCATCCGCCGAGTACAGAACCGTTGCCAGGTTGTTTGGCATATCGACTGCTAGCCTGTGTAACATTCAAAAGGAGTTCTGCAAACTTGTTTGGCAAAACATGGCACTTGAGTATCTGGGGCCAAATTTGTTGACCCAATCAAAAATTGAGGATTCGGTGCAAGGCTTTGAAAAACTTGGGTTTCCGCAGCGCTTCGGAGCAATTGATGGATGCCACATTGAAATTAAACCTAAACAGACGGATGCAACAGATTATTATAATTACAAAGGGGGGTGGTACTCTGTTGTTCTTCTGGCTCTAGTGGACTACAGATATAGATTCATGTATATAAATGTGGGGTCTCCTGGCAGATGTAACGACTCTCAGATATATGAACGGTCAGCCCTGAAGCAGATGATATCCACAAGTGGTTTATTTCAAAACAACGCTAAGAGAATAGGAGTTGTTGACGTGCCGGTGTTATTGATTGGAGACTCCGCCTTCCGATTCTGCCCAAGTATGATGAAGCCATACCCGTTCTCGATTGAAGCCTCTGACGATAAGAAGCGCTTCAATTACCACCTATCTAAGGCTAGACGCGTCGTGCAGAATGCGTTTGGACAATTGAAGGGAAGGTTTCGTCGCCTTGGCAAAGACATTTACAATAATATTGAAAATGCAAATGCACCCATTAAGTGCTGTTGTGTTTTGCACAACTTTTTAAATACGCACAACAGCAAGTACGACAAAGTTTTAGGCTTGCCCTTGAATGAGCGTGAACAGCCCGAACACCACAGACAAACGGGCTGCGGTCCAAACAGCTCTGCAGAGGAAATAAGAAAAGCAATAGCTGAATCACTTGCTGAAATAGTTGAATAAAACAAGATTTTTTATCACAATAAAATTTAATAGCTATTATTTTTCATTATTTGCACTAAATTTTTGCTTTATAAAAGCTATTAATTCTTTATGGTTTTCAACGGCACGCTCGTATGTCAAGGCGGCACGATCCGTAAATTCCTTGAGGATTGCGGTTTTTTTTTTGGACTCCTCTGCCATTTCGCATATTGCATTAACCGCTTTGTCCATTTTGATCATTTTATCGCCTCCAGAATTGAACCGTCTCCTCTTCGAGGTTGAAGGCCCATCCTCGGGGGACACGCATGTCGAACGTGACGACTCATTGACGACTTCCACTTCAAATTCTCCCACGCATTCCACTTCCATTTCGTTTTCTATTTGAAATCCTATTGAAACAGCAATTTATATGAATGAACATCAATTAATTTGTTGTAATCATTGCACTTACCACAGCTTTCCTCCACAAGTGCCACAGGGTTTGTAGATTTGGAAGAGGCGAGAATCTTCCCAATCGTTTCAAAATGTGGCCACGTCGATGTCGATCCGCCAGAGCTACCCACAACAGTTTTCTCATGTCTGCAATATAGATATTTTCAAAACCGCGATTATATATATAACATTTTTGGAAGGTGTATTTTGAATGCCTGAAACAAACCTGTATCTTTTTTTTAGCGACTCCAACTTCTTCTTGACATCTAGTGGAGTCATGTCCACGGAATATTCTTTTAATGTCTCCGCCATCTCGGCATAGACATGAACATTTTTTCGCGTACCACGCAGGTCATCGGCTCTATCGCTCCATACTTCAATAAAAATGCTCTCCAAGTTCTCCGACCATCGCTTTCTTTTTTGTCCGACATCCACTTGAAATTAAATTGTTTAATTGCAATAATAATAATAATATTTAGTATTTTAAATCATTTTGTACTTACTTGCACATTTGTTTTGATTTTTAATCAGCTGATTCCTGTTGCCGCCAACACTAATTTGACCAAAAATATCGATTCATAGGTAAAAAAAAGGTCTTTATTTAAGCTGTTAGAATAGCGGCGCTCTAGCGGCGCGAGAAAAAGTCGCTAAATTCAAGTTTAACGGACACATTTTGTATGGTAAAGGCTAAAAATATCGAAGACCTTAAGGCGATATGCTAAAGGCGTTGCTTACGGCGCCAGTGTAAATGCACTATTAGATACATTATTATGACTTTGCCTTGGCAGAAGTTCATAATTTTCTACTGTACAGTTTTTATTTTGTCTACTTTGTCGCCTGGCAGTGACTTTCAGGACTTTATGTTGCATATCTTTGAGTTCTTTTATATTAATACGAGAAAGTGCGTCTGCTACGAAATTATCTTTTCCCTTTAGGTATTCTACTGTGAAGTCGTATTCTTCAAGCTCTAGCCGCATGCGAGTTAATTTGGAACTGGGATTAGTCATAGAAAAAAGATATGTCAATGGTCTGTGATCCGTTTTAATAGTAAAGTGTTTGCCATAAATATATGGTCTAAAATGGGTAATTGCCCAATGAATTGCCGCTAACTCTTGTTCTGTTGTGATCTTATTGCTTTCCCCTTTTGTAAATGAACGAGATGCATAAGCTATTGAGAGCTGAATTCCGACACGGTTCTGAGTTAGAACCGCTCCGCAAGCTTGTTTACTAGCATCTGTTATAATGCAAAATTCTTTGCGAAAATCAGGATATTGTAATAATGTGGGGTGCATAAGCTTTTCTTTAAGGTATTGGAATGCGTTCTGGCATTCACTTGACCATTCAAAAAGAACATTCTTTTTACATAATCTACTTATGTGCCGTGAATAATCGGCGAAGTTTTCTATAAATCGACGGTAATAATTGCAGAATGCTACAAATCGTCTCGCGCTGTCCGCATCATGAGGGATAGGATAATTTTTGATGACGTCATACTTTTTGTCATCTGGCAATACTCCTTTGTCAGTGCATTTGTGACCTAAGAATGTCACTTCATGCATGAAAAATTAACATTTTTCTGGATGTAACTTTAGGTTATATTTCCTACATACATTTAAAACATCAGTTAAGTTTTTAATCATGTGAACATCCTATCACCATTAAGTCATCCATATAAAGGAATGCCTGAGAGGGTTCTAAGCCCGAGAATGCTATGGTCATCATTCTCTGAAATGAATTGGGTGCTATTTTAAGACCAAATGGTAATCGCGTGAAGCGATATGAGACATTGGTCGTTGAAAAAGATGTAATATTTCTTGAATTTTTTTCAAGTTCAATTTGGTGGAAACCTGACATTATTATTACTTATTATTACGAAAGGGGAGGTTAGTGCACTGCGACCACCTGGGTCTATTGTGCCCTCATCCTAGTGTATGAGCTACAGCTCCCCGTACAGTGCAATCGATCGCAGAAACGCGATGATGTCGCCTGGACGGAGAGCCCTCATCTCCTCAGTGTTTAGTGTGACCCGCCCGAGCTGAGATAATCTCAGCCGACCTATGGCAGGGCATTCCTCAAGTAGGTGTTCTGGAGTTTCGTCCCCCTCCAGACAGAGCCTGCATGTGGCCTCGTTCCCTATGCGTAACCTATGTAAATGCCTACGCAATCTGCAGTGTCCTGTCAAGAAGCCTGTGACAATCCGAAGAGAAACCTTGCTCAGCTTCAGACAGTCCTCAGTCCTCGTCTTGTTATAGTTGCCTAAAAGCCTTTTACTCTGTCTCGCCCCCTGCGAACACAACCAGAAGTTCGCACTATCGGACCAAAGGTCAGAGCGGCTGCTCTGCTCGATGACCCCAGGGCCCAGCCCACAGAAGGGTTCCGGCCCGCAGAAAGGAGTGCTTGCCCCCTTTCTGGCCATTTGGTCCGCGACCTCATTACCCGGGATTCCCGCGTGCCCAGGGACCCAATAGATGGTGACTCTATTATTAGTCCCCAACCTGTTTAATGTTTCTATACATTGCCAAACCAGCCTGGAAGCTATTTTATAAGCTGTCTGAAAAGATGGCTATGTCTCTGCGATCGTACCCTCTGTCGATGTTGAAAGCGGCACATTTCTCTATCGCGTGTATTTCCGCTTGGAAGATACTGGCGAACTTGCCAAGGGGTTCATGGTAATTGAGTCGAGGTCCGCAGACTCCGGCCCCGGCCCCCTCCTCTGTAAGCGAACCGTCTGTGTACCACCTAATGGCATGTGTGTTCACATTATAGGTAGTTGACAGGTTGGTCCATTCTGCCTTATTGCTAAGCTCTATGTTAAAGAGCTTACTGAAGCTAAATTGCGCCATCTGCGCATCCTGTGGGTATTCTAACAGTGAGCCTGTGGCTCCTGCAGCCGATCCGGTTGCTAATGCCCCCGTTATCCTCATATGACTTCTGCTTGCGTTGTGTTTTATGTATATATGCAGCGGTGGAAGCCCTAGTAGAACGTCTAGAGCCGTGGAGGGGCAGGTGCGCATTGCGCCCGAGATGCACGAGCATGCAAGCCTCTGGAGTTTACCCAGTTGCTTTCTCGCACCTTCCCGGTCCATGCGTTCAGCCCAGACCACTGCTCCGTAGCACACCATGGGCCTCACCATAGCAGTATACATCCACATCAGAATCTTAGGTGAAAGCCCCCAGTTTTTCCCCGCAAGAGTTCTGCAGCTCATCAGGGTCAAAGTGCCCTTCCGAGCAGCATGCTCCACCTGCTGTTTCCAGAGGAGTCTTTTATCTAGTATAACCCCCAGATATTTGACCTCCGTGGACACTGGTATAATTGTACCTCCAATGACTATGGGTTTCATAGACTTAAGCTTGTACCGATTTGTGAAGGCGACAATCGTGGTCTTTGCTGGGTTGATGTTCAGCCCCACGTCCCTACACCAGTCCAGGCTTAGTCGAAGGCCCAGGGTGACTCTATCACATAATGTGCTCTCAAAATTCCCCTTGCAGATTATGGTTATGTCATCGGCATAGCCTAGACATCGAAAGCCATTAACCGTAAGCTTAGCTAAGAGATCATCTACCACCAGACTCCAAAGGAGAGGTGATAGGACACCTCCTTGAGGACAGCCTCTGGTGGTTTGTGCTCTAATCGTCGAGTTACTGACGGTTACTTCTGCTATGCGAGAGTCCAGGAGCTTGCCTAACCAGGACGTGAGTCCTGATTCAACTCCTCTACTCTCAAGAGCTCTGACCACCACGTCATGCGCCGTGTTGTCAAAAGCACCTTCTATGTCCATAAAGGCGCAGAGTGCGACCTCTTTTGCTTTCACAGACTTCTGGAGAGTGTTCACTAGGTCAAGCAAAG
Source organism: Scaptomyza montana (assembly GCA_018904305.1). Classification (NCBI taxonomy): domain Eukaryota; kingdom Metazoa; phylum Arthropoda; class Insecta; order Diptera; family Drosophilidae; genus Scaptomyza; species Scaptomyza montana. The sequence goes on from JAEIGR010000030.1 coordinate 779,425, forward strand.
CTGACTCCGTTGACATCCCTGCCCTATATGCATGCTGATGTGCATGTAGTGGCTTGGCCACTAGGTGCACAGATCTAATGTGATTGTCTACTATCTTTTCGAGGGTTTTTAGCAGGAATGAGGTAAGGCTGATTGGCCTGAAGGATTTGGGAAGAAATGGGTCTTTCTTTCCTGCCTTCGGGATGAAAATCACCCTCGCCGTCCTCCATTCCCTAGGTATGTACCCCAGGGCAATGCTCCCACGGAAAATTCTGATTAGAAATACTAAGAGAGGGTCTATACCCTTCTGTAAGAGGATGGGCAGGATGCCATCCACCCCCGGGGCCTTATAGGGACTGAGTGCTCCGATGGCCCACCTGATCTTATGCTCAGTTACAATTTCTGCAGCTAATCTCCACTCGGGTCTCCTCCCAGAGGTCTGTACGTAGCTGCTATCACTATCTGAAATGGTCCCACAAAGCGGGAAATGAGTTTGTAAGAGAAGTTCAGCCTTCTCTACCTCATTGTCCGTGAAAGTCCCATCCTGTCTCTTAAGGCAAAGTTCCGAGAGCACTTTCCCTTTTGAGATGGCTTTGAACACCCTTGCAGCGGGCGTGGCCTGCTCTAGAGTGGAACAAAACTTCCTGAAATGATCCCGTTTGCTATTGCGTATCTCCTTGTTATACTCAGTAAGCTTCCTGGTATAACAATCCCACTTGTCATTATTCTTTTTAGCTGCGTTAAACAGTTTCCTAACCTCCACTCGAAGTAGTCCTAGCTTCTTAGTCCACCATGGATTATCCCTGCTGGATTTAATGCTCTTAATAGGACAGCTTGAATGATATGCATCCAAGATAGTCTTGCCCACGTCTATAGATAGCTGCTCAATCTCTTCCTGTGAGGAAACTCTTTTACTGTAGTTTAGTCTGCTCAGATTTAACCCCAGACAGGACCGATATTGTTGCCAATCAGTCTGTCGAGGATTTCTGATGTCCTTACTAAAACTTAGGTTGCTACAGATGTCGAATAGGATAATCCTATGGTCCGACATTGATGGTTCATTAGAGACTCTCCAGTTGCGAACCAACCTGGAGCCTCCTTCATTGCCAAAGGTGATATCTAACACCTCGGCCCTGCTTTTGGTTACGTAGGTTCTGCCCCCACGTTGAAAACAGTGAGATCCTTAACTAGTAGAAAATCAAGTAAACACTCACCTCTGCTGTTTGTATCTGTGCTGCCCCACGTGATGCTATGTGCGTTGGCATCGCACCCCAGCAGCAATGGTAGCTTCTTGCTGCTGCAGTAGTCCACTAGAGCCTGAACCTCTAATGGAGGAGCCTCCGCCTCATCTCCCGGGAAGTACGCCGACGCCACCACGATACTTCCACGCTCTCCAGTGATCAGCACTGCTACTAAATCTTTGGTGAGAAAGTTAGAAAGACATAGAAAGTTAGTATTCTTCCGTACCAAGATACAAGCTCTTGGCGATGCCTCTCTTACATCCGCAATTACTCTTGCACTTACGTGGTTAAGGCCGCAGATCCTGCCTCTGACGACCCATGGCTCCTGGATGAGCACCAGCCCCAGGTCCAACCTGGTGACCAACCTGCCGATGACAGCCGAAGCTGCCCTCGCATGATGCAGGTTAATCTGTGCAACGCTGGTGGTCTCCATCCCTAGAGCTCTTCTTCACCCTCCGAGAGCGTCAGATATGCCTCTGACTGCGCCCCGGTGGGTGTCCGCTCATCATCGGATGGCCCATCCTCACTGGTGATGTCACCTGACATTAAGTCAAGGCATGAAAAGTATTTGGCTCTGCCCAGTTGGTCTAGAATATCATCAATTCTGGGGAGCGGGAATTTATCAGAAAGTAGTTTTTTGTTGATTTGGCGAAAGTCAAATACTAACCGCCATTTCTTTTCTTCCGAATTTGGTAATGACTTTTTCGGAACTAACAAGAGTGGGCTGTTATACTCGGATACAGATGGCTCTACGATTTTGTCATTTATTAATTTCCCTACTTGTTTTTGAATTTCATCAACGTGGCTATGCGGGTTCCGTAGTTTTTAATATAAATGGGTTCATCATCTTAATGTCTTATGTTTGTTTATAAAAATTATTTGTCGCTATTGGTTCGGTTTCCAGTCCGAACACATCACTATACTTGGTGCATAATTCTGTTAGTTGATTTTTGAATTGTTTAGGAAAATTTTTCTTTAATTTCGAAAGTACTTGTTCGCTTCTATTTTGTGGATTAGTGTTATGAATGTCATAATCTGTTAAATTTTCATATTGGATTTTGTTTATTTTGACCAATTGGTCGAAATTAGTTGTGTTTAGAAGGCGAGTGTATAAATTACTGAAAATTAGTACAACACATTCGTTAGTTGATATAGTCATTTATTATGTATCAATCCCAGGACAAGGAGTATGTTACTTTAAAATACTACGCAGATATGCTGTAGCGAGTGAGTTGGATTTAATGACGCGCTGGGCAGACGTGCCTCAGCGGTGTTGAATTATTAACTAAATTGAAGTTACAAAAGTTCCTTATAGCTAAGCAAAACTGGCGACTTGACTGCATAACAACATGCCGTCAAGTCGTGGCCGGCAAGCCGACCAAGCATGCGCGCGCTAACGGATACTGCATAACACAGGCATCCGATTACCGCCGTTGCCGTCTGCAGCGGCAACGCTAACATGACATTTTCCAGCATTGCGCGTGCAAGGGTCAGTTAACTACCCCCCTCCAAGTGAAGGCCGCCCTCGGCCGATGCTATTTCAGCGATCACCTCGTTTATGTTCCTCATTGCGATCCTCTTCCTGGTGATGCGCCAATAGATGAAGCCGATGCAGATGATTAGGACGCAGGCCGCGCCAAGGAGTATGGTTGTGCTGATGTTGCTAACTTCACTCCTGACTTCCTGAATCGTCTCCAAATTAAGTTCATTCAATCGACGAAGATATGGGAGACTGAGAACGTCCTGATGACCTACGACATTCAAAAGGGGGGACGCTGCGATGCCTGGGACCCGTTTTTGGATGTTGTCGCGGTTGATGTACTTTGTCCCATTAACCGTAGCCCATTCATTGAACGTGATTAGATGCGTACAATGTAACCACCTTTCAGTGTCATTGTCCTCGCACACCAGTACCGATGCGTCATTGACGATGATGATTCCGTCGTCGATCCAAGCGATGGCATCCAGGTGACTTGGTCGGGTTTGGCAATGAGCCACTCCGCCAGCATGGAGCTCTCTAGCGCATGATCTGGCCGTTGACAATTGACAAAAGGTTGTTCTCGAAATAGCCGTGCAGTTCTTCAATGCTTTAACTTGGCCTTCGCATTCGGCGATGATGTTGCTATCCAATTGCAGCACATGATTTTCATGTGGAACCGGGTAGAGAGTGACTTTTCGGCAGCTATGCTTGACTTTAGGAAACGTAATTATAAAATAAATCATGTTTGTGGATTGCAGGACTTTTACGGACGACACAGACATTAGGTCAGCAATAGGGGTATTTGTGGGCTCCTCAAGCCAAACGGATTTTAAGTTTGCGTGGTCTAAAATATTTGGACTGACAATGTTTGCCTTTGCAAGGGTTATGGCGAGCATTATGTTTTGCAATTCCATTAGCAGCATTCTGTTCCTGGCTAAGAGCGTTTCATACAAGTGCCCGGAATCAATTTGATCCTTTTTTGCGGTTTTCAAAATTTGGTTGACGGTAGAAGTTATTTGGTTGATTTGATCCTGCACTCTAGAATTGATTACGACCTGCCTGTTGTTTGAGCTTACAAGTTGCGCCTCAGTTATTCTAATGTTTTCTAAATCCCTAGCGTCGGGCGTACCGGCCACCACCTTCAAGACAGAACCTAGAAAATCCAGACTCCTAGCCACCCTGTGGTGTACGCCGAGGGCTTCAATAAGGTCTTCCATATGTTCTGTATCCACATTTAGGAGTTTTCTCATGTGGGACTGTGGAAACATATCGCAAAGCTTTGCTGTTTCGTCGACCATCCGCTCATACTCCGATACGTTTACCGAGTGCCTAACGTAGGCAAATTCTTCAAATACAAGGACTTGACCGTCTATGATCGGAATGTACTGCGCATGAGAGTAATCAGTAACGTGCGCCGAGGTCACCACGACAGAAAACTATACCAGAAGCCCAAACCTGCGGATTTTAAAATTGCTAAATTTAAATTTTTTTTTTTTTTTTGTTTTTTCTTTAGAGAAAATTAATGGACCACCACCAAACTTAACTAACTAAAAAGCCAAGTGGCTGAAAAAGCTTACATTCCTTTTATAGCAAGCATATGTGGACCACCCTCCCATTAATGAGAACCGTGGTTCCCAGGTCAGCTTCCACAGTTTTCTCTTCGCACAAAGGCGTGAGTTTGTTCCCGAGCCTGCGATTAGATTTTACCAAAATTTTTTCGCCGACTTCGAAGACTCTATTTTGTCGAGACTGGTTTTCTCTAACTCTGAGTGTGTCCTGAGCCTTTTTGAGTCTATCCTGAATCTGTGTAATATCTACGTTGGGACTCGACTTCACAACATCAATCGGTCTTTTGTTAGTGCCCGAGTGTATTGTCTTGTTGTATTCGCTTGTAGCCAACAAAATGACCTCAACCGTGTCGCTTATGTTTTTTTGCTATCTTCAGACATCTAGCAAGCTCCAGCAGAGTGCTATGAAAGCGCTCAATTTGTCCGTTAGAAACACTGTGTAGGGGTGGTGCATTTGAAATGTTGACACCATAATTGTTCATTAGGAGCGAGCTGATCGTTTGGGAGTTTAAAGACGGCTCATTGTCGCAGTAGATTGCATTGGCTGCCGGATAGAAATTCATGAGATTTAAAATGGGTACTTTTAAATCTTCTATGGTTCGTGATTGAATTAGCTGGACTATGGCAAATTCGGAAAATTTGTCAATGCATGTTAAAAAAAATGTTTTGTCTGTTGAGAAAATGTCCACATGTAGCATCTCCCCTACTTGTGAAGGAATCGGGGTCTCACCGAGTTCCTGTTTTATGGGATGTCTATCATATTTCGCCCTAGCGCAAATTTTGCAGTTCAACACGATTTCATTGCCCATCCTAGTCATTTTTGGGAAATAATATTCCTCGAGGACCTGCTTGACGTTTTCTTGGGCTGCTCTGTGAGCCCTGTTGTGCTCTGCAATTAGGATCTCTTTTCGCTCGCTAACACTGAAAATATCCGTAACCCGGGTTTTGCAATGCAAGAATTTGGTCGCCGGGAATTTACGAACCAGCTCGTCTTGCACCAGCGCTAAAGTGTGCAAATCACACAGTAGTGCATTTACCGCACCAGGCTTGACTACTTCCCATAACTCCTCAAGCAGTGATTCCTTGCAGGAGTAATTTATGGAGTGTCGCCTTTTGTTTCCAAACAGAATGAAGCTACGTTTAAACGGAAACTCCGCCTCCTCGAGAACTAATTGGTTTTGGAAACAGTTCAATGGTCTAACCGTAGATTCAATTGTGTAAGTCAGGGAAAGCTCACTGTGAACCGTTGCAAAAGATGATTCATTATCTTGGTGGCTCAAAGCATTAAGCTGCTGCCTGGATAATGTATCGGCGACCAGGTTTTCCTTGCCTGGTTTATAGAATATGCGTGCGTTAGATTCGTCAATGCGAGCCTTCCACCGCTTGATTTTGGCGTTGGGGTTAGACTCAGACACGGCGAAAGCCAGAGGCTGATGGTCCATGTAAATGTTAAGGTCTTTAACCCCGTATAAGTAGTGGCGCAATTTGCCAAGGGCCCACACGATAGCTAGTAGTTCTCTTTCGTTGGTGGCATAATTAATCTCTGGCCACTTCAGTGCTCTGGATATCATTGTTATGGGACGCCTATCTTGGGAGAGAACTGCTCCTATACCAAATCCCGAAACGTCTGTCGTTAGATCAAACGGCTTCTTGTAGTCCGGATATCGGAGCATGACGTCCTCAGAGGCCAGTATGTTTCGCAGTTTTTGAAATGTGCTGCGTTGGGAATCAGAGAGTTCGACCGGAATTTTCCTTGATTTGTGCCTGCTGACTGACCCGTTTTCATCCTTTAGGATGTCTGAAATGGGTTTTGCTATTGCCGCAAAATTTCTAATAAAACACCTGTAATAGCTAGCGAGTCCCAGAACGATCTTACTTCAAAAACCGTCCTGGACTCCGGAAATTCTTGTATGGCCCTAACTTTCTCCGGGTCGGTTGCGGCACCATCGCAAGTGACCACAAATCCAAGGTAATGCACGCTTTTCTTAAAAAATTGTGACTTCTCCTTGGATACCCTCATGTTTGCTTCATACAAACTTTTCAATACCCAATCAACATGTCTAACGTGAGATACCTCATCTTCTGAAAAAATAATGACATCATCCACATAGACATAGCACGACTTGCCGATTTGCTCCCGCAGTATATCGTCAATCGCTCTTTGAAAAATGCTGGCCGCATTCTTCAGGCCAAATGGAAGTCGACGAAATTCGTACTTCCTCCCATTTACTGAGAATGAAGTTTTTTCTCTGTCACGTTCCGCAAGCATGATCTGATGGTAACCGGATTTCAAATCTAAGGTCGAAAAGTACTTGGCTTTACCTAGATTCCCCAAAATCATGGAAATGCTGGGCATGGGATACCTGTCTGGAATGGTTCTTTCGTTAAGTTTTCGAAAGTCCATTACAAGGCTCATGTTTCGGTTACCCATTTCATCCGTGCCTTTTTATCAACCACCCAAATGGGGTTGTTATAGGGAGAAACGGATTTCTGAGTTATGCCATTCTTCAAAAGACTATGAATCTCTTTGTTCACAAATTCAGCTGCACCCATGGGATATGGGTACAACTTGGCATATATAGGTTCCTTAGTCGTAGTCCTTATGGTGGCTACTACAGAAGTGTTGTAAGGCAGAGCTTCATTAGCGTCTGCAAAGGCCCTTTTCCTACCCTCTATCATTTTTAAGAACGTGTCTCTTACTGAAGGGGGTGCGTCAGCGCAATCTACGTTAGTGAAATTGACGTTCACGCACTTATGGTACAGTATTGGTTCCGGTTGATCACCAAACTTAAGCTGGTTAGTGTTCAGACAAACCTGCGCTCCGACCTGTGTTAACAGGTCGAGGCCTATGATTCCGTCAAAAGCTGACAGTTCTGGGAGAAGGAAGAACGTTGCTTTCTGCCCAAACATTGATATATAACATTTCTGTGATATATTTGTGGTGCCATGAATCGATTGGACCGAAAATGGCGTGTCGACCGAGCGGACTCCTTTTAGCCAAGGGTATGGGCGAATATAGTTCTTCGCCGCGCCCGTGTCGATGAGAATTTTCATCTGTGCCCCCGCTACTTTCCGCCTAATGAAAGGCAGCAGGGACTTAACTTAAAAAATTTATAGCATCTGAGTCTTCAGCTAACTCATCAGTTATCTCTTCTTCGGCATCTGTGGCCGCAGCTCCATACTCCCTAGGATCAATTTCTTGACGCTGAGTAGTATGGTTCACTCTCTGGCGCCTCTGACCAGTTGATCGGTCAGAATTGTTCGTTCGCTTATAAGACTGAGGATTACTGGAGTTAACGTAAGCCGGAGCTTGTGATGGCATCAAACACCTTGACACCGAAGGGTCGACTTCCATTGGTTTGGGTGTGCTATTGTTGCTTTGGACCCTACTACTACGCTGACTGGGTTGGCCCTGTGGTTTGTGCTGTTTATTAAAATGCGGGTTTTTTGCGCCGCTTAGTGGTGGGGCCTTCTCTAGCTGTTGGCCTTGCACCTTCGCATTTGGCCTACGCTTTCTTTCTTCCTGGCTTCGTGCAAAACTTGCAGCAAAAGCATATCTTTCATGGTTCGACTCGACCTCTTGGGCGAGAGCCAGAGCAGAAGGCAAGTCTGTAGGTCTTGCCGCAAAACGAACATCTGTCAAATTGCGCTTAAGCCCTGATATGAATACGCGCAACGCATCCTCGCGGAGTTTTTCACGCAGGCCTTTTGCCATACTGGTTTCGTATGACATATTGACCTTATTGGTTAATAATGTCAGCTTTTTTTCGACCTCGTCATAGTATTGAAGCAAAGAGAGGCCACCCTGCCTTAAAGTGCCTAACTCCTGCTCAATTACGTGTATTGGCCGCTTGTCATTATACGTGAAGTCGAGCCGACTTATTATCGCATCGAAATTTAATACTGTGCCGAACGAAGCCAACACAGAATCGGCAGAACCCCTGATCTTGCTTCTTATTATGATTACCGCCTGATAATGGCGAGAACTGCCATTATAAGGCCTAAATAATTTATACGCTGCCACTGCAGCCTGTCGCCAAGAAACATATGCTTCTTGTGCCCCTGTAAATTCGGGCATGCATTTGACCGCATCCAGCGGTTCATCGCAATGAACAGTGTCATTTATCTCTACCTCCTCGAAAACGTCTATACAAGGGGCAGCAACTGCCGTATCTGTGACCTTCTTGGTCAACTCAGCTATCTGAAACTCTAAACTTTGTTTTAAAGCCGCGTCCCTTTCATAGAATGCTGCCGCCTGCGCTTGTGACCGCCGACTCAACTAAAGCTTTAATTTGTTGGGGTTCCATGTTTGATCTGTCTATTGGAGATGGTCTGCTCTGGAAGAGTTGTGGGATTCTACTAAGATCGTTATCTGAACCCTCTGAGTCAGATTTTCTTGACTTGGAGTCTCTATATTGGCAGAATGCGCTATTCATGGATCACTTTGTAACAAAATCAAATCAACCAAAAGAATCAAAAACTGCAAAAATGCTAGCCAAACAAAATGGTACACAGAACACAACACTTCTTAGTGAAATTTATTGTTATTACGCTACAAGCTCACGCAAACGTTAAATACGGCTGTTGCTGAGCAACCCACTCATATGGTTAGGGACGTTTCTAATCGTTTTACGATCTATCCGCCGGCACTGATACTCCCTCGCTGCAGTCAAGATCGAATTTCAAATCGCTGCCCAGTCTAGCTAGCGCGCTATACTGGTGACACACCGCTGCTCTAGGAGCTCCTGCGGCCTCGGTGAACAAATAATTATTTATTTTGTTTTTAGTAAACACGTGCGCTGACCAATTTGACGTAGGTTGCGAGAGGAAAACACACAAGTAGTTTTGTTTCTGGTAATGAGCACTTTGACAGGCGCGAACTGTTTTGTGTGTTTTGTAAAGTTCACTTTTCACAACGGTGGCTTGTTGCGAATTTTCAGCATCAAGCTCACTTTATTTTGTATTTTTTTAACAGGCTTTTATTTAGGATTCTTCACTTAGTTGGGCGCCAATTTATTAGTTGATATAGTCATTTATTATGTATCAATTCCATGACAAGGAGTATGTTACTTTAAAACACTACGCAGATATGCTGTAGCGAGTGAGTTGGATTTAATTGACGCGCTGGGCAGACATGCCTCAGCGGTGTTGAATTATGAACTAAATTGAAGTTACAAAAGTTCCTTATAGCTAAGCAAAACTGGCGACTTGACTGCATAACAACATGCCGTCAAGTCGTGGCCGGCAAGCCGACCAAGCATGCGCGCGCTAAAGGATACTGCATAACACAGGCATCCGATTAACGCCGTTGCCGTCTGCAGCGGCAATGCTGACATGACATTTTCCAGCATTGCGCGTGCAAGGGTCAGTTAACTTATACATGTTTGGATGCTGCTATTGTATTTGCAACATAAATTCCATTATGTATTTCTTGATTAGGAATAAATATACAGTCATTTTCTGTATTAATGTCTATTTTTCGAATTACTTGGGATCTGGCTGGCAGAAGAACTGTATTGTTTCGAGCACTATATGTTATCGGAACATAAATAGGATAATTTAAATTTTGAGGTCTAATGATAAACCAGTCTTCGCTTGGTTTGAAATCTAATTGACAATTGAATTTTTTGATAAAATCAATGCCTATTATTCCATCACACGGTATGGAAAAATCTGAATCTACTAAATGAAATTTGTGTGGAATAATATATTTTGTTGATTTGAAGTTGTTCCTTGAGATTTTATTACACCTTGGCCTATGCCTTGGATGTTTATAATTTTTTCTTCTTGAATTTTGAAATTATCTGAATTTATTTTTAAAAGTGAAATATCTGCACCAGTATCTGTTAGGAATGTAAGTTTATTTTCAGTTGAATGATTATAAAAAGTAACGAATATATTAAGACTGTAATTGATGGAATGAACCTTTGAATTTACTGGTTGTTTCCTAAAGGGTTCTGAGAGTTTTCCGGCGTATTTTGCGCCATTCTCACATTGTTACTATTATTACCTTGGTTGTAAATTACAACTTGAAATTACCTCGGCCTTTTCCTCGATATTGACCTCAACTTCCTCCACGGTTATTGTTGTTGTTGTTGCTACCGCCTCGATTGTATTTGTTGTGTTTGTAATTTCTGCCACGATTATAACCTCGGCCTCCTCTATTATTGTTGTTTGCACCTCGTCGATAATACAGGACAGTGTTACTTTGACCTGTTATCTCCGTGCAACTATTGACAAATTTAGAAACGGCATCATTCATATTTGTGAATGTGCCTGCCTGCATGATAAGTTTTACCTTATCAATTGAAAAATTTTGGGTCATAGCTTTTACAGCTGTTGTAGTGCTGTATTTGTTTGCAAGTGATTGGCTTAGACCTTCACTGATATAGGCGCCTTCAAGGGCCTTTGCCAGTTTTTCCACCTCTTGGGTGTATTGGTTAGCCGATTTATTTTTCTGTTGCAGATTAAGAAGCTTAGCAGATACAACTTCTACCGATTCTCCTTTTACTGCATTTGATAGTTGCGTAATGATTGCAGCAATTGTCTGCTCATTACTAATTTAATTTCTCGCTTGGCCTTTTAGCTTTGTTAAGGCTTATGGCTGTTTGCTCATGTGTGCTTTTTAAGGTTTCTAACAGATTCAAAGAATCTAGCAAACTTTGTAGATTTTCTGGCTTACCGTCAAACTCTGGTATCAGAGATGTGGCTAGCTTGATAAATTCTACAATTGTTTGTGCCATTTCAGAGATTGTTATTATTTCCGGTTTGGTTTCGATTGGGCTGTTGATGGTGTTAGTTCCATGAGCTGGGACTTATCAAATGTGGCTATTTTATTTACTTTATTTAGGGAGAAATATGACAAGCTCATGCCTCTCCGAAATATATACAAGGTTTTCTCTTAATCGTTTTAAGATTTCTTGACCTTGTGTAATTTGAAGTGAATCAGCTTTATGAGCGTTGGTAAGTATAATTTTTCTAACGTTGTTATAAGTGTTAACCAACAGCTCAAAATGTTTTGATTTCGTTTCATTTGAAATCTGTGCACTTTTGTTAAGGCACTTGAAGGATTTGTCAAATTCTGTTCTTTGGTTTATAACGTATTTACGTATATGATCCCAGTCCATTAATTCGTCATATAAGAATTTCATTAAACTTTATATACGACAAAGATAGTTACATGGCCCAATACTGCATTATCAGATGTTGTAGAGGTAACTTTTACATTTGGGATCGATTTGAGAACCTTTATTTTCTGTTTTTTAGTAAAATTTATTAAGGGTGAAAATTCACAATTGTACGTTGACATAAATAGGTATTCTAGTTCGTGGATACTTATAGGGTGGTTTGAAAGTAAAAACAAAATTTGACTCGCAAAACATGGATTATTATTGGTTATCTCTGTAAGTATTTGTTCCATTTCCCCTTTTATTTTGTTTTAATCGATTATTTGGACGTCAGAGTCGTCACTTTCGGAATTCAATTGTTCTGCCTTGATGATTTGATTCACGAACAAATCATGTATTGATTTAGGCAAGCGAACGTTTTTTCTTAGCAAATTTTTATATTGCAATGATAGTATGCGTTGTATTTGCTTGTACATATTTAACTTAACTGACTTGTTTGAGATTATCCACTGTAGGATAATTTTTAACTTTGGATGGGCTGGTCCGTTATCGACCAAAAATACCAAAAACGGAATATATTTAGCTAATAGTTTCAGTTCTACCATGATTTATTGTTGTTGTTTTGCTATGTGAAGTAATACCCCGATTCCATTAGGCTGCATCTTTCATTAACAGCGAGTCGAAGATGTAGGTGATTCCACTATATATCCAATTGCATAGTTGCATCTTGGTTTAACAGGGTATGTTAAGTGATAGCTGACAGCTGTTTGTGTATTAAACGTTTATATTTAATTGGAAACAAATATGAGCTCGAACACAAATAAAATTAGTGACACCTAAAAAACAAAGGATCATCGGTTTTGAGTTATCGAATTTATCGATTTGCCAGTTACGTAGAACTCCAATCTTGACACTTTTATTTACTATCCCATAGATAAAGAGAATTGGAAAGTTTCAAGTCTCTAGCTTGAAGGGTGTGGAAAAATTTGGGTTCATACAGACACCATGACGGACATTGCACAAAGCCAATATACTCTTTACCTTCGGTAACGAGTATAAAAAGATCGATCCTATCTTTATAATATAATCGTAATAACCGTTAACGCATCAAATGTTGGACCACTAATTTTCTTGTTGAACCTCCCAAGCCTTATAATTAACTTATTAAATTTTTTACCTAATTTTTTTCAGATTTATATTTAATTATATATTTTTAAATTTTAATCTCAATTTTTTAAATTTAATTTAAATTAGTTTGGATCTTATGTCAACTGATCTTAGTTGACAATAAACAAATATATAAATAAATACTGAATATTTATAAGTTTACACAAACAAACACTCCACCTACTTTTTATACCCTTAACCCATAAAATGGGTAAATAAGGGTATAATGGTTTTGTGCAAAAGTATGTAACAGGCAGAAGGAAGCATCTCCGACCCCATAAAGTATATATATTCTTGATCAGCATCAACAGCCGAGACGATATAACCATGTCCGTCTGTCCGTCCGTCTGTCCGTCTGTCCGTCTGACCGTCTGTCCGTCTGTATGAACGCGTGGATCTCAGAGACTACAAGAGCTAGAGACTTCAGATTTTAAATATAAGTTCTCCTATACCATGAGCAGAACAAGTTTGCTTCAAATTATCGATAACTATTCTGGTTTCCGATATACACATGGAATCGATAACAAAAAAATATCGAATTTGGAAAATAAAAAATGAGGGTTGAAATAATAGGTAACGATAGAACTTTTCTGAAAATTTCGTCCAAATCGGTTAAGAAACATCCGAGATATCGAATTTTATCGATTGAAGTTAAGTCAGTATACCAAAGTCTTATATAAATTTAATTTATTTATTGCAACTGGGTTCAGGGTATCTTCTAGTCGGGCTCTCCCGACTAGAGCCTTCTTACTTGTTTTTTTATATTTTGGAGCGTTTTACGAATAGTTTTTATGCTCGTTACCGAAGGTAAAGAGTATATTGGGTTTGTGCAATGTCCGTCATGGTGTCTGTCCGTCTGTCGGTCAGTATGTGTGCAAGTTTTTTCCACACCCTTCAAGCTAGAGACTTGAAACTTTCCAATTCTCTTTATCTATGGTATAGTAAATTAAAGTGTCAAGATTGGGGTTCTACGATTACTGGGGGGCAGGCAAATCGATAAATTCCATAACTCAAAATCCACCTATTTCGCACCTTACAACTATAACTACCAAGTTTGGTTAGAAGATAACTATAAGCAACTCCCAAAAAACTACATCAAAAATTTTGGAGCCACGCCCACCCATTCCGCCCCCAGCCTCCCCGCATAACATTCTCTCGATGATAGGTAATTCTGGTACTTAAACACCAGTAAGCTCGCGCAACATGACGCGCACATGTTTGTTCATAAAATGCGATCGACACTCCTGCACTTTTGCACTCAGGTAAAATGAAGCTCACACAAGATCAAACAACAACAGATAGACAGCAGCCAATGGAGATCAGGAAAGTCGAGCCGGAGTTTTTTGGGACAAGTAATAAATATAAAAAATATTCTTCAAAAAGAATATCACAAAGATTTATGTGCTCCAAACTATTAATAGATTGGAATTATTAATCTCTAAAACCAAAGGTAGATAGTATGTTGGTTTTGTGCAAAAGTCAGCAATGGCGTCTGTTCGTCTGTCGACCGTAAGAACGCGACTTGAAATTATGTAAATATTTTGGTCCATTTCTGTGTCAGAAAATCGATAACAAGTCGATACACTTGGGGCCGTTTTCTCAATGTCCGGTTAAAGTCGCAATTAGTTTAACTCTGTCTAAATTTAATGCTCGTGTTAAATAGTGTTTAACGAATTTGATTTTCTCAATGCAAAGTTAACCTGTTACGTTAAGATACTATCGCATTAATGGTGCTGCCAGACCTTACGAGCAAATCAGCTGTTTTGCATGGTATTTTTTTGTTTTGTGACTGCCAAATTCTTATTCTATTGCCACTTCAAAAATTTAATTTAATTTAAAATGGAAAATAAATTGCCTTTAATGAGCCCGACTGAAACCCTTAAGCAGCAGCGGGCTAAAAGCTTTTCATTCTCTGATGAGCATATACTTGTTGACCTTGTGGAGGCAAATAGTAACATTTTAGTGAACAAAAGGAGCGAAGCTGTGTCTTGGAAGCAGAAAGAGAAGCATGGCAGAAAATGTCCGCTCAGTTCAGTGCTCGTATATTGGCAAGAATCATTTTGCATGTTGATTTTGTCCAATGCAGTGAAATAATTCACCCTATCTCTATAATTTCTAGAATTGTTCACTCGTTGCTCCATTTCTCCCAATTCAATTTCCATTGCGTGAATGTTAAAAATGCGCTTATGCGATGCCATTTTGCTTTAATAATAAAAATATATACAATGCATGTGTCGGCTTGAGTCAGCTGTTTGCCTAACGATGATATTTGCGATATTTATATCGGCACTTAACCGGGTTATAAATATGAACCGGCCCTCAGGCGTCAGTTTAATTTATGTCTCATTTAACCCTTACCGGACATTGAGAAACTCAATTTTGACTAAACTTAGGATAGTTACGCTAACCGGACATTGAGAAACGGGCCTTAGTGGTGAAAATCGATGAAACATATAGTAAATCAATTTCTTGACGCTGAGTAGTATGGTTCACTCTCTGGCGCCTCTGACCAGTTGATCGGTCAGAATTGTTCGTTCGCTTATAAGACTGAGGATTACTGGAGTTAACGTAAGCCGGAGCTTGTGATGGCATCAAACACCTTGACACCGAAGGGTCGACTTCCATTGGTTTGGGTGTGCTATTGTTGCTTTGGACCCTACTACTACGCTGACTGGGTTGGCCCTGTGGTTTGTGCTGTTTATTAAAATGCGGGTTTTTTGCGCCGCTTAGTGGTGGGGCCTTCTCTAGCTGTTGGCCTTGCACCTTCGCATTTGGCCTACGCTTTCTTTCTTCCTGGCTTCGTGCAAAACTTGCAGCAAAAGCATATCTTTCATGGTTCGACTCGACCTCTTGGGCGAGAGCCAGAGCAGAAGGCAAGTCTGTAGGTCTTGCCGCAAAACGAACATCTGTCAAATTGCGCTTAAGCCCTGATATGAATACGCGCAACGCATCCTCGCGGAGTTTTTCACGCAGGCCTTTTGCCATACTGGTTTCGTATGACATATTGACCTTAGTGGTTAATAATGTCAGCTTTTTTCGACCTCGTCATAGTATTGAAGCAAAGAGAGGCCACCCTGCCTTAAAGTGCCTAACTCCTGCTCAATTACGTGTATTGGCCGCTTGTCATTATACGTGAAGTCGAGCCGACTTATTATCGCATCGAAATTTAATACTGTGCCGAACGAAGCCAACACAGAATCGGCAGAACCCCTGATCTTGCTTCTTATTATGATTACCGCCTGATAATGGCGAGAACTGCCATTATAAGGCCTAAATAATTTATACGCTGCCACTGCAGCCTGTCGCCAAGAAACATATGCTTCTTGTGCCCCTGTAAATTCGGGCATGCATTTGACCGCATCCAGCGGTTCATCGCAATGAACAGTGTCATTTATCTCTACCTCCTCGAAAACGTCTATACAAGGGGCAGCAACTGCCGTATCTGTGACCTTCTTGGTCAACTCAGCTATCTGAAACTCTAAACTTTGTTTTAAAGCCGCGTCCCTTTCATAGAATGCTGCCGCCTGCGCTTGTGACCGCCGACTCAACTAAAGCTTTAATTTGTTGGGGTTCCATGTTTGATCTGTCTATTGGAGATGGTCTGCTCTGGAAGAGTTGTGGGATTCTACTAAGATCGTTATCTGAACCCTCTGAGTCAGATTTTCTTGACTTGGAGTCTCTATATTGGCAGAATGCGCTATTCATGGATCACTTTGTAACAAAATCAAATCAACCAAAAGAATCAAAAACTGCAAAAATGCTAGCCAAACAAAATGGTACACAGAACACAACACTTCTTAGTGAAATTTATTGTTATTACGCTACAAGCTCACGCAAACGTTAAATACGGCTGTTGCTGAGCAACCCACTCACATGGTTAGGGACGTTTCTAATCGTTTTACGATCTATCCGCCGGCACTGATACTCCCTCGCTGCAGTCAAGATCGAATTTCAAATCGCTGCCCAGTCTAGCTAGCGCGCTATACTGGTGACACACCGCTGCTCTAGGAGCTCCTGCGGCCTCGGTGAACAAATAATTATTTATTTTGTTTTTAGTAAACACGTGCGCTGACCAATTTGACGTAGGTTGCGAGAGGAAAACACACAAGTAGTTTTGTTTCTGGTAATGAGCACTTTGACAGGCGCAAATGGTGCGAACTGTTTTGTGTGTTTTGTAAAGTTCACTTTTCACAACGGTGGCTTGTTGCGAATTTTCAGCATCAAGCTCACTTTATTTTGTATTTTTTTAACAGGCTTTTATTTAGGATTCTTCACTTAGTTGGGCGCCAATTACTAAAAATTAGTACAACACATTTATTAGTTGATATAGTCATTTATTATGTATCAATTCCATGACAAGGAGTATGTTACTTTAAAACACTACGCAGATATGCTGTAGCGAGTGAGTTGGATTTAATTGACGCGCTGGGCAGACATGCCTCAGCGGTGTTGAATTATGAACTAAATTGAAGTTACAAAAGTTCCTTATAGCTAAGCAAAACTGGCGACTTGACTGCATAACAACATGCCGTCAAGTCGTGGCCGGCAAGCCGACCAAGCATGCGCGCGCTAAAGGATACTGCATAACACAGGCATCCGATTAACGCCGTTGCCGTCTGCAGCGGCAATGCTGACATGACATTTTCCAGCATTGCGCGTGCAAGGGTCAGTTAACTTATACATGTTTGGATGCTGCTATTGTATTTGCAACATAAATTCCATTATGTATTTCTTGATTAGGAATAAATATACAGTCATTTTCTGTATTAATGTCTATTTTTCGAATTACTTGGGATCTGGCTGGCAGAAGAACTGTATTGTTTCGAGCACTATATGTTATCGGAACATAAATAGGATAATTTAAATTTTGAGGTCTAATGATAAACCAGTCTTCGCTTGGTTTGAAATCTAATTGACAATTGAATTTTTTGATAAAATCAATGCCTATTATTCCATCACACGGTATGGAAAAATCTGAATCTACTAAATGAAATTTGTGTGGAATAATATATTTTGTTGATTTGAAGTTGTTCCTTGAGATTTTATTACACCTTGGCCTATGCCTTGGATGTTTATAATTTTTTCTTCTTGAATTTTGAAATTATCTGAATTTATTTTTAAAAGTGAAATATCTGCACCAGTATCTGTTAGGAATGTAAGTTTATTTTCAGTTGAATGATTATAAAAAGTAACGAATATATTAAGACTGTAATTGATGGAATGAACCTTTGAATTTACTGGTTGTTTCCTAAAGGGTTCTGAGAGTTTTCCGGCGTATTTTGCGCCATTCTCACATTGTTACTATTATTACCTTGGTTGTAAATTACAACTTGTAATTACCTCGGCCTTTTCCTCGATATTGACCTCAACTTCCTCCACGGTTATTGTTGTTGTTGTTGCTACCGCCTCGATTGTATTTGTTGTGTTTGTAATTTCTGCCACGATTATAACCTCGGCCTCCTCTATTATTGTTGTTTGCACCTCGTCGATAATACAGGACAGTGTTACTTTGACCTGTTATCTCCGTGCAACTATTGACAAATTTAGAAACGGCATCATTCATATTTGTGAATGTGCCTGCCTGCATGATAAGTTTTACCTTATCAATTGAAAAATTTTGGGTCATAGCTTTTACAGCTGTTGTAGTGCTGTATTTGTTTGCAAGTGATTGGCTTAGACCTTCACTGATATAGGCGCCTTCAAGGGCCTTTGCCAGTTTTTCCACCTCTTGGGTGTATTGGTTAGCCGATTTATTTTTCTGTTGCAGATTAAGAAGCTTAGCAGATACAACTTCTACCGATTCTCCTTTTACTGCATTTGATAGTTGCGTAATGATTGCAGCAATTGTCTGCTCATTACTAATTTAATTTCTCGCTTGGCCTTTTAGCTTTGTTAAGGCTTATGGCTGTTTGCTCATGTGTGCTTTTTAAGGTTTCTAACAGATTCAAAGAATCTAGCAAACTTTGTAGATTTTCTGGCTTACCGTCAAACTCTGGTATCAGAGATGTGGCTAGCTTGATAAATTCTACAATTGTTTGTGCCATTTCAGAGATTGTTATTATTTCCGGTTTGGTTTCGATTGGGCTGTTGATGGTGTTAGTTCCATGAGCTGGGACTTATCAAATGTGGCTATTTTATTTACTTTATTTAGGGAGAAATATGACAAGCTCATGCCTCTCCGAAATATATACAAGGTTTTCTCTTAATCGTTTTAAGATTTCTTGACCTTGTGTAATTTGAAGTGAATCAGCTTTATGAGCGTTGGTAAGTATAATTTTTCTAACGTTGTTATAAGTGTTAACCAACAGCTCAAAATGTTTTGATTTCGTTTCATTTGAAATCTGTGCACTTTTGTTAAGGCACTTGAAGGATTTGTCAAATTCTGTTCTTTGGTTTATAACGTATTTACGTATATGATCCCAGTCCATTAATTCGTCATATAAGAATTTCATTAAACTTTATATACGACAAAGATAGTTACATGGCCCAATACTGCATTATCAGATGTTGTAGAGGTAACTTTTACATTTGGGATCGATTTGAGAACCTTTATTTTCTGTTTTTTAGTAAAATTTATTAAGGGTGAAAATTCACAATTGTACGTTGACATAAATAGGTATTCTAGTTCGTGGATACTTATAGGGTGGTTTGAAAGTAAAAACAAAATTTGACTCGCAAAACATGGATTATTATTGGTTATCTCTGTAAGTATTTGTTCCATTTCCCCTTTTATTTTGTTTTAATCGATTATTTGGACGTCAGAGTCGTCACTTTCGGAATTCAATTGTTCTGCCTTGATGATTTGATTCACGAACAAATCATGTATTGATTTAGGCAAGCGAACGTTTTTTCTTAGCAAATTTTTATATTGCAATGATAGTATGCGTTGTATTTGCTTGTACATATTTAACTTAACTGACTTGTTTGAGATTATCCACTGTAGGATAATTTTTAACTTTGGATGGGCTGGTCCGTTATCGACCAAAAATACCAAAAACGGAATATATTTAGCTAATAGTTTCAGTTCTACCATGATTTATTGTTGTTGTTTTGCTATGTGAAGTAATACCCCGATTCCATTAGGCTGCATCTTTCATTAACAGCGAGTCGAAGATGTAGGTGATTCCACTATATATCCAATTGCATAGTTGCATCTTGGTTTAACAGGGTATGTTAAGTGATAGCTGACAGCTGTTTGTGTATTAAACGTTTATATTTAATTGGAAGCAAATATGAGCTCGAACACAAATAAAATTAGTGACACCTAAAAAACAAAGGATCATCGGTTTTGAGTTATCGAATTTATCGATTTGCCAGTTACGTAGAACCCCAATCTTGACACTTTTATTTACTATCCCATAGATAAAGAGAATTGGAAAGTTTCAAGTCTATAGCTTGAAGGGTGTGGAAAAATTTGGGTTCATACAGACACCATGACGGACATTGCACAAAGCCAATATACTCTTTACCTTCGGTAACGAGTATAAAAAGATCGATCCTATCTTTATAATATAATCGTAATAACCGTTAACGCATCAAATGTTGGACCACTAATTTTCTTGTTGAACCTCCCAAGCCTTATAATTAACTTATTAAATTTTTTACCTAATTTTTTTCAGATTTATATTTAATTATATATTTTTAAATTTTAATCTCAATTTTTTAAATTTAATTTAAATTAGTTTGGATCTTATGTCAACTGATCTTAGTTGACAATAAACAAATATATAAATAAATACTGAATATTTATAAGTTTACACAAACAAACACTCCACCTACTTTTTATACCCTTAACCCATAAAATGGGTAAATAAGGGTATAATGGTTTTGTGCAAAAGTATGTAACAGGCAGAAGGAAGCATCTCCGACCCCATAAAGTATATATATTCTTGATCAGCATCAACAGCCGAGACGATATAACCATGTCCGTCTGTCCGTCCGTCTGTCCGTCTGTCCGTCTGACCGTCTGTCCGTCTGTATGAACGCGTGGATCTCAGAGACTACAAGAGCTAGAGACTTCAGATTTTAAATATAAGTTCTCCTATACCATGAGCAGAACAAGTTTGCTTCAAATTATCGATAACTATTCTGGTTTCCGATATACACATGGAATCGATAACAAAAAAATATCGAATTTGGAAAATAAAAAATGAGGGTTGAAATAATAGGTAACGATAGAACTTTTCTGAAAATTTCGTCCAAATCGGTTAAGAAACATCCGAGATATCGAATTTTATCGATTGAAGTTAAGTCAGTATACCAAAGTCTTATATAAATTTAATTTATTTATTGCAACTGGGTTCAGGGTATCTTCTAGTCGGGCTCTCCCGACTAGAGCCTTCTTACTTGTTTTTTTATATTTTGGAGCGTTTTACGAATAGTTTTTATGCTCGTTACCGAAGGTAAAGAGTATATTGGGTTTGTGCAATGTCCGTCATGGTGTCTGTCCGTCTGTCGGTCAGTATGTGTGCAAGTTTTTTCCACACCCTTCAAGCTAGAGACTTGAAACTTTCCAATTCTCTTTATCTATGGTATAGTAAATTAAAGTGTCAAGATTGGGGTTCTACGATTACTGGGGGGCAGGCAAATCGATAAATTCCATAACTCAAAATCCACCTATTTCGCACCTTACAACTATAACTACCAAGTTTGGTTAGAAGATAACTATAAGCAACTCCCAAAAAACTACATCAAAAATTTTGGAGCCACGCCCACCCATTCCGCCCCCAGCCTCCCCGCATAACATTCTCTCGATGATAGGTAATTCTGGTACTTAAACACCAGTAAGCTCGCGCAACATGACGCGCACATGTTTGTTCATAAAATGCGATCGACACTCCTGCACTTTTGCACTCAAGTAAAATGAAGCTCACACAAGATCAAACAACAACAG
The DNA here is from genome assembly GCA_018904305.1 of Scaptomyza montana. NCBI lineage: Eukaryota > Metazoa > Arthropoda > Insecta > Diptera > Drosophilidae > Scaptomyza > Scaptomyza montana. Next base: position 800,880 of record JAEIGR010000030.1, read on the forward strand.
ATAGACAGCAGCCAATGGAGATCAGGAAAGTCGAGCCGGAGTTTTTTGGGACAAGTAATAAATATAAAAAATATTCTTCAAAAAGAATATCACAAAGATTTATGTGCTCCAAACTATTAATAGATTGGAATTATTAATCTCTAAAACCAAAGGTAGATAGTATGTTGGTTTTGTGCAAAAGTCAGCAATGGCGTCTGTTCGTCTGTCGACCGTAAGAACGCGACTTGAAATTATGTAAATATTTTGGTCCATTTCTGTGTCAGAAAATCGATAACAAGTCGATACACTTGGGGCCGTTTTCTCAATGTCCGGTTAAAGTCGCAATTAGTTTAACTCTGTCTAAATTTAATGCTCGTGTTAAATAGTGTTTAACGAATTTGATTTTCTCAATGCAAAGTTAACCTGTTACGTTAAGATACTATCGCATTAATGGTGCTGCCAGACCTTACGAGCAAATCAGCTGTTTTGCATGGTATTTTTTTGTTTTGTGACTGCCAAATTCTTATTCTATTGCCACTTCAAAAATTTAATTTAATTTAAAATGGAAAATAAATTGCCTTTAATGAGCCCGACTGAAACCCTTAAGCAGCAGCGGGCTAAAAGCTTTTCATTCTCTGATGAGCATATACTTGTTGACCTTGTGGAGGCAAATAGTAACATTTTAGTGAACAAAAGGAGCGAAGCTGTGTCTTGGAAGCAGAAAGAGAAGCATGGCAGAAAATGTCCGCTCAGTTCAGTGCTCGTATATTGGCAAGAATCATTTTGCATGTTGATTTTGTCCAATGCAGTGAAATAATTCACCCTATCTCTATAATTTCTAGAATTGTTCACTCGTTGCTCCATTTCTCCCAATTCAATTTCCATTGCGTGAATGTTAAAAATGCGCTTATGCGATGCCATTTTGCTTTAATAATAAAAATATATACAATGCATGTGTCGGCTTGAGTCAGCTGTTTGCCTAACGATGATATTTGCGATATTTATATCGGCACTTAACCGGGTTATAAATATGAACCGGCCCTCAGGCGTCAGTTTAATTTATGTCTCATTTAACCCTTACCGGACATTGAGAAACTCAATTTTGACTAAACTTAGGATAGTTACGCTAACCGGACATTGAGAAACGGGCCTTAGTGGTGAAAATCGATGAAACATATAGATTTTCACATTTTAACGGCTGGAATCACAAAGTTCTGCAAAAAAATGTTGAATGCCACTCCCACTCTTACAACCCCATCCCCCTGCCATTTAGAACCTCGAATGTGAACATCTTCCACAGTTATACAGCAGGAGTAAACCTAATTTGGTTGAAAGATATTGTAGGGAGAAACTGGATGTAATCCGCCAAAGATCTCTAGCTTGAAGGGTGTGGAAAATTGTTTCATTCATTCAGACGGACAGACACCATGACGGACATTGCAAAAATCCAATATACTCTACCTTCGGTATCGAGCATAAAAAAAAAAATGGAAAATACAAGGCGGAACGTCAATGCTGTCATATCCGTCCCCATCCGCCCCAACGCTTCGTCAAAAACGGGAATGCGTGTATCTTCCAGAGTTGTGGAGCTTGAGCCACCAAATTTAGTAGTAAGATAGCATCTGCATCAAAGTTTTGAGCCACACACACCCATTCCGTCCCCCTTTTCTCACTTTTTACAAACTTTGAGCTAGAGTCACCAAATTTGGAAGGAAGATAGCTGGTGGCATCCCCATCTGCATCGGAGAATCTTTAACGCAGAGTGCACCTCTGCCGCATCCGAACCCCTTTGCAGTCTGCAGACTGTAATTAAGCTATTTACCGTTAAATCACGTATGGGTAATTCTCCAGAAATGTCAACCGCAGCCCGAAAATTCAAAGTCTAAAATAGTATGTTTTTTACATAGTTTTATAGGGAATCTATTATTTATAACTAATATAAGCATATTTTACATAACACATATTGAAATATTTCAATGAAAAGTCGAAGACGTGCAAAAGTTCTGTTTTTAACTTTTCCACTGCACGTTTTGTTTTGATTCATTTTCTTAAAGAGAGTCATTATGCGTTTATATTCGCTCTTTTAAATCTCGTTTTTTATTCGAAGAACATAATACAAATAACGGCAAATTTCTTATCAGCTCATCAGTTTCTATCACTGTCACTTGCGACATTGAAAAAGAACATTTGTGATCAGTGCATCAAAGGTTTTGGTCCAATGAGCATCCAATATTGTGTCCAACTATATTTTTTGACAACAAAGGGTATAAAAACGAGTAAGAAGGCTCTAGTCGGGAGAGCCCGACTAGAAGATACCCTGAACCCAGTTGCAATAAATAAATTAATTTTATATAAGACTTTGGAATACTGACTTAACTTCAATCGATTAAATTCGATATCTCCAGTGTTTCTTAACCGATTTGGACGAAATTTTCAGAAAAGTTCTTTAGTTAACCATTATTTCAACCCCCATTTTTACATTTTCCAAATTCGATATTTTTTTGTTATCGATTCCATGTGTATATCGGAAACCAGAATAGTTATCGATAATTTGAAGCAAACTTGTTCTGCTCATGGTATAGGAGAACTTATATCCAAAATCTGAAGTCTCTAGCTCTTGTAGTCTCTGAGATCCACGCGTTCATACAGACGGACAGACGGACGGACAGACGGACATGGCTATATCGACTCGGCTGTTGATGCTGATCAAGAATATATATACTTTATGGGGTCGGAGATGCTTCCTTCTGCCTGTTACATACTTTTGCACAAAACCATTATACCCTTTTTTACCCATTTTATGGGTTCAGGGTATAAAGAGGGCTTACATGCCCATGTTGCGCGGAGGAAGCCGCTAATATCACGGGCCAACACAGTGAAGCGAATGGATTTCGCCAAAAAATACATGCAAATCCCTATAGATTTCTGGAATAACGTCATTTTTAGTGGCGAAAGTAAATTTTGCATTTTTGGCATCAAAGGACCCAAACTTGTGTGGCGCAAATGTGGCACAGCCATCGAAAAACAAAACATCGTTCCAACTGTTAAGCATGGTGGTGTCGGTTAGATGGTATGGAGGTGTATGGCAGCAAATTGACTTGTTTTTATTGAATCGACAACAGCACAATGATCCCAAACATACAGCCCACAATGTGAAACTTTGGTGGCTTTACAATACAAAGAACCAGTTGCATTCGCCACCCCAGTCGCCAGATTTAAATCCAATTTACCATAAATGCTTAAATACTTAAATACTTAAAACATAAATGTCCCTGTTATAACTGAGTGTACGCTCCTAAGTGACCTTAACTCTATCAAACCCGGCTACCTGCCTGGTCTTGATGGAGTGCCAGGTTGTATACTTAGAAACTGTGCTGATTCACTTTGTAAACCCTTACAAAAATTATTTAACTTGTCGGTTGACTCAGCTATATTTCCTGAAATATAAAAGGAATCCTTTATTATTCCACTCCATAAAAATTCTTCTAAGTCTCACGTTAAAAATAATAGAGGTATATCCAAGTTGTCTGCCATTCCTTAAGTCTTCGAAAAAATTACATGTTCTCAATTGCAACACATATGTAGTTCAATTATATCGCCCTACAAACACGGTTTTGTTAGGCGTAGATCTACTACCACTAACCTTCTTGAACTCACTTCGCTTGTTATTGGGTTTCAGGGAAAAATGCAAACTGACGTTGTTTACACCGATTTTAGTAAGGCATTTGATTCTGTTACTCATTCTCTGTTGCTTCAAAAATTGAATATTATTGGATTTCCAGCAAAACTTTTATTGTGGCTTTCGGAGTACTTGTGTGGTCGAACACAAAAAGTTGTTTTTATATCATTTGTATCTAAACCTATTTATGTTACCTCTGGTGTTCCCCAGGGAAGTCACCTTGGTCCTTTGCTATTTAATTTGTTTATTAACGACCTCCCAGCTGTTATTTCAACTCTGATGTATATATGTTTGCTGATGATGTGAAGCTATGTTTCACCTATAATGATGCTTCCCTGTGTAATTTACTACAGTCGGATTTGGGTGCATTGTCAGCCTGGTGCCATACTAACTTACTAAATGTAAAGTCATGTCTTTTTGTAGAAGTACCCCTCATACTGCTCACTACTTGCTTGATGCTACACCACTTGACCGCGTCTTTAAAATTAATGATTTGGGTATTATTCTTGACCCCGAATTAAAGTTTGACTCACACATATCGTCGATGGTCAATAAGGCCATTAATGTCATTGGCTTCGTCAAGTGGTGGTCAAAAGAGTTTAACGATCCCTACACCACTTAAACGCTTTATACATCCCTAGTACGTCCCATCCTGGAGTATGGATCCTGCGTGTGGTCCCCGTAATACGGGATTCACCACGATAGAATTGAATCTGTGCAGAAGAAATTTCTTCTATTTGCTCTTAGAAGTGTTAACTGGGTTCCTGGAGTAGACTTACCCCCGTATTCAAGTAGACTACTTTTAATTAATCTTCCCTCCCTTTTAAACCGTAGAACCATGCATGGAGTATTATTTATTACAAATCTTCTTAACGGTGAAATCGACTTATCAGTTCTTTTGAGTCGAATTAAAGTAAATGTAGATCTTCACGTAACTTTTTACCTCTAAGCCTTGATCGTTGCTCGAGCAACTATTTAATTCATGAACATGACTATAACAAACTTTTTTCTCTTGTCTCCTTGGAGACCTCAATTTCAGTACTAAAACAATCGATCCTTTTTTCTTAATCTAATCGTAATCACTAACTACTAATCTAACGCTGGTCAGATTTTGTTTTTCTGGGTTTTTCCCAATCCACGCAACAAATGTGGGACCACTAATTTTATTGTTGAATTTCCCAGAGCTTTAATGTTAACTTTATAAATTTTTTACCTAAACTTACTTTCAGATTTATATATTATTTTTTTAAATTAATTTTAATTTCAATTTTTAATTATATTTAAATTTAAATTAATTTGGATTTTATATCAGCTGATCTTAGTTGACAATAAACAAATAAATACCTTACATATAGTTCGAAAGCTTACATATTAATTTAAATCGCCACATAATGGAAATTTCAATTAGGTATGCATTAAGCATAAGAAATTTAGAATTAATGCGGCTTAAATGATCGCAAAATTTTCTAATTCAAATTTCACCCCATACTATCCCGAATAACGTATTCAACGTTAAAAAACCAGTACCACGTTTTGTTTGTAATTAATGTGTTTTTCAGTAAAAACAAGTGTCGCATAGTTAATTTTGGCTATGCCAAGACTATGATACCCTTCACACATGGATTATTATTTTTTTTTTTATTGTTCGTGTGCGACAACAACAACAATTTGAAAATTTTTGCGTTATACCACTTTTGAAGCAAATGAGCTATATGTAGGTACTTGAAAGTGCACGACAGCAACAACAATTGATAGTACGATATGGTCAATTTGTATGGTGGCTATGTCGTAGAATGCTCCGATCGGGATGAAATTTCATAGTGAACAAACCCGACATGATGTAAGTAATCTATGAAAGTTTCATCAAGATCGGCTCAGCTGTTTGGCCGGAAATCGTATCATTTTGATATATACAGACGAACTTCCATATTACGAACTTCCATATAACGAAGTTTTCCCTATAACGAATTAATTTCGCGAACACTGCTTTTTGGTTCAACTTTCAGTGTATTTTGTTCTCCATATAACGAATTTCCCTATAGCGAATATTTATTTATTACGAATTTATTTTTAGGACGTAGCTCGTACGCTCATGCGTTTTCTGTTCCCTATAACGAATTTGATCGTTCATGTTTCATTTTATGTGTGAATTACGTTGAGAATGCGAAAACAAAACAATAACACAATTTTGCATACATCGTTTTGTTTTTGTGTTATGTTTTGCTTATTCTCTGATCTTCTCTGCACAGTTTTCTATGAACATTTTCTACTGCTCAGTGCACATCGAAGATGTAGATGTAGACGTATATGTTGATTTTGGGATTACTCCGTTATTTTTTATAGGCACCAACGCAAAGAACAACAGATTGTGATTAAATGTACATATGTAGAAAAGTTGTACACATTGTAGAAAAGTGAAAATTTGCGCGATTCTTTAGTCTGCATTTTCGACCATCATTTCTATATAACGAAATTTCTATATAACGAAGTTTTTTCTTGTCCCCTTCACATTCGTTATATGGAAGTTCGACTGTAGTTTATGGGGTCGCCCACCTTTCCTTTAAGGCGTTACAGATTCATGAAAAACTCAATATACCCTGTTTCACATGTGTGAAGGGTATAAAAATATCATTTTGACATTATCATGATTGCAAGTCATGTTATTTTACAGTTAAAATTTTGCATATATATGTACGTAAGTACAAGTAATCTTATATATAAAATTCTCGTGTTACGGGGTGCGTAATTGAACTCCTCCGAAACGGCTCGACCGATTTTTATGAAATTTTATATCTGAGAATCGGCTAACATCTATTTTTCATCCCCCTAAATGTTAAGGGGGGTCCACCCCTAATGAATTCCACGTTCAAAATCAAAGGCAAAATTTATCACAAAGTAGGCTCATTGCTGACAATGCGAATCTCATAAATTTTTACAAATCAGAAAAACAAAAGTCCCAATCTAATTGTGAAAAAATTATACACTTGCGCTAAAAAAAAATGATAAAAACACGCAAAGGAGCCAATTTGAGTTGTCAAAAGATCAATTCTAGAGCCGTGCGAGATATAAGAGCACGAAGGTCAAGCGAACAAATTCAGTCGCAGTTACGTGATTTACAAACACAAGAGGCACGAGGTGAAAGAATCCAACAAAGACAACTGGAACGAAGTCAGAAGTTAAATTATTTTATATTTTGCAAACACTTTTTAAACTTGGCCAATTTCTCTCCGGTTAGCTAAACCCAAGTTTAGTCAAAATTTAGTTTTTAAATGTCCGTTTTTAGACAAAAATAACAAGTGGTCTTTCGTTGGTGACGGTCGTGTTTTTGAGTGCTCTTAAGTATTTATTGTTCTCTTGTGTTTGTGAACGGTGTTATACTCTGTTTAATATGGTAAATAGTTCTAGCAGTGATTGCAAATATACGTGTATATATTTACGTTTGCAAAAAAGAGTGTTGCCAACTTTATGCTCACTTCAATTTGCAGTTGAACTGACGCTGCTGTGCCTTACATAAAGAAAACATAAAGAAAACATACGTACATACATATATACATATATTTGCTTTTGCATATTCTGTGTCTACTAACAACAAACAGCTTGTCAATTTTATTACTCTCGCTTTTCAGCATTAGTCCTTTCCCGCTTTCGTCCGGTCTTATCAGTCGTACTTGCGGTTGTATCTGCCTTCGTGCTAACGCTCTTTCACTCAAGCGCTCTTTTGATTTTTACCGTTGTGTCGTGCTCATTGCATCGACACATACATACGTACATACCTGCACCCTACTTTGTTTTGGTATAACATATCAATTGTCATTTTAAACTAACTTATTTAATTCATTCAATAGCTTGTTTGCTGCAGCAAAAATTGCAAAACGGTTGGAACAACCAACCAAAATTTCATTTTATGTAGATTGTGTGACAACATGATCCAGCAAGCCACTTCTGGTGTCTAGCATTAATCCCATAACTCCTATTGCTAGCCCATTAATGGTATTTAACTCGCCGGCAAGAAATCCCACTAATAGCCTAACCACCGTTACTTCTATAAATGATCCTCTACGTGAGCCCTCTGGTTCGACAGCTTGTGTGCCTAGTAATCCTACCTGCGGTACAGCCGGGGCTCCCAAGCCTCTTGTTGTTGTCCCACTTAATAAGTTTATTTTCGTGTCTAGGCTAGCATCCGATACTTCATCGGATGATGTTTGTGCCTACGTTAAAAGAAATATTATATATATATATATATATATATATATTATAATTGAAAAATTTTAATTTCAACATGCCCGAAGCATATCTTCTTTCAAGTTGAGTGTTCCGCCCGAACTTTTCTCAACAATTTGTTCAGAAAAGTTTTGGCCACCACAGCTCGTTGTGAAGGGGGATGTGAATAGGCGAAATATAAAGTAATAATATTAACGGTATTAGGATTAGTAGCGCACCACCTGTAAGCCACCATGTAGCCTCCACCTCGGCGGCAAAAAACTAACAAAAGTTATTAGCTTGGCCTATCAAAACGTTAGAGGCCTTAACACTAAACTTGCTAAATTTTATGTTAACAGCCTATCCTTTGAATCACAAATAGTTGCACTTACAAAAACCTGGCTAAAACCCGATATTTCTGATTATTCCGTGTTTCCTTCCAAATATTAATTTGTATGCGATCGCACTTCCGGGAAGAGGGGTGGTGATCTCATTGCTGTTGACTCCTGTATTTCCTCTGAACAGATTTTTTCTCAGGATCTTCCGGACATAGAGTTTTTATGTGTTAAAATATTACTAAACGGCGGTTCACTTTATGTTACTTGTTCTTATATTCCTCCTCATTCTGATACTAACATTTACTCATCCCATCTTAGTGCCCTGCAACTTGTTTCGTCATTGTTGACAGATATGGATAATCTGATAGTGGTTGGTGATTTTAATCTGCCACATGTTGTATGGTCTGTGAATGACACATCTTTGGCGGTATTACCAGTCACTTCTGATGATTTTATCGATGGCCTACTGGAGTTAGGCCTATCGCAAGTTAACAGGGTGCACTACTGTAGTGGTAGAATGTTGGACTTGATATTCGTTTCGGACTCAGATTGCTGTAATGCTAGTAGAATACCCCCTCTAGTGCTTCCGGAAGATATCTAAAATCCAACCTTAGAAATATCCATCGAAATTCTTAACCCTTTTTCAGTATCTAATAATACTTTAAAAACCCGTTGCTTTCGTTAAACTAACTTTACTAAATTAAACTATCTTCTTCAACATACTAATTGGTCTCGCCTTTATTCTTGTAGTGATATAGAAACTGCCATTGCCATATTTTAAAGGACCTTGCATTCGCTTCTCGATATTTGTGTTCCCCTCACTTGTTCTTCAAGTGATAATAAACCACCTTGGTTTACAGGGAATTATCAAAATTGAACCTATTTTAGTAACCTCTGGTGTTCCCCAAGATAGTCACCTTGGATCTTTGCTATTTAATTTGTTTATTAACGATCTTCCAGCTGTTATTACTAACTCTTTTGTTTATATGTTTGCTGATGATGTAAAACTATGTTTCACCTACAATGATGCTTCTCTGTGCAACTTACTACAGTCGGATTTGTGTGCGCTGTCGGCCTGGTGTCGTTTTAACTTACTCAATTTAAACTGTTCAAAATGTAAAGTCATGTCTTTTTGTAGAAGTACCCCTCATACTGCTCACTACTTGCTTGATGCTTCACCACTTGACCGCGTGTTTGAAATTAAAGATTTAGGCATTATTCTTGATCCTAAGCTAAAGTTTGACTCTCATATTTCGTCTATGGTTAATAAGGCCATTAATTTCTTTGGCTTCATCAAGCGGTGGTCGAGAGAGTTTAACAATCCCTACACCACTAAAACGATTTATACATCCCTAGTACGTCCCATCCTGGAGTATGGATCTTGTGTGTGGTCCCCACAATACTCGATTCACCAGGATAGAATTGAATCTGTGCAGAAGAAATTTCTTCTATTTGCCCTTAGAAGTTTTAACTGGGTTCCTGGAGTTGACTTACCCCCGTATTCAAGTAGACTCTAATAAATCTTCCGTCCCTGTTAAACCGTAGAACTATGCATGGAGTATTATTTATTACTAACTTACTTAATGGTGAAATCGACTCATCAGTTCTTTTGAGTCGAATTAAATTTAATGTCCCAATTAGATCTTCACGTAACTTTTTACCCCTTAGCCTTGATCGTTGCTTGAGCAACTATTTAATTCATGAACCATTTCGTGTTATATGTTCTGACTATAACAAACTTTATTCTCTTGTCTCCTTGGAGGCCTCAACTCCAGTACTAAAAAGATCGATCCTTTTTGCTTTATCTAATCGTAACCACTAATTACTAATCTAACGCTGGTCTGATTGGGTTTTCTGGGTTTTTCCCAATCCACGCAACAAATGTTGGACCACTAATTTTATTGTTGAACTTCCCAGAGCTTTAACGCTAACTTTATAAATTTTTTACCAAAACTTACTTTCAGATTTATATATAATTTTATTTAACTTAATTTTAATTTCAAATTTAAATTTTTATTTTAATTTTAATTAAATTGGATTTTATGTCAGCTTATTATAGTTGACAATAAACAAACAAATAAATAAATATAAACTCGTTGAGTATACTGATTGAAAATACTCAGCAAATAGATCGGCTACTGCCTGATCAGAACTTGCTTTTGTATCATTAAGGTATACTGAGGATGGCAAACAAGAAGACTTTCGTTTAGAGTTAACAAATTTATTAAACTGTTTAGTGTCACGTGAAAAGTTTAGTCTACATCAATTAAGATAATTATTATAAAAAGATGTGTTAACAGAAAGAAAACTAGATTTTGCTACTAAATACGAACATAAATCTAAAGTAGTTCCCGATTTTTTAAATTTTTTATATGATCTTGTCTTCGCGTTTTTCAATTTTGATAATTCCCTGTAAACCAAGGTGGTTTATTATCACTTGAAGAACAAGTGAGGGGAACACAAATATCGAGAAGCGAATGCAAGGTCCTATAAAATATGGCAATGGCAGTTTCTATATCACTACAAGAATAAAGGCGAGACCAATTAGTATGCTGAAGAAGATAGTTTAATTTAGTAAAGTTAGTTTTACGAAAGCAACGGGTATTTAAAGTATTATTAGATACTGGAAAAGGGTTAAGAATTTCGATGGATATTTCTTGGCTATAGCTGATTTGAAGCGATTGTGCGGCAACAGTTGCACAACGCAATTACTATTCCATTTTGAAGTTCATAAAATACACTTTTGTTTATCCCAAACAATTTATTTTTAATTCTTATACTTTTGGCTGCCCTTACAGAAAATGACTATGACACTATGTCGTCAGTAGCATTTTAACTATGTATTGGTAAATATATCTAGGATGGCTTCACTGACAATCTGGTTGCAGTTTGGGCACTTTGGCTTGTTGGCATGCTCCGATTTCTCTTTGTGTTGCTCCAAAATTGTGTTCCAGCACGATCCGCATAAACTTAAATGTTTGCATGGAAGCAACAAGACTGATTTTGCGTTCACATAGCAAACATTACATACATTTGCCTCAACCTTTTCCAAGTTTGCTTGAGCCGATTCAATTGACGATGTTGACCCGCTTAGCGACGCCATTTCGGCCAAATTTCCACTTTCTTCATCCCGTACGCTGTCAAACTCGTCACTTTTGGCAAATCGATCTTTAAGCGCAACTGTGCGTGCCAAAAAACCTTGGAAGGTTATATCTCCTTTTTCCAAAAGCTCCATTGTGTCCATAATCTTATCAGCACGATCCTTAAAAATTAAATTTGGGTGTAAAATAATAATAAAAATAAAGAATTTATTGTTTTGTTTTTCGTTAACTAAACTAACCTTCAAATGTCGCTTCTGTGTCTGGTTTCCAATGCCGCCGTTTTGAAACAGCAGCGCGAACTCACGACTTTTTTCGTACTCCGCGTCGATGATGCATTTTACAAATCTAAAAAAATTGCCTTAAGCGTGAATTTTGTTGTTTAAATTCAAATTATAGGCCTCCACCGAGCTGGTTGTTCTTGTGGAACGCTTAAAAACTGAAATTTTTTCTGGTCCTTCCTTTTAATTTACAAAAAAATGCAAAATTAAATAAATTAGAACCTTGTTGAATTGGTTAAACTGTTAGCTATTTAATTGGATTCAACACCTACTATTTGAAGCCACTGATGGTGAAAATACTTCACGAACCCATCAAAGAGTTTTTGGTCCACAGTAAATGCCTGAATTTTTTAATGATTAAAAGCATCTACTATTAAGTCGGCAGGAAGAAGTGGAATGTGTAGAAATTTCATAAATAGAGTGTATACACTCTTATTTTCGTGAACTGCACGCTCAAATCCGGCTGTTTTTTTTGCATTTCTTTTGCAAGCCTGAGAAAAGTGAAACCAACATCCATACAACCTGGTTAAGGGGTGCACATTTCGAAGTGCGTTTCGAAGGGCCTGTTCATAGTCTGATGTGAATGACGCTCCAGCCAAATTGCATATATTAGCGTCAATATATGTCAGCAAATGTTGGTAGCAGACTTCCGTTTTTCGTGTCATCAAAACAAAAATGAAAGGCGTTATCTACATTAAGCAAAAATATGTTGTTAACTAAAACCGTCTAAATATGGAAATTCTAAATACATATAAAGATTTACCCACCTTTTGCATGTGTTTAATATAAATAATTAAAAGTTGCCTAAACGATCCAAAAGGACAGACCTTAAAGGTGGCATCTATTAAATATTGACGATCAGCAATTGGAATATTTGCTTCCAATAATGAAACTACTTTATCAGATGAGAAAATGCAGTATGCAAATGCTGACGAATTATGCACTTTTTTAAAAAAGGGCTTTGGCGGGTTTGCCTTCGTCATACCAAAATTTTTCATGATTTCATCACTGGCGTACGCTTTTTGTACCTCCTCTGCAGTGGTGGGTGACTTTGGCAGAAACGGTTGTCTTTTGCGCAGCAGCGTCCGTTTGCAGGAGTCGTAAGCCAATTCAATTTCTGCCTCCCCTGTAGTATGTCTTAAAATGTATAAAAAAATAACGATTTAGTAACTTTATACTTATCGTTCATACGAATTTGCATTTTTGTAAAGTAAATTAAGTAAATCATTAACAATAAAAAACTAAGTAAAAATATCTTATTTAAAAAAAATTGTAAATACATATATGTACTACATACTTAAACATTTGGTGTACTTTTTTACTTTGCTTTTTTACTTGTTTTTTACAGTTAAATGTATCATTTCTGATATTTTCGGTACACATTTTAAATACTTACTTTGCAACCACGTCGTTGAATATTTTTTTCGTGTTCGAGTTCTCATCCGCTGCGCTGCAAAGATTTTTCATTTCACTAGTCACTATCATTTTTTTAATTTCCATGTCCTGAATGTGAATCATTGTTGTCCATGGTTGTGAATCATTGCTTCTGGTTTTGAAAAAACTTTAGTTTGGTCTGCCGACAAATAAACCCTAGCCTTGCATTTTTTAACGCGGCAGCAATAGGTCGTATCATTATTTTTTAGTCTTTTATTAATGCAATAAACTTGCTGTTCGTCCACCGAAAGCAGCAGCTTTGAGCCTTGGCGCAGTCCTTCTATAAATTTAAATTCAATGTTGTTTACATGCATTGTTTAATTTTATTTTAAGTTTTAGCTGGTAACGATCTGACACTCTCTCTCTCTAACTGAACATCTTCTACTGCGCTAAACTGTTGCTTTGAAGCCGAATAGTAAATGTATGTAGCCAAGATCAAGAATTACTATGAAACGATTGCGCTATTCCGTACACAAAAGTTGTCGCCACTAACGGCATTATGAGAATGCGCAAAATTTGTGACAGTGGGTCAAGTTTATAAAATAGATATGTTTCATAGAATTTAGTTAATGAATTATTTCATTAAAAGTCATACATATTCTTTTTTCGGTTCAAATATAGCAACAAATAGCTAAATAAAACATTGAGCCCTGTAACGCAAATAAACACAAATATATGATTGCATATTCCATCATTCTTCATTTAATTACAAATTACTCACTTTTTTTGTTGTTGCTTTAACTGCAACCGCCCACTGTGCAAATTATTTTATAGAACTGTTTTTCTGTTCAGGGCTGCCAAGAGTAAAAAAAAAACAAGTCAGAAGGCTTAAGTCGAGATATCCCGACTACAAGATACCCTGAACCCGTATATTAAAATGACTGCACTACAGCATATTGACTAAACTTCAATTTAAATATCTCCGGACAGATGGACATGGCGATATCGGCATCGCTGCATGAATTGCGATGGCATAATTTGTGTCTAGTGTCGTTGAAATAAAGAAAAGGAAAGAGTATGAATGACTAGCAATTACTAAAATGAAATTTGACTGTTTGTGTACATCTATGCATATACAGCACCCTTAAATGTGAGTGTGGCAATTGTATATCGCTTATTGTCACATGCACACATACAGTGACAAAATTTTACCGTTCTTGGTTGCCGCTGGCCTGCCGCAAGGCATACTTAATTTAGTATGCCTTGGCCTGCCGCTTGTCGTACACTTGACGGGCCGCTGAGACAAATACGGCTGCACATGCTATCCGCTATCGCGCTCCCTCACACTTATGGCTTATATTCTGTATACCATTAGAAACATTTCTGAAGCGAACCCCTGAGACAAAACTTTTCTTACCAATTGCCCACTTTTGAGATTGTACTCTCTTTGGTTCGTGGCATAAAAAAAAAGTTTAATGAACCACTGCGCAACAGTAAGCTGACTGATATAGAGCGGGCTATTTCCATATGTCTACAACAAAAAGCTAAGTGGTAGATGAATTCGTTGCTAACTTTTAACTTTTTTTAATGATAATGACCCCACATGCACCGTAGGTATGCTAATGGGCAACAATTTTCCAACAAGTTTGCCCTATAATTCAAGAAAATTTAATATTGAGGAAATTTCACAATTCATTATTCGTATGAAGAAAAAAACTAGGTGGCAGCATAATTATACATAAAGAAATGTAAATAAAATCTTCCAGAGTGATACTAATTGTTGTTATCATTATATGTATTAAATTAATCAAGACGCATTGTATATATATTTTATGGCCATTTTAATTAAAGTTATGTATATTAAAATATTACAGTTTTGTTTAAAAAACATCATACATCAACGTCATAATCTCGCGCGATATTATTATGGCGATCTTATGTCGTTTTTTCTCGTCGATCTTATGTCGTTTTTTTCTCGGCGATCTTATGTCGTTGGAAAACGACATAGTCTCGCGCGTCCTTATGTCGTTTTCCAGCGAAAAAACGACATTAGATCGCCGACGGCGAACTTATGTTGCTTTAAAACGACATAATATCGCGCGAGATTATGACGTTTTGAAACGACATAAGATCGCCGAGAAAAAAACGACATAAGATCGCCGAAAAATTGTATTGGCGAGATTGTGGCGGCGAGATTATGTCGTTACCCCATTTCTAAGGTTGGATGGTAGATATCTTCCGGAAGCACTAGAGGGGGTGTTCTACTAGCATTACAGCAATCTGAGTCCGAAACGAATATCAAGTCCAACATTCTACCACTACAGTAGTGCACCCTGTTAACTTGCGATAGGCCTAACTCCAGTAGGCCATCGATAAAATCATCAGAAGTGACTGGTAATACCGCCAAAGATGTGTCATTCACAGACCATACAACATGTGGCAGATTAAAATCACCAACCACTATCAGATTATCCATATCTGTCAACAATGACGAAACAAGTTGCAGGGCACTAAGATGGGATGAGTAAATGTTAGTATCAGAATGAGGAGGAATATAAGAACAAGTAACATAAAGTGAACCGCCGTTTAGTAATATTTTAACACATAAAAACTCTATGTCCGGAAGATCCTGAGAAAAAATCTGTTCAGAGGAAATACAGGAGTCAACAGCAATGAGAACACCACCCCCTTCCGGGAAGTGCGATCGCATACAAATTATATTGGGAAGGAAACACGGAATAATCAGAAATATCGGGTTTTAGCCAGGTTTTTGTAAGTGCAACTATTTGTGATTCAAAGGATAGGCTGTTAACATAAAATTTAGCAAGTTTAGTGTTAAGGCCTCTAACGTTTTGATATGCCAAGCTAATAACTTTTGTTAGTTTTTTGCAGCCGAGGTGGAGGCTACATGGTGGCTTACAGGTGGTGCGCTACTAATCCTAATACCGTTAATATTATTACTTTATATTTCGCCTATTCACATCCCCCTTCACAACGAGCTGTGGTGGCCAAAACTTTTCTGAACAAATTGTTGAGAAAAGTTCGGGCGGAACACTCAACTTGAAAGAAGATATGCTTCGGGTATGTTGAAATTAAAATTTTTCAACCATAATATGTGGTAAATCGATATTACTTTTAACGTAGGCACAAACATCATCCGATGAAGTATCGGATGCTAGCCTAGACACGAAAATAAACTTATTAAGTGGGACAACCACAAGAGGTTTGTGAGCCCCAGTTGTACCTGTATTTGGATTAATAGGCACACGAGCTGCTGAACCGGAGGGCTCATGCATAGGATCAGAAGTTAAAGTGGCTAGGTTATTGATGGGATTCCTTGCAGGGGAGTTAAATAACATTAGTGGGTTAGCATTGGAACCAATTGAAGGATTAATTTTAGGCATTAGAAGGGGTTTGGTTGGCAGAACAGGTGGGACAATAAGTGGATTAGGACCCGAAGTCTTTTTACGCTTCGGAGATTCGGTAATCACCTTGCCATTTTTGAAATTAAGCTCAAGCTCGTTGAATGACGCTTGCAGATTATTAAAAGCTACATGCATAGCTTTAAAGCCAGCATGAGTCTGCCTCATGAATTTGGTCGATTCTTTCACAGCCAAATTGCAGGGCTCGCAATACCATTTAAGGCCTGTATCTGCAATTAAGCAGTCCCTGATTTTGGCAGTTAAGCCAGCACATTTCATGTGGATCGTGTTGTCACACAATCCACACGAAATAAAATCTTGGTTGGTGGTTCCAAACACTTTGCAATTGGTGCTAGAGCATGCAAACATTTTCAAACTATTTTAAGGTTTTCACTGGCAACTGATATGCTAGCACAAAACAAAGAAAGGCGCAGGTAAGTATAAGAAAAACGTATCACTGCAAGAGCAATATAAAACAGTAAATATCAAATGAGCGCTTAAATGAGAGAGCGTTAGCGCGTAGGCAGATAGAACCGCAAGTGCGACGCATAATAGCGGATAAGAGCGAGAGAGCACTGATGCTGTAAAGCGAGAGCAAAAAAAAATTGACAAGCTGTTTGTTGTTAGTAAACACACAGAATATGCAAATGCAAATATATGTATGTATGTATGTACGTATGTTTTCTTTATTTTTTCTTTATGTTAAGGTAGAGCAGTGTCAAGTCAACTGCAAATTAAAGTGAATATAAACTCGGCAAACTCTTTTATGCAAACGTAAATATATACAACGTATATTTGCAATCACTGCAAAAATTATTTACCAGATTAAAAAGAGTAAAACACCGTTCCCAAACACAAGTGAACAATAAATAATTAAGAGCACGCAAAAACACGACCTTCACCAACGAAAGACAACTTGTTATAACTGAGTGTACGCTTCTAAGTGATCTTAGCTCTATCAAACCTTGCTACTTGCCTGGCACTATGGGTAATTTTGCCAAAAAACTGGCATTAATTAATAACTCGAGAACCACGCAAGATATTTTGGTTTGGTTTTTTGCGTTAAGTTTTTAATAACCAAAGGAAAATATTTGTACAAAATGGGCGTGTCACCGCCCCTTTTACAAAAGATAGGTTTTGTATTTTCTATGTTTGTCAACCTATCACGACCAAACTTGGCAGTTTTTATAGTTATTATAATGCTAACATCGTTGCAAAAAAAGAGCGACATGGGTCAACTATATCGTATAGCTCCCATAGTAACAATTGGTAAAAATGTGATTTCTCGTATGAAAAAATTTTTGTTTTTGAAGATATTTGGTTTAAACTTTCTGAAAATTAGTATATTTATGTTTCTTACATTTTGGGTAAAAGTTATAAGCATCGGCCCACTATATCATATAGCTCCCATAGAGCCGCTTAGTAAAAAATTAATGACATATTTTTTTTTTCGTTTTTATATTGATTTTGATTTTCTTCGATAACTCTTTTGGTTGTGGAAAAACACGTTTTTGGAACTTTCGCCATAAAACAGTTAAAAATTGCAACCTCTTTTTGGCCTTTTCCACTCACTTCAGTCCATTTTGCAAACAAAGTCGCATTATCAAATTTAAGGTTATGATCTGTAAATTGAAATATCTCTGGTTGTGGTTAAAAGTGGAAATTAAGACTACACTCATTTCAAAGGTAATGAAACACTCTAAAACACTGTTTTTATTTTAAGGTGGGAGTAGGTGGGAATCACTTTGTAAGTCCATTCAAAGTTCAGTTTTCGTTTTGAAATTTTTCATTTTAGGCAACTTACAATAAAGACAAATACGGGGACAAGACAAGCACAATCTACATTCTAATTTCACAAACACAAAGTAAAAACCACCCACCATCGAAAGCCATTTGGCTGTTTTCAAATTTAAAGTGTAAATTTACTTTTATTTATTATTTTCTTTGTTGCGCAATTTTTGTTAAGTTAGCTGCGCGCGCTCTTCTGTTAGAACAGCTGTGTTTAACAGCTTGTAACTTAACAGTGGAGGCCTCTGTTAAAATTTGTGGTATGTAACATTAAAGCTCAATCATTTTACTATGTAAAGCCACCAACAAAATGTTAATTGAACGACTTTCAAAAAATGGGTTTTGGCCTCAAAATCGGTCAAATTACCCATAGTGCCTGGTCCTGATGGGGTGCCCGGTTGTATACTTAGATTTAGATACTGTGCTGATTCACTTTGCAAACTCTTACATAAATTACATATTTAACTTGTCGGTTGACTCAACTGTGTTTCCTGCTATATGGAAGGAATCTTTTATCATTCCACTCCATAAAAATTCTTTTAAGTCTTACGTTAAAAATTATAGGGGTATATCCAAGTTGTTCGCCGTTCCTAAAGTCTTTGAAAAAATTATATGTTCTCAACTGAAACACACATGTAGTTCAATTATATCGCCTCATCAACACGGTTTTGTTAGGCGAAGATCTACTACCACTAACCTTCTTGAATTCATTTCGCTTGTTACCAAAGCGTTTCAGGAAAAAATGCAAACTGACGTTGTTTACACCGATTTTAGTAAGGCATTTGATTCTGTTAGTTATTCTCTGTTTCTTCAAAAATTGAACATTTTTGGATTTCCAGCAAAACTTTTATTGTGGCTTTCGGAGTACTTGTGTGGTCGAACACAAAAAGTTGTTTTTATATCATTTGTATCTAAACCTATTTATGTTACCTCTGGTGTTCCCCAGGGTAGTTACCTTGGTCCTTTGCTATTTAATTTGTTTATTAACGACCTCCCAGCTGTTATTACTAACTCTGATGTATATGTGTTTGCTGATGATGTGAAGCTATGTTTCACCTATAATGATGCTTCCCTGTGTAATTTACTACAGTCGGATTTGGGTGCATTGTCAGCCTGGTGCCATACTAACTTACTAAATTTAAAGTCATGTCTTTTTGTAGAAGTACCCCTCATACTGCTCACGACTTGCTTGATGCTACACCACTTGACCGCGTCTTTAAAATTAATGATTTGGGTATTATTCTTGACCCCGAATTAAAGTTTGACTCACACATATCGTCGATGGTCAATAAGGCCATTAATGTCATTGGCTTCGTCAAGTGGTGGTCAAAAGAGTTTAACGATCCCTACACCACTTAAACGCTTTATACATCCCTAGTACGTCCCATCCTGGAGTATGGATCCTGCGTGTGGTCCCCGTAATACGGGATTCACCACGATAGAATTGAATCTGTGCAGAAGAAATTTCTTCTATTTGCTCTTAGAAGTGTTAACTGGGTTCCTGGAGTAGACTTACCCCCGTATTCAAGTAGACTACTTTTAATTAATCTTCCCTCCCTTTTAAACCGTAGAACCATGCATGGAGTATTATTTATTACTAACCTTCTTAATGGTGAAATCGACTTATCATGTTCTGACTATAATAAACTTTATTCTCTTGTCTCCTTGGAGGCCTTTACTCCAGTACTAAAAAGATCGATCCCCTTTGCTTAATCTAATCGTAATCACTAACTACTAATCTAACGCTGGTCTGATTGGGTTTTTCTGGGTTTTTCCCAATCCACGCAACAAATGTTGGACCACTAATTTTATTGTTGAATTTCCCAGAGCTTTAATGTTAACTTTATAAATTTTTTACCTAAACTTACTTTCAGATTTATATATAATTTTATTTTAACTAATTTTAATTTCAAAATTTAATTTTATTTTTATTTTAATTAATTTGGATTTTATGTCAGCTGATCTTAGTTGACAATAAATAAATAAACAGATAAACAAACTTACCGAGGCCTGGGTGCCGTTTAACATTTATACCCCGTTTAAGTACCGATATAAATATCGCTCAAATCATCGTTAGGCAAACAGCTGACTCAAGCCGAAACTTGCATTGTATTTATTTTACTATCCAAGTAAAATACATTGATTTCACTCCACAAGGTCAACAAGTATATGCTCCTCAGGAACTGAAAAGCTTTTTCCACGTTGCCGTTTACGGTTTTCAGCCGGGCTCATTAAAATTAATTTTTCATTCATTTAAATTTTAATTATAATTTCCAGTTGGCAATGAATTAAGAATTTGGCAGTCACAAAACAAAACAAGTGGAAACGTTGCAGTCGGACGCAACCGACTACGGTGTACTTGATACCTGTATTTAAACTTGATGGAGGCCTAATTCCAAAGGGGTACGAATGCGGCAGGGGTGTACGTGCATGATTCTTTTAAATATTTGTAAAAGGTTCTCAAATCGCAATTTTTGTGTTGCCAAGCTAGTTAGCCTTGGTAATCCAGCTTTTGAGTGGGGGCTCGATAAGCCAGACGAGCAATCAATCATTGTAAATGCTTATATTTTGTTTATTGATTAGCTAGAACATGTTGTTTGCTAGCAGGTAAAAAAATTGATTGGTCTTACAATATATATAATATATAAGAGCAACTGTTATATAGAAAAAAACTGCAAGCAAGTAAAGAATGCTCTAGTTTTTTTTCTTCAAAAGCGGTACCTAACAACTCAGTAATTAAGAGCACGCTGAACACGATTCGGTTTTCAGAAAATGCGTTTCTTGTCAAGACGCTTTAATTAAAACTATAGATGTAGATTTTTCCAGCACCCTAGGATAAGGAAAATAAACATACTGAAAACCTGAAAAAAGTCTGCATTATTAGTATTGTGCTACGTGTTGTCCAAAAGGGGAAACCGTCGTTGTGCTAAAGGGGAAACAAGTCGATTCGACCATCTGTCTGTCCGTCTCGGAAAATATGACGTAAAGAGATTTGGGATTTGAGTTCTCGTATAGCACGTGCATGACAGGTTTGCCTTAAAATATTTATAGCTCTTTCGGTTTCTGTATACATATCAAACGAAAATACCTCTTTAACGAGGCAAGAAATAAGTGACGATCCCACCTTGAACATCTATAATTTTTGATATCAAGTCTTGTGACGAATAATACGTTTATTAATAAGAAATTACAAATAATTTTAATCGTTTTTAAATTGGCGCGCTGCTAAAGAAGTTCGAGGCTTTGGTATCAAATTATAAACAAGTAAGAAGGCTCTAGTCGGGACAGCCCGACTAGAAGATACCCTGAACCCAGTTGCAAAAAATAAATTAAATTTATATAAGACTTTGGTATTGTAAAGGAGTAATTTAACCAGGGTATGAACTCAGTCTGGCCAGGTACACCTCACAAGAATATTTCTATATTTTTGGTGAGACTTCACTGTGCGCGGTTTTTTACAAGCCGGGAAGCGCACTCAGCGGTCAGGGTATAAAACGACTCAGTTTGACTCGCGGGCGCGCGTGTACAAAAATCAGAGCAGAGAAATAAAAACGAAAGAAAAACGCACAGCAGTTGCACTCCACTAGGTCACGGATTTGCCGGTGACCAATTTATTCAGATTATACCAAATGCTACGCGTACAATAAAACTAACCTAAAAACCTAACTGCATATATATATGTATATATCTATATATATATGAACCGTTGTGGACTATTCCCCTTACCTTATCTTTAATCCAAAATCTATATCTCCGCTACACTATTTCGCTCTTTCGCCACTCCGTTTAACTATATCTATCCGCGCGTACACGTCCGCTCGCTTTCATATATCCAACGCCACTCCTCGCCCACGCTTTGACTTCGGCCCAAGTTGCCGATTTTGCTACTCCCCACGCTTGCTCGCGACCGTGGTGGATTCAGCGATCGCAGCTGGCGCGCTGCAACCTGCGACTCTGCGTTCTGGGGCGGTTATATTTAAATTCTTAGACGTTAAGCGTCAATCAAAACATGTACATTCAATAAATCTAAATACTCTACGCTCCTTGCGTTTATTAAATATTAATGATTCGCACTCCTTGTGTCTAACAAAACTATACCTACATTTTAAACAAACGATGCGCTTCTTGCGACTTAACAATTATAAATCTAATACGAATGTGTAAATTAAACCAACAATGCGCTCCCTTGCGACTATAAACTATAAATATAAAAATGATAAATAATAAGTTTCAACTAACTCAATAATGCGCTCCTTGCGACGTTAAACTAAAAAGTATAATATAATAAATGAAGAACAACTAAATATTAATAAAAATGATAAACATAATCCATTGTGAAGGGGGCCGGTGCGGCCTACTTCACACCCCCCCCTTTCTTGGGTAGGGTGATTGTCACACTCCCGGATGCGTTCTTGGTTACGCCGTGCAGTTTCCCATCCACTTCCACCTTAAACCGGGATCGGCGGGCCACCGATGTGCAACCAGCTAATGCCTCCGATATGGCCGTGACCGCGGCGTCGGTGAGTCCGTCCTCGTCGGGGAATACTGCCCAATTGGCGGGACGTATCGCCCACGTTCTTGGTGGTCGTACCTGCCCCTGGGTAGGCGGCGCGGTCATTGTTGCCGACTCCAATTCGGCCACCACGGACTCGAGGCCCTCCTCCCACAAATCGAGAACGTCCTTTGGTGGAACGGCTATATCCTCCACTCTTCGTTCCTCATCGCTCTGGCTTGCCGTGCCTCGTCCAACGCTACCAGCTGCGGGTGCTCCTTCAGCGGGTCTGCTGCCACGCTGCGCCCCACCGGTGGGTGCCCGATCGGCATCCGGGCTCGATGCTCGGATGCCCGGCATCCTGACGAACACCGTGGACGTCTCCACCGTCATTAGAAGGATGCCGCCATCCACGACGCAGGCGGTCTCTTTTTTGTGGTGGTGTAACGTATGCCTGTACGTCGACGGGGCTTGGTTTGGCAGCTCTCGTTCGAGGCCCTCGGTGGTGCCCTCGCTATCCTCCTCGTCACCGCTGCTGATCACATACGGGAGTCGTTCGCTCATCTTGGGTATTCTGTGGGTTTATAAACACAATCGGTTAGTCTTAATTTATGGATTCAAATCTGGTTAGAGTTAATAAATCGAGAATAAAGGGATTAGTTAAAATTGTGACAAGTCTGTTCTTTGTCAGATTCTCGGTCGGGTTGGTCATCTTCTCCGTGCTCTTCCCCTTCATGATAGAATGGCTTCAGTTGCGCGATGCTGGCGAGTTTACTCTTCTTTTGTCCTTCCCTTACCAATCGCACGATATTCGGTGATACAAACTTTTTCACGAGGAATGGACCATCGAACTTGGGAGCGAGTTTCGCTGCGAACCCTTCACTGGCTTTAGAGAGTTGATGTGCTTTTAGTAACACCAACGTATTGAGTCCTGGTCGCCATTCCCTTCTCCTGAGGTTATAGTTCCTCCCTTGGTCCTTCGACGCTCGCTGCAAATTTGTCTGAACGATACTGAAAACCTCCCTTAATCTTTTTGCCCGGTCTTCTGGCGCTTGCGGCATGTTTCCGGATCCGGGTGTCATCTCGTCGTACAAGGACGCTGGTAAGCGGGGTTCTCTCCCCTGCATCAGAAAAGCCGGTGAGAATCCCGTAGAGTCTGCCACACTGGAGTTAACCGCCAACGAAATTTCCGGTAACAATTCGTCCCACGAACTCTGGTGACCTGTTATAAACTGCGCGATCATCGATTTTACTGTCCGATTGGTCCTTTCTGTCGGGTTTTCTTGTGGACAATATGGGGCAGTGTGCTGCAACTCCACGCCCAACGAGTTCAAAAACGACTTAAAATTCCGGCTCGTAAACTGCACGCCGTTGTCGCATACAAACTTTCTGGGTATTCCAAAACGACATAATACCCGCTCACGGAACGCCTTCTGCAGTTGGGCCGCTGTCGCTCGCTTCAAGGGGACCAGCTCCACCCATTTTGAAAACGCGTCATGGAATACCAGGAGCATCGTGTTCCCGTGTTTCGAGCGCGGTAAGGGGCCTACAAAGTCGGCGCATAGTACAGCCATGGGCTCGGCCACCTGTCGCGTCAACATCTGTCCAGCTGCTTTACTTGTTCCGTCTTAAACCTTTGGCACGATTCGCAGTACTTAACGTACTTCGCCGCATCTCGGAACATTCCAGGCCAGTAGTAGCGTTGTGCCAGACGCATTATCGTCTTCCGTACTCCTTGGTGCCCGGCCGTCGGTGCGTCGTGGCACTCCAACAACACTCGTTTCCTCTGATCCTCATCGATGCACAGCTTCCAGGGGATGTAGTCGTCGTCATCCGCCCGGTGTCCGAGGTGTCTATAGAGTTGACCGTTCTCTTCCATATAATCGGCGTATTTCACTGGGTCTTTAGCCATCTTTTCTTTCATCCTCTCGATCCACTTGCCGGGCGATTTTTCCTGTACCACTTGTTGACAGTTCTCCACGGGTTGCCGGGACAAGGCATCCGCTACTACGTTGAGCTTCCCTCGTCTGTATCGTACGTCAAATTGGTACTGCTGCAGCTCCAGTGCCCAGCGCGCTATCCTCCCCGACGGGCTCTCGATCGAATTCAACCATTTCAAAGCCATATGGTCGGTTACTACCTCGAACCGATATCCTTCCAGGTAGCATCTCATCTTCCGGATTGACCATACTATAGCCAGACACTCCTTTTCGGTCGCTGAATAATTTTCTTCAGCCTTATTCAGTTTCCGACTCGTGTAAGCTATCACGCGCTCCTGTTGATCGATCGTCTGTGTGAGTACCGCTCCGAGACCAAAATCGCTGGCGTCCGTCTGCAGGACAAATTTTTCCTCAAAATCCGGACAGGCCAGGACCGGTGCGGTCGTCAAGCTATGTTTGAGGGTCTCTAGCGCTGCCTGTTGTTCCTCTCCCCATGACCATTTCCTAGATTTTTTTAATAAGGCTGTGATCGGTTGCACCACTGTAGCGAAATTCGGCACGAATCGTCGATACCAGGAGGCCATGCCCAGGCAGCGTCGCAGCTCCTTACAATTGGTTGGGGCCTTCAAGTTCTGGATCGCTTCTACTTTGGCGGGGTCGGTTTTGATCCCGTCGCCGCTCACTAGGTGTCCCAGGTATATCAGCTCCTTCTGAAAAAACAAACACTTTTTGCGGTTCAGCTTCAAGTTGGCCGCTCTCAAACGCCTGAAGACTTCCTTCAAATTTGTCACGTGCTGCTCCTTTGTCGCTCCGACCACTATTATGTCGTCCAGATAGGCAAATGCATGTGGCTCCATATCTGGTCCGATAACCGTGTCCAAAGCTCGTTGGAATGTCGCGCACGCCGAGTGCAAACCGAAAGGCATCACACGCCACTGGAATAAGCCTCTACCGGGTACCGTAAACGCTGTACACTCCCGGCTATCCGCAGCCATGGGAATTTGCCAGTAACCGTGCTTGAGGTCGAGCGTGGAGATGTACCGCGCATGTCTTAATCGCTCCAAAATGTGATTAATCCTTGGTACGGGGTATGCATCTGGCAAGGAGTGAGCGTTGAGTTGCCTATAATCGATGCACATCCGCCACTCGCCTGTTTTCTTCTTAACTAGCACGATCGGGGCGCTGTGCGGGCTGCGGGAGGGCTCTATCGCGTCGGCTCGCAGCAGCTCGTCTACTTGCTCGTTGATCACCTGTTGCATCGCAGGGTTTTTGGGGTAGTACCTCTGCTTAATCGGCTTGTCGTCCCTCATGATGATCCGGTGCTCAGCTACGTGTGACACCCCTTGCAGCTCGTCAAAGAGGGCCAATTCCGCTTTCAATGTTTCCTTTATCTCTGGTTCCAATTCCTCTGGCCACTCGTTTTCCCTGGATTCGACGCTTTCCACCGGTGTTATTGCGGGGCCGGGTATGACGCACCCTCCTACCTCGCCGAACCGTTGTACTCCTGCCGTTGTCGCGTCCACGCTGTCTCCTCGAACCGTTCCCACGGCGATGCTGGGCTGAGGTGCCCCAGGGGCATCCTTCTCCTGCCTTGATCCGCCGTCCTCCTCCGGTTTGCTCACAACTGGCTCACGTTCTGTTAGGACCTGCTCCTCCTCTATATCTGGTACTTCCACAGCTTCCAAAATTAACCTAGCCTTGCCACATTCGATGGTCGTCCCCACCCGGCACAAAAAGTCTATCCCTAGTATAATGTTGTCTAGCATCGAGGGCATCACGAGCATACTCACCGTGACCTCTGTCCCCGCTAGACCAACTTTTACCCTCAATAGCTTCTTTACCTCTAAAGTGGACCCATCGGCTAGGCGAATTTTCGCGCAGGCGTCCAGCATCTCGCCTCCGCTGGTCACCTTGCGGGAAAACTCCTCACTAATAAAACTCCTAGTCGCCCCTGTATCTACTGTCGCAGTCGCTACTTGGTCCCCGACTCTTACAGTAGCGACTATCCGCCCGTCTTCCACTCTTAAAGGATATTCTAGGTTCGGGACTGGTTCACGTCGGCTCCCATCGGATCCCGTCCCAGATGGTGCCGCGTATCGTTTCCCGCCCTTGACTGCTGACAACACTGGCTGGTATTGACCCCCTTGGCCCCACACTGCCGACAAAACTGTACCCGTGGATTGGGGCACTCCTTGGCAAAATGACCCTCTTGCGAACAGTTGTAGCATAACCTCTTCCCGCCTAGAGCCCTCGACTGCTCTTGGCTGATCATCCCGTTTGAAATCATTCCCGTATGCCCAAACTGTGGCGTATTCTCCACATTACCGCTTGACCCTGACTGTGGTTGCGTCCGGAAAGGATTAAAATGTTTGGCGGGGGCTACCTCACCGGCTAATCCATCCGAATACCTATTAACCCTGGTCCTTCCCCGTGCTGCACGCTCGCGGCTTTGTTGACTCACGTTCTCGTACTCGGCTGCCATTTGAGTTAGCTGCGCCAGAGAGGAGAAATCCCCTCTACGAATGTACAAACGGTACTCTGGTGCCAAATTCTCGTATACCCTATGTAATTCTTGTTCTGCCCTATACCCTGCGTGGTACATCATACCCCGCAGCTCGAGCAAGTAGTCCTTGAACGGCTCGTTATCATGCTGCCGTCGTGCCCGGATACTGTCTTCTAACCTGTCGAAGTACTGGGGCGGTAAAAAAAACTCCAAGAACTCGGCTTTAAATGTCGCCCAAGTCGCGTCCCTTAGCCTACTTATTGATAGCCACCGCGCGGCCTTACCCGTTAGAGCCTCGCTCATTGCCCTCGGCAACCGGTCTAAGCCTATGTCGTATGACAACGCCCTATCCTCAATTGCCTCCAGAAAAACTAGTGGATCGGTGCATCCATCGAACCTGATACCCCACTTCTGGACTAGTTCGGGGACGACCATCCCATTCCTATGGGTACTATAACTATCGCTAGAATTAAGATGAGGGTTCGCCTGTCTCACCGGGGTATCTTCCCCGGATGCTAGAGGCGATCCTACTCGTATGTGGGGGGTACATGCTGTTTTATGTGAGGAGAATTCATTATAAACCGTACTGTTAGAGGGTGGAAGTAAATGTTCCGTGCCACCGGTCTGCATGGATGGGATTGCCGCATCTGATTCAGACTTCTGCCTGGGTCGTATTCCCCCAACAGACGCGGCAGTTTGGGTAGGCGACACTGGGATCTTTGCGAACCGCAACTCCCATTCCGCTAACCGGGCCCATATATCTGTAGTATGACCACCCTGTTTTACGAACGTACATACCAGCTTCCGGTAGTCAGCTACCGTGGCACACTTTTCCAATCCCAACTCCCGGACGATGTCCTCTAGATCCTCCTTATGGCAGTGGTAGACCCATTGCACACCCACGCCAGGGTTGCGGCTTTCTACGACCTCCACTCCTACGGGTTCGATCATCTTGGGTTTCTCCATTCTCTCTTTTTTTCCTTCGTTATTTTTCGCGCAAAAAAAGAAAAAAAATAAACTCGAAAAAACAAGATTAAATCCGTTCCGAGCTGTATACGTCCCACTTCGCAAAAAAAATAAAAATAAGAAAATTCCTGTTAACTGTTACGAAATTACGAAATGAGAAAAAAAAATTTTTTTTTTTTGTTCCGCCGTCACACGAATTTTTCCAGTTTGCACAAATTTTCACTATTGTATATCGCGGGTATTTTTTTTCCCTTTAAAAAAAACTAATTTTTTTTTTCCGGTATCACGAAATTTTTTTTTTTCTCGGTGTAAAATAAAAAAATAAAAATAAAAATTCCTTTTGGCTTATCACTGTTTGTCGCGGCTATCCCTTTTATTATGATATAAACATTTTTTTTTTCTATATATATTTTTTTTTTGCAGTGTATAAAAAAAAATTTTCCTGTTAACTGGTCACTGTCTATCGCGGTTATTCCATTTTTTTATATATATTTTTTTTTTTTTTCCCGAAAAAAAACATTTCATTTTTTTTTCACTGTACGTTTATACGGTCGAACAGAACCGATGGGACAACCCCGCACTCAGCACCATAGTCAGTTTTTAAGATTTTTTTTTTTTTTTGATTTTCGCGGTCGAAGCCCACTGTGCGACGCGACCGCGACTTTGCAGCTGCCTGTACCAGCTACTGTCACGCCGTTCGTTGACCGCTCACGCACTTTGCCGACACTTTCGTTGCGCCGCAGGTGTTCACTTAGGCACAGCCTCGAACGCGAACCGCTAGTCTGATCGGTGAGTCTTCTTCCACCGTCACTTTCGTTGCGCCGCAAATGTTGCTAAGGCAATGCTTCTCGAACGCGAACAGTTATATTTATCTGCACTTGCCTTATGCCGTCACTTTCGTTATGCCGCGACGACTGCACAAAACCACGCTCGAAAACCGTTCTCGCTGGCCACTTGTAAAGCAGGGTATCGCCGGGTATACCCGCACTTCACTTTTATGCACTTCACTTCCGCACTTGTTGGTGGTATTTCTGGGGCTTTAATTCCAGCTTATACCACACCGTTGCACTTTAAAGTCCCTGCTCGGGCGCCACTTGTAAAGGAGTAATTTAACCAGGGTATGAACTCAGTCTGGCCAGGTACACCTCACAAGAATATTTCTATATTTTTGGTGAGACTTCACTGTGCGCGGTTTTTTACAAGCCGGGAAGCGCACTCAGCGGTCAGGGTATAAAACGACTCAGTTTGACTCGCGGGCGCGCGTGTACAAAAATCAGAGCAGAGAAATAAAAACAAAAGAAAAACGCACAGCAGTTGCACTCCACTAGGTCACGGATTTGCCGGTGACCAATTTATTCAGATTATACCAAATGCTACGCGTACAATAAAACTAACCTAAAAACCTAACTGCATATATATATGTATATATCTATATATATATGAACCGTTGTGGACTATTCCCCTTACCTTATCTTTAATCCAAAATCTATATCTCCGCTACACTATTTCGCTCTTTCGCCACTCCGTTTAACTATATCTATCCGCGCGTACACGTCCGCTCGCTTTCATATATCCAACGCCACTCCTCGCCCACGCTTTGACTTCGGCCCAAGTTGCCGATTTTGCTACTCCCCACGCTTGCTCGCGACCGTGGTGGATTCAGCGATCGCAGCTGGCGCGCTGCAACCTGCGACTCTGCGTTCTGGGGCGGTTATATTTAAATTCTTAGACGTTAAGCGTCAATCAAAACATGTACATTCAATAAATCTAAATACTCTACGCTCCTTGCGTTTATTAAATATTAATGATTCGCACTCCTTGTGTCTAACAAAACTATACCTACATTTTAAACAAACGATGCGCTTCTTGCGACTTAACAATTATAAATCTAATACGAATGTGTAAATTAAACCAACAATGCGCTCCCTTGCGACTATAAACTATAAATATAAAAATGATAAATAATAAGTTTCAACTAACTCAATAATGCGCTCCTTGCGACGTTAAACTAAAAAGTATAATATAATAAATGAAGAACAACTAAATATTAATAAAAATGATAAACATAATCCATTGTGAAGGGGGCCGGTGCGGCCTACTTCACAGTATACTGACTTAACTTCAATCGATTAAGCTCGATATCTCCGGTGTTTCTTAACCGATTTGGACGTTATTTGCAGAAAAGATCTATCGTTACCCATTCTTTCAACCCCCATTTTTACATTTTCCAAATTCGATATTTTTTGTTATCGATCACATGTGTATATCGGAAACCAGAATAGTTATCGATAATTTGAAGCAAACTTGTTCTGCTTTTGGTATAGGAGAACTTATATCCCAAATCTGAAGTCTCTAGCTCTTGTAGTCTCTGAGATCCACGCGTTCATACAGACGGACAGACAGACGGACAGACGGACAGACAGACGGACAGACAGACGGACATGGCTAAATCGACTCGGCTATTGATGCTGATCAAGAATATATATACTTTTTAGGGTCGGAGATGCTTCCTTCTGCCTGTTACATACTTTTTATTTACCCATTTTATGGGTTAAGGGTATAAAAAACAGATTTTGTTGTCGTTTGCCATCAGCAAAATGACGAAACGCATACGTGCATTCCATTGAAAATATGAATTCACATACACACATCTAAACAGCGCTTTAACTTTTAATGTTAAGTTTGGTGACTCTCGCCGATCATCCTAAATTTTGTAGGGAATAGGTAATCATGACTCTGAACGTGGTTATCATAGAAACAGTGTAAGTAAAGATCTATCTAGAACATTATATGGTTAGTGGTAGGGCCTCGAAATACGCACAAGCACGAACAAATTTTTGAGCTCGGATTAACACTGCAAAGCACAAAAAATTGTATTGGTCCTATGGATAGATTGCGGCTAATGTGTTAGTATTGCGGTTGGTTAGTCATTAACAAGCAGTGTCGGTTTTTTGGTTTGTTTGAGGCCTATAAACTTCAAAACCACTGAACTCTTCAAAGATTTTTCTCAAATACCATAAATTGATTCTCAAAATAAATTTATATTTAGGTTATTTACATTTTGATTTTTTTAAAATTTTTTTTAAGGATGGAACTTAACAGATATAAAATTAGAACTTAATTACTTCTTCACAACCTAATTTGCCTTTCATTCAATATGTTGCCTGAGGAAAACAAAAGCGGTTTGCTTCTAGCTAAACTGGCTGGAGTTGCTTAAATATATTTAGCCAAGTTCTGCAGCAGTTTTAGTTTTGAAGCATTTTACCATAACGAGCCCTATTTGCGAAAATAACGTATGCGCCATTTTGCGAAATTTTTTTTTTAATGCAAATTTATTTATAAATACCCTCCGCATCTCCACACAAAATATTACATTTTTATTGTACATGCTTACGGAGATATTAACCTGTCAATTATAACGTAAGCGACACTCGTTTTTTTTGGTGTCCGCGAAAATAACGTAAGCGACATAAAACCAAATATGTATGTATGGAAATGCATCGAAGAGAACTGTGTATGCATGTGCATCGAGGAGAACGGTTCAAACCAAGATTAAGAGAAACCGAATTAGATATGAAAGGAGAACGAAAAAGTACAGTTCATCTTATCTCTTAGTAGAATCTTTGCAAATTTTTGATTTTGTGTAGTTACAGAGTTTGAAGTGAAAAGTTATACTAAATACAGTACATAGTACATACACTCATATATTGAACTTAAAACATTAAAGTAAGTAAGAATTGTTAATTGTTAAATAACAATTAATGATTGAATAATCATAAAAATTGTTTGTGTTTGTTCTCTGCCTTAGAAAAACGTGGTCTGTTCAGTGTTGTATGTTTTCAAGCAAGTTTTCAGTTGCTAATTTTAACATATTTTGCTCAAGGTTATCGCAATGTCACTTGTGCCTTACAGCGATAGTGAAAGCGAGTCGAACACAGATATCGTTTCAATTGAAGAAGAGACTTGCATTGGCAAGCGTGGCTACAAAAATCTGAAGAACGGCAACGGAATTCCACCAATTCAAATTGCTAGATGTGCCCAAATGAATCCCTGTTATAACAAAAAATGCGGTAATAACTGTTTCTCTAAGTTTAGTGAAGAAGATCGGCAATCCCTCAATGAGCACTTTTGGGGAATGAGTAAAATTAAACAAAAGTCTTGGTTGGCCTCATGTGTTGTTAAAAAGAACGTGAAAAGAAGTAGAGTGCAGAGCAGTAGACGCAAGTTAACTTATGAGTACTCCATACATATTGGCGAAATTGATTACAAAGTTTGCCAACAATTTATTTTGAAATCCGTAAATATTTCACAACAAATGATAAGAAGCATTGTTCTGGATGTGAAGACAATAAAAAATTTTAATATGCTAAAGAAAATAACGCATAACAAATCAGATGAAAGAAAAGTTGCGATTATAAAGAATTATATCGAAGCATTACCAGCTGTACCATCGCACTATTGCCGCAATAAGAGCAATAAATTATATTTGCCCAAGGAGTTCCGCAATGTTTCGAATTTATATAAATGTTATATTGAACATTTAAAAGAAAGAGAACTATTGGACTCCTCACTGTCTTTACAAGTGTTTCGCAAAATTTTCAACAATGATTTTCACATTGGATTTCATTTGCCAAAAAAGGACAGATGCAGTCAATGCGATCTAGCTGAGTACACTGTAATTGAGTCGGAAGAATTCAAGAGCCATATAAGAGACAAAAATGAAATAAAGAGTATTTTCTTGAAAGATCAAAAAAAAATATCGGAAAATAATTTTTTTCTTTGTGCCAGTTTTGATCTTCAAAAAGTATTAAATACTCCCCATAGCAAAAATATTACACTTTTTTATGCCAGAAAATATGCATATTACAATTTGAGTATTTACGAAAACGGCACCAGAAATGGATATTGCTTTCTATGGGAAGAAAAAGATGGGCGACGTGGATGCAACGAAATTTGCACAGCCATGTATAAATACCTTTCAATTTTAGATGGAATGAAAACTACGAAGGAAATAAGTTTGTATTGCGATAGTTGCGCTGGACAAAATCGAAATAAGGCTATGTTAACCATGATTTCTTATTTTATAAATTCATCTATGTTTGCTGAATCTGTTAAGATTACATATTTGTTGCCAGGTCATACAATGATGCCAGTTGACTCGGTTCATAGCACAATAGAATCGTTTACTCGAAATAGAACAGTTTGGGCTCCTAGTGAGTGGCATACAATTATTAGAAGTGCAAGAACAAACCCTTACCCATATAAATGCATACTTCTAGAAAACTCAGATTTTTTAAATTGGAAATTACTTTCGAATAAACTTTATTTAAAAGTTATTAAATTAAATACAAGCTTGCTGCGGTCAGCCACTTTTAAAAAAGAGTGTATTGAATTAAAATACGGATATTTTCAAAACAGCCCAGAAAAATTGATTAATATGAGTTTTTGCCATCATCCAAATCGTTTGTATACAAAAGAATTAGAAATATCTTTAAATAAGTTTAATGATTTAAAATCACTTTGTGAAAAGAAAAGCATTCCTATACAATATCATCAGGAATATTTTAGCCTTAAGACCTCAAAAAAAGTCAAAGATACATTAAACGAAAGCGACGAAGATGATAAGAAAAAAATAACTTTAATTTCTTCAGTCTGTGAAAACCCATGTATAATTAATTTTAAGCCATATTATGAAAAATTGATTTAAATAAATTTAAAAATTACATATTAAAAAAACAACAATAAAATTGTATCAAAAACATATAACGTAAACGACATTTTTTAACTAATTTGTCGTAAAGTCTAGCAGCGAAAATAGCGTAAGCGCCAAAAGAATAGTAATTTGCGCAAATAAAACTTTGAAACGTATATACCATTTGTATGTGACCTTAAGTAGGCTACCTTTTTTATTTCAAGTAAATGCACTCAACATATTCTAAAATAATCACAAAAAACTCTCTCCTGTAAAATTGCATTTTGGCGCTTACGTTATTTACGCAAATAAGGCTCGATAATATCAGCACATCAGTGGTGGGGAATTTAGGAGTGTTTGAATTTCGTCATCAATTGGGCTTGTTAAAAAAAGTTAAAACATAAACGGAACACGAACGAAACACGGACATGATTATAAAATTACATACCTGTGGTCTTGAATGCTTCCTTCTATGAGTTTCGTTTCATGACAAAATTATTCTTTTTTTCAAGTGTAGTATAAGTTTTACGTATATTATTGTGAAAAAAGCGTGGGTGCTTTGTGCTATATTTTTCTTATATCGATCGCCAGACGCTTTTTTGACAATAAAGGCCCATTCCCAGCAGCTGCGAAACGGAATTTTTATGTGCAACTCTATATAAAAACAAGTGCCGCATAGTTAATTTTGGCTATGCCAAGACTATGATACCCTTCACACATGGATTAATTTTTTTTTTACATAATTTTCAATAAATTGAATTTGAATTTATTATTTTTTGACAATTGTTGTGGTTTGGCTGTTATTGTCAGCTAGACGGTAAACAGTCAGCCAAATCAATGCTCCCCCCTCTTATTTATGTTTCTGTGCAGTTGTTGGTAATTTTTCGATCCTATTTTTACTCTTGAGCGTCATTTACTTGTTCGAGTGCGAAAACAACAATAGGTAGGTACTTGAAAGTGCACGACAGCAACAACAATTGATAGTTCGATATAGTCAATTTGTATGGTGGCTATGTCGTAGAATGCTCCGAGTGGGATGAAATTTCAAAGTGAACAAACCCGACATGATCTAAGCAATCTGTGAAAGTTTCATTAAGATCGGTTCAGCAGTTTGGCCGGAAATCGTGTTGAAACAGACGGACGGACGGACACGCGGAAATCAATTCCTGAGCTCGTCCTGATCATTTTGATATATAGTTTATGGGGTCTCCCCTCATTCCTTTAAGGCGTTACAGATTCATGAAAAACTCAATATACCCTGTTTCACATGTGTGAAGGGTATTAAAACAGTTGTCTGAAATTTTTTTTGTCTGCGTAATAGTAATAGCTTAACAATTATTACGGGCAGCATATGAAATGGACGCACAAAAAATTTAAAACGAAAGCGGTTTGAAAGCTTTTTTCTAGAAGAAAAATCGCATTAATCAATGAGCATGAAAAAGAAAAACAATTAAAATTAATTCTAAATGAATTCAATGTTTTGTTTAATTTAAACACCAGCCAAATTATTTTGCTAAGGAACATAACCTTCGCTTGAGTTTACATATTCCTTAATGTTATTTCTAAGACCCCTTTTACACGATGAAGTTTTTGCGTCTGAAGCATTCGTTTGTAGGCAAAGGGAGTAGAGGGGTAACAGCTGCAAGCAATGCTTCATGACTTGTGAAGCAATTTTTAGGTCTGTTCGATAGGTGCACTAGTGTACCCTAGTGTACACTAGTTCACAAAAAAGTGTTCGATAGCTGCCCTTTTTTACACTAAACTGTTCTGCCCTGTGTTTTTTAGTGTGCCCTGACTTACACTTTTCTGCACTTTTCTACACCACCAAAAATCAAGAGCAGAAAAGTGTAAAACAACAAAACAGCTGTTTTGAGTCAGTTATCGTTTTGGGACAATCAGTTTAACATTGCAAGTTGTTTAAAAATGTCAAATGAGGATGATTATTATATGGATGAGGAGTATTTGGAGTTTGCTATTGAAGGTTGTATTAAATTAATTGTTTATTTTTATAACTTTTTATAATTTTTTATATTTTTTTATACAATATGTAGAGCCTGCCGTTAATTCAGAGCAGGAAGCAGCAGCTGCCGCACCCAATGAACAATAACTAAAAATCTAAAAATAAAAAAAACAAAATAATTAAAAATAGTTATAGTGGTTGTTTTTTATTGATAAAAAGTTTACGAAAAATTCATTTGATTTTTATTAAAATAATGTTGCAATAGTTTCAGCATCGCTGTATTCATCAATTAACTTACTTAAAGTGAAATTTTCATTTTTATTAAAACTCATGTTAAGGCCCAACCAAACGATGTATGCTTGCTTCACGGCTCGAAGTTGTCAGTCAGCTGTTGTTTGCTTCAATTGCCCTAACTTACACCTTTTTTGTTCGATAGCAGTTCTACACTTTTTTACACTTAAAATTTTCAGAGTTGTATTTTTCGTGTTCTATTCTGCCCTGCACTACCCTGCACTTTCTACTATCAAACAGACCTATTTATTTTTCTCATTTTGCTATGCCTTATTCCGATTGCATGTGAACACAGAGTTGCACAGTGTTTGATGTGAATAATAAAGTTATCGATACGAAATATCGCACAACCAAATATTAGCGCCAATAGTAAATACATTGTTTTGGTTAAGAAATTATTAATAGTAATGTTCACGGAATCCATTTTATTAACTTGTTACTTCTAAAATCAATTATATGTTAACAAATAAAACAATCGATGGCAAAGATGTATGTTTATCGACCATAAATTTAAATCAGAGTTGCATTTACAAAGAAAATGTTGCATGAAAAAACTTCATCGTGTAAATGCGACCAGATTTGCGAAGATGTTTTAAAACAGAATGAAAAAAAACTTCATGAAACAAGTGGAAACATTGCAGTCGGACGCAACCGACTGCGGTATACTCGATACCAGTATTAAAACCGGTAAAAAGAGGCCTGATTGCAAAGGGGTACGGATGCGGCAGGGGTGTACGCTGCCTTAAAGATTCTCCGATGCAGATGGGGATGCCACCGGCTGTCTTCATTGCAAATTTGGTGACTCTAGCTCAAAGTTTGTAAAATGTGAGGAAAAGGGGGCTGGGGGCTGTATGGGTGGGCGTGGAATCCAAATTTTTGATGCAGATGTATGTGGAATGTCAATTGCTATTTTCATACCAAATTTGGTGACTCTAGCTCAGAGTTTGTAAAAGTGGGGAAAGGGGGGGCTGGGGGCGGTATGGGTGGTAGTGGCATCCAAATTTTTGATTCAGATCTATGTGGGATGTCAATTGCTACCTTCATACCAAATTTGGTGGCTCTAGCTCAAAGTTTGTATAAGGTGGGGAAAGGGGGGCGGAATGGGTGGGCGTGGCTCCAAAACTTTGATGCAGATTTTTGGGGGTCGTTGCCAGCTATCTTCCTACCAAATTTGGTACTCTGGAAGATAGACGCATTCCCGTTTTTGACGAAGCGTTGGGGCGTATGGGGGTGGTTATGGCATTATTGGTGGGCATGGCATCCAAACTTTTGATGCAGTTTTTGGGGGGTCATCATCACCTATCTTGACACCAAATTTGGTGGCTATAGCTCAAAAACTGTGGGAGATATAGGCTTTTTTAACTTTAACATGCGGGGGGGGCTGGGTGCGGAATGGGTGGGCGTGGCTCCAAAATTTTTGATGCAGTTTTTTGGGGGTTGCTAGTAGCTATCTTCTCACAAAATTTGGTAGTTCTTACTGTAAGGATGTGCGACATACGTGGATTAATCGGTTTTGAGTTATCGAATTTATCGATTTGCCAGCCCCCCAGTTATCGTAGAACCCCAATCTTGACACTTTAATTTACTATCCCATAGATAAAGAGATTTGGAAAGTTTCAAGTCTCTAGCTTGAAGGGTGTGGAAAAAAGTTGCGTTCATACAGACGGACAGACGGACAGACAGACAGACGGACAGACGGACAGACGGACAGACACCATGACGGACATTGCACAAACTCAATATACTCTTTACCTTCGGTATCGAGTATAAATATTAAAATATCATGATAAAAAAACAAAAACAAATTGAATTGCAAAATAAAAATAAATTCGAAGCAATGAAATTAGAAATAAACAAGTGAAACGTTGCAGTCGGATGCAACCGACTGCGGCATACTCGATTCCAGTATTAAAACCGGTAAAAAGAGGCCTGATTGCAAAGGGGTACGGATGCGGCAGGGGTGTACGCTGCCTTAAAGATACTCCGATACAGATGGGGATGCCACCAGCTATCTTCCTTCCAAATTTGGTGACTCAAGCTCAAAGTTTGTAAAAGGTGGGAAAAGGGGGGCTGGGGGAGGATTGGGTGGGTGTGGCATCCAAATTTTTGATGCAGATCTTTGTTGTATGTCAATTGCTATCTTCATACCAAATTTGGTGACTCTAGCTCGAAATTTGTAAAAAGTGAGGAAAGGGGGGCTGGGGGCGGTATGGGTGGGCGTGGCATCCAAATTTTTGATGCAGATCTTTGTGAAATGTCAATTGCTTTTTTCATACCAACTTTGGTGACTCTAGCTCGAAATTTGTAAAAATAAGAGAAAGGGGGCGAAATGGGTGGGCGAGGCTCCAAAACTTTGATGCAGTTTTTTGGGGGTCATGACCAGCTATCTTCCTACCAAATTTGGTGGCTCTAGCTCCACAACTCTGGAAGATACACGCAATCCCGTTTTTGACGAAGAGTTGGGGTGGATGGGGGCGGCTAGGGCAGTATCGGTGGGCGTGGCATTGATGCAGTTTTTAGGGGGTCATCATCACCTATCTTGGCACCAAATTTGGTGGCTATAGCTCAAAAACTGTGGGCGATATAGCCGTTTTTGACAGCAATATGCGGGGGGGGGCTGAGGGCGGAATGGGTGGGCGCGGCTCCAAAATAGTAGCTATCTTCTTACCAAATTTGGTAGTTCTAGCTGTAAGGATGTGTGAAATATGTGGATTTATCGGTTTTGAGTTATCGAATTTACCGATTTGCCAGCCCCCCAGTTATCGTAGAACCCCCATCTTGACACTTTAATTTACTATCCCATAGAAAAAGAGAATTGGAAAATTTCAAGTCTCTAGCATGAAGGATGTGGAAAAAACTTGCACCCATACGGACGGACAGACACCATGACGGACATTGCACTAAACCAATATACTCTTTACCTTCGATATCGAGTATAACAAAGTATTAAAACTTGGCGACACCGCATATGTGTGCCGGGTCAAGTTCTGTAAAGCCAGAGTATACTTAAGTGCAGACAAATCTAAGGTTTACTCCCAACCAGCAAATGTTGGGCATAATCATGGCCCTCAAAATCATGAATTGGAAAAAATCATTGCTCTTAGTGAAATAAAAACAAGTGGAAACGTTGCAGTCGGACGCAACCGACTGCGGTATACTCGTTACCATTATTAAACCCAGTAAAAAGAAGCCTGATTGCAAAGGGGTACGGATGCGGAAGGGGTGTACGCTGCCTTAATGATTCTCCGATGCAGATGGGAATGCCACCAGCTATCTTCCTTCCAAATTTGATGACTAGCTCAAAGTTTGTAAAAGGTGGGCAAAGGGGGGCTGGGCGTGGTATGGGTGGGCGTGGCATCCAAATTTTTGATGCAGATCTTTGTGGCATGTCAATTGCCATCTTCATACCAAATATGGTGACTCTAGCTCGAAGTTTGTAAAAAGTGTGAGAAAGGGAGCTGGGGGCGGAATGGGTGGGCGTGGCATCCAAATTTTTGATGCAGATCTATGTGAATTGCTATCTTCAAACCAAATTTGATGACTCTAGCTCAAAGGTGTGGAAAGGGGGGTGAAATGGGTGGGCGTGGCATCAAAATTTTTAATGCAGATCTTTGTGGAATGTCAATTGCTATCTTCATACCAAATTTGGTGACTCTAGCTCAAAGTTTGTAAAAAGTGGGGAAAGGGGGGGCTGGGAGTGGTATGGGTAGGTGTGGCATCCAAATTTTTGAAGCAGATCTTTATGGAATGTCAATTGCTATCTTCATACCAATTTTGGTGACTCAAGCTCAAAGTTTGTAAAAGGTGGGAAGGGGGAGGGTGGAATGGGTGGGGTTGGCTCCAAAACGTTGATGCAGTTTTTTGCCGGTCGTTACCAGCTATCTTCCTACCAAATTTGGAGGCTCAAGCTCCACAACTCTGGAAGATACACGCATTACCGTTTTTGACGAAGCGTTGGGGTTGATGGGGGCGGCTAGGGCAGAATCGGTGGGCGTGGCATCCAAACTTTTGATGCAGTTTTTGGGGGGTCATCATCACCTATCTTGGCACCAAATTTGGTGAATATAGCTCAAAAACTGTGGAAGATATAGGCTTTTTTGACTTTAAAATGCGGGGGGGCTGGGGGCGGAATGGGGGGCGTGGCTCCAAAATTTTTGATGCAGTTTTTTGGGGGTTGCTAGTAGCTATCTTCTTACCAAATTTGGTAGTTCTAGCTGTAAGGATGTGCGAAATATGTGGATTTATCGGTTTTGAGTTATCGAATTTATCGATTTGCCAGCCCCCCAGTTATCGTAGAACCCCCATCTTGACACTTTAATTTACTATCCCATAGATAAAGAGAATTGGAAAGTTTCAAGTCTCTAGCTTGAAGGGTGTGGAAAAAACTTGCATACATACGGACGGACAGACGGACAGACGGACAGACAGACAGACGGACAGACACCATGACGGACATTGCACAAAACCAATATACTCTTTACCTTCGGTATCGAGTATAAAAACTTCATCGTGTAAAAGGGGTCTAACAAACGCATCGTCTGCAACAATAAAATATGGTGTTTCAACTCCATTGAAAACGTTGTCTGGCGGAATATTTAGACAATCTGCCAAAATTCCTT
Source organism: Scaptomyza montana (assembly GCA_018904305.1). NCBI lineage: Eukaryota > Metazoa > Arthropoda > Insecta > Diptera > Drosophilidae > Scaptomyza > Scaptomyza montana. Next base: position 841,502 of record JAEIGR010000030.1, read on the forward strand.
TCACAAGCGAGCAATGCGAGAAGGCGCTCAATTTGAATAATTTAATCAAATAAGGTGACCAACAAATATTTACATTTTGCCATACAAATATTTGGCACAGCTGGTCACTCTTACTTTATGTGAAACCTAACGTAAAAATTTAGCACTTTCCATAAATGAAATTTTTATACTCGATACTGAAGGTAAGCTAGAGACTTGAAACTTTCCAATTCTCTTTATCTATGGGATAGTAAATTAAAGTGTCAAGATGGGGGTTCTACGATAACTGGGGGGCTGGCAAATCGATAAATTCGATAACTCAAAACCGATAAATCCACATATTTCGCACATCCTTACAGCTAGAACTACCTAATTTGGTAAGAATATAGCTAAACTGCATAAAAATTTTGCCCTAGCCGCCCCCATCCACCCCAACGCTTCGTAAAAAACGGGAATGCGTGTATCTTCCAGAGTTGTGGAGCTAGAGCCACCAAATTTAGTAGGAAGATAGCTGGTAACGACCCCAATCTGCATCAAAGTTTTGGAGCCACGCCTTTCATTTCGCCCTCCTTTCCCCACTTCTTACAATTTTCGAGCTAGAATCACCAAATTTGGTATTAAGATAGCAATTGACATTCCACAAAGATCTGCATCAAAAATTTGGATGCCACGCCCACCAATACCGCCCCCAGCCCCCCTTTCCATACCTCTTACAAACTTCGAGCTAGAGTCACCAAATTTGGTATGAAGATAGCAATTGACATTCCACATAGATCTGCATCAAAAATTTGGATGCCTCGCCCCCAGCCCCCCCTTTCCCCACGTTTTACAAACTTCGAGCTAGAGTCACCAAATTTGGAGGGAAGATAGCTGGTGGCATCCCCATCTACATCGGAGAATCTTTAAGGCAGCGTAAACCCCTGCCGCATCCGTACCCCTTTGCAATCAGGCCTCTTTTTACCGGTTTTAAAACTGGTATCGAGTTTGCCGCATTCGGTTGCGTCCGACTGCAACGTTTCCACTTGTTTTTCCTGGGAATGGGCCTTAGTACAAGAATTTTTCGATCATTATTGTTTTAAGCTTATTTCAAAAATTGTTTTTTAAATTTTTAGTTCAATGTTTTTAAAAAGCATATTTTTTAGTTTTTTCAAACCATTTTTATTTTTAAATTTTTAGTTCATTGTTTTTCACAAGCGCATTTTTTAGTTTTTTCTAAATATATTTATTATAACTATAATTATTACTAAATATTTATTATTAAAAATAAAAATCAAAGTATGAAAAACTGATTCTGACAAAAGATTAAAATCATCCGCATGCCCTTACTGGGATTTGAGCCCGGACATCCCGGGTAAACAAAACAAAATTTGGTTAAAAAACTAAAATTATCAATATTTCCACGCTGGTATTTGAACCTGGACCTCCCGCCTATGAGTCGGGTATCCCAACCACTACGCCATATGAGTGTGATGCTCAGAGTGACTTTAAAACCTAATTTATACTTTATTTTTGAGTTTACATGCTCACATACAAGTGAAGTTAATAACAAGAAATTATAACATTGTTGTCTGTAAAGTTGGTTTACGGACGACAGTCTTACTTGACAACGTCATAACAAAACATTGATGAATTGATTGCATACTTTTATATTTTTTTTCCAATCTGTTTAATTCTATTTAGGATAGGCCGATGATAAGAAAAGTAGCAAATGAATGGGAGTGCTGCAAGATTCCTCCCACCGTTGTTGATAGATGAACATTTGATGCGCATTTGAGATTATGCATTTCTTTCATGAATTTAAGGAAAGTGTCATAATTTTTTACGTTTGTATTAAAATCGCCACAAAGAAGAATTGGTACTTTACTATACACTTGCATGATCGTATGCACATATTGGCTGTTGTACTCATACGAAAAAGAGCTTGGTGCAGCAAAACAACAATATTTGAAACACTTGCTCCAGGAAGAATTTAAATTGCGCAGAGTATAATTTTAAACGTTTTTTCAACTGTGAAGCATGTTATTTCTGCCATGCACACGTTGCTCGTGTTTTTGCTAAGACGAGTTGTGTCCGATAATTCAATGTGGAGAACTTTTGCTGTGAGTGTTGATGATAATTTTCTATAAAAAGCTACTCCACCAGCTGCACTCGTGTCAGAATTTGATCGATTGTTCTGCCGGGTTACACACTCAAAATTGTTTATTGAAACGGGATCAAAATCGTCATGCATCCACGTTTCAGTCAACACCAAATAATCCGACCTTGGAATCACTGAATCCGTTTCAATATCCCCTGAGTCAGCAGACAAACTCTGGGAATTAAGGTTTGTCACTATAGTTTGTTCAGCGTTGTTAGCGTCATCACAGAATTTTACTATTTTCTCGTTTTTGATTGCATTTCACAGAGTAATATTCACTACTTTCTTTTACACCGGCACCCAATTGGGAGACAAAGTGTTTGGCTTGTTTTGCACGTGGGGTCGACATTTAATTTTGGCACTAGCACCTGTTGTTGCTCCCTCAAACTCGAACCATAGAATAATGATATCTTCTCTGGATGCCGGCAAAGTTGTACTGGTTGATGGTCCTGCTTCTGCAGAATGGTCATCCACATTTGATTGCTGACGCCAATAGCTCCGTTTACCAACCCATCAGCGACATCTATGTTAGAAGTTATCATGTAGGGAAACCCTTCAGTAGGTATGACAATCCATCGGTCTCTGCCACTGTCATCTTGTGAATTTCACCTCGCCACTGTTTCTTCTCTTGCTCAGTGGAATAACCAAGCAGACAGCGTTAGTGTATGCGTTAGTGATTGCGCTTCGGTTGTAGGAATCAACTTCATTATTACTATAATACAGCCGGACATAATTTCCTTGCACCAAGCCGAAGTTTTATGTCTGGACTCGATAAGTGTGATCATATCAACACTTAGTTTATGTCCGTTTCGAATTTTGGTCAGAATCGTTGAAAACCGCTCATCAAAACAAGCCAAAGCGTTTGAAGCGAATAGACGTGTTTGTTTGTGCGCTGCGTTATTTTCACTGATTCCTACTAATTGGTTAACAAACTCTCATAAGCTGTAAGCCGAAACACTCGAAACACAAAACAAAACAAAACAAAAACAAAAAAAAAACTGCATAAGCATAAGCACAAAAAATAATCGCGAGTAAAGGCCTGTACGCATGAGCCCCGTACAGCTCCCGTACAGTATACATGAGTTTTACGGCTGTAACGACAAGTGTTGAAAAATTCACATATTGTGGCAGTAGGCTAATGGTTTTTTGTAAATATGTAAATCTTAAATGCAACTGTGTTTTGTACACTTGATTTCAAAAGAATGATTCGCGCGCTACTTTTGTGTTTGAGTTCAGCTAACGCCCTGCTTCTAATAATCTATACCCTGCCATAGATCAGTGGCAGTACAATCCAGTTAATATGTTATTTAAATTGTATCTTATTAATTAATAAATATATTTTTATTCATTACTTCTTGCGCAGCATTGACTGCCAAAACAATAAGTACGGCTCTATTGGAGCCTGAATTAGGTCAACTTTGTTAATATTATCCGAAAAATGTATAAGCCGGCTCTTGCCCGACATGTTGTTGCATTTTTTACAACCGTAAATAGCTGCTGAAAGCTATTTACTGCCCGTAGCATTTTAACATAACATTTTAACATTTTCATTGTTCAACACTACCGTACCAGCAGTAGCTAACAGAACTGCAGACCTAAAATGTAAGTACTGTACTGAAGCTGTACGGGACCATTTTTTTTATATGAAGTTTTTGCTGTACGGGAGCTGTACAGGCGTCTGCGTACAGGCCTTGAGTCAGAACGCAATGTCAAAAACAGTGTGAAACGTGTGCGAAGTGAGTCGACCGCTGATATTGCTGGCCGCACCTCTGATGCACTTTCTCCACTGCTGGTAGAGCTGATCAACACACGGTTCTCTGAACAGGCGAAGCTCATCAGTATTAACACTCGTGAAGCTGAGGAGAGAATTTTGAAGGAGCTCGACACCAAGCTCAATGGCATTGCATGTGAGCTTGAGCTACTAGCCAAGAGAGTCCAGTATCTCGAGGATGAAAACATTCAGGCACTGAGGGAAAGGGTGTCTGATCTTGAGGCAAAACTGGGAACTCGGCAGTTGGCGACGGAGAATGCCAAAATTGCAAATGATGTTCGCATTCATGGTATCCCAATGAGTGATAAGGAAAACTTGAAAACCATTATGCACAACTTATTTTTCTCACTCAACCTTACTTCCCCGCCGCCGAGAATAAGTGAGGTGTTTAGAATAAAACCGTGCTGCCCGACACATACCGTTTTAGATCCAATTGTGATCGTTAAGTTTGTCAGCTACCAAGATAAAAAGGCACTACTACACGCTGCGGGAGCACACCCGTTCTCTAAGATGCCACTGAGTCTTAATCTCTTGGGACTCAACTCTCAAGCGCCCTTTTACATCAATGAGCAGCTGTCAAAGCTCAACTATCAAATTTTTAAAGAGGCGCTTAAGCTTAAAAAGCATAAAGCTTTCTCAGTGGTCTTTACGCGCTCCGCTCAGGTGTACGTCAGGCAAGGCGGAGGCAGCGAGTGCATTTGCATTAAGAGCATGGAAGAGCTTTTATCTCTTTCTAATATCGGCGTGGCGGACAACACTAGCCCTTCAGACCTAGCCTTTTATGTGGGGACCTTATTTCGTTCCCAATAAACAAGCACGAGTCTGTATTTTTAATTATTTTTGTGTCCCAAAACCTCTTATTTGTCAACATATACATTTAAGTGAGTTAGATATTAGCTTTAAGTTTCTTTGGTACGTTTCTAAAATGAGGTCTCATCTTATATGTTGGATAATATCATTGATCCAATGGCGAACAGTATTGTTATGCTTAGAATTCTAGCTAAGCAACACCATGGGCTTAACATTTGCCATATTAATGCTCAAAGTTTAGTCAAAACAAGTGGAAACGTTGCAGTCGGACGCAACCGACCAGTATTACCAGTATTAAAACCGGTAAAAAGAGGCCTGATTGCTAAGGGGTACGGATGCGGCAGGGGTGTACGCTGCCTTAAAGATTCTCCGATGCAGATGGGGATGCCACCAGCTATCTTCCTTCAAAATTTGGTGACTCTAGCTCAAAGTTTGTAAAACGTGGGGAAAGGGGGGGCTGGGGGCGGTATGGGTGGGAGTGGCATCGAAATTTTTGATGCAGATCTTTATGGAATGTCAATTGCTACCTTCATACCAAGTTTGGTGACTCTAGCTCGAAGTTTGTAAAAGGTGGGGAAAGGGGGGCGGAATGGGTGGGCGTGGCATCTAAAACGTTGATTCAGATTATTGGCGGTTGTTGCCAGCTATCTTCCTACCAAATTTGGTGGCTCTAGCTACACAACTCTGGAAGATACACGCATTCCCGTGTTTGACGAAGCGTTGGGGCGGATGGGGGCGGCTAGGGCAGTAGTGGTGGGCGTGGCATCCAAACTTTTGACGCAGTTTTTGGGGGGTCATCATCACATATCTTGGCACCAAATTTGGTGGGTAATATAGGCTTTTTTGACTTTAAAATGCGGGGGGAGGGTTGGGGCGGAATGGGTGGGCGTGGCTCCAAAATTTGTTTGGGGTTGCTAGTAGCTATCTTCTCACCAAATTTGGTAGTTCTAGCTGTAAGGGTGTGCGAAATATGTGGACTTATCGGTTTTGAGTTATAGAATTAATCGATTTGCCAGCCCCCCAGTTATCGTAGAGCCCCCATCTTGACACTTTAATTTACTATCCCAGAGATAAAGAGAATTGGAAAGTTTCAAGTCTCAAGCTTGAAGGGTGTACAAAAAAGTTGCGAACATACAGACGGAAAGACGGACGGACACCATGACGGACATTGCACAAACCCAATATACTCTTTACCTTCGGTACCGAGTATGAAGATGAGTTTAGCTTAGAGATGGTATCGGGAAAGATATTGCTTCCCATCCCATCCCGTCTCGAAATCAAATTCGCTTTTCCCATCCCGATTGTCCCGAAAAATTTTGTGTCTATCCCACGGGTCCCGACATTTTCCCGAAATTTTTTTTTCAAAAAAGTGTGTAAATATTTTTTTTTTTAAATATAATCTTATTTTAAATTTAAATTTTTGTTTAAAAACAATATTCTCTCAAAATTTTTTCCAATTGATCGAGTTCTTCTCTCTTCCAAAATTCTACTGGAAGTAGAAAAAACCCTTTCGCTGGTGGCTGAAGACGTTTGAACGTTGAGCACTTGCCTGGAGAGCACTTGCAACAATGGCAAATCATCGCATGGTGGCCAAAATGTTAAAATATCGAAATTTTTCTTAAATAAATTATGCTTAATATAATTATTTATTTCTTCAGCGATGTCGTCTTCCTTTTCGGGTTGCGGTGCACAGAACTCCGAAAACCTATGTGATAAATAATAATGTTGAAGTTTTCCCACTCATCAGCTTTTGAGGAAGAATTTAAAAAGACAATTTCTTCACTTTTTTTGTTAATTAATTGCAAAATTTCAACACGCGTTGCCATAGCTGCACCAATTATTGGAAAAGAGTGACCGAATTTCGTAATAGTGAAAATACATCTAAATGCTTCCATTTATTGCACTTGCGATATATCGTGTCACTAAAAACTGAAATCGGTGGGTGATTTTGACAAATACAGAACATTTATCGAGTACATTTTGTTTGGGTTCCGACTGATTTTTGGGTCCCAACAGGTTTACCGGGACCCGTGGGAATTTCGGGATGGACCACTAATCCCGACTTTCCCGGATTTTTTTAAAATCGTTACCATCCCGCCCGATCCCGATAATTATTTCGGGAGCCGCGGGATTCCCGAAAATCCCGACGCCCATCTCTAGTTTAGATATAGGTTTGTTAAGTCAAATTGATGTAGTGTGTGTATCGGAGACTCAAATGTTTATGACTCAAATGTGTGATCTGTTAGTTTCATGTGAAGGTTTTACTGTTTTTCGTGCAGATCGTGTTGGATATGGAGGGGGCGTGGCAATTTTTGTTAATAATAAGCTGCGATCCAAGTTAATGTGTAAGCATGAAGAAGGAAGTACAACGGAGTTCATTTTTGTTGAAATAAGCTGTCCACAGTATTTTCGTAAAATGCTTATTGGTGTGTTTATCGTCCGAATCGTGCAGTGTCATACACTAATATAATTTCGTCGATTTCTATGTTAACTGTTTCATATATTGACATTGCGACCCTGGGTAATTTTAATAGCAATGTGTTGTACCAGAATGATCTCACCAACAATATGGAATCACTTGGATTACACTTAATCAATTCGACTAATCCAACCCATTTTACTTCTACTTGCAGTACACTCTTGGATTTGATCCTTGTTAGTAATTCATTAAGAACTCTTATGTATGACCAAATTTCCGTCCCTTGCTTCTCCAATCATGATCTTGTCTTTGTGTCGTACGATGTTTGTATTAATAAGTTGGAAATGACATCTATATATATAAAAGAGTTTGTCCTGATGATAATGGAAGAGCCACAGCCTAAACGAAAAGAGCTAGAAGGCTGAAATTTTCACACAATTTTCCATGCAGGTAGGAGGTGAGCTCTAAGAAGGGAATTTTTATGCGCAAATGCGCAGTGACGCCTTCGCGTCGCACAAGCAAAGTCATAAAAAAAGGTTCTTACACTTGCAAAAAAGAAACGGATTTCCGCTTCTTAATGAATAAGTGCATACACAATTAAGTGAACAATGCGCTTGAAAATCATTTTCATAATTTTATGTACATGTATCACTTCGCACAGTGCACATTCTTTTTTTTTCAAATTTGTGTGCCTTTGACAATTGATTTACGACCCAAGTAGCGTTTGTTGTTGTTGTAAGTGTTGTTGTTGGGCCCGCACTGCTACTTTTTGTTGGTGTCATTGATTTAAAAAAAAAAACAACAACAACATAACATAACTTGGTGCGTCTAGAAAAATTTCCCTAACCAGAATATGTTATGGGGGTGGATTCGCCTACTTGCTGCTTATATAACTTAGACAAAACGTAACACACTAACATTTATTGATATATTATTGATATACAATTTCGAATAAGCAAAGGGCGTTCACATAAGCGCGTGTGTTGCTCTTATGATAATCAGATAATTTGAAGTCTCGCTCCGATCATGCTCCTTTGTTGTTGCTCATTTACGTTCACTCTCTATCTTATGTGCGCGCTTTGCATGTCAATCATAAAGTTTGATAACCCTACCTCCTCCGCGCACACTAAATTAAAGCTAAAGGCAATATACAATTCACTTAACTGCAGCCTCTTAGATATGTTTTGCGTTGGATCAGTGCGTGCTCTTTGTTTGACTTGCAGAGCGCTCGCATACATAAGAGAGTTAGCCGAAATAGCCAACAACGAAGGCGCGATTTAAAAATAATTTGTCATCTAGCGCCGAACATGAAGAGCGATGCGTGAGCGTGTTCAAGTTTTAAGCTGCCTCTTTGTGTTTGGGACCAGCAGCGCTCAATTCATGATGCAGGTGTTGAATTGCCGACTGTCAGCACAACACGAGAATGAGCGAATCTGAAAACAAGTAAGAAGGCTTTAGTCGAGAAATCCCGACTAAAAGATACCCTGAACCCGTGTATTAAAATGACTTGCAGAAGTCTCCTGTGTTTCTTAATCGATTTGGATTATTAATTTTCACAGAATTTATAAAGTTATCCATTGTTTTAACTCCTATTTTTACATTTTCTAAACAACAGACATGTGGACTCGGCTGTTGAAACTGATTTATGTGGTCGGAGATGCTTCTTTCTGCCTGTTACATACTTTTGCACAAATCAATTATACCCTTTTTTACCCATTTTATGGGTTCAGGGTATAAAAATAATGTAATATTTTAGGCATGCTTTCAAAACAAAGTTTTCTTATATTTTGTAGCCACAGATAACAGAGAGAAGAACAAAGAAGAAGAAATATAACTGTAAATGGTACTCACTGCAAGCAGCATGCACAGCTGAGCGAATATATGCTGCAACACAAAGAGCGGCTTAAAGCTTGATCAGCGCGCGCGTCTCTCTTATGACTGCCGCTAGAAATAACATAATTTGAATGCAATCATGCGTCTTTGTTGTTGCCCATTTACGCTCACTCTTTTGTTTATGCTATGTTTAACATAAATCTTAATACCCCTATCTCCTCCGCACTCACTAAGCTAAGCTAACCATAACTAAGAGGCTGCAGTTAAGGGAATTGCATTGCCTAATTTACACCACCCATACATAGCTCTTAAGTGCAAGCGTTGTATGTATGAGCTCGGGATCTGCTGCTTAGAGGAATAACTGTAATGCTCTTTCCAACATTATGTTTTTACATACAATGGTAAGGGAATTGGTTATGCATTTTAGTTCATATTTAATGTGAACAAAGAAAGTTACTTTTCGTTTCAGTGAATTTTTTAATATTGTTTATATTAAGGATAAGGATAATAGCAACGAAAGTTTCTTTTTAGATCAGTGAGTTTTTTAATATTCTGATTTTCGTATTATATAAATATAAATTCATTTAAAACACGTATGTTATGTAGGTTATAAAAAATATTTAATTGCTATTAATTAAATATTTAAATAACGATCAACGTATTTTAATTTCTTTTTTTTTTTTTTAAACCAAGAATATTAAGTAGATTTTCGACTTAATAATTGAAGCAACCTTATTTATAGTTGTCATCTATTTTGCATATTATATAATACTTATATAGACTCTGCTTAAGTGCATTTAAAAATCAAATAAAACTAAGCAGTCTGAATATTCTATTAAAAGTATAAGTTGGTATATTCAATTTTATTGAATTTTATGCTTATGATTAGACGCTGTATCGTTGTAACAATCGTTTTACAGTGAAGTCAATTGACTCACAGCCAAATTAAAATATGTCTATTGAAACTTTAGATATTAGTGGTGTTTTGGTGCCGCATTCAGTTGTTGCTATAATTGGTGATGGAGCCTGTATTTTTAGATCTATTTCCTACCTTTTATTTGGTAGGCAAGGCTTCCATGGCACCATACGCCAAAATATTGTTGAACATGTTGTAACCAACTGGCAAACTTTTGCTTGCTTCAGCATAAACTTAAATGGAGAGTGTTATAGCTCTTCTGAACAATATGAGTGCGATATGTCAAATTCAAATACTTATGGTACTGCATGTGAGCTTCAAGCAGCAGCAGAAATTTATGCTGTAAATTTTCAAGTTTTTCAAAATGGAAATTTATTACAAGCATTCGGAAATAATATGCATCCTGTAAAAAGATTGATGAATGGACATTTTGATGTTTATATTTCTTTAGAGGAAGTATTAACTCAAGAATCTGATACGTCAAGTGGATGTATAACTGAAAATGTTAAAAATCCTGTTAAAAGACGTAGTCGATTCACCGGCAAAACAGAAAAACAGGTAAAAAAAACGTTCATTTGAAAAAATTAGTGATATCAATAGGGGTAAGCGCATAGAAGCATCATAAAAATATCGTGTTAATAATCCTGATGTTATTAGAGTTGTAGTGAGAAGACATCAGGCTAATAATCCTGAAGCTCATAGAGTTGCAGTGAGAAGACATCAGGCTAAGAATCCTGATGCACGTCAAGAAAGGCGTTTGCGTGCATGGAGTGTTAAAGCCATGTCTGGCTTAAACTATGATTTTGAAATAGCTTCCAAGTCAGATAAAATTACTCAACTTGGTAGTATGAATTTGATATGCAAACATTGTAATGCTTTAAAATGGAAAAATGAGCCTTTGAGTATCTGTTGCAAGGCAGGAAAAGTTAAACTTTCACAAAATGAAAGTTTGCCTGATCCACTTAAAAGCTTAATAATTGGTAGACATCCCAAGCATGATCATTTCATTGATCGTATAAGAAAGTATAACAGCTGCTTTCAAATGACTTATTTTGGAAGTACAAAAATTATAAATGAAAGTTGGTCAACCTTTAAAGTCCAAGGACAAGTGTATCACCTAATTGGTAGTGTCCGACCTTTGCCAAATGAAGAAATGCAGTTTCTTCAAATTTATTTTGTTGGTGATGATGAAAAGGAAGCTCAACTACGTTGCAAAAATATTTCAAATGTTGATTTAAGCGTAGTAAAGGATCTTCAATGTATGTTTCATCAGCATAATCGTTATGTTAAAGATCTAAAAATAAAATACCAACAAGTACTAAAGACTATAAATTGATTATAAATGCTGATCGAACACCCACTGGTGCACACAAAGGGCTTTACAATGCACCTCAATCAAGCGAAGTAGCTATAGTTATTGTTGGTCAGCAATTTGAAAAGCGCAATATTATTATTGAAAGCCATAATTATAAATTACATCGTATAAGTGAGGTGCATCGATCATACGATGCCTTACAGTACCCTTTGCTATTTCCTTATGGCGAAGATGGCTATTCAGTGGATATACCACAATGGAATCCATTATTAAAAAAGGAGGAACCAAAAAAAAAATATCTGCGTTAAGATTTTACAGCTATAAAATAATGATTCGTCAATCTGAGATAAATCATTTAATTTATTGTCGTTCCCTTTTTAGTCAGTTTTTGGTTGATATGTATGCTAAAATTGAAACAGAAAGGTTAAATTATATTCGCTACAATCAAGCGAAACTCAGAGCAGATAGCTATATACATCTACAAGATGCAATAGGCCAACAAGATGTTGTCGCAGCTCAACTTGGTCAGATGGTTATTTTACCATCTTCTTTTACAAGCTCTGCACGATATATGCATGAAAAGACTCAAGATGCTATGACATATGTTCGCCATTATGAGCTACCAGATCTTTGCATAACATTCACATGCAATCCACAATGGTATGACATCAAAAGTGTTTTATTACCGGGTCAAAAACCGCATGATCGTCACGATATTATAGCTCGAGTTTTTCATTTAAAAGTTAAAGCTTTAATGTCACTATTGACAAAAGGTTCTTTGTTTGGAAGCGTGCAATGTTTCATGTACTCTGTGGAATGGCAAAAGCGGGGGTTACCACATATACATATTCTACTTTGGTTAGAAAATAAAATAAGACTAGATAAAATCGATAAAATTATCTGTGCCGAAATACCAAACGCTGATGAGGATCCTTTGTTATTTAACATTGTTAAGTCAACTATGATTCATGGTCCTTGCGGTGCATTGAATAATAAATCGCCATGCATGAAAAATGGAAAATGTACCAAAAGGTTTCCTCGACAATTACTTAAAGAAACTGTGACTGGAAAAGATAGTAACCCTCTATATCGTAGAAGATCGATAGAAGATGGTGGTAATGCAATTAATATAAATGGTAATTGCATAGATAATCGTTGGGTTGTGCCTTATAACTGTGTACTATTGAGAACATTTGAAGCTCACATAAATGTTGAGTATTGTAGTTCTGTAAAGTCTATTAAATACATTTGTAAATATGTTAACAAGGGCAGTGATCATGCATCATTTACTCTTGAAGACCAACGTAATGAAATTAATATGTACGAAAGTGGCCGTTAAATAAGTAGCTCAGAAGCGGTATGGAGAATCTTTGCATTTCCCATACATGAACGTTTTCCGGCTATTACACACTTAGCTGTTCATTTAGAAAATGGTCAACGGATATATTTTAACCCCAATAATCCGCAACAATTACTTGACAGATTAAGCACTACACCCAAAACCACTTTGCTAGCCTTCTTTGAGCTATGCACACGTGATGAGTTTGCAAGAACGCTTCTATATTGTGAAGCTCAATCGTATTTTACATGGAACAATAAAGAATTTCAAAGAAGAAAACGAGGGCATGATGTACCAAATTTTCCTGGAGTAAAAAGAGATTCAGCTTTGGGAAGAGTTTACACTATTCATCCCAATAATACAGAATGTTTTTATTTAAGACTTTTATTACATTTTGTAAGGGGCCCAACTTCATTTTTAAATTTAAAAACCGTTAATGGTATAGCATACGCATCATTTCAATTGGCGTGTAAAGCTCTAGGGTTACTAGAAGATGATAAGCACTGGGATTCAACTATAGCCGATGCTGTCATATGTCAAAATCCTACAAAACTGAGAGAACTTTTTGCAATAATGTTAGTATTTTGTCAAATTTCAGATGCTCTTAAACTTTGGAATACTTATAAAGAGAGTTTCTCAGAAGATATTTTAAGCGCCTTTCATTTTTCACAAGACAGAGATATTGATGAAAGTATTGTGAATAATGTATTAAATAAATGTCTTATTGACATTGAAGATATTGTACTGTCTATTGGTGGTCAAAACTTGACTTATTATGGACTTCCACTACCAATTAGATCCGAGGAAATTGTTCCAAATATTGAATATCATAGAGAAACAAATTATGAGAATTGCGATAATTTTGTTGTTAATAATGAGCTACTCCTTACTGCTGAGCAAAAACAAGTATACGAAAAGATACTACATAGCGTTGAAGCAGAAAAGGGAGAAATCTATTTTTTAGATGCACCTGGTGGAACAGGTAAAACGTATCTTTTAAATTTATTACTGGCAAAGGTACGGCAAAGCAAAAAAATTGCATTGGCCGTTGCTTCTTCCGGTATCGCAGCCACTTTACTAAATGGTGGTCGCACAGCGCATTCTACACTTAAGATTCCATTTAATTTGATTCATTTAGAAACAGCACATTGCTCAATTTCAAAGCAATCTTATATTGCTGCTGTGCTCAAAGATTGCAAGCTTATTGTTTGGGATGAGTGTACTATGGCCCATAAAGGTGCTTTTGAAAAGACATTCGAGATAGTGAATACTTAATGGGTGGCATAACTGTTCTCTTAGCTGGTGATTTTCGACAAACTCTTCCAGTGATCCCCAGAGGAACAAGAGCAGATGAAATAAATGCGTGCTTAAAGTCTTCAATTTTGTGGCCCAAAATACAGAAAATTGCATTAACGAAGAATATGCGAGTGCACTTAAAAGGTAGCTGGTGAATTTGCAGAAATGCTTCTTCAAATAGGAAATGGATTATTTCCAACCCATGATGGCAAAATAACTTTACCATCAACTTTGTGTCATGTTGTGAAAAGTATTGAAGAGATAACTCTAAAAATATTTCCGGATATTACAAATATCTCTCAAAAATCACTCGAATGGTTTTCAGAACGTGCTACTTTGACTGCGAGAAATGAAAATGCATTGGAAATAAACGAGTTTTTATACAAATCATTTCAAAGTGAAGAAATTACATATAACTCTATTGATTCTGTGACTGAAATCGAAGATGCAGTTCATTACCCCGTCGATTTTCTTAATTCATTAAATCCGGCTGGCCTGCCTCAACATAAATTAACTTTAAAGATTGGTTCACCTGTAATGTTGATTAGCAACTTGAAACCGCCAAAACTGTGCAATGGTACAAGATTGCAAGTTAAAGTCCTTCATAAGAATGTTGTCGAAGCAATTATCTTTACTGGCAATGGTATAGGGGAAACGGTTTTTATGCCGAGAATTCCATTAATACCTTCTGATTCTGAATTGCCAATTCAATTTAAAAGATTGCAATTTCCTTTAAAAGTTTGCTTTGCCTTAACAATTAATAAATCACAGGGACAAACTCTTAAATTAGCCGGACTAGACTTAAGACACGATTGTTTTTCTCATGGCCAATTTTATGTAGCCTGCTCAAGAGTCAGTTCACCAAAAAGTTTATTTGTATTAGCACCTGACGGAAAAACAACCAATGTCGTTTATAAAGAAGCTCTTAAAGTTGTTAATAATTGCAAATTAAATTCAATAATTGGATAAGGCCTACTGGGGAAACCACAATAAAAAATGACGCGCCTGATTCTCTACCTCAATGGTGGCGTGGAAAAGATAATATTAAATACTTTGCTTAAATATTTTGTGAAATATTTTCTAATTTATTTATTTTGTATTTATCTTTTATTGCTAAAATTTATATAAACTATCCGCGCAGCGAAGTAAGCGGGCCACTTACTAGTATACATATAAAGACTTTAGAAATATAGATATGAACTTTTTATCTGACGAATCTAATAAATATGACTGGACCTTAATATATAACATGACCAAAGCTGACGATCAGGTTGAATATCTGCAGAGTAGAATAATAGATCTGTATAATACTTGTGTCCCATTGAAATCTAAACTTCCCCATAAAGAAATGAAGCCTACAACAAGTGGAAGAGATTTAAGACTGACTTTTTGTATGATACCCTCAAAAGTTTGCGACGTGCAGTTGTTAAATTGATTATAAATGGTAAGAAGCGATTCTATTCCCAGAAATTCCAACAATCCATCTCGTCAAGAGATAAATGGAGAATTATAAATGAAATTGGAGTGGGAAAGCAAAATGTTAGAACCAGTGTCAAAGTTAATGCTGAAGAGCTTAACCAAAAGTCCGTCAACTTTACTGTACCTGAGGCCCCAGCCAATGAATACCTATGTTAAATGTCAAATCAAATGCAGTTGGACTGGATGATTTAAATCCTAAATTTGTCAAAATTATAATTCCGTCAATCTTAAATCATGTTACACATGTTATGAATACAGCAATCACTACTTCCGTATTTCCTGAAAAATGGAAACTTGCTAAGATTATCCCTGTCCCAAAGGGCAATGGAGATTTCAGACCAATCTCAGTTCTACCTTTTCTATCCAAAGCAATGTAACGTTCTTGACAGTTGACTATAGCAAAGCTTTTGATACTGTCAACCATGACATACTATGCACTAAAATGAAGAAGCTATATAGTTTTACAGCCACAGCCGATTCCTTATTACGCTCATACCTAGTAACCGTCTTCAATCTGTTGTCACACCGTCAAGTTCGTCGTCATTTCTGTCTTTGAGCCGTGGAGTGCCGCAAGGATCGGTTCTTGGGCCGTTACTATACTTGTGTTATGTTAATGATTTGCCCAATGTCTTTTCTGAATGTAATGTCCATATGTATGCTGATGATGTGCAGTTGTATTGCTGTAGTCCATTGTCCAGATTGATGAATGTGTAAGTGTAACTAATAGAGAATTGGTCAAAGTGAGCGAGTGGTCACGAAGTAATGGCCTTGGTCTAAACACGTCCAATACTAAGTGTATAGTAACATAAAAAAGTCCATAGACACTAAACTTTAAAAATTAAAATTGACCATAATTCTATTGACTACATAGCCAGGGTAGCTAACCTAGGCATAATGTTTAATAAGACTCTGACTTGGAGTGACCACAGAATTAAATCTATAGGTAGAACTTATGCAGCCTTAAGAATTCTATACCTGACACAGCATCTCTTGCCAATTAATATTAAACTCATTGTTGCTAAGACCTACCTTATACCAACTCTCTTCTATGGAGTAGAAATTTTTTCAAACCCTGACGCTGCTAGTAAGCACAGGCTCAATGTTGTCTTCAATAGTATTACGCGTTATGTGTTTAATTTAGGAAGAAGAGACCACGTTACACCATATGCATTCAAAATATATAACCTTAGCTTGAAAAACTGGATCCAATTAAGAGCATAAATATTGTTACACAAAGTTATAAGTACAAAAGAGCCCAGTTATCTTTATAATAAATTGATTTTTTTTAACTTCACGTCGGACAAACAATTTAACAACTGTACGTAATCGATTATCTGTCTCTGAACAACAATATTTTATACACACTGTTTGCCTGTGGAACAACCTAAAGATAATTAGAAGCGCACCACAATTTAAAAGCAGCCTTCTGCTGCATTTACAAAATAATATCTAACTAAAATAATTTTAATATATAAGGGAGAAACCCTAATGCTGGACACCCTTTTGGTTTTTGTGACATAAGACTGTTTAAAATCAACGTACAGCTTATCTGTTATCGTTGGAAAGCTTGTTCAATTGCGCATCGATTGGTATAAGGCATTATACACATTTCATTCATGTTTAAAGAGATATTTAACATTTAATGAAAAAACTCAAAATCACGATTTTCAAAAAAGTGCCTCTAAGGTGGTCACCACCCTTTATCTTGTGAAAATGCAGCCAATAAAATAAAATAATATTCCAAATCATTGTTTTTATGTAAATTTTTGTTTTTTATGCAATAAAACAATGAAAACTAAAAAGAATTTTTTATTTTATAAATTATTATTAGTCATAATGAGCAGTATCGCAATTAATGCATCGATATATCGACTGACGTATCGATCTATGCATCGCACACTCAACATTGCTCACATACCTTATTTAAATGTCGCGATATGTAAACAAACTAATTATTCTTTTTTTTGGGTTTTTTTCATCAAAACCATTTATTATGAAATTATTTTTTCAATTAACTATGAATTTCAATATAACCAATTTAATCGCGGCCAACAAATTTTGTTGCGAATGTACATCTTCTCGTTGCGCGCTCATTTTGATACATGTATATGAAGATGACACGATCATCGATACAGTTGAATGAAAATATCGATTACAATTAATCGTGTTCAATTGTGAAACATCGACAGTGTCCAGTTTACAAGAAAGCCCGGTTTTAACATTTTTGAATGTAAAACCCAAAATATTGGGAAAAAAATTGTTTTATTGCGATATGTGAGGACCATGATAAAACGAATTAGAAAAAATTCATGTACTTTGCTGAATCGTGGAATAATTCAATTACATAAGCGTTGAAATATTAAAAAATTTAGGTCGGGAAATCGGTATTTTAATTTTTGTCTCTGAATTAGCCAAAACTATGTATTAACACCTGTAGACCATGACAAAAGAAAGCCGGCACTGAAAGCTATCTATCACAGTAATTAGACCGCGCTAGCATCAAAGCTCGCAAAATAAAGGGTGTCCGACTAATGTACAGTGTCCGAGATTGGGGCTTCTCTCTTATATATATAAACACTTAAACTAAGCTTATAAATGTTAATCTGCTTAGGGGGAAGACTGTTCTTCCAATTTTCTTCTTTTCTTTTTTGTGTAATTTAAATTATTTGTATATTTTAAATTATTTTTTTCTGTTTTCTTCTTTTTTTGCTTTGTTACTTTTAATTAATAGTTTTGTTTTAGTGACTAGTGCCTTAAATTTAAATTTCTTGGAACTTGTAGCACTAGGATGTTAATTAATAAACAAATAATTAAATAATTAATCAGTTCGTTGCACAACACGAACCAGCGGAAAGTAGGCAATGCTGTGCTACAGAATTGGTCCTCCAAGTTGGTTGATCGGCATGCTGACTCAGCGAATGGCGTTGCAGACGTTGATTCGGCAGCATTTTGCGTCTCAACGGATGCAATTCGCTGTCTGTACTCATGTTGTGTTTGTGCTTTTGATTTTGGAGCAGCGATTATTGGTGGCTCAGCCATGTTAGTAAATCAAGTGAAATATCTTGCTATTAAACTAAACTAAAATAATGTTTTGAAATCAGATTATTAAAACGCTAGAATAATTAACCTTATTTGCCAAAATTCTTGTTGTCACGTAAAAAAAAAAATATTGAAAAACAAAAAAATAATTTATAAAAAAAACAACATTCAAGAAATTGTCAAGCAGTGTTGAACCCGGGTCTTCCAAATTCAAAAACACAAAAATTGAAGTGTCTGTACAGCAGCACCACGACAACTTTAATATTATGATGGTGTTAGCGTTGACCTGTATCAATGCAACGGGACACTGAGCGTTAGTACATACCTATTTTTTTGAACATGCAGCCTGTGTTCATTTATTTATTAGACGTTGTCACGTCAAAAAAAAAAAAAAATCTGAAAATTGCATCGAAACCGGTTTGCAGTTTAGTGCCGAGTACCGATACTTGTCTTTTGAAACTGGAGACCAAAGTTTCAATTGAACTCAATTAAGTGACTTAGAAAATGTTTAAATCAAAAAAATAATCCAGTACTATGTCCTAGGTACCAGTCATCACTCCACTCACCTCATTAATCTAGAGCATTGATCAGACGATAAATAAAATCGTTGGGCTAGCGTAACCTGCGTATGTTTACATATTTATACTCGTTACCGAAAGTAAATAGTATATTGGTTTTGTGCAATGTCCGTGATGATGTCTGTCCGTCTGTCCGTCCGTATGGTTGCAAGTTTTTTCCACTCCCTTCTAGCTTGAGACTTGAAACTTTCCAATTCTCTTTATCTATGGGATAGTAAATAAAAATGTCAAGATGGGGGTTCTACGATAACTGGGGGGCTAGCAAATTGATAAATTCGATAACTCGAATCCGATAAGTCCACATATTTCGCACATCCTTAGAGCTAGAACTACCAATGTTGGTAAGAAGATAGCTACTAGCAACACCCAAAAAAATGCATCAAAAATTTTAGAGCCACGCCCACCCATTCCGCCCCCAGCCCCCCCGCAATTTAAAGTAAAAAAAGCCTATATCTCCCACAGTTTTTGAGCTATAGCCACCAAATTTGGTGCCAAGATAGGTAATGATGACCCCCAAAAAACTGCATCTAAAGTTTGGATTCCACGCCCACCAATAAAGCCCTAGCCGGCCCCAGCTGCCCCAACGCTTCGTCAAAAACGCGAATGCGTGTATCTTCCAGAGTTGTGGAGCTAGAGCCACCAAATTTGGTAGGAAGATAGCTGGCAGCGACCCCCATAAATCTGCATCAAAGTTTTGGAGCCACGCCCACCCATTCCGCCCCCTTTTCCCACTTTTTTCAAACTTCAAGCTTGAGTCACCAAATTTCATATGAAGATAGCAATTGACATTCCACATAGATCTGCAGCAAAAATTTGGATGCCACGCCCACCCATACCACCCCCATCCCCCCTTTCGTCACCTTTTACAAACATTGAGCTAGAGTCACCAAATTTGATATAAAGATAGCAATTGACATTCCACAAAGATCTGCATCAAAAATTTGGATGCCACGCCCACCCACACCACCTCCAGCCCCCCTCCTTTCCCCACCTTTTACAAACGTTGAGCTAGAGTCACCAAATTTGGTATGAAGATAGCAATTGACATTCCACAAAGATCTGCCGCATGCGTTCCCCTTTGCAATCAGGCCTCTTTTTACCGGTTTTTATACTGGTAACGAGTATACCGCAGTCGGTTGCGTCCGACTGCAACGTTTCCACTTGTTTTGTTTCATTTTGTGCCCCATCAGCTTTCAAACTTTCGAAATAAGTCGCGTGTATATGCAGCAAAACGGACGAAACCAATCCTCGGTTTCAGAGCAAAAAAAAAAAAAAATATTTCATTAAATTAGCTGTTTAAACAATTTATTTTTTGGGACTATATTATAGTAAAACCTCGTGACGATTCAGAATTTAAATGTCAGTCACGGTAGACCGTTCTTTTTAAATTCCCTTATTTCAAATCTAAAATCATTGAGATCGGCAAATTTATTCTGATGGAGAGGCGGGGATGACCATACATTATTTGGGGTCGATAATAATTTCTTATAGATTTTTTATGCATTTGCGCAACTTTTTTATGCCATACAGTTTTTAGAACAAAGACTTTACAAGATGCCTGAATGTTGTCAATAAAAGAAATTTATATATATATTCGTCAAAAAGAATATAAAATCAAACGAAATAAAACGAAACCGTATCGTTTAACTTAACCTCAAAGGGTTAAATATGCATACACAATTGACTTTAAGAATACAAAAGTAGATTAAAAAAAAAAAAAAAAAAAATCGATGCCAAAGCTTAAGCTTAAGCCCCTAGACGTAGCCCAGCTTTTATTTGTTAAATATTTATAGATGGCTGGCCTGATGTTGTCGGAACAGAGCCCTGACTGGGCTGTTTCCATAGTGTCACCTCAGTTCGCGATGACGAAAACCATTTCCAGTTAAAACGCACTCGGACTCGTACTTGTTTGATTTCCAAGCTCTGCACCAAAAATTAAATCACTTGGTATTATGCAAAAAAAACATGCCCATGTCAAGTAGTTGAGGCAACTGACTAACCCACTGCCTAATATATTTAAAAACAAGTGGAAACTTTGCAGTCGGACGCAACCGACTGCGGTATACTCGTTACCAGTTTAAAAACCGGTAAAAAGAGGCCTGATTGCAAAGGGGTACGGATGCGGCAGGGGTGTAAGATTCTCCGATGGAGATGGGGATGCCACTAGCTATCTTCCTTCCAAATTTGGTGACTCTAGCTCAAAATTTTTAAAACGTGGGGAAAGGGGGGCTAGGGGAGCTATGGGTGGGCGTGGCATCAACATTTTTTTGCAGATCTTTCCGGAATGCCAATTGCTATCTTCATACCAAATTTGGTTACTCTAGCTCAAAGTTTATAAAAGGTGGGGAGAGGGGTGCTGGGGGCGGTATGGGTGGGCTTGTTATCCAAATTTTTGCTGCAGATCTATGTGGGATGTCAATTGCTTTCTTCATACCAAATTTGGTGACTCTAGCTCGCAGTTTGTAAAAACTTAGGAAAGGTGGGCTGGGGCGGTATGGCGGTATAATTTTTGATGCAGATCTATGTGGGATGTCAATTGCTTTCTTCATACCAAATTTGCTGACTCTAGCTCAAAGTATGTAAAAAGTGGGGAAAGGGGCGGCTGGGGGTGGAATGGGTGGGCGTGGCTCCAAAACTTTGATGAAAATTGTCGTTGCCAGCTATATTCCTATCAAATTTGGTGGCTCTAGCTCCACTACTCTGGAAGAAACAAGCATTCCCGTTTTTGCCTTTGGGGCAGCTGGGGGCTGAGAGCGTTATTGGTGGGCATGGATCCAGTTTTTCGGAGTCATCATCCCTTATCTTGGCACCAAATTTGGTGGCTCTAGCTCAAAAACTGTGGGAGATACAGTCGAACTTCCATATAACGAATCTGAAGGGGACAAGAAAAAAATCGTTATATTGAAATTTCGTTATATAGAAATGTTTGACAACTTGTGTGATTTAAGTAGTTTTATTTAAAATATTCAGTAATTTAAGTTTGTATGTGGTTTTTCCACTTCTCTTCCTCAATAAATACTTCAAGCACGTTTATTGAAGCAAATACATAATCATTTACGTCATTTGTTCTCTCCACAAAATTGCGAAGTACTTTATCAGCTGAAGATGTTTGCTGCATTTTTGGTGTGTGAATAAGCAAAACATAACACGAAAACAAAGCGGTTAACGAAAAAATTCGTTATGGGGAACAGAAAACGCATGAGCGTGCCAGCTACGTCCTTAAAAATAGTTCGTAATAAAGAAATATTCGCTATAGGGAAATTTGTTATATGGAGAACAAAACACACTGAAAGTGTAGCCAAAAAGCAGTGTTCGCGAAATTAATTCGTTATACGGAAAAACTTTGTTATATGGAAGTTCGTTATATAGAATTTCGACTGTATAGGCTTATTTGACATAAAAATGCGGGGGGCTGGGGGCGGAATATTTGATGCAGTTTTTTGGGAGCTGCTAGTAGCTGTCTGCTCACCAAATTTGGTAGTTCTAGCTGTAAGGGTGTGCAAAATATGTGGATTTGTTGGTTTTGAGCTATCGAATTTATCGATTTGCCAACCCCCCAATTATCGAAGAGCCCCAATCTTGACACTTTAATTTACTATCCCATAGATAACGAGAGTTGGAAAGTTTCAAGTATCTAGCTTGAAGGGTGTCGAAAAAAGTTGCGTTCATACAGACACCGTGACGAACATTGCACAAAGCCAATATACTCTTAACCTTCGGTAACGAGTATAATTATGTACTTATACAAAGAAAATATGTACTTTTATAGCCTTAACCCATTGAAAATGGATATGGAGGTAATATTGGAAATTTGCATGAAAAGAAACCATCTCCAAACTTTTTGAGTATACAGTTCTGTACAGCATCAACAGCCTAGTCGATAATGAAATGTCCATCTGTCTTTCCCTCGTTTTTATGAACTGTTGGGCTGGGAAATCGTTAACATCTCAATACACCTAGATGTGCACATCGATAAAACACACATTTTAACAGCAAGGGTCACTGATTTTTGTAAATAGATAGCTGGTGACTTTCCTCAAAGATCTAAAGGACACGCTTACCCCTTGCCATCTGCATGCCCTACTTGGGAACTAGACTCTTAATTAAATGTTTGAGTACTGGTGTCAAAGTATTTCACATTTGGTTGCTGCTTGTACACTTTTCAGCATACATATTTTGACGAGTGCATTTTTAAGAATAACTTATATATTGCGCTGTAAAACAATTAAAATTTAGTTTTTCTGGTCTACATATCTTTATATATAAGAATCTTCTGTTCGTGTGCATGAATGTGCACTCCTCCTAAACGCCTGGACCGACTTTGATGAAATTTTTTGTGTGAGTTCAAGATGGTTAGCGAACAGGTTTGAATCACAATTCGGTCAACGATATTATAATTTTTGATGTGTTAGCAATTTATATTGCATTTTTTTTTTATAGCAGTAGGCAATTCCAAAAATAAATCGAGAAAGCAAAGTGTAGTTGAAAATTCTAACATTCAGTCTAGCCAGTTCATTGCAAGAGGAACTAGAATAAATTTAAACATTTTTTTTCAACTTAAATACAAAACAAGTGAACGTTGCAGTCGGACGCAACCGACTGTGGCATACTCGATACCAGTATTAAAACCGGTAAAAAGAGGCCTGATTGCAAAGGGGTGCGGATGCGGCAGGGGTGTAAAATTCTCCGATGTAGATGGGGATGCCACCAGCTATCTTCCTTCCAAATTTGGTGACTCTAGCTCAAAGTTTGTAAAAGGTGGGGAAAGGTGGAAAGGGGGGCTGGGGGCGGTATGGGTGGGCGTGGCATCAAAATTCTTGATGCAGATCTTTGTGAAATGTCAATTGCTATCTTCATACCAAATTTGGTGACTCTAGCTCGAAGTTTGTCAAACGTGGGGAAAGGGGGGGCTGGGGGCGGTATGGGTGGGTGAGGCATACAAATTATAGATGCATATCTATGTGGAATGTCAATTGCTATCTTCATACCAAATTTGGTGACTCTAGCTCAAAGTTTGTAAAAATTTGGGAAAGGGGGGCTGTTGGCGGTATGGGTGGGCGTGGCATCCAAATTTTTGATGCATATCTTTGTGGAATGTCAATTGCTATCTTCATACCAAATTTGGTGACTCTAGCTCGAAAATTGTTAAAAGTGGGGAAAGGGGGGCGAAATGGAGAGCGTGGCTCCAAAACTTTGATGAAAATTTTTGGGGGTCGCTGCCAGCTATATTCCTACCAAATTTGGTGGCTCTAGCTCCACAACTCTGGAAGATACACGCATTCCCGTGTTTGACGAAGCGTTGGGGTGGATGGGGGCAGCTGGGGCAGTATTGGTGGGCGTGGCATCCAAACTTTTGATGCAGTTTTTGGGGGGTCATCATCACCTATCTTGGCACCAAATTTGGTTTCAAAATGCGGGGGGGCTGGGGGCGGAATGGGTGGCATGGCTCCAAAATTTTTGATGCAGTTTTTTGGGAGTTGCTACTAGCTGTCTTCTAACCAAATTTGGTAGTTCTAGCTGTAAGGATGTGCGAAATATGTGGACTAATCGGTTTTGAGTTATCGAATTTATCGATTTGCCAGCCCCCCAGTTATCGTAGAACCCCCATCTTGACACTTTAATTTACTATCCCATAGATAAAGAGAATTGGAAAGTTTCAAGTCTCTAGCTTGAAGGGTGTGGAAAAAACTTGCAACCATACGGACGGACAGACGGACAGACACCATGACGGACATTGCACAAAACCAATATACTCTTTACCTTCGGTATCGAGTATAAAAAACAAAAACGTGTGTGGAAAAGTCGGATCACCATAAAATAAAATTTGGAAATTTATTCACTTCAAACGTTTTGCCCTGTAGATTATTTTTTTCAAAAGTTACCAACATTGGAGGTTGTGAATTTCTAAAAAAAAAACAATGCAACGTCCTCGCAGAAGAGCAAGTAATCTGGGTCGACGTACTCATATTCAACAAATATGAAGCTTTTATAGAGTCGTCATGAAGCCAAATTCTTACTGCCAGTTGGAATATGAAATCGAGGCGACACGTCTCTCAGAGCGCTGTTGTAGACTTTTTTCTCTGCCAGCGCATTTCGTGCCCGAGTTTCAAGTCACTCGGCTTTCCGACTGTGCTACACCTTTTTTCTTCATAGCACAGCCAGCCAGACGTTCTGTGTGTATGCGCCAGTAGCCAGCGATTTTGCAGCGCGCAGACCCTTGTTTTTTGGGCTGATCGCCTGTTATCACATGCTTATGAGCGTGACATATAGTGACATATTCAGTTCTTGCAGAACTTCTATGCCAACCTCCACCCACATAAAATAACAAGAACAATGCACAAGCATTGTCCACTTGAGTAAACATACGTATAATCTTAAGCACGCACAATTATGATTTCGGCTTCTTGTTATAGAACCATAGATAATTAAGTCACACTCAGCATAAGCACGTACATCCGGCGAACAGAATAAACAACACTAAAACTATGCACCCTAAAAAATAACAAAACTATTAAAATCTATCACACCACCCGAAAAACAAAGCCATTAAAATCGATCACGCCACTTTAAGAATTAGATGAGCAAAGTCCAATGTAATTTGATCCTTGAGCGAAACCCCAGTTTACGACTCCTCAAAATAAATCCACTCTAGAGAGTTGAGCATTAATAATTTAAACAAAGGAATAAGTCGCAGAACGAGGTTTCTTCAAAAATCAAAACGCTAGCATAAGTTGAGTTCTATTTTACATGTTTAACTGTAAGGACGCGTCCAATAAAGATATTTTATATTTTTTTAAATAAACGCGACTCCAACGATTTAATTGGCGCAGCCGGTAGGATATCATTCGAAATCGTGAAAGTCGTAGTAACCTAAGGATCAAAAGATCCTTAACTTGTTCAAGTGTCTCGCGAACTAATCGAAGTGATATCCGCAACAGGACCTCGTGATCCTTAAAAACTTTTCTTCGAAAAGAAACAAAATTCACGCAACGCTTAAGTGCAAGAAAAAAGAAGGAGAAGAAATTTTCTTTTTAACCAACAAAACTTTTTACACATCAAACATCAAAATAAATAAAAATTCCAAGATGACTTTGAGGATTTTATCAGACGCCAACCTAAGCCAAGCGCTTAACCAAATCAAACAAATACAAAGCTTTGGAGGAGAAACAGAAGACCTAAGTGCTTTCATCAGCAGAATTGAATTCATCATGAAACTATACCCAACTGAGGACGGCAGACAACAAAATGTGTTATTCAGCGCAGTGGAAATGCAGCTACATGGAGACGCTCAAAGGACATCGCTAAGACACATGGCTTCGGACTGGAACACGCTAAGAGATATCCTGATCAACACCTACAAAACGCAAACATCATACGAAGAACTATTAAGGAAGCTGTACTACACCCAATACGGAGGAAGTATACGTAAGTTCGTCGAAAAAATAGAAACTAAGTCTTTTGTCATTATAAATAAGCTAATAATAGAAGGCAACCAACAAAATACAACACTATATACGAATGCAATGAACAGTACAATAAAAGATGTAATTAGTAAGACAGATGGTATATGCAGCTACAGTAAATAAAGTAAAAAAAGTAGCACAAAAAGAAGGAGTTTATGAAGATAACGTATCTGAGAGATCTAAGAACACAAATAACACAAACAAAACAAACAAAAACAATTACAATTCCAAATATCAAAACCACAACAATTCAGGTTTTAGAAACCAACAGAATTTTAATACAAATTTTCAAGATTATAGAAATCCACAGAATTTTAACCCAAATTTTCAAAATTATAGAAACCAAAATCAACCACAAAATACCGCAACACATGACACACAACTATTTAGGGAATTCCAACAAAAACTATATCAAGGTAGAACACAAAACCCAATCAACTACCAACAAAATCCGTTCAGAACAAATGCACCAAATCCACCATTTAAAAGAACACGCTAAGGTTATAGTGAACAGTCAAAAATGGACACATCCGAAAATTTTCATCAAACAGCATCGGAATTGAAAATAGAACACCGTTCATAAATATAATTATGAACGTTATTCCTTTGAAATGCTTAGTAGATACAGGTTCGTCGATAAATTTAATGAGCAAAAATTTCCTTAATTATAAAATATCAAAAGAAAATATTATTTGTCATACAATAAGTGGAAAAGCAACTTTAAACGAAAGTATATCGTTAGCACCAAGTAGACTTTTTCCGACCGATCAAAAATTTTACATTCATGATTTCTCAAAGAAATTTGACATCTTATTAGGCCGAACGTTCCCAACAGATTGTAAAGCTAAGATCAACTACGAGGAAGAGTTCATACAACTTGGAGATTTCCAATTCTTATTCAAGTATGATATCGAAGATAAAGGGTTAAACGAAAACTTAGAAGAATGTTTAGACCCACCACTAACAAGAGATTTGCATATAGCTTATGCACTGGAAAATGAGTTGTTAGAAAGCAATCAATTCAGGTTAGAGCATCTCAATGCAGAAGAAAAAAGGGAGTTAACAAAAGTTTTATTTGAATTTAAAGATATCCAGTATAAAGAGGGTGATAATCTGACCTTCACTAATAATATAAAACATACAATCACAACCAAACATGAAGACCCCATTTACAAAAGACCATATAGGTACGCACAAAGCTTCGACGAAGAAGTAGATAAACAAATAAAAGAAATGGTGAAACAAGGTATCATTCGTGAATCAAGTACACCCTATTGTTCACCAATCTGGAAAGTACCCAAGAAAAGTGATGCCTCAGGCATAAAGAAGTTTCGCATAATCGTAGACTACCGCAGTCTCAACGAGGTAACCATCAGTGACAAATATCCTATACCTTTAATGGACGAAATATTAGACAAGTTAGGAAGATGTCAATACTTTACCACCATTGACTTAGCGAAAGGGTTTCATCAAATCCAAATGGACGAAAAATTCATACCGAAAACTGCATTCTCAACTAAAAATGGTCATTTCGAATATACACGGATGCCATTCGGTTTAAAGAACGCACCAGCAACATTTCAACGTTGCATGAACAATATTTTAGGAGACTTAGTCTACAAAAATTTTTTAGTATATATAGACGACATTATAGTGTTTTCCACTTCATTGGAAGAACATATATTATCACTGAGAAAGGTTTTCGAAAAGCTAAGAGAAGCAAATTTAAAATTACAGCTAGATAAGTGCGAATGGATGAAAAAAGAAACAGATTTTTTAGGTCACGTTATAACAGTAGACGGAATTAAACCGAATCCAAATAAAATTGAAGCAGTTAAAGCATTTCCAATACCTAAATCACCTAAAGAAATAAAAAGATTTCTAGGTTTATGTGGATTTTATCGAAAGTTTATACCCAACTTTGCCAAAGTAGCAAAGCCAATTACACTTAAGCTAAAAAAGGGAGCAAAAATAAATATAAACGAAAAAGAGTATAAAGAATGATTCGAAAAATTAAAATTACTCATTATGTCTGACCCAATATTAATTTATCCTGACTTTAACAAGAAATTTTCACTGACAACAGACGCAAGTAATTATGCACTAGGAGCAGTTTTATCACAGGATCACAAACCAATATTCTTTGCAAGCAGGACCCTGAATGAACATGAAATTAATTATTCCGCAATAGAAAAAGAACTCTTGGCTATAATATGGGCCACTAAAAATTTCAGATCATATCTTTTCGGTAGAAAATTCGAAATACTAAGCGACCACAAGCCTTTAGTTTGGTTAGAAAACATTAAGGACCCAAATATGAAATTACAGAGATGGAAAATCAGGCTTAACGAATTCGATTATAAAATTAAATATTTACCAGGTAAAGAGAATTATGTAGCAGATGCACTTTCAAGAATTAAATTAGAGGAGAATTTCATGGGAGATACACAAGACAGCGTAGCAGCAACAATACACAGCGCATGCGAAGACAACCAAAATTGCATTCAAATCACAGAAAGACCCTTAAACAACTACAGCCACCAAATAGAATTTATTAAAAACAATATAGAAGACGTAAAGAAAATAAACTATCTTCACAAAACAAAAATTATCATAAATTATACAGAGATGACTATAGAGAAAGCAAAAGAGCTAATAAAAGAAAATTTATGTGCAAAAAATAGTGTAGTATATTTCCCACACAATGGTGACTACGAAACATTTCAAAAAACTTATGTAGACATAATAAGTACAGACAATCCAATTAGAACAATGAGAGCAACCACCAAATTAATTGACATCCAAACTTATTCAGACTTTAAAGAAATCATTATGAAAAACCACAGGAAACTTTTACACCTAGGTATAGAAAAAACAAACACAACACAACAGGCAGAACCATAGCAGAGATTTTTATTTACGCAGGAACACCAACTCATGATACCCAAGCAAAGAAAATCAACAAGATCAATAAATTAAATGAAAAAAGACGAGCATTTGAAATAGACTCAAATTACAGAGAAATGCCCCTAGTGAAATCAAAAGTAACAAACCCTTTTAGAAAAACAGGAAATATCAAAAAAGTAGACGACAAACATTTTGAAGAAACTAACAGAGGTAGAAATATCCTTCATTATCAAACAAAACTCAAAAATCAAAAGAAAACTAACGTAAGCAAATATAACAATTCCAGGTCAACTGAAGCTGCTAACGATACACTTGTTACAATTAATAATCCTACTCACAACAATAATACCATGTAACACCCAATCGATAGAAATCAATCAAATAAAAGCGCAAAACGGATACCTTATCCTAAAAACTGGTCTACTTAGTATTACACAGGAATATGAATACCATTGCCTCACAATAAATTTAACTAAAACTGAAGAAACACTAAACAATCTATTGCAACAAGCGGAAACCTTTAAATTCTTACCCCAAATAGAATACCTAATAGAAAAACTAGAAAGAGAGATGAACGGAATAAAAATAGTAAAAAGCAGAGCTGCAAACCGGTCCGGAACCGAACCCTGTGGAACCGGTTCTCTGCGGGTTCTTTGGTATGTGGAACCGAACCCTGAACCGAACCCAAGCAATGTATTTTAACCGTGAACCGAACCGGTTCCATTTTTGTCCACCGGTTCTAAATACAAGGTACATGCATTTTGCATACAGGCTGTGTGCGCCCGGCATGAAGCCCAAAGCACACCCACAATTTTGTGAAATGAAATGAAATTTTTAATTTGATTGCCCGTTTCTCCCGTGAAATTAATATAAAGTCCAATGAATCTAATTTATAGTTTTATGTATTTTTCTTGAAATATTGTACTTATTATTAAGAAACTTATTAAAAGTTAATCGCCTTGTAAAACCTAGAAATTTTATTTATATCTAATTAAATATTATCTGCGTGTGCATTTGCATCACCCTTTTGTTATTTTCTTTGTATTTTACGCTGTATGTATTTTTGCAATTAGTAACTGCGCACTTCATTTTCACTTTACAAAAAGCACTGCAAAACAACAAAGCACACACGACAAAAGCAACAAACTAAGTGATACAGCATGCAAATTTTATCACGAATAGCAAAAAGAGTGACCATCGTACTGAGAGAGCAACAGCTGATCGGAAACCGTTAGCTTTTTTTTGCGCACCAATACATGCATAGCTTATTGCGTTACCCTTAGTCTGTATACCGTGCATTGAATGTATCACATACATACATATGAATGTACATATATTTATGCACACTTTTCCAATGCGTTTTGATCTTATTCTTATGTATATGTTGTTGTGGTTTGCTCGCAGTCGATGCATAAGTCGGCATTAAGGCGCCACAAAATTGGTCATCTACTGCGGCGACATCAGCGACGACACCGTTCGCGTTGTTCTATTGGTTGAAAATTAAAAAACAACGGCATTTAAAAAATGTGCAAAGCGTGTGTTCTTTTTATGGTTGCCAAAAATCGTAAAATTTACTTGTTTTGTGTATCATTTGTATGTCTCAAATTTATATAAGAAAAACGTCATACGGTGGCAACTCTTCGAAAGGCACCCGTGACGTTGTAACGGAACGGCATGCGCAAGTCGCGATCTGCTTTGTATTATTTTTGGCATTAGAGAATCTAACGTTGTTTGACAATGACTTCAATACAAGAGTTTTTTGAGTAAAATAATAATAATTTAATGAAAATGTTTTCATTAATAGTCAACAAATGTCTTTTCATTTTTTTAAATCGCAAACCCGGGTTTGGAACCGAAACCGAGGTTCCAAAATATTCAGAACCCGGTTTTGGAACCTCTGCGAATTTTCAACCTAGGGTTCGGAACCTGAACCGAACCCTTGCCGTTTTTTCAGACAGAAACGAGGACTATTGAATATAATAGGAACAGCATATAAATACTTATTCGGCACCTTGACCGAAGAAGACAGAACAGAATTAGAAAACAAAATAAATAACTTAGAAGAAAACAGCATTCAAATAAATGAATTAAACAAGATAATAGAAACAGTAAATCATGGCCTTTGTATTATAGAAAACATGTCAGAAGATTCACAACAAGATACAAAACAAAACCTAATACTATTTAACTTACAACAATTCACAGAGTATATTGAAGATATCGAAATGGGCATGCAATTGACTAGATTAGGGATCTTTAACCCAAAACTACTTAAACACGACAACTTAGAAAATGTAGACACAGAAAAGTAATTGAATATAAAAACTTCTACTTGGATCAAATCAGATACGAACGAAATCTTAATAATCACACAAATACCAAAAAAGCTAACACAAAATCCTTTATACACAATAATTCCTTACCCGGACGAAAACAAAAACATTTTAACAGAAATTACATAAATAAAAATAAAACATATTCAGCAACCGACAAGAAAATAATACAAAATAAATGTATAGATGTTATACTTAAGCAAATAAAAGTAGAATGTAAGTTCACTAAAACACACAAAAATTACGAAATAAATTTTGTAGAACCTAATGTTATATTAACCTGGAATTTGCCTAAACTAATGCTCAATTAAAATTGTACAAATCAAGAAATAGAAATAAGTGGAAACAACATAATTAACTTGCAGAACTTCTATGCCAACCTCCACCCACATAAAATAACAAGAACAATGCACAAGCATTGTCCACTTGAGTAAACATACGTATAATCTTAAGCACGCACAATTATGATTTCGGCTTCTTGTTATAGAACAATAGATAATTAAGTCACACTCAGCATAAGCACGTACATCCGGCGAACAGAATAAACAAAACTATGCACCCTAAAAAATAACAAAGCTATTAAAATCGATCACGCCACCCGAAAAACAAAGCCATTAAAATCGATCACGCCACTTTAAGAATTAGATGAGCAAAGTCCAATGTAATTTGATCCTTGAGCGAAACCCCAGTTTACGACTCCTCAGAATAAATCCACTCTAGAGAGTTGAGCATTAATAATTTAAACAAAGGAATAAGTCGCAGAACGAGGTTTCTTCAAAAATCAAAACGCTAGCATAAGTTGAGTTCTATTTTACATGTTTAACTGTAAAGACGCGTCCAATAAAGATATTTTATATTTTTTTTAAATAAACGCGACTCCAACGATTTAATTATATGTATATATTTCCATACGTTTGCAGTTTTGCTGGGATAAAGGCTTTGTAGCGATTTTTGTTATTTTGCTTGGGCTGGCTAGTCTTAGTGTGTTAGTGCCTTTGTATATCTACATGGCATATTTAGATGTATTCGTAGCATTTGCCATGGCATTCATTGACCTTTCTCTATTATCAATTAAATTTTGTGTATTTTGCCTGCAAAAACCTAAAAAGCAATATTTCCAAGGTAGTCAAATATCATATTTTGTGCTGATCGACCATTTGCATTATCAGGCGAACAGCAAAATAAACAAGCGTCTAGTAAAATAAGCAGGCAAATATCAGTTTTGCATTGCTGGTATATATACTCTTTCATGTTTTTAGCTCTATGACACTTTCCAACAATTTTGCCAACGCAACGATGCGCATACAACCATATAGAGCAGATGGATTAACAAAAAATATTGTACATCCAATGGCATTAAATTAATTTAAGATATATTTTGAATAAACATTTTCAAAAACTTTTCAATATTGTAACAGCTTATTTTAAAAAGTTTCTAATAAAGACATATCAACAGGACTTGTTGTGTATACATACTTTAAAATATATCAATCGGCACTTTTTATCTTCGCTTTAAAAAACTCCAAAAGCCATACTGAACAAGTGGAAACGTTGCAGTCGGACGCAACCGACTGCGGCATACTCGATACCAGAATTAAAACCGGTAAAAAGAGGCATGAATGCAAAGGGGTACGGATGCGGCAGGGGCTTACGCTGCCTTAAAGATTCTCCGATGCAGATGGGGATGCCACCGGCTATCTTCATACCAAATTTGGTGACTCTAGCTCAAAGTTTGTAAAAGGTGGGGAAAGGGTAGTTGTGGCATCAAAATTTTTGTTGCAGATCTTTCTGAAATGTCAATTGCTATCTTCATACCAAATTTGGTGACTCTAGCTCAAAATTTGTAAAAGGTGGGGAAAGGGGGGGCTGGGGGCGGTTTGGGTGGGCGTGGCATCCAAATTATTTATGCAGATCTATGTGGAATGTCAATTGCTATCTATATACCAAATTTGGTGACTCTAGCTCGAAGTTTGTTAAAGTGGAGAAAGGGGGGCTGGGGGCGGTAAGGGTGGGCGTGGCATCCAAATTTTTGATGCAGATCTATGTGGAATGTCAATTGCTATCTATATACCAAATTTGGTGACTCTAGCTCGAAGTTTGTAATAAGTGGGGAAAGGGGGGCTGGGGGCGGTAAGGGTGGGCGTGGCATCCAAATTTTTGATGCATATCTTTGTAAAATGTCAATTGCTATCTTCATACCAAATTTGGTGACTCTAGCTCGAAAATTGTAAAAAGTGGGGAAAGGGGGGCGAAATGGAGGGCGTGGCTCCAAAACTTTGATGCAGATTTTTGGGGGTCGTTGCCAGCTATC
Organism: Scaptomyza montana; assembly: GCA_018904305.1. Lineage (NCBI taxonomy): Eukaryota > Metazoa > Arthropoda > Insecta > Diptera > Drosophilidae > Scaptomyza > Scaptomyza montana. The sequence continues at coordinate 875,427 of JAEIGR010000030.1, forward strand.
TTCCTACCAAATTTGGTGGCTCTAGCTCTACAACTCTGGAAGATACACGCATTCCCGTTTTTGACGAAGCGTTGGGGTGGATGGGGGCGGCTAGGGCAGTATTGGTGGGCGTGGCATCCAAACTTTTGATGCAGTTTTTAGGGGGTCATCATCACCTATCTTGGCACCAAATTTGGTGGCTCTAGCTCAAAAACTGTGGGAGATATAGCCATTTATGATTTCAAAATGCGGGGGGGCTGGGGGCGGAATGGGGAGGCGTGGCTCCAAAACTTTAATGCAGTTTTTTGGGGGTCGTTACCAGCTATCTTCCCACCAAATTTGGAGGCTCTAGCTCCACAACTCTGGAAGATACACGCATTCCCGTTTTTGACGAAGAGTTGGGGCACATGGGGGTGGCTAGGGCGGTATTGGTGGGCGTGTCATCCAAACTTTTGATGCAGTTTTTGAGGGGTCATCATCACCTATCTTGGCACCAAATTTAGTGTCTATAGCTCAAAAACTGTGGGAGATATAGGCTTTTTTGACTTTAAAATTCGGGGGGGCTGGGGGCGGAATGGGGGGGCGTGGCTCCAAAACTTTTGATGCAGTTTTTTGGGGGTTGCTAGTAGCTATCTTCTTACCAAATTTGGTACTTCTAGCTGTAAGGATGAGTGAAATATGTGGATTTATCGGTTTTGAGTTATCGAATTTATCGATTTGCCAGCCCCCCAGTTATCGTAGAACCCCCATCTTGACACTTTAATTTACTATCCCATAGATAAAGAGATTTGGAAAGTTTCAAGTCTCTAGCTTGAAGGGTGTGGAAAAAAGTTGCGTTCATACAGACGGACAGACGGACAGACACCATGACGGACATTGCACAAACTCAATATACTCTTTACCTTCGGTATTGAGTATAAAAATGCACTCGTCAAAAATACTTATGTATCTCTGAAAAAATGTTAACTAGCTGTTTGGATATAAGAAAGTGTACAGATATGCAAATAACGCTTGCAAATAAGTCTTGGTAGCAGACTACTCCTACCAGTGTATTTTGTCGCAAAGAATCGTGCATTTATGTTTGACAAAACAAGCTAATTTTCGTTTTATGTTTTTATACCCTTAACCCATAAAATGGGTAAATAAGGGTATAATGGTTTTGTGCAAAAGTATGTAACAGGCAGAAGGAAGCATCTCCGACCCTATAAAGTATATATATTCTTGATCAGCATCAATAGCCGAGTCGATTTAGCCATGTCCGTCTGTCCGTCCGTCTGTCCGTCTGTATGTACGCGTCGATCTCAGAGACTACAAGAGCTAGAGACTTCAGATTTGGGATATAAGTTCTCCTATACCATGAGCAGAACAAGTTTGCTTCAAATTATCGATAACTATTCTGGTTTCCGATATACACATGGAATCGATAACAAAAAAATATCGAATTTGGAAAATGTAAAAATGAGGGTTGAAAGAATGGGTAACGGTAGATCTTTTCTGAAAATTTCGTCCAAATCGGTTAAGAAACACCGGAGATATCGAGCTTAATCGATTGAAGTTAAGTCAGTATACCAAAGTCTTATATAAATTTAATTTATTTTTTGCAACTGGGTTCAGGGTATCTTCTAGTCGGGCTGTCCCGACTAGAGCCTTCTTACTTGTATAAATTTAATTTATTTATTGCAACTGGGTTCAGGGTATCTTCTAGTCGGGCTGTCCCGACGAGAGCCTTCTTACTTGTTAATACTGCTTATACCAAAGAGTATAGAATCTCAAGAGTTTAGAATTGGTTATAAAAGCTTTCTTTCAGGCAGCCGATGTAGGCAATAACTGTATTTTGCCTTTGCTTGTGGTGCTTTCGAATGGTATAGAGAATAACAAAAGCAGTAAATAATAAGTGTGAGCAAGCGCGATAGCGGATAGCATGTGCAGATGGTTTTGTTTCAGTTGCCCTTTCGCTAAGCGGCCACTAAAAATGTATTAGTATTTGTGTGCATGTGTATTTCTTGCTGGGCCTGCTTGTCGAGATTTTAGTAATTTTTGATATTTTTCTTTGTGTGTGTATTCGACAATTGAACTGCTGAATACACTTTCGGAATTTGTGCGCATCGCTGCATAACTGTATGGTAGTTGCTATGTCGTAATTGTTGGCTAGTGTCATTGAATTAAAAATTTGAAAGAGTATGAATGATCAGCGATTGCAAAAGTGAAATTTGACTGTGTGTGTATGCATATGCAGTATCCCTTAATGAAGCGTGCCTACTCAACTGTTTTGTCAATTTAAGGCCTGTACGCAGAAGCCTCTACAGCTCCCGTACTGTAAAAACTTCATATCAAAAAAATGGTCTCGTACAGCGTCAGTACCGTACTTACATTTTCGGTATGCAGCTCTGTTCGCTACTGGTGGTACGGTAGTGTTGAACAATGAAAATGTTAAAATATTATGTTGAAATGTTACGACAGTAAATAGCTTTCAGCAGCTATTTACGATTGTAAAAATAGCAACAACATTTCGGGCAAGAGCCGGCTTTTACATATTTCGGATAATATTAACAAAGTTGACCTAATTCAGGTTCCAATAGAGCCATACTTATTGTTTTGGCAGTCAAGGCTGCACAAGAAGTATTGAATAAAAATACATATATTAATTAATAAATAAGATACAATTTAAATAACATATAAGCTGGATTGTACTGCCACTGATCTATTACAGGGTATAGATCATTAAAGTGAAAGCAATTTGAGTTTTTTGAGTGGTTTCAGTTATGTTTAGCATAATCTTTGGTAATCTCAGCTCTACCCATCAAATATGAGCTCACTTAAGTGCAACCGCCAGCAGCAGGGCGTTAGCTGTACTCAAACACAAAAGTAGCGCGCGTTGGTCGTGAATCATTATTTTGAAATCAAGTGTACAAAACACAGCTGCATTTCCGATTTATTTAGAGAAAGTTATTAGCCCTCCGCCACAATATGTGATTTTTACACCCTTAACCCATAAAATGGGTAAAAAAGGGTATAATGGTTTTGTGCAAAAGTATGTAACAGGCAGAAGGAAGCATCTCCGACCCCATAAAGTATATATATTCTTCAGAGACTACAAGAGCTAGAGACTTCAGATTTGGGATATAAGTTCTCCTATACCATGAGCAGAACAAGTTTGCTTCAAATTATCGATAACTATTCTGGTTTCCGATATACACATGCAATCGATATCAAAAAAAGATCGAATCTGGAAAATGTAAAAATGAGGGTTGAGATAATGGGTAACGATAGAACTTTTCTAAAAATTTCGTTCAAATCGGTTAAGAAACACCGGAGATATCGAATTTTATCGATTGAAGTTAAGTCAGTATACCAAAGTCTTATATAAATTTAATTTATTTTTTGCAACTGGGTTCAGGGTATCTTCTAGTTGGGTTCTCCCGACTAGAGCCTTCTTACTTCATTCAACACTTGTTGTTATGGTCGTAAAACTCATGTGTACGGTACAGGAGCTGTACGGGGCTCATGCGTACAGGCCTTTATGAACAAGTTGTAATGTGATGTCGAACGAGGGTGGGCTTGCGCCCTTCAGCACTGCGACCCACAAGGATCTATTGTGCCCCCTTACCACTAGTTAATTTTTAATGTTCTCAGAAACTGAGTCAGACCAGTCTGCGGGATATGCATCAGGTCCTCCTCTCTGAGAATGTAGTTGCCTAACAGCTTTGCTCTATTACGTGCCAGGGCGGGGCAGTTTGTGATTAGGTGTTCCACTGATTCAACATCCTCCTCACAGAATCTACAAGTTCTGTTGCTAAGAAGGCCCATCTTATGTAGATGGTCGTTGCAGGGAAAGTGGCCTGTTAACGCCCCACAAAGTGACCTAAGTTGTGATCTGTTTAAGGATAGAGCTACCTTTGCTCTTGCTGCATCAGGGCAAACATATCTTTTTGTGTGCCTGAGACCCTCTAGATTGTTCCAGTGCATTATTTTCTTGTTTTCTAGCCAGTTATATATGTCAGATTTGAGTTTGTTGTTTGAATAACCAAACATCGGACTTGGGCCTATAAACGGGGCTTCTGCTCCTAATTTAGCCCTTACATCCGCGGCCTCATTACCTGAGTGACCTTCATGTCCTGGGACCCATACCAGAGAGACTCTATTATTGGTTGCCAGTACATTTAGCTCACGGTGGCATTCATATATGAAGTTTGAGCTATAGCTATAGCTGTTTAGTGCTTTAAGAGCTGCTTGACTGTCGGAGAGTATACGAATGTTAACTCCTACCAACCGTCTACTATTCAGTCTATATACCGCCTGTAAAATAGCGAAGAGCTCCGCCTGAAATACGGTACATTCAGCCTCAAGTGAGAGAGAGATGTGTGTGCGAAGACCCACTATGCCTGCTCCTACCCCTGATGCTGTCTTGGATCCATCTGTGAACCAGTTTTGTGCATCGTCATTTAGCCAAGATGGATTAGAAGTCCATTGCTCTCTTGTTGGAAAAATTACCTTGTAGTTTTTCGTGAAACTATGGATAGTTTGTCTTTGGTCTAGGGTTTTCGTTTTGTCAAGGATATCCTCTACTCTATTCAATATACCTAGGTGTCCTCTAAGGTTGCCCTTCTGGTATTTGTTACCTACATAGAGTCCCAGAGCCTGCTTTACAGCCTCTTCCTCTATAGCTAGGCGTAAGGGAGTTAGGTTTAGAATTGCTTCCAGTCCTGATGTCGGGGTCGTCCTCAATGCCCCTGTGATACTTAGGCAAGCTAGCCTTTGTACCTTGTTGAGTTTGTTGATAGCGGTGCTTTGTGTGGCTTTTTCCCACCATACTGCCGCCCCGTACAGAATCATCGGTCTAACCATTTGGGTGTACGCCCAGTGGGCCATTCGTGGAGAGAGCCCCCATGATTTGCCAAGCATCTGCTTGACAGCCCAGAGAGATCGAGTTGATTTTGTGGTTACTGCTCTCAGGTGTGCATTCCAAGTGAGTTTTCTATCCAGAGTTACCCCTAGATATTTTACATCTGTACTCAGAGTCACAACTGTGTCACTAACCTTTATGTCTGGGAATTTAAGAATCCTTTTATTGGTGAACGGGATTATGATGGTCTTACTAGGGTTAATAGAGAGCCCCTCTGAAGTGCAACAATTTACTGTTTGATCGAGTGCACGTTGCATGAGGTCTGCTGGGATCCTTTCATCTTTGCCCCTGATGATTACGGATAGTAAGTTTAGTAAGGCTTTCGACTCTGTAGATCATCGTCTTCTTATACATAAACTAGAACTCTTGGGCTTTTCAAATATTCTAGTTCTTTGGATTAAAGACTACCTAACTCTTAGAACTCAGAGGGTTTTATTTAAAGGGTCCGTTTCCAAGACGGTTCAGCTCACTTCAGGCGTTCCACAGGGTAGTCATCTTGGTCCTTTGTTATTTATTTTGTTTATAAACGATCTTCCATCAGTTATAAAGTTCTCTCGGGTTTTGATGTACGCTGATGATGTAAAATTATGCACGTCGGCTGCAACTCCCCTTGCTGCTCAACAGCTTCAAAGAGATTTAGACAACTTTCAAATGTGGTGTAAAGTAAATTTTTTAAATCTTAATTGCAGTAAATGTAAAGTAATGTCATTTTTTAGATATTTGCCCTTTTTTAATATATATTTTCTTGACAACAAACCACTAGATAGAATTGAATGGGTTGACGATTTGGGCATCGTTATGGACCCAAAGCTTAAGTTTGACAAGCATATTTCTTCAATTTCCAATCGAGCATCTGGTGTCTTGGGGTTCATTAAGCGCTGGTCGAAGGAGTTTAACGATCCCTACTTAACAAAAACTCTGTATACTTCTCTTGTTCGACCGATTCTGGAATATGGATCTTGTATATGGTTTCCGAAATACGAAATTCATCAGAATAAAATAGAATCGGTACAAAAACAATTTCTGCTCTTCGCACTTAGAGGTCTCAACTGGGACACTAACAATAATTTGCCGTCTTATCGTAGTAGACTTTTACTAATAGATCTTCCTTCTCTGAGTGATCGTAGAATAATGCTATCATTTTCCTTTTTTCACAAATTAATTAATGGTGAAATTGATTCTTCTGAATTAATTAACCAAATTAACTTTGCTGTTCCTATTAGAAATACTAGAAATTTTGTACCTATATCTCTTCAAACTTGTAATTCTAATTATGCCCTTCATAACCCTTTTCGTATTCTGTGTTCTATTTATAACGATCTTTCCCACTTAATACACAGTGCCACTCCTACTTGCTCTATTAAAAAGTTAGTTTTGTGTCATTTGTCTACATGTTCGCGATCATCGTAACCGCACGATAAGCGGAGCGCCCCTCGGTCGGATGGGCGGGAGGTGGGTCGCTTTGTGCGTGGGTCCGCGCGTTAACAAGCCGGTGCTTGGTATCGTTGGGCCACTTGACTGTACTGTTCGTTAGTACATCTACGTCCAATATTAATATTAATATCATCTGCATATCCTATCGTTTTGCATCCGTTTGCATTGAGAGACAGAACTAAGTTGTCTACTAGGAGTGACCACAGTAAAGGAGATAGAACACCACCCTGTGGGCAGCCTTTTGAGGCATTGATGCTAGCCGAGGCAAGTCCAAGATCGGCCTTTATCAGTCTGCGGCATAGCATTGCCTTCACCCAGGCTACTACCTTAGGGTTTACCCCCCTGTTTGTCAGAGCCCAGCTCATCGACTCAAAGTTTGCATTGTCGAAAGCACCCTCTATGTCCATGAAGGCGCATAGGGCGACCCCCTTTGCGTCAATTTCTTTTTCTATGTCGGTTGTCAAATGATGCAGTGCCGTCACCGTGGATTTACCCTTCTGGTAGGCGAATTGCAGTTTGTGAAGCGGGTTGGCTTCTAGTATCTCAGTTCTGACGTTGCAGTCTATCAGTTTATCCATGGTCTTTAGCATGAAAGAGGAGAGACTGATTGGTCTGTATGATTTGGGAGAGCATGGTGGCTTGTCCCCGCCCTTAGGAATGAATATTACCTTTACAGCTCTCCAGGTCTTTGGAATATATCCCAGCAAAAGGCTGGCACGATATATAGGAATCATTTTCCTAATAATGATCCCTTTGCCCTTAGATAACATGGCTGGAAATATGCCATCTGGACCAGGGGATTTGTAGGGTTTGAAGGAGTTAATTGCCCACTCTACCCTTTCGTAGCTAACTATATTTTTGATAATTGGGTCTTTGGCCCTTGTGTGCCTCAGTTCATCTGTATAAGGATCTCTCTCTGTGCTACAGAATGAACAGTCAGGAAAATTAGATTTAAGAAGAACCTCTAGAGTTTCCTGAGAATTACTGGTGTATACACCGTTCGGGCCCTTCAGTGTCCCAATCGGCCCTCCACTGGCTTTTGATAGGGCTCTATAAACCCTTGCAGTTGAGGGTATGTCCCTAAGGTCTTCAGAGAAATTACTCCATGAGGATCTCTTGGATTTCCTTAACTCCCTATTGTAATTAGTTAAGGATATCCTGTACAGATCCCAATTATTGGTAATTTTGCCCCTGTTAAATTCTGTCCTAGCTTCTCTTCGCAATTTTTCAAGTCGTGAGTTCCACCAGGGGACTCTCTTGCTAGAGGTCTTAGCCCTTTGTGGACAGCAGTCATTGAAGGTTGAGACTAGATCGTACGTCAGGGTATTGACTGCCCTTTCTAGCTCCTAAGTATTTGTTATTTGTGGTCTATTACCCGATAGTTTTTCTGTTAGGGTTTCGGAGTATTTCGTCCAGTTAGTGGTTTTTGGGCTGCGGTAGAGCACAACGCTCCTCACCGGTCCCTCAAGGTCAAAGAGAATATGTCTGTGATCAGACATTGAGGCCTCCTCGGACACTCTCCATTCTTTCACCAAGTCTATGGCCCTGTCAGAAACCAGTGTTAGGTCAAATACCTCCTTCCTTATAGAGTTAACAAAAGTTGGTTCATTCCCCCTATTTGCTACTGATAAGTTAGTTGATATAAGGTAGTTTAAGAGAGACTCACCTCTGTTGTTCGTGTCTGTGCTTCCCCATGCTAGGTGGTGAGCATTTGCATCGCATCCAACTATCAGGTCTTTCCGGTGTGTTCTGCAGTACTCCACTAATGACCTGATACTATCCGTTGGAACAGCTTCGGAGTCACCAGGGAAGTAAGCTGAGGCCAGAACAGCCTCTTTCTTACCCCCATCGATTTCCAGTTCCAGTAGTATGGCCACTGTGTCATTGTCTGTGAATTCTGTGAGAGGCAGAAACTTAATGTCAGTGTTAATGATTATTGCTGCCCTAGGTTTGGCCGCTGTTCTATCATATTTTACCTGTGTGTTTAGGCCTCTAATGCGACCTTTGAAGAACCAGGGCTCCTGTAGAAGCCCGATGTCCTTGGTGTGGCTAGCAAACCTTCTGCTGACTTCCGCCGTCGCAGCCTTAGCGTGGTGAAGGTTTGCCTGCAGACATCTTATTTTGGCGGCGAATCAGCACCGGAGAAATTTGGAGAGCTTAGGGTACTCTTCCATCTCCAAAACACTGACTTGTTTGATGAGTTCGTCCTCAGTAGTGTCTTCACTTTTAATCCTGAGAGTTACTTGCCCAAGGCGGAAATTCACCCTTCCCTTTGTTTCCTCAATTGTGGCTGCCGACTTCTGGTCAACAGCTAGCACAAGCATTGCCTTGGAGCCCTTTTCCACCCTCTTTAGGGCCCTCCAGGCCTAGGTGTTCAGGCCTTTGTTCTGTGCCTGTAGGAAATTAAGGACTTTGCCCGTCTCCATGGCTGCGGATTTGGGGAAGAAGCCGACAACAATTCTGGGGTGAGGAATCTTTGATTCCTCTGTCGACCAGAGTGTGGCGCCCTCCCACGGCGTCATTTGGACCACCAACGCCTTTACCCACTCCGCTGTATCGCAGTCTTTGCAGTGAAGTGCTAGATACCCAGCTTTGTAGGTGGAGCCAAGGAAGGCCGGTTTTATTTGCCCGTCCATCAGCTCCAGCACCTTGTCCTCAATTGCGCTGGATATGGAGTCCATTTGCGCGGTTGTTAGGGCCGTTGTTGGGTAGTCCCTTGCCAATACCGCCAACTTTACTCCTGTACCAGCCTCATTTTGTTTTGCAGTCAGCTGTTTCCTGTCGGCCTGGGTACTTGCTGTCCCCCTATCCGGAATAGAGCCACGCTCCTTGTACACATGGGCCTTGGCTGGGTGATGTGAGGCAGAGGGCTGCCTTTCATTACCCTTGCCTGCGGCCTTGGAGGTGGAGGGCTTGTCATCCCTCATCTTCTTGGTGACGACTACGTCTGAGCTTTGGTTTGTGGACCGCTGGCGTTTGGGGCATGCTGTATCCCCTTTCTTCTCCATTGGGGTCATAGCTCTGGAGTGAGCCTCTTCTTTGCTAAGATCCTGCCGCAGAAAGAAAGCCAGTCTCTTCTTGCCAGTGCCGCTCAGTTTTGGCAGTGTAGGGCCTACAACACTGTCGGTGGTTGGTGTGCTTGTGCCTTGTGGTGTCAGGTCCACCACTGAGGCACTACCGCGTTGGTGTTGCTCGTTTTGAGGTGTTGCCACCTCTGTTTTGTGTCCCTGGGGGCCACTCTCCTCTTCAACATCAGTTTTTTTTATTTTGTAAGTTATTCATTTTGATCCCACGAGTAAGATGGCAACCGTTAAACACTACGCCGTGCCGTACCGTAGTGTGGCAGATTCAAATGAGGCCGCGCCACCGTACCCCAAGTCCGCATACTAGCAACTAGGCATCCCCACGCATCTCCTGGCATATGCTGTTCCACCATTAGATTGGGGATTTTATTAAAAAGAGTTTACTCTTTTTCGCCCAACTTAATTTAGCCAGGTATCCTGCCAGAGACATGACCTACACAGGACCTTGTTACCAGCAGCCACCACGAGGAGGTATAAGTTGCACTTCCGGCAGTCTGGCAGTTACGGAGTAGGAGCGGGGCACCACACTCCGCGATCGACGGGTCGACCACGGAGCATGGTTCACCACTCCTACTTTAGTCCCTCTACACAGACTGTCGGCCGACTGCCTATGAACAAGTTAGAGAAATGCAATTAAATTATTATATTTGATTGTGTTTTTGACATATTTTTAAATTGTTCAAAAAAACTTTATACAACTCTTAAATTAATAATAGGTTAGGTTAGGTTAGACCGGCTGACACTCCCAAGGGAGCGCCACACATAGACCGCTAAAGGGTCCTAAGTGAGACCGGTGTTAAGGGCTGTCCCGATGGACCATCTCTATGTGGTGTCCTGCGGGGTACGTGTGCTTCGGGCAAATGCCAGAAGCTTATTGGGTTCCCGCTTGCTGGCTTAATCGAGTGAAGCTAGGAAGGGAACATGTAGGTAGCGTAGTCTTTGTGCTGCCAGTGCGGGGCAGCTGCAAAGGAGATGCTCAAGCGTTTCCTTGACACCAGTAACCTTGCATTTCCGGCATTCGTCGTTGTCAGTTATGCCTAGCTTTTTCGCGTGTACTGCGATTAGGCAGTGGCCTGTGAGTAGACCTACCAGCCTTCGGCAGTCATGCCTTTTAAGCTTTAGCACATATTTCGTTAGTTTTTCGTTGTAGGTTTTGCACATTATTTTTGAGATTTTGCAGTCGGAGGTATTTGTCCACCTTGGTACAGCTGCGTCCCGTGCCTGTGTCTCCATATAGGAGTGTAGCGTTCGCAGGGAGATCGGGACTTCCTCAGTACTCCCTAAATTATTATACTTGAAAACAAAATATTTTTTTGATGTTTGTAAAGAATTTTTTATTTTTAATCGATAAACTTTCCCATACAAGGATTCAAGTGCCAAAACTCCCCCTAGATAATAATAATTAAATGAACAACTTGTTCATAAATTGTTAAACATAAAAGTTGAGACGGGTCAATAAACGATACCCAATTGCCACACACACATTTAAAGTTGTTGCATTTGCATAGATGTCACACACACTCAAATTTCAGTTTTACAATCGCTGATCATTCATACTCTTTAATTCTTATACTCGTTACTGAAGGGATAGTAAATTAAAGTGCCAAGATTGGGGCTCTACGATAACTGGGGGGCTGGCAAACCGATAAATCCACATATTTCGCACATCCTTACAGCTAGAACTACCAAATTCGGTGCAAAGATAGGTGATGATGACCCCCCATAAACTGCATCAAATTTTGGATGCCACGCCTACCAATACTGCCCTAGCCGCCCCCATCCGACCCAACGCTTCGTCAAAAATTGAGGAGCTATAGCCACCAAATTTGGTAAGAATAACTGGCAGCGACCCCCAAAAATCACTTTCAAAATTTGGAACCACGCCCACCCATTCCGCCCCCCTTTCCCCACCATTTACAAACTTCTAGCTAGAGTCACAAAATTTAGTATGAAGATAGCAATTGACATCCCACATAGATCTGAAGCAAATATTTGGACGCATCGAACACCCATAGCTCCTCCAGCCCCCCTTTCCACATTTTTACAAACTTTGAGCTAGAGTCACCAAATTTGGTATGAAGATAGCAATTGACATCCCACATAGATCTGCAGCAAAAATTTGGATGCCACGCCCACCCATACAACCCCAGCCCACCTTTCGACACCTTTTACAAACTTTGAGCTAGAGTCACCAAATTTGGTATGAAGATAGCAATTGACATTCCACAAAGATCTGCATCAAATATTTGGATGCCACGCCTACCCATACCGCCCCCAGCCCCCCTTTCCACCCTTTCCAAACTTTTACAAACTTTGAGCTAGAGTCACTAAATTTGGTATGAAGATAGCAATTGACATTCCGCAAAGATCTGCAGGAAAAATTTGGATGCCACACCCATCCAATCCGCCCCCAGTCCCCCTTTCCATACCTTTTACAAACTTTGAGCTAGAGTCACCAAATTTGGAATGAAGATAGCTAGTGGCATCCCCATCTGCATCGGAGAATATTTAAGGCAGCGTACACCCCTGCCGCATCCGTGCCCCTTAGCAATCAGACCTCTTTTTACCGGTTTTAATACTGGTAACGAGTATACCGCACTCGGTTGCGTCCGACTGAAACGCTTCCACTTGTTTTAATTCAATGACACTAAACAACAATTATGCGATCGCAGCTACAATACAGTTATGCAGCGATTAGAAAAAATTCCGAAAGTGTTCAAAGTTTGTAAAAGGTATGGAAAGGGGGGCTGGGGGCTGATTGGGTGGGTGTGGCATCCAAATTTTTCCTGCAGATCTTTGCGGAATGTCAATTGCTATCTTCATACCAAATTTTGTGACTCTAGCTCAAAGTTTGTAAAAGTGTGGAAAGGGGGGCTGGGGGCGGTATGGGTAGGCGTGGCATCCAAATATTTGATGCAGATCTTTGTGGAATGTCAATTGCTATCTTCATAACAAATTTAGTGACTCTAGCTCAAAGTTTGTAGAAGTGTGGAAGGGGTGGAAAGGGGGGCTGGGGGCGGTATGGGTAGGCGTGGCATCCAAATATTTTATGCAGATCTTTGTGGAATGTCAATTGCTATCTTCATACCAAATAAGGTGACTCTAGCTCAAAGTTTGTAAAAGGTGTCGAAAGGGGGGCTGCGGGCGGTATGGGTGGGAGTGGCATCCAAATTTTTACTGCAGATCTATGTGGAATGTCAATTGCTATCTTCATACGATATTGGGTGACTCTAGCTCAAAGTTTGTAAAAGGTGTGGAAAGGGGGGCTGGGGGCAGATTGGGTGGGTGTGGTATCAAATTTTTGATGCAGATCTTTGTGGAATGTCAATTGCTATCTGCATACTAAATTTGGTGACTCTAGCTCAAAGTTTGTAAAAGGTGTCGAAAGGGGGGCTGGGGTTGTATGGGTGAGCGTGACATCCAAATTTTTGCTGCAGATCTTTGTGGCATGTCAATTGCTATCTTCATACGAAGTTTGGTGACTCAAGCTCAAAGTTTGTAAAAGGTGTGGGAAGAGGGACTGGGGGCGGTTTGGGAGGTCGTGGCATCCAAATTTTTGATGAAGATCTTTGTGGAATGTCAATTGCTATCTTCGTACCAAATTAGGTGACTCTAGCTCAAAGATTGTAAAAAGTGGTGAAAGGGGGGCGGTATGGGTAGGCGTTGCGTCAAAATTTTGGATGCAGTCTTTTGGGGATTGCTAGTAGCTATCTTCTTACTAAATTTGGTAGTTCTAGTTGTAACGATGTGCGATATATGTGGGTTTATCAGTTTTTAGTTATCGATTTGCCAGCCCCCCAGTTAACGTAGAACCTCAATCTTGACACTTTAATTTACCATCCCATAGATAAAGAGATTTGGAAAGTTTCAAGTCTCTAGCTTGAAGGTTGTGGAAAAAAATGGCACACATACGGACGGACAGACACCATGACGGACATTGCGCAAAGCCAATAATCTCTTTACCTTCGGTAACGATTATAATTATAACATGTAAGAAGGCTCTAGTCGGGAGAGCCCGACTAGAAGATACCCTGAAACCAGTTGCAACAAATATAATAAATTTATAAAAGACTTTGGCATACCGACTTAACTTCAATCGATTAAATTAAATATCTCCGGTGTTTCTTAGCCGATTTGGACGTAATTTTCAGAAAAGTTCTACCGTTACCCATTATTTCATAATCAATTTTTACATTTTCCAAATTCGATATTTTTTTGTAATCGATTGCATGTGTATATCGGAGACCAGAATAGTTATCGATAATTTGAAACAAACTTGTTATGCTTATGGTGTAGGAGAACTTATATTCAAAATCTGAAGTCTCTAGCTCTTGTAGTCTCTGAGATCGACGCGTTCATACAGACGGACAGACGGTCAGACGGACAGACGGACGGACGGACATGGCTATATCGACTCGGCTGTTGATGCCGATCAAGAACATATATACTTTATGGGGTCGGAGATGCTTTCTTCTACCTGTTAAATACTTTTGCACAAAACAATTATACCCTTTTTACCCATTTTATGGGTTCAGGGTATAAAAACAAAAATATGTATTTTACAATGGAGGTACACTGACGAGCAAAACCGTAAAACGAGTTCGGTGTTCTCACTTCAACGATCTGTATTTTCCTTTCTACTTAATGCATGCTCAAGATCTTGGTCTTGTTTTGTTGGTGCAACATTTGGCTCTCTATTGAAAGAGATTTTAAGTCATTTGATAGGCTGGAAGAGGTATGCCAAAGGGAAAGGTAAAAAAAGTCAAATGTAACAGTTTTGTACCCTCAACGCAAAAAGCTTTTTTTATCGTTACAAAGCTTTTCTTCCCGTAATGTTAAATTTATTCATTCAACTCGCTCAGCTTTGATCTTTTTAATTCCATTCGCCATGCAACAAACATGGATTGTGAAAACAAAAAGAAAACAATCGAATTATTGATAGCCGCCGAATCCGTTCGAAAAGTGGCTAACAAATTCGTTGTTTGCCATATGACTGTGCAGCGAATGAGGCGAAAGGTCGAGAGAGTATTCCAGTTAACAAAGGAGGTCGACCAGGAATTTTAAGCGATCGCGACACATGCCACGTGGCCAACTTCGGGTCATTGTCTTGCTGAAAAATAAATTTTTCAGCAGCAAGGCCCATTTTTTCAATTACTCCTCCTTAATTTTATTGCAGTTTGTTCACCGCTAACAAACTTGGAAGTAGTCGAGGATCAGAGTATGGCTCTGACGGTCCTGCGTTTTACCAGCTGGTCGGTTAGATCCACTACGTAGAGCACAACTCCCCCAACTAAAGGAAAGACATTAAACATTATTGAGTTATTTTATTGATTTTGTTGAATTGTGACTTTGCAGCGTTTCGTTTCAACTTGATATTTATTGAAGTGCTTTAGGATACAAAATTTTTCTTGATATTCCATCTGTAAAATGATGTACTCTTCAGAACGCAACTCGGTTTGGTTTAATCCAATTCAAACGTGTAGTTCGGTTTCAATCTGCAGCCTTCTTTCACGGTGTTCAGTTGTCTCAAACGAACGGGCCTGATAAGTACGTATTCGATCAGTTTCTAAACTCACTTCTCGTTGTTCAGAAGGCTCAGACGAACGGGTCTCTACGGCACGTACTCGAATATTTTCCACCCTTCATGCTCGTTGCTCGTCTGATTCTTGTCTTTCGTGATTGAGGTGTTGCTCTGCCAATTGCTCTTTGCTTTGGAGGCATAATTGTACGAAAACGATGTGAAAAAAAATCAAGTGGAAACTTTGCAGTCGGACGCAACCGACTGCGGCATACTCGATACCAGTATTAAAACCGGTTAAAAGAGGTCTGATTGCAGAGGGGTACGGATGCGGGAGGTATGTACGCTGCCTTAAAGATTTTCCGATGCAGATGGGGATGCCACAAGCTATCTTCCTTACAAATTTGGTGACTCTAGCTCAAAGTTTGTAAAAGGTGGGGAAAGGGGGGGCTGGGGGCGGTATGGGTAGTTGTGGCATCAACATTTTTGATGCACATCTTTATGAAATGTCAATTGCTATCTTCATACCAAATTTGGTGACCCTAGCTCAAAGTTTGTTAACGTGGGGAATGGGTGGAAAGGGGGGCTGGGGGTGGTATGGGTAGGCGTGGCTTTCAAATTTGTGATGCAGATCTTTGTGGAATGTCAGTTGCTATATTCATACCAAATTTGGTGACTTCAGCTAAAAGTTTGTAAAAGGTGGGGAAAGATGCAGTTTTTTGGGGGTCGTTACCCAAAAATCTAAATCAAAGTATTGGAGCCACGCCCACTCATTCCGCCCCCAGCCCCCCCGGATTTTGAAATCAGAAATGGCTATATCTCCCACAGTTTTTGAGCTAGAGTCACCAAATTTGGTGCCAAGATAAGTGATGATAGCCCCCAAAAAACTGCATCAAAAGATTGGATGCCACGCTCACCAATACCGCCCTAGCCGCCCCCATCCACACCAACGCTTCGTCAAAAACGGGAATGCGTGTATCTTCCAGAGCAGTGGAGCTAGAGCCACCAAATTTGGTAGGAAGATAGCTGGCCACGACCCCCAACAATCTGCATTAAAGTTTTGGAGCCACGCCCAACCATTCCGCCCCCCTTTCCCCACCTTATACAAACTTTGAGCTAGAGTCACCAAATTTGGTATGAAGGTAGCAATTGACGTCCCACATAGATCTGCACCAAAAATTTGGATGCCACTACCACCCATACCGCCCCCAGCCCCCCCTTTCCCCACCTTTTACAAACTTTGAGCTAGAGTCACCAAATTTGGAAGGAATATAGCTGGTGGTATCCCCATCTGCATCGGAAAATCTTTAAGGCAGCGTACATCCCTGCCGCATCCGTACCCCTTTGCAATCAGGCCTCTTTTTACCGGTTTTAATACTGATATCGAGTATGCCGCAGTCGGTTGCGTCCGACTGCAACGTTTCCACTTGTTTAACTTGTTCGTGTGCGACAACAAAAACAACAATTTGAAATTTTTTTGCGTTATACCAATTTTGAAACAAATGAGCTACATGTAGGTACTTGAAAGTGCACGACAGCAACAACAATTGATAGTACGATATGGTCAATTTGTATGGTGGCTATGTCGTAGAATGCTCCGATCGGGATGAAATTTCATAGTGAACAAACCCGACATGATCTAAGCAATCTGTGAAAGTTTCATCAAGATCGGTTCAGCAGTTTGGCCGGAAATCGTGTTGAAATAGACGGACAGACGACGAACGGACACGCGGATATCAATTCCTGAGCTCGTCCTGATCATTTTGATATATAGTTTATGGGGTCTCCCATCATTCCTTTAAGGCGTTACAGATTCATGACAAACTCAATATACCCTGTTTCACATGTGTGAAGGGTATAAAAATTAGCATTCGAGAACCCACTCACGAGTAACTGGCAGACTGAATTTCAGAATTTCTAGCTACACTTTCCGTAGCAAGCAGATTTTGATACGATACCGAAGGTAAAGAGTATATTGGGTTTGTGCAATGTTCGTCATGGTGTCTGTCTTTCCGTCCGTCCGCCCGTCCGAATAAACACAACTTTTTTTCCAACACCCTTCAGCCTAGAGACTTGAAACTTTCCAAGAATTTTTTTCTATGGCCGGGACAGTTAAAGTGTGAAGATTGGGGTTCTACGATAACTGGGGGCTGACAAATAGATAAATTCGATAACTCAAAATCGATAAATCCACCTATTTCGCACATCCCTCTAACTATAACTACCAAATTTGGTAAGAAGATAGCTACTAGCAACTCCCAAAAAACTACATCAAAAATTTTGGAGCCACGCCTACCCATTCCGCCCCCAGCCCACCCGCTTTTTCAAGTCAAAAAATCCTATATCTCCCACAGTTGTGAGCTATAGCCACCAAATTTGGTGCCGAGATAGGTAATGATAACCCCCCAAAAACTTCATTGTGTTGCTTTCCTGGCTTTGGTACCATTGTTATAAGGACGGTTTTCCAGCTGTTAGGAAAATGACTTAGCCTAAGAATGCTGTTGAGAAGCAGAACTATGAACAGCATGGCTTTTTTTGGTAGCAGTTTTAACGTCTTGTTATCTGGAAGGTCCTCACCAGGGGATTTTTTGACCTTTAATTTTTTAATTTGTAGCTCCACCTTTTGCAGTGTGACTGGGTTAGCTGGCAGTGACATTTGAAACGGCATTCACAATTCAAGCTTAACATCCCTTCGAGTAGCTGCAGTTGTAAAGTTAAATGGCTTAAATCTTTCTTGTAGGCTATTTGCAAAGACTTCCGCCTACTGCTGGCATTGCATCTTCAATATCGTTTAAGCTGTTTATTTCCATGTTAAGGTTTACAATTCTCTCAAGATCAGCTTTGAAATATTCAACGCAGGAGCCTCGTGGGAGGATATGCAGCTTCCTGGTTTTTTGTTGCGGTACTTGGTGCAATGTTGCTACAATTGGCAGGTGATCTGAGGAGAGCTCGTAATTTGTTTCTATTGAGAGCATTTATGGTAACTCCGTTAACAATAAAAAAGTCAAGAGAAGAAGGTGTTAGCCGAGTGTTAAGGTCCGTTTCCAGTACGATACAAAATTCCTGGCAGGAATTTGTGATATATTTTGGAAGCGTGGGCACAAGATTTTATAGTGTGACCATAGTCCACTAATTTGTGGTAAAAATATGGCATTTTGCTTATATAGCTTAGGAGAGACATGGTCACACTGAGGCATCAAATTTAAAAAGTAAACAAACCCACAAACACAAAATAAATAAAAAAAAAAAGATGAATAGTGCGAATATGCTTATTCCGTTGTTGGTAACATATGTTGTTGCAGTGCCAATACTTTCCCATGCCTGTCTCACCGAAATAAGTCAAAATGGTTTTTGTCTGTCAACCTCCAAAGGCATGGTCGCGGCTCGACAGATTTAATTAGCAAAATCTTCCCCCGTGAGTAAAATTTTCCACCCGTTTTTTAGTTTTCCTTTCCATTATTATTTATAACTTGACGTTTTATATATGTTGGTTGCTGTCCTGGGCACAAAAATATATATGATTTGGTATTTCCTGCGCCCAGCGCCAGTGTGTACATATTGTATAAATCGATACTATCGATAAGCAGTTTAGTATTTTTTGCTACGTTGCTAGATACCTAGAACACACGCAGCCAAAAAAAAACAATTCCTGCTGCGACGATTTTGTATGTAAAATTTTTTTTTTGCTGTACTGGAAACGGACCTTTATATGAGAAAAACGTTGGCTCTCCAATGGCAAGAATTTCGCACGTACTACTGGTGATGGCTTCTTGTATTCGCTTTCCTCGAGCGCATGATCTTACATTGCCTTACCATTGGTGCTTTGCGTTAAAGTCCCCACCTGCAATGAATTTGTCGCCCAAGCTTTGGATGAGTTGCTCAAAGTCAGTTTTTGACCAAGGCAGTCTTGGAGGCAGGTATATGGACGAAATTTTGATGCACCCACCATTTGTCTGCACACTCACACTGGCAGCTTGTACCTCAGTAAAATTGATATTTGTGCACTATGTTTTCTTATATTTTTTCGAAACTTTTACTCAGCCGATTTTTTACTGATATTTTTTTTAAATAGGTAAATGATACTTAAACTTAACACGCCCAATGATTTTTTAAATATTGTTTATTTTTATAGAAATTATTTTATTGAAAAAACACTTTTATAGAAAATTGATATTTGTGCATTTTTGAAAAGACCGCAAATTTAGGGAAATAAACTTATTAAATTTACTTTGATAAATAAATAAGCATGAAATGCAACCTACCTTGCATTTTTTCAACCAATTCCGATCGGCGGGGTATCGCATTTACTTGTCGACCATTGCCCATTTCTAGAAATATACCATTTTTAAGTCCTTTAAGGACGCAAAATGCTTACCGCCCTCATACACTTTTGCTGTTAGGATGCCCTAATGGTCCTCAATTCGATTTAATTCCAGACTTATAGTTGCCACTGCAATAAAGGCATATTTACTGTATTAAAAAACGACATCGTATGCTTTGCAACGTATATAGGAGCGTTATCCTGTTAAAATATCCAGTCCTCATCATGGAACTTCTCCCTAAATGATATAAGTTTACCCTCAAGGAGTTCCTTGTACATTCGGACATTCATCCGTTCCGGCAAACTGCTTTCCAATAGAGCTAAAGCTGCGAATACGATCAGAGAGCCACAACCAAGGTTCCGCTTATGGCAAGTCAGCCGGGGATGTCTTGGGGTGTTTTTAGTGATGAAAAAAAAGTTAAATTTTGACGGGCCAGATGGTAACCAAAAGTATTGGCGGGATCCAAGACATCCCCGGCAGACTTGCCATAAGCGGAACCTTGGTGGTGGCTCTCTCATGGTATGGGCGGCTTTTAGCTCTGCTGGAAAGTCCCCTATTTGCTTTGTGCCGGGACGGATGAACGCGCAAAAGTATACGGATCTCCTAGAAGGAGAACTTATACCATTTGCGGAGGAATTCCATGGTGAGGACTGGGTATTTCAGCAGGATAATGCTCCAATACAATTTGCAAAGCATACAATGTCGTATTTCGATGCAGTAAATATCCCCTTATTGCAGTGGCCGGCAATAAGTTCGGATTTAAATCCAATTGAGGACCTTTGGGGCATCCTCACAGCAAGAGTCTATGAGGGCGAAAGACAATTTGATTCCTTGAAGGACTTAAAAGTAGCCATTGTCCAGCAATGGGCAATGATCAACAATAACACCTAGCAGAGCCTTGTAAATTCGATGCCGCGCCGATTGCAATTGGTTGAAAAACACAAAAGAGGTTCCATTTCGTATTAATTCATTTATTTAAGTTACTTTAATAAGTTTATTTCCATAAATTTATGGTTTTTTCAAAAATGCACAAATATCAATTTTCTATAAAGGTTTTTTTTCAATAAAATAATTTCTAAAAAAATAAACAATATTTGAAAAATCATTGGGCGTGTTAAGTTTCAGTATCATTGACCTATTTAAAAAAAATATTAACAAAAAATCAGCCAAGTAAAATTTTCGAAAAATATATAAAAAACATGATGCACAAATATCAATTTTACTGAGGTATATCCAGTCTTGACGTTGGTTCGTTTTGGGTATGAACAATAGATGTTCGTATAAGAATAGCGGATCCACCCTTTGATGTTCCACTGAGATGATTGGAATAATATTGATCGTATGAATGCTTTCACGCCAGGGCGCATATGTGTTTCAGTTATTAACGTTACATCAACATCATTAGCACTAAGGAAAAGTCGAAGCTCTTCAATGTTTTTAACTAATCCTCGCGCATTCCACAATCCGATTTTCAATTGCAGATTGATCATTTTGAGATTAGTTTCTGCACCAGGTCACGAAAGGCTTTGTTTGCCTCCATCGTATCCTGTATCAGTTAGAACATTTGGTCCATTTTGCTGTTTAACTCGCTAATAGCTTTTTCCAATAATTTAAATTTGTTACTGAAATGTTGATCTTCAGCGTTATCAAACAAGCGAGAGATATCCTGTGCTGTGTTCACCTTTGTATATCTTTCACGTGGTCTTGCCATGTCTGCAGATGAGAAGCCACTCCTGACAGCAGCATTCGAAATAAATTCTGTTTTGGCTGGATGATTTTTGATTTTACTACTGCTTGGCATTCCATCTTCTGGTAGTCTTGCTGCTGGCTTAAGCTTCTTGCTCAGCTCAATTCGGACTGAACAGCTTTTATTCCTTGCTGTATGTTCCTCGCCGCAATTGGCACATACAGGTACCTTAACAACACACGTTTTTGTAAAATGTTCGCCTGAAGGGTTTACGTAAAACATGTTTTGTCTTGTTTTCATATTATTTATTTCTGGATCATCCACTTCATTGATGTCAATATTGCGCCAGTTTGGTTTCGTGGGGCAGTATATGTTCATGACTTTAAAGCCTTTATCAGTGAACGTGCGTTCAATTAATTCTTTTGGAACGTTCGGATGGATATCACGAAAAGTGTGTTCTCCCGCAACTGGTGGTGCCAGAATTCACAATTTTGTTTTGTTAGCATATCAACAACTGCTCTGAAATCACTAGAGTTTTTTGTGTATATTTGCGAGATCCCATATCTGGATGTGCGAATGTCATACTCATCTGATAGTTTCATTGAATTCAGTGCTTTTTCAAGTTTATCAATTTTGTTGACTTGCGGCTCGCAAATAGCTGGAGGTTTATGCACAACGTTTTTCTGTTCGTCATTGTCAGCTGCACTTTGGCTATTGACTTCTGCTTGCTCATGTTTTTCTTCATCCAGATCCATTATAGAATCAGCTTCTTCAGCCAGCGCTGAGTAGCGATTATTAAGAAGTGCTAATTATAATGTCATTTTTATACTCGTTACCGAAGGTAAAGAGTATATTGGTTTTGTGCAATGTCCGTCATGGTGTCTGTCCGTCTGTCCGTCCGTATGTGTGCAAGTTTTTTCCACACCCTTCAAGCTAGAGACTTGAAACTTTCCAATTCTCTTTATCTATGGGATAGTAAATTAAAGTGTCAAAATTGGGGTTCTACGATTACTGGGGGGCAGGCAAATCGATAAATTCGATAACTCAAAACCGATCCACATATTTCGCACATCCTTACAGCTAGAGCTACAAAATTTGATAAGAAGATAGCTACTAGTAACCCCAATTGACATTCCAAAAGGATCTGCGTACCGCCTTCAGCCCCCCTTCCACCCCTTTGCAATCAGGCCTCTTTTTACCGGTTATTCTTATTGTTATTGTTTCGTTCGTTATTGTTAAGATACATGAGCTTTGTTTTTCATTTTGTAATGATTACCTGCGATCCTTTGTCATATCCTGGTCCCTAGACTCAGTTGCAGTTACAGGATATAAATAAACAAACTTTGTTCTCTTTTAAAATCTTTATTAGCTTGACCGATATTGTCAAGCTGTAAATCGTAACTAATTCTATCATACAAAATAATTCATGATAAAACTTATGGTCAACGGCAGAGCCGGTGACAGAACGCCGACTCGGCGCCTCGTGCCTGTTGAGTCTGCATAGCACCGGCTGGCGGGTGTCAAGTGCAGCCGCATCCGTCCGAATATACAAGTCGACATTCTTTCCCATGCATGCGATCGCCGCATGCGCTGCAAGATCAGCAGTTTCGGTGTTGCTCGTGTCAACTCCTCCCTGAGTTAAGTGAAGGCCGTCCTCGGGTTTCCGCATGGGCACCGCCTCGTTGAGCTGGCGGTTACGGCGTAGACGGCAGATGATTCCCTGAAGGATCATCTAACAGGCGAAGACTAGGGCAACAGTGAGGCAACTACTAACCAATGGTTTCGAGGTTAGCTTAGATTTTAGATTGCCGATGTATTACAGGTTCCGAAGGCTAAGGTCGTTCCCTGTGGGAGGTCACGTTGATTTGTGCTGCCGCAGAAACAGCAGCTTTCTTTTTCAAGATGCCACGATTGTTTACGTATCGTGTGTCGTTCAAATCAATGCAATCCTCGAAAGTAACGAAGTATGTTCCAGCGATCCTATTGTGTGCCATTGCTATCCTTGACTATGGCGGTTGCGTCATTGATGATCAGAATACCGTCGTCAATTTGGGCAACCGGCTCCAGATGTCCAGGGCGAGTGGTGCAATGGGCAACAGTTCCAGCTACCAGTTGTTGAGCGCAGGTGACGGTTTGTAGGCGTTTGCAAAATGTAGTGCTCATAGTGATCTCGCATTCGGAGAGGGCGAAAGTGTGTGCGTCGCAATCAGCCACCGTGCTACTGGTTTCTAGATCTTATATTTTTTTATTATGTTGTACGGGGTAAACGATTATTTTTTTACAAACTAATTTAGGTTTTGGGTATTGAATTAGGAAATGTAGTTGGTCTGAAATTTGAAAAGCTTTAATACTGGAAACTTTTAAAACGTCTGCATTGCTAACATTTGTGAGGTGCTCTGTTGCCAATTCTTTTAAATCAATGTCATCCAAGATGAGAGGACTTATTAAATTTATTTTTCACAGTGTTACGGAAAGTATTAAACCCTCTAAATTCGATATAATCATTCTATTTCTTGTTAATATGATTTCGTTATGATAGTCTGTGTCTGTATTACCTGCTTTCTGAATGGAATTTATAGATCGGGATATTTCGTTAAGCCGTATTTGAAATTTATTATTTATCTGGATCTGTCTGCTTTCCGAATCTATCAACTGTCCCTGTTTGAATTTGATTTGTTCCCAGTCGTCGAAGTCCGGTGTGCCCGCTATTATCTTCAGTGCGCTTCCAAGAATGTTAATGCTGCGCGCGTGCCTGTGGTGGACTTTAAGCGTGGCTATTAAAGTTTCTATATGTCTAAAGTTCGCCATCAGTAATCCTTCCATGTGGTCCTTGTTAGTGGAGTCTAGCGTCTTTCTGGTCTCGTCCAAGTATGTTTCGTATGCTGTTAAGTTCGTCATGTGTCCTAAGTATCCGTATTCGTCCCAAATAGTCACGTCATCGTCCCTTATTGGTAAGTAGTCTGCGTGAGAGTAGTCGTTGAGTCTTGCCGTCATTGCCATTGCAGTAAGAGTCATTATAAGTAAATACCCAAACCTAAAGTTAATGAACTATATTAGTACTTAATAAATTGAAAATGTAAATGTTTATTTTAAATTGTCCTTATGGACCACCCTCCCTTTGATAAGAACTGTCGTTCCACAATCTGCTTCTATTAATTCTTCTGAACAGAAGGGTGATAATTTATTTCCCAATCTTTTATTGGATTTTAGCCATACTATTTCCCCAACTTTATTGGTTTTATAGACTCTATCTTTATTTGCTCTTTCTAGTTGTTTTTCCTGTGCTGTTGTAATATTGTTTTGGATTCTTGTAACGAGCTCTATTGGTCTTGAGTGAATTACATCTATCGGTTTTTCTTTGATTACTGAGTGAATTGATCTGTTGTATTTTACTGTAGATAAAAGGATTAAGTCGACCGTATCTGATAGTTGTTTGTCTATTTTCAAGCAGCGGCCTATATCTCCTTATGTGCTATGGAATCGTTCCACCTGTCCGCTTGACGTGCTGTGCAGCGGAGGTGCATTCGAAACTTCAATATTGTTTTTCAAAATAGTCCTAATTGTCTCAGAATTTAATGATTTTTCGTTGTCGCAATAAATTGTTTTTGTTTTCGGAAATAGATTAATAAGCTGTAAGGTTGGAGCTTTTATATCGACTATGGCGCGTGAATTGATAGGTTGAACCACTGCAAATTTTGAAAATTTATCAACACAAGTCAAAAAGTATTTTTTATCCGTGGAGTACACGTCAATATGCAAGATTTCTTCAGCATAAGACGAGATTGGGGTCCTTCCCATTTCTTGCCTGATGGGGTGACGAATGTACTTCCCCATGGCGCAAATCTTACAATTTGCAGCTATTTCTGATGCGATCTGGCCCATTTTAGGAAAGAAGTAATCGCAAAGCATCTGCTTTACGTTTTCTTGGGCTGCTCTATGAGCTCGCTTATGTTATAATGTGGCAATTTCAGTTTGTTCTGTTTTATCGGTAATGTCGATAACGAGTTTTTCAGAATTCCAGAAAGTGGTTGAAGGGAAAGCGTCAACTAATCTGTGCTGTATGAGGGTAAGACAGGTAATTCGCAATATATTGCGTTAGCCACGTCTGCTTTGACGACATCATGTAGTTTGTCCATTAGGGTTTCTCTGCTTGAAAAACGAATTATATGCCTCATTTTGGTTTTAAAAAGAATAAGGGTTTTTACTGAAGGCCCGCTACTTTCTTCAATGATTAACTGATTTCTGTAACAATTTATGGGTTTTATTGTTTTTTCTATTGTATAGGTTAGCGACTCCTCACTGTGTATTGTAGCTCCATCTGAATCTGCGGATTCTTCGAGTGCGTTGGCGTTCTGGCGAGACAAGGCATCTGCCACAAAGTTCTCTTTACCAGGTTTATAAATAATGTTCGCATTGTGTTCGTCAATAAAGGCTTTCCAGCGCTTTGTTTTTGCGTTTGGATTCTTATCCGAAACTGCGAATGTCAATGGTTGGTGATCTGTAAAGATATTCAACTCTTTGACACCGTATAGGTAATTGCGAAGTTTTTTCAGTGCCCACACAATAGCTAATAGTTCCCACTCGTTTGTGGTGAAATTTATTTCATTGTCGTCCCGCTTGGGATAACACCGCTCCAAGTCCATGGCCTGACGCATCTGTCGTAAGGTCATATGGCATTTTGAAAATTTGGTACGTAAGTATCACATCTTCGGGGGCCAAGATATTTTTGAGCTTGTTAAAGGCATCAATTTTATTTTGTGTTAATTCAATTTTAATTTTTCTTGAATTGTTTGCTCTTACTTTGCCGTTTTCGCCTTTTAAGCTGTCCGTTAGGGGTCTTGCAACGGTGGCAAATTTTTCAATAAAACACCGGTAATAATTTGCTAGTCCTAAAAATGATTTAAGGCCGAACAGGGTTTTGGGGGGCTGGAAATCTTTTATGGCCTGCTTTTTTGCAGGTGAAGTCTGTATTCCACCTCTGCCTACGGTAAATCCCAAATATTCTACGCTCTTTTTGAAGAATCTAGATTTCTCTTGAGATAACCTCATGCCTGCGTCTCTAAGACTCATTAAGACACATTTAATATTTTTGACATGTTCTTCGTTGGTTTTATTACATCGTCAACGTAGACGTAACAATACTTTCCGATTTGTTCACGGAGGACATCATCTATTGCCCTTTGAAAAATACTTGGGGCGTTTTTCAAACCAAATTTTCAAATCCAAGAATTCATATTTCTCATTATTGACAGAAAATGCTGTTTTTTCTCTATCCCTCTCTGCCAATTCTATCTGATGAAATCCTGATTTAAGATCTAATGTAGTAAAAGATTGAGCTTCGCCCATATTTGATAAAATTGTGGAGATATCCGGAATCGGATACTTGTCATCGATTGTTTTCTCATATAACTTTCGAAAATCTATAACAAGACGTTTTAGTTTGTGGCCACGTTCATCGACACCTTTCTTGTTGACTACCCATAGTGGGTTATTATAGGGTGACCTTGATGGTCTCATTATGCCATTCGCTAGAAGTTGTTTAACTTCTGCATTGACGAATTCAGACACACCCATTGGGTACGGGTATAATTTAGAGTATACCGGTTCGCCATCTGTTCTGATAGTGGCGACAGTATTTATATTATATGGCAAAGCCTCATTTACATCTGCAAAGGCTTTAACCATTTTCTCAATCATTCTGTTAAAAGATTTTTTGATTGCAGCTGGAACGTCTGCATCATCGATCAGAAGAAAATTCACATTTTTGTATTTTGTGAAATATATTTGCTCCGAGCCATGGTCATGTTTTATGACATTTGATGTAAAGTTTAACTCCGCGTTAATTTTTTTTAGTAGGTCTAAGCAGATTATGCAATCAAATTCTTTGAGATGATTTAATACGAAAAAATAAGATTTTACGTTGAATAAATGTATGGGGCATTTCATTGTAATTTTAGATTGTCCATGTATGGAGTTTACTTCAAATGGAGATTCGACTGGAACAAAATGTTTCAGTACTGAAAGAGGCTTGATGTAATTTTTAGAAGCCCCTGTATCAATGAGTAATTTAATCGTATGCCCAGCTACTATACGTGAGATGTACGGAAGCAGGGAGCGTTCGCTAAAAAATTGCAGCTTACGTTTTCTGACTGTTCGTCGTCAGCAGCTGTTGTTTCTGTCTCTGCCTGTGTTTCATAGCTGTCGCTATCTTGTTCTTGTGGCAAATGATTTATTTTATGGCGACCTTGGGATTGATTGCCATAATCTTGGGCCCTATTTTGTGCATGAGTTGGCTGTCTAAATTTTGAAGATGAGTCTACCTCCATTGTTTGTGGATATTGGGCCTTCGGCTTTTGGTTATTAAAGCGATGCTTTGAACTATTTTGCTTTTGGTTTGTATCCATTTGTGTTTTTTGAAAGTGAGGGTTTCTCCTCTGAGAGCTAGGGTCGGTTTCTTGCTCGTTATTTTGTCGCCAATTTCTGGGCTTTGGATTAGTTTGTTTTTGAGCTTTTTCCTCGTTGTGCTTGGACAGACTGGCCGCAAAGATACTTCTTTCATTGCTGTGCTCTGCGTCCTGTGCCAAAGCAAGAGCTGAAGGCAAATCTTTAGGTTGTGCTGGGAACACAGCCCACCTGAGTGTTTTCTTTAAACCAGACATGAACGAGTGAAGTGCGTCTTTCCTGAATTTTTCGTTGAGGACCGCTGCCTCTGCCGCGTCATGGGTCATTATAGTTTTATTGGTTAACAAAGTCAACTTCCGATCGACTTCATCATAGTATTCAAGCAGAGATAAATCACCCTTTCTGATAGAGTTCAATTCCTGTTGAATCACATGAACTGCGGTCCTGTCAGCATAAGTAAAGTCTAATCTAGCAATTATTGCTTTGAAATTAAATGCAGTATCGAATGAGGATAGAACTCCATCTGCAGTTCCTACAACTTTATTTCTAATAACGCAAAATGCCTGGTAATGTCGGGAGCTCCCATTATTGGGCTCGTAAATCTGGTAAGCTATGTGTGCGGAACGCCTTCATGCGGTATAAGTTCCCTGTTTCCCGTCAAATGTAAGCATTGATTTTACAATGTCTAACGGTTCGCTACACTCTTTTCCTGTTATTATCTTAACATCCTCAAACACCTCTACTTGCGGTGTGTTAACTTTAAAGTATTCACACCTTGCTGTTTGTTCTTTCAATTTTTGTTCAAAAATTTCGTTCTTTCTGGCAAGACAGTCATTCACCTGATCTTCCAAGTCCTTAACTCTTTGTTCGTTCATTTTATCTACGTAAGATGTAATGAGCTCGTCGCCACTACTGTCACAGTCTTTTGGTACTCGTGGTCTTAGCATAAATTCGGAAAAATGAAAGAGAACTACTTAGTTCTACCAAAAACACTAACACGAAATAATGTTTTCATCGTTGGCAGAAATCAGAAATAGGACACAGAATTTATAAAAATAATTTGTTTTTATTATTTTTATTTATTCAATATTAACCACAACACATTATAGGCAAAGATAAAATTTTCAATTTTTCTTATTATTTTTTGTAAAAATTTGACTTTATTTAAATATTTTTCTTTTTGGCAAAGAGAGCACCTCACTTACATGGTTTCGTAATTAATGTAGCCGGTGGTCGATGCGATCGTTGTCGTCAGTTTCTTCCGTTGCTCCTGATGCTCTTCTCTGTTGTTTGGTTGTCACTCACTCCGTTATGTGGAGATTAAATGTCTTTCACGTTTTTTTTTTCTTTATTGAATGCTATTGCTGTTTAGCATAGCAGACTGAGTTAAAGTTATTTTTGTTTTGCTATCACTCACGTCGTTGTGTGGAGATTAAATGTTTTTCACACTTATTTTGAAAGCTATTGCTGTTTAGTAAGCAAACTGAGTTAGATTTATTTGTCGTGGCGTTTTGACACAACGACTTTTAATAAGTTTTTTGGGTTGCTTTTACTCGCGGTTGGGCACCAATAAACAAACTTTGTTCTCTTTTAAAATCTTTATTAGCTTGACCGATATTGTCAAGCTGTAAATCGTAACTAATTCTATCATACAAAATTATTCATGATAAAACTTATGGTCAACGGTAGAGCCGGTGACAGAACGCCGACTCGGCGCCTCGTGCCTGTTGAGTCTGCATAGCACCGGCTGGCGGGTGTCAAGTGCAGCCGCATCCGGCCGAATATCCAAGTCGACATTCTTTCCCATGCATGCGATCGCCGCATGCGCTGCAAGATCAGCAGTTTCGGTGTTGCTCGTGTTAACTTATACAAATAAACTACCAGGTACACACCAAATATAGAAATTGCGTTAATGTACAAGAAGTCACACATCCGACACAAGTAGGCACGAATCTTATTCGTACATGTTCGTAGTTCCCAATTTGCATAACTTGACCTAAGCCCATATCTATACAAATAATATGTAAATTTTTAAGCCTGGAGGCATAACCCTTAATGCAAACCGTATCTATCAGGTAATATATAAGACTATATATATAGAAAAACAAGCATAATCCCTGGATTAGTCCATCTATCTATTAGACATCAAACATGTCGTTGAATAATCATAAATTATTTGACTTGTTCAGGAAGTCACCAAGTCACCAGTCTTCGCTTGATGTATGCCAGTCTTAACAGATAATGATTGAATGCAAATCGTACGACTGAGAGATTCAACTTCAAATACCTGGACTGGTTTAATAAAGATACCATCCTCGATACATTGACAGAATATGAACCCAGCACATCCACCGGACGTACAAGGGGAAGGCAAACAAAAAGCATGGAGGAGTGTTCAAATTTTACAAGAACGAGGAAACTTGCTGAAATTTTACAAAAAATTAAAAATTACTTTAAAAAAAAAAAAAAATGTATTCTAATAATTGTTTAAATGATAAAAGCCCTTAAAACAAAACATTTAAATTCAAAAATTTTAAGATATATTTTTTTTCCTTCCCATGAAATTGATTTTTCCAAAAATTTCAACTTTGCATACCCATAAATGCACATAAAAATCGTAGAACTCATTTGCATTTTTTGCTCATTTTATAGGTTGACTAGTAAGTGGCCCGCTTACTTCGCTGCGCGGATAGTTTATATAAATTTTAGCAATAGAAGATAGATACAAAATAAATAAATTAGAAAATATTTCACAAAATATTTAAGCAAAGTATTTAATATTCTCTTTTCCACGCCACCATTTATTTATTTATTTATTTATTTATTTATTTATTTATTGTCAGCTAAGAGCAGCTGACATTAAAATGAAATCAAAATTAATTTCAATTAAAAATAGTTAAAATAATTTAAAATAAAAATATAGATTAATATATAAATCTGAAAATATAATCAAAAGTTAACGTGAAAGCTCTGGGAAATTCAATAAAAATTGAGTAGTCCAACATTTGTTGCGAGGATTGGGAAAAACCCAGAAAAACCCAATCAGACCAGCATTAGATTAGTAGTTAGTGGTTACGATTAGATAAAGCAAAAAGGATCGATCTTTTTAGTACTGGAGATGAGGCCTCCAAGGAGACAAGAGAATAAAGTTTGTTATAGTCAGAACATATAACACGAAATGGTTCATGAATTAAATAGTTGCTAAAGCAAAAAAAAGTTACGTGAAGATCTAATTGGGACATTAAATTTAATTCGACTCAAAAGAACTGATGAGTCGATTTCACCATTAAGTAGGTTAGTAATAAGTAATACTCCATGCATAGTTCTACGGTTTAACAGGGAGGGAAGATTAATCAAAAGGAGTCTACTTGAATACGGGGGTAAGTCTACTCCAGGAACCCAGTTAAAACTTCTAAGGGCAAATAGAAGAAATTTCTTCTGCACAGATTCAATTCTATCCTGGTGAATCGAGTATTGTGGGGACCACACACAAGATCCATACTCCAGGATGGGACGTACTAGGGATGTATAAAGCGTTTTAGTGGTGTAGGGATCGTTAAACTCTTTCGACCACCGCTTGATGAAGCCAAAGACATTAATGGCCTTATTAACCATAGACGAAATATGAGAGTCAAACTTTAGCTTAGGATCAAGAATAATGCCTAAATCTTTAATTTCAAACACGCGGTCAAGTGGTGAAGCATCAAGCAAGTAGTGAGCAGTATGAGGGGTACTTCTACAAAAAGACATGACTTTACATTTTGAACAGTTTAAATTGAGTAAGTTAAAGCGACACCAGGCCGACAGCGCACACAAATCCGACTGTAGTAAGTTGCACAGAGAAGCATCATTGTGGGTGAAACATAGTTTTAAATCATCAGCAAACATATAAACAAAAGAGTTAGTAATAACAGCTGGAAGATCGTTAATAAACAAATTAAATAGCAAAGGACCAAGGTGACTACCTTGGGGAACACCAGAGGTAACATAAATAGGTTTAGATACATACGACTTAAAAACAACTTTTTGTGTTCGGCCACACAAGTACTCCGAAAGCCACAATACGAGTTTTGATGGAAATCCAATAATTTTTAATTTTTGAAGCAACAGAGAATGACTAACAGAATCAAATGCCTTACTAAAATCGGTGTAAACAACGTCAGTTTGCATTTTTCCTGAAACCCTTTGATAACAAGCGAAGTGAATTCAAGAAGGTTAGTGGTAGTAGATCTACGCCTAACAAAACCGTGTTGATAAGGCGATATAATTGAACTACATGTGTGTTGCAGTTGAGAACATATAATTTTTTCAAAGACTTTAGGAATGGCGGACAACTTGGATATGCCTCTATAATTTTTAACGTTAGACTTAGAAGAATTTTTATGGAGTGGAATAATAAAAGATTCCTTCCATATAGCAGGAAACACTGTTGAGTCAACCGACAAGTTAAATTATTTATGTAAGGGTTTACAAAGTGAATCCGCACAGTATCTAAGTATACAACCTGGCACTCCATCAGGACCAGGCAGATAGCCTGGTTTGATAGAGTTAAGGTCACTTAGAAGCGTACACTCAGTTATAACTGGGATATATATGCAATTTGACGATTGAACTCGGAAAGGATAGGAATTACTGCAACTATGTAAATTCGTTGAATATACTGATTGAAAATACTCAGCAAATAGATCGGCTACTGCCTGATCAGAACTTGCTTTTGTATTATCAAGGTATACTGAGGTAGGAAAGCAAGAAGACTTACGTTTAGAGTTAACAAATTTATAAAACTGTTTAGGGTCACGTGAAAAGTTTAGTCTACAACGATTAAGATAATTATTATAACAAGATGTGTTAAGAGAAAGAAAACTAGATTTTGCTACTAAATAGGAAGATAAATCTAAAGTAGTTCCCGATTTTTTAAATTTTTTATATGATCTTGTCTTCGCGTTTTTCAATTTCGATAGTTCCCTCGTAAACCAAGGTGGTTTATTAACACTTGAAGAACGAGTGAGGGGAACACAAATATCCAAAAGCGAATTCAAGGTCCTATAAAATATGGCAATGGCAGTTTCTATATCACTACAAGAATAAAGGCGAGACCAATTAGTATGTTGAAGAAGATAATTTAATTTAGTAAAATTAGTTTTACGAAAGCAACGGGTTTTTAATGTATTATTAGATATTGAACTAGGGTTAAGAATTTCGATAGATAGTTCTAAGGTTGGATGGTAGGTATCTTCCGGAAGCACTAGAGGGGGTATTCTACAAGCATTACTGCAATCTGAGTCAGAAACAAATATTAAGTCCAACATTCTACCACTACAGTTATGCACCCTGTTAACTTGCGATAGGCCTAACTCCAGTAGGCCATCGATAAAATCATCAGAAGTGACTGGTAACACCGCCGAAGAAGTGTCATTCACAGACCATGCAACATGTGGCAGATTAAAATCACCAACCACTATCAGATTATCCATATCTGTCAAAAATGACGAAACAAGTTGCAGGGCACTCAGATGGGATGAGTAAATGTTAATATCAGATTGAGGAGGAATATAAGAGCAAGTAACATAAAGTGAACGGCCGTTTAGTAATATTTTAACACATAAAAACTCTATGTCCGGAAGATCCTGAGAAAGAATCTGTTCAGAGGAAATACAGGAGTCAACAGCAATGAGAACACCACCCCCTTTGCGGGAAGTGCGATCGCATCTGTACAAGTTATATTTAGAAGGAAAAACGGAATAATCAGAAATATCGGGTTTTAACCAGGTTTCTGTAAGTGCAACTATTTGTGAATCAAAAGATAGGCTGTTTACATATAATTTGGCAAGTTTAGTGTTAAGGCCTCTAACATTTTGGTAGGCCAAGCTAATTAGTTTTTTGCCGACGACGTGGAGGCCACAGGGTGGCTAACAGGCTGTGTACTAGTAATCCTAATACCATTTTTATTAAAATTATCATTATTACGCCTATTCACATACTCCTTTACAACGAGCTGTGGCGGCCAAAACTTTTCAGAACAAATCGTCGTGAAAAGTTCGGGCGGAACACTCAACTTAAAAGAAGATATGCTTCGGGCGTGTTTGAATTTAAATTTTTCCACCCTAATATGTGGGGACTCGATATAACTTTTAATGTAGGCACTAACATCATCCGATGAAGTATCGGATGCTAGCCTAGACACAAAGATAAATTTGTTGATAGGCACAACCACAAGAGGCTTGGGAGTGCCGGCTGTACCTACAGTAGGATTACTAGGCACACAAGCTGTAGGATCAGAGGGCACTTGTAAAGGATTGTTAGCTGTGGTTAAGTTATTAATAGGATTTCTAGCTGGCGAGTTAAAAACCATTAATGGGCCAGCAATAGGCCCCGATGTGGGATTATTACTTGGCACCAGTAGTGGCTTGGTTGGCAGGACAGGTGGGACACTAGGTGGAAAAGGACCCGAAGTCTTTTTGCGCTTCGGAGATTCCGTCATGATCTTGCCATTTTTAAAATTCGCCTCAAGCTCCTTGAAAGCCGTATGCAGATTATTAAACGCTTTGTTCATAGATACAAAGCTTAGGTGAGTCTGCCTTATGAATTGAGCAGTTTCTTTCTCAACCTCATTGCAGGACTCACAATACCATTTCAGGCCAGAGTCAGCAACTAAGCAGTCCCTTATTTTGGCAGTAAAGCCAGCACATTTCATATGGATCGCGTTGTCACACAATCTACATAAAATAAAGTCTTGGTTGGTTGTACCAACCGTTTTACAATTCTTGCTGCAGCAGGTAAACATATTGAAAAATGTAAACAATGAAATAAGCAAATCGAAATGCTAAAACAAAACAATGAAGAGTGCAAGAATATATGTATGTATTAACGTTTCAATGCAATGAGTACGTTGAAACGGTAAAAAAATAAAGAGAGCAAGAGAGCGTGAGCAGATAGAACCGTCGGATAAGAGCGGACGAAAGCGGGAGAGGACTGATGCTGAAAAGCGAGAGTAATAAAATTGACAAGCTGTTTGTTGTTAGTAGACACAGAATAAGCAAATGCAAATATATGTATATATGTATGAACGTATGTTTTCTTTAAGTAAGGCACTGCAGCGTCAGTTAAACTGCAAATTAAAGTGTATAAAAACTTGGCAAAGCTTTTTTTTGCAAACGTAAATAAGTACACGTATATTTGCAATCCTTGTTAGAATTATTTACCAGATCAAACAAATCCAAACACCGCAAACACAAAAGAACAATAAATACTTGAGAGCACGTAAAAACACGACCGTCACCAACGAAAGACAACTTGTTTTGTTTTTGAGGTAGAGAATATTGTGGTTTCCCCAGTAGGCCTTATCCACTTATTGAATTTAATTTGCAATTATTTACAACTTTAAGAGCTTCTTTATAAACGACATTGGTTGTTTTTCCGTCAGGTGCTAATACAAATAAACTTTTTGGTGAACTGACTCTTGAGCAGGCTACATAAAATTAGCCATGAGAAATACAATCGTGTCTTAAGTCTAGTCCGGCTAGTTTAAGAGTTTGTCCCTGTGATTTATTAATTGTTAAGGCAAAGCAAACTTTTAAAGGAAATTGCAATCTTTTAAATGGAATTGGCAATTCAGAATCAGAAGGTATTAATGGAATTCTCGGTATAAAAACCGTTTCCCCTATACCATTGCCAGTAAAGATAATTACTTCGACAACATTCTTATGAAGGACTTTTACTTGCAATCTTGTACCATTGCACAGTTTTGGCGGTTTCAAGTTGCGAATCAACATTACAGGTGAACCAATCTTTAAAGTTAATTTATGTTGAGGCAGGCCAGCCGGATTTAATGAATTAAGAAACTCGACGGGGTAATGAACTGCATCTTCCATTTCAGTCACAGAATCAATAGAGTTATATGTCATTTCTTCACTTTGAAATGATTTTAATAAAAACTGGTTTATTTCCAATGCATTGTCATTTCTCGCAGTCAAAATAGCACGTTCTGAAAACCATTCGAGTGATTTTTGAGAGATTTTTGTAATATACGGAAATATTTTTAGAGTTAGCTCTTCAATACTTTTCACAACATGACACAAAGTTGATGGTAAAGTTATTTTGCCATCATGGGTTGGAAATAATCCATTTCCTATGCTATGCTATCACCTTTAAGCACGCATTTATTTCATCTGCTCTTGTTCCTCTGGGGATCACTGGAAGAGTTTGTCGAAAATCACCAGCTAAGAGAACAGTTATGCCACCCATTAGGTATTCACTATCTCGAATGTCTTTCAAAGATCGATCTACAGCTTCAAAAGCACCTTTATGGCCCATAGTACACTCATCCCAAACAATAAGCTTGCAATCTTTGAGCACAGCATATTAGATTGCTTTGACATTGAGCAATGTGGTGTTTCTAAATGAATCAAATTAAATGGAATCTTAAGTGTAGAATGCGCTGTGCGACCACCATTAAGTAAAGTGGCTGCGATACCGGAAGAAGCAACGGCCAATGCAATTTTTTTGCTTTGCCGTACCTTTGTCAATAATAAATTTAAAAGATACGTTTTACCTGTTCCACCAGGTGCATCTAAAAAATAGATTTCTCCCTTTTCTGCTTCAACGCTATGTAGTATCTTTTCGTATACTTGTTTTTGCTCAGCAGTAAGGAGTAGCTCATTATTAACAACAAAATTATCGCAATTTTCATAATTTGTTTCTCTATGATATTCAATATTTGGAACAATTTCCTCGGATCTAATTGGTAGTGGAAGTCCATAGTAGTAGTCCACCAATAGACAGTACAATATCTTCAATGTAAATAAGACATTTATTTAATACATTATTCACAATACTTTCATCAATATTTCTGTCTTGTGAAAAATGAAAGGCTCTTAAAATATCTTCTGAGAAACTCTCTTTATAAGCATTCCAAAGTTTAAGAGCATCTGAAATTTGACAAAAAACTAACATTATTGCAAAAAGTTCTCTCAGTTTTGTAGGATTTTGACATATGACAGCTTCGGCTATAGTTGAATCCCAGTGCTTATCATCTTTTAGCAATCCTAGAGCTTTACACGCCAATTGAAATGATGCGTATGCTATACCATTAACAGTTTTCAAATTTAAAAATGAAGTTGGGCCCCTTACAAAATGTAATAAAAGTCTTAAATAAAAACATTCTGTATTATTGGGATGAATAGTGTAAACTCTTCCCAAAGCTGAATCTCTTTTAACTCCAGGAAAATTTGGTACATCATGCCCTCGTTTTCTTCTTTGAAATTCTTTATTGTTCCATGTAA
Source organism: Scaptomyza montana (assembly GCA_018904305.1). Lineage (NCBI taxonomy): Eukaryota > Metazoa > Arthropoda > Insecta > Diptera > Drosophilidae > Scaptomyza > Scaptomyza montana. Next base: position 912,036 of record JAEIGR010000030.1, read on the forward strand.
AATATGAAGCGTTCTTGCAAACTCATCACGTGTGCATAGCTCAAAGAAGGCTAGCAAAGTGGTTTTGGGTGTAGTGCTTAATCTGTCAAGTAATTGTTGCGGATTATTGGGGTTAAAATATATCCGTTGACCATTTTCTAAATGAACAACTAAGTGTGTAATAGCCGGAAAACGTTCATGTATGGGAAATGCAAGGATTCTTCATACCGCTTCTGAGCTACTTATTTAACGGCCACTTTCGTACATATTAATTTCATTACGTTGGTCTTCAAGAGTAAATGATGCTTGATCACTGCCCTTGTTAATATATTTACAAATGTATTTAATAGACTTTACAGAACTACAATACTCAACATTTATGTGAGCTTCAAATGTTCTCAATAGTACACAGTTATAAGGCACAACCCAACGATTATCTATGCAATTACCATTTATATTAATTGCATTACCACCATCTTCTATCGATCTTCTACGATATAGCGGGTAACTATCTTTTCCCGTGACAGTTTCTTTAAGTAGTTGTCGAGGAAACCTTTTGGTACATTTTCCATTTTTCATGCATGGCGATTTATTATTAAATGCACCGCAAGGACCATGAATCATATTTGACTTAGCAATGTTAAATAACAATGGATCCTCATCTGCGTTTGGTATTTCGGCACAGATAATTTTATCGATTTTATCTGGTCTTATTTTATTTTCTAACCAAAGTAGAATATGTATATGTGGTAAGCCCCGCTTTTGCCATTCCACAGAGTACATGAAACATTGCACGCTTCCAAACAAAGAACCTTTTGTCAAAAGTGACATTAAAGCTTTAACTTTTAAATGAAAAACTCGAGCTATAATATCGTGACAATTATGCGGTTTTTGACCCAGTAATAAAACACTTTTGATGTCATACCATTGTGGATTGCATGTGAATGTTATGAAAAGATCTGGTCGCCCATAATGGCGAACATATGTCATAGCATCTTGAGTCTTTTCATGCATATATCGTGCAGAGCTTGTAAAAGAAGACGGTAAAATTACCATCTGACCAAGTTGAGCTGCGTCAACATCTTGTTGGCCTATTGCATCTTGTAGATGTATATAGCTAACTGCTCTGAGTTTCGCTTGATTGTAGCGAATATAATTTAACCTTTCTGTTTCAATTTTAGCATACATGTGGTCCCAGATTTCCGCAAATGCTTTGTCCAGGCAACAAATTAATATTATAGTTTTGTTTTATTATTATATATAAGTGATTATGTGTATAGTTCTATTTTATATATAAACGTTGTACATTAGCTTTGTTGAGTTAATTTTCGTGTGCGTTTGTGCGTGCGTAGCAGGCGAGATCTCGGCATCGACTAATTCTCAATCGCTTTTAATAGTGATGGCCACTTCTAGTGGTTCTTTCAGCTGCACTATCGATTACTTGCCCTTCTGGTTTCTCATCGATTCCCACATTCGGCCCTCCTGACACTGGATTCGACCCGAATTCTTTCATGTATTCTGCCACTGTAGATGTTTTACCTGGGCCTTCAAAATCTCCCACTTTTTCTGCCTCATACCTGCCGTGCTTCAGAACCTTCAATACTTTATACGGACCAAGATATTTCCCTTTTAATTTAAGACCTACACCATACTGCGTACGTTTTATCGCTACCAAATCATTGACTTTATAAGTCTTTTCGGCCTTGCGCTTGGAATCAAATACCCTTTTATTCTCTTCCTGTAGAGCTTTTATATTTTCTCTTACCTCCTGACGTATCTTTGAACGTTCTTCATCTAGCTCCTGCAACAGCGATTCCTGCACTAGTTCTTTTAAACCTGAAACGTCCACACACCGCATATCGACACCAGTCAAGATTTTAAAAGGCGTCCTTTTAGTACTTCTAGGCTCGATATTGTTTATTAGCTGCTGTACCCTGCCAACATGCTTATACCATAAACCTGGACTCTCTATGCTCAACTTTGACAGCAAAGGCACTACGACTTTATGCATACGCTCCACCTGTCCGTTACCACGAGGTACTCTTGTAGCTATTAGGAAATGCTGTATCTTCTGCCTCTCACAATATTCTTTAAACACATGTGACGTAAATGCTGCACCCCTATCCGACACGATCCTGTAAGGATTACCAAAATTCACAGCTTGTTTTTCCAAACAACCGATAACTTCCTCAACTCCTACGCGTAGGATATAGCCACACATATTTTGAAAATCCGTCAACAACAACCAAAATATGGTTATATCGTTTTTTTGTTATCTCCATCGGCCCAACATGGTCGATGTGGTATGTAACTAATGGCTTGTCACCCTTATCAATTGGTGTTAAGTAACCCTCCTGCCTACCAGCCTTGGTATTGACCAAAATACACTCCACACAACTTGTAACTACTCTAGCTACTTTTTCCTTTAGCTTTGGAATGTAGTATGACTTTTCTATCAGTTCCTGTGTTCTTTTAGCTGAGAAATGGCCCTGCTTGTGAGCGATCTGTATTATTTCAGTCTCCATCTGAGACGGCACTACAATCAACTCTCGATTAGGGTCTTTAAACAATATCTGGTTTGCCATATAATAATCTTCATAGCCATTACTATTCACCAGACTCCGGACTACTTTTGTCCACTCGTCAGCAATCTGTGCTTCTTTCAGCCGATGCATGATGCTCTCAGTTAGTACATAACAATAAACACGACTTAATGCGTCCACGTGGCGCATTTTTGTCCCTGAGCGGTGTTCTATCTCGAAATCAAAATCTTGAAGATACATAGCCCATCGTGCAACTCTCAATGGCACTTCGTTCTTCTTCATCGTCATGGCGAATGCATTGCAATCAGTGACGATCTTAAATTTAACTCCCATGACATAGACTCTCCATTTAACTAAAGCTCCTACCACTGCTAAAACTTCCAATTCGTATGAGTGATAATTCTCCTCGCAGGGCTTTGTTTTCTTACTCATATACATCACCGGATGCAACATGCCGTCCTCTAAGTCTTTTTGTAGCATCACCGCCCCAAACCCAAACTTAGATGCATCTGTGTGTATTTCTGTCGCAAGCTTCGGGTTATACAGCTTCAACACTGGCTTATTAACTAACGCTGCTTTTAACTGCTCGAATGCTACCTGTTGCAACTCCTTAAACTCAAACTTCGAATCGTGCCGTAGCAAATCAGACAATGGCTTGGCTATCAACGCAAATCCCTCAACAAATCTTCTGAAATATGATGTTAATCCGAGAAATCGTTGAATACCCTTTCTATCTCTTGGTGTTGGAAAAGTTGACACCGCCTCTGTCTTTTCCTCACTGGGAGTAATTTTTCCATCTTCAATGATGTAACCCAAAAAATTTACCTTTCTTTGCAACAGTTGACATTTGCCCCAATTAATTTTTAGCCCGTTTCTTGCTGCCACCTCAAGTACTCTTTCTAACTTTTCTAGCCCTTCCTCAACATTGCCACTCGGTATGATAATGTCATCCATGTACACAACTGCATCATCCTTCTGTACTAATTCCCGAAAAATTGCCATTATAAATCTGGTGAACACTGCTGGCGAATTCGATATGCCAAACGGGACAAATAAAAATTCGAACTGTCCTTTCTGTGTAACAAACGCTGTGTATTTTTGCGACTGTGCCTCTACCGGTACATGGAAATACCCATTCGTCAAATCCAGCGTAGTGAAAATCTTTGCCCCCTTGCAATTTTTCAATAACACTATCCATGTGTACCATCGGAAAGTTATCGCGCGTTATCTTTTCATTTAATTTCCTATAGTCACAGCACAAACGTTTCTTCCCATTTTTCTTCGCTACAAGAACCACAGGAGATGCATACTCTGACGTGCTAGGCTTAATAATCTTTTCCTCTAGCCACTCTTTAACCTGTTCATCTACTATCTGCTGTTCTGTATACGCCAAACGTCTCGGGTGCTGGTATACTGGTAATTCATCTGTCAACACAATCTTCATTTCCACCGGACTCTTAGCACTGCGTTGCGGAACATATAGTTCGACCAACTTCACCGCCCTGCATTTCTGTGCTTCGGACAACTCAGACAAATCACACGCAATTTCATTAACATTTTGCTCGGCACTAACCATACACAAACCGTTAAACTCCTTAAACAACTCTGCACAGCTATTATTGGATTCCTCCTTTTCTTCCTGTCTGCATACCAATTCTGTACCTTCTTTGGTCACTTTCATATCAACTTTCTCCAATATAGTTCTGCCAAGAATCGCTTCGAATGCTATATCTTCGTCTGCCACTACGTGGAATTCAACTTGCATGCCAATGTTATCAATTTTTACAGAAATATTTAAACTTCCAAACGTTACAATCTGACTCTCACCGATACCTGTCAAACATTTTTCGCGCCCTTTTAGCTGTCCTTCCCCTAGCTTCAAGAACACACTGCGACGTAGCAAACATAAATCTGCACCTGTATCTATAAGTCCTTTAAATGTACCAGCAACATGAACAATAGACTTCAACTCAAGTCCCGAAGTTGTAAACAAGCTTGTTGGCTTTTTTACTGACTTATCTTGAACTACATTTGTTCCCTGCTCTTTTTTTAACTCAACCTTACACTGCGCAGCTCTGTGCCCTGGCTGATTACACTTGTAACACTTAAAGCATTTTTTTACTCCCTGACTTGTGTTTGCGGATGTACTTTGACTTCTTTCCGGCTGACTTTGCTTGTTCCTAAATTTTACCTGACCGTGCGTTTTTTCATACACTTCAATCTGAATTTTTAACTGTCTCATGTTTCTGGCACTATACAGTAGACCTTTATTCATTCTCGAATCGGGAATGCCTTCTACAAAATAGTCTATCAAACTTTCATCCTCCAAGTCAATAGGCCTTGCTATTTCCATCAGAGCATACAGATATTCAAGCAATGTTTCATTCTTCTTTTGTTGGCGCTTCGATAATCTTCTATGAATTTCTGCTGATGAAACCCTTACCCCAAATTCTTCAACCAATGCCTTATTAACGAATCCCAATCACGAATATTTCTTTGACTGCGTATGAACGACTTTGCTGCTCCACTCAGCAACTGTTTTGCATAAATGAAAGTCTGTAACTGGCTCCAACCTACAGTTACTGCACATTCCTCAAGCTCCTCAATCCACTGATTAATGTCTGGCAAATTCGTACCCGTAAACTGAGAAACGCTTCCCTCCACGTCTTTCAACGTGAACCATGATCTATTCATACCTGACGCTCCTTGCTGTTGGTTCTGCACACCTCTAATCATACTTGCTACATTATCTCCTTGCTGTGATACGATATCAGCACCTGTTGCAAACGATCCTTCGTTTTCGTCATCATCTGAATCACCGTGTGACTCGACTTGAATACCATAGTGATCAAGCAATCTCTTCTGCAGTTCTGATTTCCTTCCACTGCTGTCTAATCCAAGTTCACTCAATTTAGCGCGCAATTCCGCTACTAGCAATGCCGAAATCTCCTCTCTATTCATTTTGTCTTATTTTAAACTGTAACAAATAGCAAATAAATTATTTTGGCAATGCACACACTTTACAATCAATCGCTAATTTTTAGTTTTACAGTATCGATATCTACTCGTTAATTTTTATGTTGTTAACAGCAACAGTTTCTGATAATACCGATTCCCGCGACGTTCTTTTCGCACAAGTCCCTCGCCGCTCAGCTCTCTGCTCTGCATTCACACACAATTCGTTAGCTCGCAGCCAACAACAATACTGAAGACAGCTCTCTGCTCGGCGTTGCCTCAAAATTTCACCACAAGTACCAACACAACTGTACTTGCCAATTTTCCCGCACACGCTCTTTCTGTTCTCGGTATGTCTGCTAGCTGCCGACGCTTCGAATCAATGGTCTTCTGTTGCCTCTCTCGTACTGCACTTCTCGACTCGTACTTTTACCACAGCCCGCCGTTCTTGCCTTTCGCCAACGTCGTCTGCTTAGTCACCAGCCCTCAAATGCAGTCCGTTACTTCGCAGCAACAACAACACTGTAGACAGCGCTCTGCTCGGCGTTGCCTCAAAATTGCAACACAAGCACAAACACAACTGTGCTTGGCAATTTTCTCGCACTCGCTCTTTCTGTTCTCGGTATGTCCGCTAGCCGCCGACGCTTATAATCAACGATTTTCTGTCGCTTCTCTCGTCCCGCACTTCTCGCCTCGTACTTATTCCACAGCTCGCCGCTCTTGCCTTTCGCTAGCGTCGTCTGCTAAGTCACCAGTCCTCAAGTATCGGTTCTTTGCGACTCTTCTTTCGCTTTTTTCCCGCGTCGTTCTCCGTATCTCTTTTGAGTCGATCTTTCGTCGTCGCTTGCCTTTAAACGTTTTGCTTTTCACAAGACTTTTATAGACAATTCTTTAATTGTTAACAATTTTTAAACAGCCACACAACACAAATCACACCAGTTTAATGTTTTTATCGTTTTATATAGATTTAATTACACCGTGAGCCACAATGTAAATCCCGGTTGAGCCCCCAAAATTTTTGGTCCCAGATTTCCGCAAATGCTTTGTCCAGGCAACAAATTAATATTATAGTTTTGTTTTATTATTATATATAAGTGATTATGTGTATAGTTCTATTTTATATATAAACGTTGTACATTAGTTTTGTTGAGTTAATTTTCGTGTGCGTTTGTGCGTGCGTAGTAGGCGAGATCTCGGCATCGACTAATTCTCAATCGCTTTTAATAGTGATGGCCACTTCTAGTGGTTCTTTCAGCTGCACTATCGATTACTTGCCCTTCTGGTTTCTCATCGATTCCCACATACATATCAACTAAAAGTTGACTATAAAGGGAACGACAATAAATTAAATGATTTAACTCAGATTGACGAATCATTATTTTATAACTGTAAAAGCTTAACGCAGATATCTTTTTTTTTGGTTCCTCCTTTTTTAATAATGAATTCCATTCTTGTATATCCACTGAATAGCCATCTTCGCCTTAAGGAAATAGCAAAGGGTTCTGTAAGGCATCGTATGATCGATGCACCTCACTTATGCGATGTAATTTATAATTATGGCTTTCAATAATAATATCGCGCTTTTCAAATTGCTGACCAACAATAATTTTTACTACAATAACTGCTACTTCGCTTGATAGAGGTGCATTGTAAAGCCCTTTATGTGCACCAGCGGGTTTTCGATCAGCATGTATAACCAATTTATAGTCTTTGGTACTGTATTTTATTGAGAGCCATTTTTAGATCTTTAACATAACGATTATGCTGATGAAACATACATTGAAGATCCTTTACTACGCTACAATCAACATTTGAAATATTTTTGCAACGTAGTTGAGCTTCCTTTTCATCATCACCAACAAAATAAATTTGAAGAAACTGCATTTCTTCATTTGGCAAAGGTCGGACACTACCAATTAAGAGATACACTTGTCCTTGGACTTTAAAGGTTGACCAACTTTCATTTATAGTTTTTGTTCTTCCAAAAGAAGTCATTTGAAAGCAGCTGTTATACTTTCTTATACGATCAATGAAATGATCATGCTTGGGATGTCTACCAATTATTAAGCTTTTAAGTGGATCAGGCAAACTTTCATTTTGTGAAAGTTTAACTTTTCCTGCCTTGCAACAGATACTCAAAGGCTCATTTTTCCATTTTAAAGCATTACAATGTTTGCATATCAAATTCATACTACCAAGTTGAGTAATTTTATCTGACTTTTAAGCTATTTCAAAATCATAGTTTAAGCCAGACATGGCTTTAACACTCCATGTACGCAAACGCCTTTCTTGACGTGCATCAGGATTCTTAGCCTGATGTCTTCTCACTGCAACTCTATGAGCTTCAGGATTATTAGCCTGATGTCTTCTCACTACAACTCTAATAACATCAGGATTATTAACACGATATCTTTTTGATGCTTCTATGCGCTTACCCCTATTGATATCACTATTTTTTTCAAATGAACGTTTTTTTACCTTTTTTTTCTGTTTTGCCGGTGAATCGACTACGTCTTTTAACAGGATTTTTAACATTTTCAGTTATACATTCACTTGACGTATCAGATTATTGAGTTAATACTTCCTTTAAAGAAATATAAACATCAAAATGTCCATTCATTAATGGACCTGTAAAACGCAATCTTTTTACAGGATGCATATTATTTCCAAATGCTTGTAATAAATTTCCATTTTGAAAAACTTGAAAATTTACAGCATAAATTTCTGCTGCTGCTTGAAGCTCACATGCAGTACCATAAGTATTTGAATTTGACATATCGCACTCATATTGTTCAGAAGAGCTATAACACTCTCCATTTAAGTTTATGCTGAAGCAAGCAAAAATTTGCCAGTTGGTTACAACATGTTCAACAATATTTTGGCGTATGGTGCCATGGAAGCCTTGCCTACCAAATAAAAGGTAGGAAATAGATCTAAAAAGGCAGGCTCCATCACCAATTATAGCAACAACTGAATGCGGCACCGAAACACCACTAATATCTAAAGTTTCAATAGACATATTTTAATTTGGCTGTGAGTCAATTGACTTCACAACGATTGTTACAACGGTACAGCGTCTAATCATAAGTATAAAATTCAATAAAATTGAATATACCAACTTATACTTTTAATAGAATATTCAGACTGCTTAGTTTTATTTGATTTTTAAATGCACTTAAGCAGAGTCTATATAAGTATTATATAATATGCAAAATAGAAGACAACTATAAATAAGGTTGCTTCAATTATTAAGTCGAAAATCTACTTAATATTCTTGGTTTTAAAGAACAACAAAAGAAATTAAAATACGTTGATCGTTATTTAAATATTTAAATAATAGCAATTAAATATTTTTTATAACTTATCATTACATACGAATTTTAAATGAACGTATATACATACGTATTTTAAATGAATGTATATTTATATAATACGAAAATCAGAATATTAGAAAACTCACTGATCCAAAAAGAAACTTTCGTTGTTATTATCCTTAATATAAACAATATTAAAAAATTCACTGAAACGAAAAGTAACTTTCTTTGTTCACATTAAATATGAACTAAAATGCATAACCAATTCCCTTACCATTGTATGTAAAAACATAATGTTGGAAAGAGCATTACAGTTATTCCTCTAAGCAGCAGATCCCGAGCTCATACATACAACGCTTGCACTTAAGAGCTATGTATGGGTGGTGTAAATTAGGCAATGCAATTCCCTTAACTGCAGCCTCTTAGTTATGGTTAGCTTAGCTTAGTGAGTGCGGAGGAGATAGGGAGATTAAGATTTATGTTTGACATGCAAAGCGCGCATAAACAAAAGAGTGAGCGTAAATGGGCAATAACAAAGATGCATGATTGCATTCAAATTATGTTATATCTAGCGGCAGTCATAAGAGCTACGCGCGCGCTGATCAAGTTTTAAGCCGCTCTTTGTGTTGCTGCATATATTCGCTCAGCTGTGCATGCTGCTTGCAGTAAGTACCATTTAAAGTTATATTTCTTCTTCTTTGTTCTTCTCTCTGTTATCTGTGGCTACAAAATATAAGAAAACTTTGTTTTGAAAGCATGCCTAAAATATTACATTATTTTTATACCCTGAACCCATAAAATGGGTAAAAAAGGGTATAATTGATTTGTGCAAAAGTATGTAACAGGCAGAAAGAAGCATCTCCGACCACATAAATCAGCTTCAACAGCCGAGTCCACATAGTCATGTTTGTTATTTAGAAAATAAAAAAATAGGAGTTAAAACTATGGATAACTTTATAACTTCTGTGAAAATTAATAATCCAAATCGGTTAAGAAACACAGGAGATATTTTATATTAAAATGAAGTCAAGAAAAACTCACTTCTGCAAGTCATTTTAATACACGGGTTCAGGGTATCTTTTAGTCGGGATTTCTCGACTAAAACCTTCTTACTTGTTTTCAGATTCGCTCATTCTCGTGTTGTGCTGACAGTCGGCAATTCAACACCTGCATCATGAATTGAGCGCTGTTGGTCCAAAACCCAAAGAGGCAGCTTAAAACTTGAACACGCTCGCGCATCGCTCTTCAGCGCCGAACGCTAGATGACAAATTATTTTTAAATCTCGCTCCGATTATGCGCCTTCGTTGTTGGCTATTTCAGCTAACTCTCTTATGTATGCGAGCGCTCTGCAAGTCAAACAAAGAGCACGCACTGATCCAACGCAAAACATATCTAAGAGGCTGCAGTTAAGTGAATTGCATATTGCCTTTAGCTTTAATTTAGTGTGAGTGCGGAGGAGCTAGGGTTATTAAACCTTACAATTGACATGCAAAGCGCGCACATAAAATAGAGAGTGAACGTAAATGAGCAACAACAAAGGAGCATGATCGGAGCGAGATTTCAAATTATCTGATTATCATAAGAGCAACACACGCGCTTATGTGAACGCCCTTTGCTTATTCGAAATTGTATATCAATAATATATCAATAATGTTAGTGTGTTACGTTTTGTCTAAGTTATATAAGCAGCAAGTAGGCGAATCCACCCCCATAACATATTCTGGTGTGGGAAATTTTTCTAGACGCACCCAGTTTTGTTATGTTGTTGTTGTTTTTTTTTTAAATCAATGACACCAACAAAAAGTAGCAGTGCGGGCCCAACAACAAAACTGACAACAACAACAAACGCTACTTGGGTCGTAAATCAATTGTCAAAGGCACACAAATTTGAAAAAAAAAAAAAAGAATGTGCACTGTGCGAAGTGATACATGTACATAAAATTATGAAAACTATTTTCAAGCGCATTGTTACTTGATTGTGTATGCACTTATTCATTAAGAAGCGGAAATCCGTTTCTTTTTTGCAAGTGTACGAACCTTTTTATACTCGATACCGAAGGTAAAGAGTATATTGAGTTTGTGCAATGTCCGTCATGGTGTCTGTCCGTCTGTCCGTCTGTCCGTCTGTATGAACGCAACATTTTTCCACACCCTTCAAGCTAGAGACTTGAAACTTTCCAAATCTCTTTATCTATGGGATAGTAAATTAAAGTGTCAAGATGGGGGTTCTACGATAACTGGGGGGCTGGCAAATCGATAAATTCGATAACTCAAAACCGATAAATCCACATATTTCACTCATCCTTACAGCTAGAAGTACCAAATTTGGTAAGAAGATAGCTACTAGCAACCCCCAAAAAACTGCATCAAAAATTTTGGAGCCACGCCCCCCCATTCCGCCCCCAGCCCCCCCGAATTTTAAAGTCAAAAAAGCCTATATCTCCCACAGTTTTTAAGCTATAGACACCAAATTTGGTGCCAAGATAGGTGATGATGACCCCTCAAAAACTGCATCAAAAGTTTGGATGACACGCCCACCAATACCGCCCTAGCCACCCCCATGTGCCCCAACTCTTCGTCAAAAACGGGAATGCGTGTATCTTCCAGAGTTGTTGAGCTAGAGCCTCCAAATTTGGTGGGAAGATAGCTGGTAACGACCCCCAAAAAACTGCATCAAAGTTTTGGAGCCACGCCCCCCCATTCCGCCCCCAGCCCCCCCGAATTTTAAAGTCAAAAAAGCCTATATCTCCCACAGTTTTTGAGCTATAGACACCAAATTTGGTGCCAAGATAGGTGATGATGACCCCCTAAAAACTGCATCAAAAGTTTGGATGCCACGCCCACCAATACTGCCCTAGCCGCCCCCATCCACCCCAACGCTTCGTCAAAAACGGAAATGCGTGTATCTTCCAGAGTTGTAGAGCTAGAGCCACCAAATTTGGTAGGAAGATAGCTGGCAACGACCCCCAAAAATCTGCATCAACGTTTTGGAGCCACGCCCTCCATTTCGCCCCCCTTTCCCCACTTTTTACAATTTTCGAGCTAGAGTCACCAAATTTGGTATGAAGATAGCAATTGACATTTTACAAAGATATGCATCAAAAATTTGGATGCCACGCCCACCCTTACCGCCCCCAGCCCCCCTTTCCCCACTTATTACAAATTTCGAGCTAGAGTCACCAAATTTGGTATATAGATAGCAATTGACATTCCACAAAGATCTGCATCAAAAATTTGGATGCCACGCCCACCCTTACCGCCCCCAGCCCCCCTTTCTCCACTTTAACAAACTTCGAGCTAGAGTCACCAAATTTGGTATATAGATAGCAATTGACATTCCACAAAGATCTGCATCAAAAATTTGGATGCCACGCCCACCCAAACCGCCCCAGCCCCCCCTTTCCCCACCTTTTGCAAATTTTGAGCTAGAGTCACCAAATTTGGTATGAAGATAGCAATTGACATTTCAGAAAGATCTGCAACAAAAATTTTGATGCTACAACTACCCATACCGCCCCAGCCCCCCCCCTTTCCCCACCTTTTACAAACTTTGAGCTAGAGTCACCAAATTTGGTATGAAGATAGCCGGTGGCATCCCCATCTGCATCGGAGAATCTTTAAGGCAGCGTAAACCCCTGCCGCATCCGTACCCCTTTGCATTCAGGCCTCTTTTTACCGGTTTTAATTCTGGTATCGAGTATGCCGCAGTCGGTTGCGTCCGACTGCAACGTTTCCACTTGTTTTATGACTTTGCTTGTGCGACGCGAAGGCGTCACTGCGCATTTGTTTTGTTTTTGTATTCTCGCTCGCGATCAAACCCTCAGCTTGTGCGACAATCAGGCGACAGTAGTGGAATGGGTACTTGTTGTAATTGTAATTTGTTTGTTAAAATCGGTAAAAAGTGCTCCAAATCGTATGGGAGGTACTTGAAGGAGTTGTCCAAATAAAAATTCCCTTCTTAGTGCTCACCTCCTACCTGCATGGAAAATTGTGTGAAAATTTCAGCCTTCTAGCTCTTTTCGTTTAGGCTGTGGCTCTTCCATTCTAGTCAGGACAAACTCTTTTATATATATAGATTAATTATCTATCATATGCTTTTTAAATTGTTTGATTATCTCATTTGGTTCAAAAGTTATGATTTTTGCAATGAAAAACAAGTAAGAAGGCTCTAGTCGGGAGAGCCCGACTAGAAGATACCCTGAACCCAGTTGCAATAAATGAATTAAATTTATATAAGACTTTGGTATACTGACTTAACTTCAATCGATTAAATTTGATATCTCCGGTGTTTCTTAACCGATTTGAAAGAAATTTTCAGAAAAGTTCTATCGTTACCCATTATTTCAACCCTAATTTTTACATTTTCCAAATTCGAAATTTTTTTGTTATCGATTCCATGTGTATATCGGAAACCATGTGTATGTCTCATGGTATAGGAGAACTTATATCCAAAATCTGAAGTCTCTAGCTCTTGTAGTCTCTGAGATCCACGCGTTCATACAGACGGACAGACGGACGGACAGACGGACATGGCTATATCGACTCGGCTGTTGATGCTGATCAAGAATATATATACTTTATGGGGTTGGAGATGCTTCCTTTTGCCTGTTAAATACTTTTGCACAAAACCATTATACTCTTTTTACCCATTTCATGGGTTCAGGGTATAAAAAGTAAACCCGAATTCAATAAAATATTATTTTTGTTTAAGAAAACGTACTCATAGCAATAATACAGTTAAAAACACACCAACAAACAGGTGTTAACACATCACCTTTGACTTCGAACACTCATTGTTTTTTATACCCTTAACCCATATATACCCTTATACCCTTAACCATTAGATTTTCTTGTGAACGGTACATTTTATCAGAAAATAGCTCAACCTTATTGTAGATCATAAAAATATTTATGTTCAAAATTCTTTTGTTTCTTTTGAAATTCCAATAATTTTATATCTGAGAACCACCATCTGTCAAAAATGCGGCATACTCGATACCAGTATTAAAACCGGTAAAAAGAGGCCCGATTGCAAAGGGGTACGGATGGGGCAGGGGTGTACGCTGCCTTAAAGATTCTCCGATGCAAATGGGGATGCCACCAGCTGTCTTCCTTCCAAATTTGGTGACTCTAGCTCAAAGTTTAGAAAAGGTGGGGAATGGGGGGCTGGGGGTGGTTTGGGTGAGAATGGCATCAAAATTTTTGATGCGGATCTTTGTGGGATGTCAATTGCTATCTTTTTACCAAATTTGGTTGCTCTAGCTGCACTACTCAGGAAGATACACGCATTCCCATTTTTGACGAAGCGTTGGGTCAGCTGGGGCCAGCTAGGGCAGTATTGGTGGGCGTGGCATCCAAACTGTCGATGCAGTTTTTGGGGGTTATCATCCCCTATCTTGGCACCAAATTTGGTGGCTCTAGCTCAAAAACTGTGGGACATGTATGATTTTTTAGCCTACAAATGGGGGGAGGGGGCTGGGAAAGGAATGGGTGTGCGTGGCTCCAAAATTTTTGGGGGTTGCTAGTAGCTTTCTGCTCACCAAGTTTGGTAGTTTTAGCTATAAGGATGTGCGAAATATGTGGATTTATTGGTTTTGAGTTATCGAATTTATCTATTTGCCAGCCTCCAGTTATCTTGACACTTTAATTTACTACCCCGTAGATAAAGAGAATTGAAAAGTTTCAAGTCTCAAGCTAGAAGGGTGTGGACAAAAATTTCGTTCATACAAACGGACAGATAGACAGACGGACAGACACCATGACAGACACTGCACAAACCCAATATACTCTTGACCTTCGGTAACGAGTACAATAATGGAACCAAAAATGTGTATATATTTGCTTCATTTCGAAGACTTTAAATTGCTCTAGCAATCTCAAAAATTCAACAATTACGCTAATTTTTTGGAATATAAGTTGAGATGAGTTAAACAAACATTCCAACATTCAAATTTTACATACTTTTGCCAAAAATATAACTTTTTAAGGCAAAAAATAAATTGCAAATTGCAAAACAAAATTTCCCTGATGAATTTTTTTTATTTTTTTCTCAATATAAAATAGACTTGATTTCCTTTCGTTTGATATGTATGCGGTCATGATTGAAATCTTCTAAAAGTGGAAATTTCATTAAAATATTCGGGCATAATTAAATTTTTTTCAAATGCCTGTTTTATGGTTTTTAAATGGCAAAAAAAAAGTAAAAAAAAAAAAGTATTTTAAGTGTATATTAGTATTAGTGATGTAAGCAATAAGTGTGAGCGCGTGCGAGTGCTGATAGTATGTGTGTATGGGTATGTTTCACTTGCACTGTGCGTCTCAGCTCAGCAAACAATCGATGGAACTATCGGACAATCGATGGCTTATACTATCGCTGGCACTATCGAGGGCTGCGGCGGCTACCGATAGCAATAGCTATCAAACATTTTTGCATGGATGAATACAAAATACATATGTAATATGTATATACATACGTTTGTTTTCAAAGAATAAAAAGCGCAAACATAAATATTTGCATAACACAAGGAAAAGAGCGTGCGTACTATTAGTGATGTAAGCAATTAATGTGAGCGAGTGCGATAACGGATAGCATGTGCATATGGTTTTGTTTTATTTGTTTAATATATGTATTTAAATTTCAAATCATATAAATACTATGTTTTCTTTCATAATTTAGTTGCACAAGGACAGACGTATAATACGGTTAACCTATGCGCCCGTGTGACACAGGCTGAAAATTTTTTATATTTCAAGATTCAGCAAAATACATGAATTTTTTTTAATTCGTTTTATCATCCGGGCTTTCTTGTAATACCCAATTCACACTAGGGCACATTTAACATCTAACATCAAACATCAAAGATGTTACGTATGAAGCACCCGTGCCAAATTTTCTCAAAATATTCCAACATCCTCTGGAAATGTTCCTGTTCCACATAAACACATAAAGATACACGCATTCGCGTTTTTGACGAAGCGTTGGGGCAGCTGGGGCCGGCTAGGGCTTTATTGGTGGGCGTGGAATCCAAACTTTAGATGCAGTTTTTTGGGGGTCATCATTACCTATCTTGGCACCAAATTTGGTGGCTATAGCTCAAAAACTGTGGGAGATATAGGCTTTTTTTACTTTAAATTGCGGGGGGGCTGGGGGCGGAATGGGTGGGCGTGGCTCTAAAATTTTTGATGCATTTTTTTGGGTGTTGCTAGTAGCTATCTTCTTACCAACATTGGTAGTTCTAGCTCTAAGGATGTGCGAAATATGTGGACTTATCGGATTCGAGTTATCGAATTTATCAATTTGCTAGCCCCCCAGTTATCGTAGAACCCCCATCTTGACATTTTTATTTACTATCCCATAGATAAAGAGAATTGGAAAGTTTCAAGTCTCAAGCTAGAAGGGAGTGGAAAAAACTTGCAACCATACGGACGGACAGACGGACAGACATCATCACGGACATTGCACAAAACCAATATACTATTTACTTTCGGTAACGAGTATAAATATGTAAACATACGCAGGTTACGCTAGCCCAACGATTTTATTTATCGTCTGATCAATGCTCTAGATTAATGAGGTGAGTGGAGTGATGACTGGTACCTAGGACATAGTACTGGATTATTTTTTTGATTTAAACATTTTCTAAGTCACTTAATTGAGTTCAATTGAAACTTTGGTCTCCAGTTTCAAAAGACAAGTATCGGTACTCGGCACTAAACTGCAAACCGGTTTCGATGCAATTTTCAGATTTTTTTTTTTTTTGACGTGACAACGTCTAATAAATAAATGAACACAGGCTGCATGTTCAAAAAAATAGGTATGTACTAACGCTCAGTGTCCCGTTGCATTGATACAGGTCAACGCTAACACCATCATAATATTAAAGTTGTCGTGGTGCTGCTGTACAGACACTCCAATTTTTGTGTTTTTGAATTTGGAAGACCCGGGTTCAACACTGCTTGACAATTTCTTGAATGTTGTTTTTTTTATAAATTATTTTTTTGTTTTTCAATATTTTTTTTTTTACGTGACAACAAGAATTTTGGCAAATAAGGTTAATTATTCTAGCGTTTTAATAATCTGATTTCAAAACATTATTTTAGTTTAGTTTAATAGCAAGATATTTCACTTGATTTACTAACATGGCTGAGCCACCAATAATCGCTGCTCCAAAATCAAAAGCACAAACACAACATGAGTACAGACAGCGAATTGCATCCGTTGAGACGCAAAATGCTGCCGAATCAACGTCTGCAACGCCATTCGCTGAGTCAGCATGCCGATCAACCAACTTGGAGGACCAATTCTGTAGCACAGCATTGCCTACTTTCCGCTGGTTCGTGTTGTGCAACGAACTGATTAATTATTTAATTATTTGTTTATTAATTAACATCCTAGTGCTACAAGTTCCAAGAAATTTAAATTTAAGGCACTAGTCACTAAAACAAAACTATTAATTAAAAGTAACAAAGCAAAAAAAGAAGAAAACAGAAAAAAATAATTTAAAATATACAAATAATTTAAATTACACAAAAAAAGAAAAGAAGAAAATTGGAAGAACAGTCTTCCCCCTAAGCAGATTAACATTTATAAGCTTAGTTTAAGTGTTTATATATATAAGAGAGAAGCCCCAATCTCGGACACTGTACATTAGTCGGACACCCTTTATTTTGCGAGCTTTGATGCTAGCGCGGTCTAATTACTGTGATAGATAGCTTTCAGTGCCGGCTTTCTTTTGTCATGGTCTACAGGTGTTAATACATAGTTTTGGCTAATTCAGAGACAAAAATTAAAATACCGATTTCCCGACCTAAATTTTTTAATATTTCAACGCTTATGTAATTGAATTATTCCACGATTCAGCAAAGTACATGAATTTTTTCTAATTCGTTTTATCATGGTCCTCACATATCGCAATAAAACAATTTTTTTCCCAATATTTTGGGTTTTACATTCAAAAATGTTAAAACCGGGCTTTCTTGTAAACTGGACACTGTCGATGTTTCACAATTGAACACGATTAATTGTAATCGATATTTTCATTTAACTGTATCGATGATCGTGTCATCTTCATATACATGTATCAAAATGAGCGCGCAACGAGAAGACGTACATTCGCAACAAAATTTGTTGGCCGCGATTAAATTGGTTATATTGAAATTCATAGTTAATTGAATAAATAATTTCATAATAAATGGTTTTGATGAAAAATTAAAACCAATTTTTCCAACTTCTTGATCTACCCTATTGAAAAAAAATATACACTCTTCCTTGCTCTTTCACACTCCTTAAATGAACTTAACTGCTCTAGCAGATCAACTTTTTGACAAAAAACTAGGTCAAAATCAATTTTTGTTCACTTGTATTTGCCCTTTACTTAGAATTTTTAGGGTTTTGTCTCATTTTAATCAAAAACCTATTCAATCGACCAAATTATATGTGAGAATTTAAATTAAAAAAAAATAAACGTTTTTTGATAGTTTCGTCCTTTTTTTTTTAACTATAAGTACTGTGTATTTTACGACCAATTACTTTAAAAGTTTGACTATTTACTCCTAAATACTTGAAATCATAGTAATGAGAAGTAAAATGCAATAAACATTTATAATGTTAGGTTTGGTAAACATAAAGATTTTAACGAGGATAGCATTAGAGGTGCTATTATTTTACTTTGTGTGGTCGGATATTAGAAGTTCACATTTGACATTAGCTCAACTGGCTTATGATATATAGCTTTGTCATTTTGCACTGCTAAAAATAAGCTGAACATTTTGGCAAACTTCTTGTTTTATTCTTTGGAATATTTTTATACTCTCTACCGAAGGTAAAGAGTATATTGGTTTTCTGCAATGTCCGTCATGGTGTCTGTCCGTCCGTATGGTTTGCAAGTTTTTTCCACACCCTTCAAGCTAGAGAATTGAAACTTTCCAATTCTCTTTATCTATGGGATAGTAAATTAAAGTGTCAAGATTGGGGTTCTACGATAACTGAGGGGCTGGCAAATCGATAACTTCGATAACTCAAAACCAATAAATCCACATATTTCGCACATCCTTACAGCTAGAACTACAAAATTTGGTTAGAAGATAGCGGCTAGCAACCCCCCAAAACTGCATCAAAAATTTTGGAGCCACGCCCACCCATTCTGCCCCCAGCCCCCCCGCAATTTAAAGTAAGAAAAGCCTATATCTCCCACAGTTTTTGAGCTATAGCCACCAAATTTGGTGCCAAGATAGGTGATGATGACCCCCCAAAAACTGCAAAAAAGTTTGGATGCCACGCCAACCACTACTGCCCAAGCCGTGTATCTTCCAGAGTTGTGGAGCTAGAGCCACCAAATTTGGCAGGAAGATAGCTGGCAGCGACCCCCAAAAATCTGCATCAAAGTTTTGGAGCCACGCCCACCCATTCCGCCTCCCTTTTTCCACTTTTACAAACTTTGAGCTAGAGTCACCAAATTTGGTATGAAGGTAGCAATTGACATTCCACAAAGATCTGCATCAAAAATTTGGATGCCACGCCCACCCATACCGCCCCCAGCCCCCCTTTCCCCACCTTTTACAAACTTTGAGCTAGAGTCACCAAATTTGTAAGGAAGATAGCTTGTGGCATCCCCATCTGCATCGGAGAGTCTTTAAGGCAGCGTACATACCTGCCGCATCCGTACCCCTATGCAATCAGGCCTCTTTTTACAGGTTTTAATACTGGTAACGAGTATACCGCAGTCGGTTGCGTCCGACTGAAACGTTTCCACTTGTTTATAATAAATTTAATACCTTAAAAGTGGTAACGTTGCAGTCGGACGCTACCGACTGCGGTTTACTCGGTAATTGTATTAAAACCGGTAAAACAGGCCTGATTGCAAAAGGGTACGGACGCGGGAAGGGTTAACGCTATCTTAAACATTGTCTGATGCAAATTGGGATGCCACCAGAGTTATCTTCCTTCCGAATTTGGTGACTCTAGCTGAAAGTTTGTAAAAGGTGGGTCAAGGGAGGCGGGGAAGGTATGGATGGGCTGGGCAACCAAAGTTTTGATGCAGTTTCTTGGGGGTCGTTGTCACCTATCTTTGGCTCCAGCTCAAAAACTATGGAAGTTATAAGCGCTTCTGATTTCAAACTGCGGGGGCTAGGGGGGCTGTTACCAGCTATCTTCTTACCAACATTGGTGACTCTTGATCTCACATTATGAAAGATACACTCATTCCCGTTTTTAACGAAGCGTTGAGGCGGCTAGAGCGGAATGGGTGGGCGTGGCATCCAAAGTTTTGATGCGGTTTTTTGGGGTCGTAATCACCTATCTTGGCACCAAACTAGGTGGCCGTAGCTCAAAAGCTGTGGAAGTTATAGGCGCCTCTGATTTCAAACTGCGGGAGGGCTAGGGGCGGAATGGGTGAGGTTGGCTCCAAAATTGTTGATGCAGTTATTTGCGGGCTGTTAGTGGCTATCTTCTCACCAAATTTGGTATCTCCAGCTGCAAGGATGTCTGAAATAGGTGGATTTATCGATTTTGAGTTATCGAATTTATCGATTTGCCAGCCCCCAGTTATCGTAAAACCCCAATCTTGACACTGTATCTTTCTCGGCCATAGAAAAAGATATTTGGAAAGTTTCAAGTCTCTAGCTTGGAGGGTGTCGAAAAAAGATCTTTCGCACTGACGGAAAGACAAAATGACGGACATTGTACAAACCCAATATACTCTTTACCTTCGGTATCGAGCATAAAAATGTAAGGCTAAGCACAGAAAGGTAGAAAAATAACTTTTCTGAACACTGCGCTCTTCGGCGCTTTCATGTTTTTTGCTCTTTGGGCTGGATATTCATGTACAATAGCCCGCAAAGAATTACGACTGATAACAATGCGGATTTATGCGCATGATCCATTGAAATCATTTAGAAGGTGCCTCGTTAGTAAAGACGATGCGATCCGATCAAAGTCGTAATCGGAGTGAATTGTTAACAATTCTAGTAGGCAAGTGGGCACCACAATTATAAACAGAACCAACAATAAATGATGGAACAATAACGAGTACAGTAATTTTATTTAATAAACTCTATGTGCTTGTTGTGGTGCTCGCAAACATCCAAGCTTCGATCGGGACCGGCAATAGCCAAGCCGCCCGAAGCTAACACTGACAACGATGTCAGCGTCGACTGCGATTACCTTGTCGTTGTTGTTAAGTCGAAGCCCGAAGTTGACTCTATATCTACAACAATAATATTAAGACAGTTAGTACGTGATGAGAACATTATTTCAGGTTTAGTCAATGTGTTGCACTGCACGGTTCTAATACATAAAGCACGGAGAGATATCCGGTAGTCAACCAGAGAGAAAGACCCGTGCCATGTCGGTTCAAAATCATTTATTACCATATATAAAAATAGCCAGTTAAAACTTTAAATTTCAAAATCTATGGCAAATGTGTACACAAATTACTTTAACGGCACTGTGACAAAAACTGACTTTTATATATATTGTGCGTCCATTAACCATCACTACACCTCGGCTGTTCGGGACTGTTTGTAAATATATATATTGTTAAAAGCTTTTGGAGTCGCATTTTAAGTATTGTCTTTGCGTTTTAATTATTAATTTGAGCAAATATTTGAACTTAACTGAATCGTGTGCGTTAGTGCATTAAACATATTAAGAAAAAAATGGACAAAAATCATTCTGTTAAACAATAAATTTAAATCGAGTGTGGGGGGCTTTCAAACATTTTACTGTTGCTGCACCTTCAATCTTTACCAGAAACTTTTACTCAATCAATGATTTTAACGAAACAAGTTAAATGTACACGTTACCGAGTTTGTTAAACATGAAAACTGAAAATTTAACAAATTTGGTGTACGATGACGCATTTCTCTTAGGGGAGAACCTGTTACAAATGATGGGTGAGTTAACTTGCATATATCACAATGTATAAATATTAAACATCAATCATATAATCATATTTAAAAACTATTGTGCTCGTTAATTTTTTTCAATAATATCATCACTTATCTTCACTTACACATACATATGCATACATACATATGTTTCTGTTTACCTCACTTTTATTATCTACTTATATTTTCCTTAGGAAAAACTTTTCAGCTTATCAAAGAATGCAATAAAACTAAACCTTCAACTAGATGTGAACCCATAGTTTTTTTGTTTCTAAGCCAATTTAAAATAATTGTGAAACGATAGTAAGTTGGGTATTTTACTTTATATAATATGTAGTTCTTTAGTTTTTAAAAGACAGGAGCTGTCCAGCAGTTTCCTACAGCACTACAGCTATCAAAATGCTTAAAGCAAAGGGGTAGCATAAAGCCATATGTGCCATGATTATAAGTATGTTCTTACAATACAATGCAATTCTGATTTTCTTATGAACTTAAAAGAGTGTATTATAATTTTGTTATGAAAACGCACAGAAGGAAACATCCAATACCCTCTAGACTCTAGAGTCTAGAGTATATATGAATATTCTTCAGCATCGCGAACTCAGTCGATCTGTGTGTTCGTCTGTTTTTATGCAAAACTAGTCTATCAGTTATTGAGCTTTTGAGCTGAAATTTGGCCATAGTCTTCCTTTTGCTACAGATAGATCATTTGTTTAGATCAAGTTTATTATCAAAAACCTAACTGATGAACCCTCGTGGCATTTATAAGGCGTGAAAGTTCTTTCCACTCTTTATGTTATTGTTTTTCAAAATACACCAAGAAGCACCTGTTATTGTCTGTCATGGGCTTTGCTTCATTTGGAATGATCAGTTTGGAAAATTTCAGTATGAAGTTTTGAAATTGGTTAATAAAAATTAAATCAGAAACAATTCTGACACAGAACCACACAAACCGCTCTTTAATACACAAATAGAAAGGTTGCTACATGCATATACATACTTTGATACCTAAGGTAAAGAGTACATTGGTTTTGATCAATTTCTGTTTGCCTGTACAAATGCGCGTTTCTTCGACACCTGTTAAAGCTAGTGAAATGAATCTTTGCAAATATCTTGGTGCATGTATACGTCAGACAAAGTGTTAAAATAGGTGCTACGTCAAGCCAATGCACCACGAGGTGCAGATCAATAAAAACACACATATTATCTACATCTTAACAGCTAGAAACACCAAATTTGGTGTGCAGACAGCACCCTGCTTTCCCAACATTTAAATGCGTGTTTCTTCCACAGTTTTTGAGCTAGAATCAGAACAAGTTGGTGACTTTCCCAAAAGGGGTGAGTCAAAAATTTGAATGCCATGCCCGATACTCAGCCCCACTGCATTTTAAAAATCTGCCACAGCTTTTAAAGTAGACTCTACTTAGTAGAGGCACGAAAATTGAGGCAGGCATTTGGCGCTTTCCACCAAAGATTTGCGTTAACGAATTATTTAATGCCATGAATGCCCCACCAATAGCCCCCTTTGCAAATAAACTATTTACAGCAATTTTATACTCGTTACCGAAGGTAAAGAGTATATTGGGTTTGTGCAATGTCCGTCATGGTGCCCGTCCGTCTGTATGTTCGCAACTTTTTTCCACACCCTTCAAGCTAGAGACTTGAAACTTTCCAATTCTCTTTATCTATGGTATAGTAAATTAAAGTGTCAAGATTGGGGCTCTACGATAACTGGGGGGCTGGCAAATCGATAACTTCAATAACTCAAAGCAGATAAATCCACATACTCCGCACATCCTTACAGCTAGAACTACCAAAAAAGATACCTACTAGCAATCCCCCAAAAACTGCATCAAAAATTTCGCTCCCAGCCCCCCCGCATTTTAAAGTCAAAAAAGCCTATATCTATTTTTGAGCTTTAGCCACCAAATTTGGTGCCAAGATAGGTGATGATGACCCCCCAAAAACTGCATCAAAAGTTTGGATACCACGCCCACCAATACTAGCCTAGCCGCCCCCATCCGCCCCAACGCTTCGTCAAAAACGGGAATGCGTGTATCTTCCAGAGTTGTGGAGCTAGAGTCACCAAATTTGGTATGAAGATAGCAATTGACATCTCAAATGGATCTGCAGCAAAAATTTGATGCCACGCCCACCCATATCGCCCCCAGCTCCCTTTTCTCCAGCTTTTACAAACTTTGAGCTAGAGTAAATTTGGAAGGAAGATTGCTGGTGGCATCCCCATCTGCATCGGAGAATTTTCAAGGCAGCGGTTTTAATACTGGTAACGAATATACCGCAGTCGGTTGCGTCCGACTGCAACGTTTCCACTTGTTTAATACTGGTATTTTGCAGACGGTTGCGCCTGACTGCAACATTTTCATTTGATTTATATCCTGATCCTATGAAATGTGTAAAATGGATAAAATAGTTTTGTGCAAATTTTTACAACAGGCAGAAGGAAACATCTCCGGCTCTGTAATGTACCTCAGTTTTTTCTTATATTTTTTCGAAACTTTTACTCAGCCGATTTTTTACTGATATTTTTTTTAAATAGGTAAATGATACTTAAACTTAACACGCCCAATGATTTTTTAAATATTGTTTAATTTTATAGAAATGTTTTTATTGAAAAAACACCTTTATAGAAAATTGATATTTGTGCATTTTTGAAAAGACCGCAAATTTAGGGAAATAAACTTATTAAATTTACTTTGATAAATAAATAAGCATGAAATGCAACCTACTTTGCATTTTTTCAACCAATTCCGATTGGCGGGGTATCGCATTTACTTGTCGACCATTGCCCATTTCTAGAAATATACCATTTTTAAGTCCTTTAAGGACGCAAAATGCTTACCGCCCTCATACACTTTTGCTGTTAGGATGCCCTAATGGTCCTCAATTCGATTTAATTCCAGACTTATAGTTGCCACTGCAATAAAGGCATATTTACTGTATTAAAAAACGACATCGTATGCTTTGCAACGTATATAGGAGCGTTATCCTGTTAAAATATCCAGTCCTCATCATGGAACTTCTCCCTAAATGATATAAGTTCACCCTCAAGGAGTTCCTTGTACATTCGGACATTCATCCGTTCCGGCAAACTGCTTTCCAATAGAGCTAAAGCTGCGAATACGAGAGAGAGCCACAACCAAGGTTCCGCTTATGGCAAGTCTACCCTATTTGATTTGTGCCGGGACAGATGAACGCGCAAAAGTATACGGATCTCCTAGAAGGAGAACTTATACCATTTGCGGAGGAGTTCCATGGTGAGGACTGGGTATTTCAGCAGGATAACGCTCCAATACACGTTGCAAAGCATACAATGTCGTATTTCGATGCAGTAAATATCCCCTTATTGCAGTGGCCGGCAATAAGTTCGGATTTAAATCCAATTGAGGACCTTTGGGGCATCCTCACAGCAAGAGTCTATGAGGGCGAAAGACAATTTGAGTCCTTAAAGGACTTAAAAGTAGCCATTGTCCATCAATGGGCAATGATCAACAATAACCCCTTGCAGAGCCTTGTAAATTCGATGCCGCGCCGATTGCAATTGGTTGAAAAACACAAAAGAGGTTCCATTTCGTATTAATTCATTTATTTAAGTTACTTTAATAAGATTATTTCCATAAATTTATGGTTTTTTCAAAAATGTACATATATCAATTTTCTATAAAGGTTTTTTTTCAATAAAATAATTTGTAAAAAAATAAACCATATTTGAAAAATCATTGTGCGTGTTAAGTTTCAGTATCATTGACCTATTTAAAAAAAATATTAACAAAAAATTAGACAAGTAAAATTTTCGAAAAATATATAAAAACATGATGCACAAATATCAATTTTACTGAGGTATGTATGTATATTCTGGACCAGAAATAATGCACCACTTAAATTCATCCACGGCTCTGTGAACGTACATACACACCGATCGCAGAGTCTATAAAACCTATAGATTTATGATATTAGTTATTGTTTACCACGCGTAGGTCGCTTAAAAATATCGATTACTTTTTTCGTTTTCAATACACATCGATAACATTTAACATAAATTCGATTGAATTTGAAAATTTTATCCAGAAGCTAAAGAGAAAATTTTATCGAAATCGGATGCGAAACAACGGAGAGGTAGAAGACACTTCTTGTATACGTGTGCACACGCAGTGACTTTACAATGTAAACGTTATGTAAAATTTATTTCTTTTAAAAATAAATGCTTTACAATATTTGATACAAATTTGTGTGATGGTTGCATCCGACTGCAACGTTCTCATAAGTTACTGAATACATTTTTGCTAAAATTTGTTTTCGTAATAATCGTAATCGGATTAAGTTTTATTGATATAACCATTAGGGCTTCTCCCTTACTTAGTTAAAAATTATTTTTAGCTTTACTATACGAATTTGATATAGTGATAAGATATGCTGCCAGCTATCAAAACAAAACAGGTTAAAACGTTCCAGTCAAACGCAGCCGACTGTAGTATACTCTGATATCTGCATTAAAATTAGAATGCCCAGGTCTTTGATGTACATCTTGGGTGACCTTACAGCTGGCAACTTTGCCACCATATTTGGTAACTCTTACTCAAAAACTATAAAAGATATGGGATTTCTGATTTCAAAATGCTGGGCGCAACGGTTGGGGACGGCATCAAAATTTTGGACACAGATTTTGGGTGCTGACACTAGCTATATTGCCAACCACTTTGATGACTGTAGGTCAAAAACTTTGAGGACTATTAATGTGAAAATGCGCATGGCATCCAAATTTTTGATGCAGATCTTAGGGGAATGCTATTTATATTGCGGGTGATATTGCCACCAAATTTGGCGACTCTAACGCAAAAACTTTCAAAGATTAAGAAAATTCCGAGGATGGAGTGTACAACTCTTTCTCTAAAATAATATAAAATATTAAATTGACTAGTTGAACTGAATATGTTAAATAAAAAGATTTACGAAAGTACGTGTAGAGTCGATAGTTCGGGGTATCAACTAGTCGAGCTATCTCGACTAGAGCCTTCTTACTTGATTTTAATGTCACAAACATTTGCAGTATGGCTCAAGGCAGAACTTTAGTAAATTGCACGGCAGTCGTTTCGAGATGTGGAACACGTTATCTCCCAATTAAAATGGCCCGACACTAAGACTTTAATGAACATCTTAAGTGGAAATTACACTTGAAATGAGTTTCAGCTGGTTGAACAAACGAAGCGCCAGGGCGTTAGCATTACACATACATATACATACGTTTTATATATTTACAGAAACAAATCTCTGATAACATACATATCGTTAGGCAAGTTTATAACTAAAATAATTTCAAGAATTTATAAACTATAGGTTTAGATTTCGGTATTGAATTTTTTTTTAACCAATATATATGAATTGCTTTTAGCAATAATAATTATAGTTCTATGACAACACAAGTAAGAAGGCTTTAATAGACAAAGCTTGACTAGAATATTTCCTCATCCTTTGATATTAAGCGTTCAGTGATTGTTTATATGTATGTATGCGTGTGTGTGCACGCGCATGCAAAAAATGCTTGAACCTGCTGCCGTTGCTCCGAATGATATCCCATACTGAAAAATTATGCATATAATTTTGACGTGACAACGTCTAATAAATCGACGAACACAGACTCCATGTTCAAAAACTAAATGAAGCGCTACCCACTTAATGAAGCGTTACGTTGAATACAGGTCAATGATAACGCCTCCATACAAAATAGTGATAATTCAATAAAATGATTTCATTTTAATTTTAAAATGCAATCATTTCATAAATGTTTTTTAATGTCGTTGTCGCGTAAGACTTCCGTCCGTAACCAACTTTAAAGACAACAATTTTTTGAAATGCTATTTAATAATATATAATCTGTATGGAATTTTGGAGCGCGATTTGCCGCAGATCCAGGCGAATTTTTCAAAGAAAGTTTTAGGTGTGAGAGAAAAGTGTTCGAATTGCTGGTAGCTCGACAGCAAAGATTAGTATATTATATTTTTTGCTGCATTTTGAACAATTTTTTCAACACGCACATAAGCAAAATCCAAGAAAGTTGGGAAACGGATGTGCTATTTGCAGCCTGATCAAACTTCACAACTTTTTAAAACCAAAGATGTTGCTGGAAGAATAATTGCAATATATTTTAATAATAATAATTAAGTCTTAATTTTGTTCTTAATAATATTCGTTAATTAAATTGGTTTGACTTCATATAGTCTTAATATTTTTTCATGAAAAGCCTTGTTTTTTATTTAGTTCTAGCTTCTCCTCGTCTAACTCTAGAAGCTCATGGTTTACGTCATTTTTACGCATTTTACCGCTACTTGTTGTAGCTTGTGGTTCTTGTTCTGGCTCTTGACTTTGTACCGGTGCAGAAGGCTTTAAACCTGATGTATGGATATGTTCTTATTATTGCTCTCTATTATTTTCTCCCAAAAATTCACCGAATGTGATACGCCTAATATGACATTTACTTATTCGACAAACTCCCAATCCCAAGGTGCTCCACCAGATGGTCCAACCTGCACAAGCTCTGTTCTGTATGGAAATTATGAATCTAAAGTTAAATAGTTGCTGTAAAAGACATTTATGTAATTCAACATACTTATATTTTCTCTGAAGATTGACCAATTTAGTTTTTATTTAGTTCACCAGTCTCCTTCTTTCCATAGGTTAGGTTAGGTTTGACCGGCTGACACTCCCAGGGGAGCGCCACACATAGACCGCTAAAGGGTCCTTAGTGAGGCCGGTGTTTGGAGGTGGTAAGGGCTATCCCGATGGACTATCTCTATGTGGTGTCCTGCGGGGTACGTGTGCTTCGGGCAAATGCCAGAAGCTTATTGGGTTCCCGCTTGCTGGCTTTATCGAGTGAAGCTAGAAAGGCAACATGTAGGTAGCGTAGTCTTTGTGCTGCCAGTGCGGGGCAGCTGCAAAGGAGATGCTCAAGCGTTTCCTTGACACCAAGAACCTTGCATTTCCGGCATTCGTCGTTGTCAGTCATGCCTAGATTTTTCGCGTGTACTGCGATTAGGCAGTGGCCTGTGAGGAGACTTACCAGCCTTCGGCAGTCATGCCTTTTAAGCTTCAGCACATATTTCGTTATTTTTTGATGTAGGTTTTGCACATTATTTTTGAGATTTTGCAGTCGGAGGTGTTTGTCCACCTTGGTACTGCTGCGTCCCGTGCCTGTGTCTCCATATAGGAGTGTAGCGTTCGCAAGGAGATCGGGACTTCCACAGTGTCACTGTTGAGTCCCGTTGCACCTTGCTTAGCCAGAATTGCTGCTGTTTAGTTGCCCTCGAAGCCCTGGTGGCTTGGAATCCAACAGATGCGCACTTTTTTAACGGTGCCGAGTGCATCTAGCGATTCCCTGCTTGCCAGGACATTCCGAGAGCTTATGTGGTCAGCCTGTAGGGCTTTGATTGCCGCCACTCCCTACAAATCTGATCATTTCTGTTAAAACAGATTTATTATTATTATTATTTTTAAACAGAACTATTATATATAATATAATAAAAACAAAATAAATTGAATTTTTACTGTTTGCCTCTTTCAGCAGTTATTTGACTAGTGGTGTTACTTTGCCGATAATAGAAATTATCGTGCATAACAGAAATTTCTTTAGAATATCGGGCACTGTGAACACCAGTTGTTACTCTGGAAGACCTTGCACCCATAAAAGTTGTATGCAAGACGGAGCCCTAGTGAGGTCAGGGTATAACTGAAAAAAAAAAATTCAATGAGTTTTCGAACTCACGGGCGATGTGCTAACACCTGTTTGTTTGTTACAAGGTACCATGCTGTTCAGGGCTATATAAGGTAAGTGCGGTGGTGTTACTCCTCGTCGATCAGATCTACGTAGCTCACTGCTTGCTATCATAAATGGAGTCACTCTCAAACCTTCTTTGAAATTCCTAAATTTTCCCTAATAAATTGAGGAAAATGACAATTCTTCATAGTGTTATTTTGACCAGGTGCCAAACGGAGGTATTGATCCTCATTCCAAAGTAGCGTCTATTGCTATGCCAAAAAAAACTCTCGTCAATACCAATAATTTCACTCAGGTCTTCTTGCTCTGTTGTTTGTAGTTCGGTCGATTCATCCATGAAAAATGCGTTGTTGACTTGTAGGTTATAAATGTATACAAAGGTGATTCAATAAGGTATTGGAGCCAAACTTTGATAACGTTTATCTTAACTAATCCCATAAGATAACTTGACTTATGGATCAATTTTCTATTTATATGCACATTGATAGCAAAATCATCATCTAGTATATTGTGCGGTAAAACTTGCACCATATTATTGATAGACACGAGTACATTTGTAATTTGACCATGTCATGGCCTTGGCAATGTCTTAAACGTCGGATTTGCATTAAAGGCAATCTAGGAGACACCAAACGTTCGGTTAAAATATCTAATTGCGGTAAATGCAGTGGCCGGGGTGGATATTTGAAGCCGTTCGATTTTGAAAGATTTGGCAACATATGTTTTATTCTCACCTTCTTCAGCAGTTATTGCATTTGATGGTCGACGTTCTTGTTGCGATTGCTCTTGTGGCTGCTCTTGCTGTTGTTGAAGTAATGAATCCTGCATCGTTTTGATTTAAAATTTTAATTTCAACGCCAAAATTATACAAATGTACTTACATCCAATATACACAAAATGTATTTTATTCTAATACTGTCAGGCACTTGTACATCTTGTTATGTTCGTTAGCTTACGAGTAGTACGATATCGTATTTTTCGACATCACCAATCATACTCTTACAATTACCCTGCAGTTACGTGGACTAGGCCAAAAACAGTGTTTAGACTACTCCACATGCGCTACCACTAGTCCACACCAAGTCTATTTCAATGTATTTCTCCTATGCCATTTAACTCGGGGATGTTATTGGAGTGGACATTTTGGTCGCCTCTGCAGCCACGTGGACTAATTTATTAACCAGACCTTAAGGTCTGTTCTTTGACCGTTAAGTTTAAGTTTTTCTTCTGCATGCCCTTTACACATCCAAATGCTCAATAATTTTACAAAATATTTTTCGCCGCTGCAACTACACAGACTGGTTCAGGGTTTGCCCACGTTGGCTTGTCAAGTGCTAGGCTTGAACGAAACACTGGCCCAACCAATGTAGTTTTCTGCACCCGCTTTGGCTAGTCCTTGACATGACCATTGTAGCTAACTATTGGATGTGTGTGTACTGAACTAGTCCACACAAAAACCGCAGGGTATTTACTGTCTGTCTGGTAACTCTGTGTGACTCACGCGTCAATGTTTGTATGTGTTTAATTTGTAGTTTTGTTCTACCCAAGTCTATAGATGTTAACACATCAAAAAAATTTAAGATGTTATGTTTTTTACTGTCGCTTCAAAGCAGAGATGGGCACACACACATTTCATCACAGTTTTCGCACGCATACAAGCACAATTTGCGTGCGCTGCAGCGAAAAAACGTAGTGTGCTCGGTACAGTGTACGCTGCAAGTTAACGGTTACTCATTGTCTGTATAATTTATTAATAAATAATGCCATCTTGAAAAACATTGCGACAAACAACTTTTCTTTTCTTTGAAAAAAAAAAAAATGTACTCTCCCATTCCAGCATAAACGTTTTGGAGCACACTGTAAAAAAATACTTTTTTCACTGCAGTGAAACTATGCATAAATGCTTTGCGCTTAAGAGCTGTTGCTGTTTTTGAAGTTATACTTCTTATGGCTCTTCGGGCCTAAATTGTCAGAAAAAGCGATACCAAAAGTGTTGGCGAGGGGGTTCATATAATCGGCGACAGAGGTAAATATTTCAAATAGTTCTGTTAAATGTAAAAAAAAATACTGAAAATACCGCATTTTAACTGGGTGGCAGCATCATCATTTAAATTCGTTTAAATTTGAGTATACGGAAATAAACTAAGTACAAAAGCAACAAATAATGCATTTAAGAAATTTTAAACAAATATTTTATTTGAATTGATGCGAAAACGCATTCCCTTTAATATGAAAATTTTTTACTTTAATAGGCTAAAACATTTCTCTATCTGTCTGTTGAAATGAGCGCGCTTTTCTGCTGTCATATGTATTGAGTTATTAAATAATTTGATAGAGGGTAAGCAGAGTCTCCAGCAATCCATTGCTCTCCACTTAAGAATCGCTCTTTGTTTTTGGCAAACTTCGAGTTCTAATAAACTTTTGAGTCATGGTAACTCCCTGGGTTGCCAACCATAACATTTCTTATGCGGAGATCTCGATCGGAACGCCTCATGATTTAAGCTTGGTCTTTCGGGAGGTTTAATTTCGCTACCGTCTATGTAGTACATATGTATTTGGAAAACAAAAGATTGTTAAATCTTCATTTTATTGTTTATAAGCACATTGATATAATACACTAGATCTATAAAAAATGTGTTATCTTTATTTTAACATAATATTTCATTCAATGTTAACATTTATTTTAAATGGAATAAAAAAAGAACATATGGCATCAATGTACCACTGCTACTGTCATTTGGTTTGTTTACATTGTTTCGTTTTGGTTATTGTTTTCGCCTAAAAGATAGAAAAACAAGAGACAAAGCACTTAAGCAACGTATGGCTATAGACGTTGATGCATGCTTTTTGTTCATTCTTGCTGCGAGTTTTTATGGGAGAAATCATCGTTTGGTTCTGTCTTAATACATGCTTTGGTACGACCATCGACGACGACCGAACTTTCGTGTTCTATAAATAGCTTTCAATGCTTATAGCCATGATACAATTATACAAGGTAGTCCACTCGGCAAAATCATAGTCCCTTGATATAAGTGCGAATGAAAGAGTGTTGAATAGTGAGTGTGAGTGAAACGGCTACACAGTGCGTCGATTAACCCGCGCACGGTGCATGGGGCTAAAAAATTCTTTAGTTATGACAAGAGTTGTAGTATTTATAATTTTTGTTTTTATTAGTTTTGAATTTGACATTATTCTTTGTTTTTGTTGTTTAACAGCCATTCATTTGTTTGAGCTCTTAATTCTAAAGAATATACGTATCTGCTTGAAACTTAAGGGTTAAAGCTCTGAAAAATAACCGTCAGCACACAACCTTTCAGTTCGACAAGCAGGCACGCACTGTAACTAGGGGACCAAAAACCGAACGACTTCGGCAGCCAAGTGGACTACCTTGTATAATTGTATCATGCTTAAGGCTCCGTTACCCGAACTTAACTTGACTTGAACTTAACTTGACTTGAACTTGAACTTGAACATAACTTGAGTGTGAAATTCTAGCAAATACCCGAAATTAGCCAAACGTGAAGTTGAACCTGAACGTGAACGTGATCGAGAGTGCAACCGTGCGCTTGAACTTATCGATTAGCTGTTTGTCATTGTTTTGATATCATCAGCTTTGAGCGTGAAAATCTGTACAAAACAACAAAGACAACTTTGTAAATAATATTATACTTACGAAGAGATTCCAATTCCGCGGCAAATGATATCCAAGCATCCTTCTTTTTTGCCGGATGTTTAAAATCTTAGCTAGCTTTATTAAATAAAAAATCTTGTTCTTGTACTAAGCAAATTAGCCTATCCTCATCCATTTTAGCTACTCATCAATCAGCTGTTTGAACTAGAACATGAACGTAAATTGAACTAAAAGTGAACTAGCTTGAACTTGAACTTGAAATTCTGCTTTCTGCAGGTTGTTAAGTTACGTCAAGTTACCAAGGGTACCCAGCAAGCAGTGCTGTCCGTAAGGTTGAATGGATCAGCTGTTTTTCAAGTTCAAGTTCAAGTCAAGTTAAGTTCGGGTAACTGAGCCTTTATAGCGTAAGTGTGATTTTGTGCAGTCGGCCGCGGCAGAAGCCCTATGCACAGGAAAGTCGCGACGCGCCCATCACCGCTTTAAAGTGTCAAAACGAGAAGAGTTATCGATAGTTTAAAACAAACTTGATACGCTTATTGTTTAAGAGATGTCAATAGCTCTTATAGATGTAAACATTTAAGCCGTCTAAAAAAAACACCGAAAATATTGAAGCACGCTAGCACCCAATAGAGAGTGCAGGCATTTTTATTTAACTGGCTATTGACACTTGAGACTTAACTATCTGTTAAACCTTTTTTTCAAAATTGCATGATGAACACCGGAGATATCGAAGACTTAAATTAAGTTATCATGCAGTAGAGCAGGCGTTTTATGCGTTTACACACAAGCACATATACATACAAAAACAAGTGGAAACGTTGCAGTCGGACGCAACCGACTGCGGTATACTCGATACATACCAGTATTAAAACCGGTAAAAAGAGGCC
Organism: Scaptomyza montana; assembly: GCA_018904305.1. Classification (NCBI taxonomy): domain Eukaryota; kingdom Metazoa; phylum Arthropoda; class Insecta; order Diptera; family Drosophilidae; genus Scaptomyza; species Scaptomyza montana. The sequence goes on from JAEIGR010000030.1 coordinate 946,017, forward strand.
TGATTGCAAAGGGGTACGGATGCGGCAGGGGTGTACGCTGCCTTAAAGACTCTCCGATGCAGATGGGGATGCCACCACCTGTCTTCGTTGCAAATTTGGTGACTCTAGCTCAAAGTTTGTAAAATGTGGGGAAAGGGGGGGCTGGGCCGGTATGGGTGGGCGTGGCATCCAAATTTTTGATGCAGATCTTTGTGGAATGTCAATTGCTATCTTCATACTAAATTTGGTGACTCTAGCTCAAAGTTTGTAAAAGTGTGGAAAGGGTGGAAAGTGGGGGCTGGGGCGGTATGGGTGGGCGTGGCATCCAAATTGTTGATGCAGATCTTTGTGGAATGTCAATTGCTATCTTCATATCAAATGTGGTGACTCTAGCTCAAAGTTTGTAAAAAGTGGGGAAAGGGGGGCTGGGGGCGGTATGTGTGGGCGTGGCATCCAAATGTTTGATGCATATCTTTGTGGAATGTCAATTGCTATCTTCATACCAAATTTGGTGACTCTAGCTCGAAAATTGTAAGAAGTGGGGAAAGGGGGGCGACATGGAGGGTGTGGCTCCAAAACCTTGATGCAGATTTTTGGGGGTCGTTGCCAGCTATCTTCCTACCAAATTTGGTGGCTCAAAGCGTTGGGGCAGATGGGGGTGGCTAGGGCAGTATCGGTGGGCGTGGCATCCAAACGATGCAGTTTTTAGGGGGTCATCATTACCTATCTTGGCACCAAATTTGGTGGCTATAGCTCAAAAACTGTGGAAGATATAGGCTTTTATGATTTCAAAATGCGGGGGGGCTGGGGGCGGAATGGGTGGGCGTGGCTCCAAAATTTTTGATGCAGTATTTTTGGGGTTGCTAGTAGCTATCTTCTCACCAAATTTGGTAGTTCTAGCTGTAAAGATGTGCGAAATATGTGGATTTATCGGTTTCGAGTTATCGAATTTATCGATTTGCCAGCCCCCCAGTTATCGTTGAACCCCCATCTTGACACTTTAATTTACTATCCCATAGATAAAGAGAATTGGAAAGTTTCAAGTCTCTTGCTTGAAGGGTGTGGAAAAAAGTTGCGTTCATACAGACGGACAGACCGACAAAGACCATGACGGACATTGCACAAACTCAATATATTCTTTACCCTCGGTATCGAGTATAACAAGTGAAAACGCTGTAGGCGGACACAGCCGAGCGCGGAATACCCTGACAACAGTATTCCTTACCAAATTTGGTAAGAGCTGTGAGGATGGGCAAAATAAGTGGATTTATCGATTTTAGCTATCGAATTTATTGATTTCCCAGCCCCCCCAGTAGGAGTAAGGACCCAATCTTGATATTTTATCTGTGTCTGCCATAGAAAAAGATATTTGCGAAGTTTCAAGTCGTTGCCTTTAAGGGTGTAAAGTTGCGTTCATATAGACGAACAGACAAAAAGACAGACAGAAAGACACAATGCCGGATATTGGACAAAACCAATATAAAAGGACCTCAACTGCTCTAGCAGAGCCACATTTTTACAAGAAACGCATTTTTGATCACTTATATTTGCCCTTTATTAACAGTCTTAAGTGTTTTTATACTCGATACCGAAGGTAAAGAGTATATTGGTTTTGTGCAATGTCCGTCATGGTGTCTGTCCGTCTGTCCGTCCGTATGGTTGCAAGTTTTTTCCACACCCTTCAAGCTAGAGACTTGAAACTTTCCAATTCTCTTTATCTATGGGATAGTAAATTAAAGTGTCAAAATGGTGGTTCTACGATAACTGGGGGGCTGGCAAATCGATAAATTCCATAACTCAAAACCGATAAGTCCACATATTTCGCACATCCTTACAGCTAGAGCCACCAAATTTAGTGCCAAGATAGGTGATGATGACCCCCTAAAAACTGCATCAAAAGTTTGGATGCCACGCCCAGCGATACTGCCCTAGCCGACCTCATCCACCCCAACGCTTCGTCAAAAACGGGAATGCGTGTATCTTCCAGAGTTGTGGAGCTAGAGCCACCAAATTTGGTAGGAAAATAGCTGGCAACGACCCCCAAAAATCTGCATCAAAGTTTTGGAGCCACGCCTTCCATTTCGCCACCAGCCCCCCCTTTCCCCACATTTTACAAACTTCGAGCTAGAGTCACCAAATTTGGTATGAAGATAGCAATTGACATTCCACATAGATCTGCATCAAAAATTTGGATGCCTCACCCACCCATACCGCCCACAGCCCGCCTTTCCCCACCTTTTACAAACTTCGAGCTAGAGTCACCAAATATGGAAGGAAGTTAGCTGGTGGCATCCCCATCTGCATCGGAGAATCTTTAAGGCAGCGTACACCCCTGCCGCATCCGTACCCCTTTGCAATCAGGCCTCTTTTTACCGGTTTTAAAACTGGTATCGAGTATGCCGCAGTCGGTTGCGTCCGACTGCAACGTTTTCACTTGTTTTTTTCTCATTTTAATCAAAAACCTAACCAATCAACAAACTTATCTTTGAAATAATAGTAATGAGAAGTTAAATACAATAAACGCATACTTTTAAAAAGGCAGATTTGGTAAACATAAAGGTTTTAACGAAGACTGCACTAGTGGTGCTATTAATTCTTTGGCATGGTTTTACCACTTTTTCCAAAACAGAAATAGGGTGTTCAACAGCTCCGTTTCATCGTTTCATGTTTCAAGCTTGAAACGCTTAGCTCGTGAACGGCATTTTGGGTGTCAATGCGTTTCATATTTGTGCAGTCAGCTGTTGTTTGTTTACATTTCTTTTACTTAAATTTTTGTCACTGTTACTGTTGTGGACTGGATTAAGGCCTGTACGCATGAGCCTCGTACAGCTCCCGTACCGTATACATGAGTTTTACGGACCTTAACGAGCAGTGTTAAAAAATTCACATATTGTGGCGGTTGGTTGATAACTTTCTTTTAATAAATCGTAAATGCAGCTGTGTTTTGTATACTTAAATTCAAAATAATGATTCATGACCAAAGCGCGCTACTGTTGTGTTTGAATACAACTAACGCACTGCTGCTGGCGGTTGTGAAAAAAAAGGCAGGCTGCAAAACCAAAAATCATTTTAGTGAACCCATATTTGATGGGCAGAGCTGAGATTACCAAAGATTATGCTAAACATAACTGAAACCACTCAAAAGAATCCCCAATATGTGGAACACTCAGCGAACAGCCACCAGCACTGCCACTCTTAATGTCCCACAAGACTGGCCGACGTTCCATAGCCTTTATTAGGGCAATTTTCTCCGAATCGCTATTAAAATTTTCGAATCTACTTTTGTTTGCCGACATCTTGTTTCACTTTTTAAGGGCCGTAAAGAATTGCTGAACTTTGATTCCAACAGTAACAGCAGCATAGCTTTTATTTAACATTTTCATTGTTCAACACTTAGCTACTGCCAGTGACTAGCAGAGCTGCAGACCAGTGTTTCGTAATACGGTACGGGCGCTGTACGAGACATTTTTTTTTTTATATGAAGTTTCTACGGTACGGGCGATGTTCTAGCACCTGCGTAGAGGCCTTTAAAAAGAAATGCCATTTAAAAGAGTTAAAGATATGCATCGCGATGCTTTAGCAAAGCAAGTTATTAGGGAAATAGAGAATATTGAAGGTTAGAAGAGCCCGTTGTTTAAATTGGTCTCGAAAAGCCAGCGTTTCGTTTGCAATTGGAGTTCAGTGTGCTGTACTCTGCACAATATTTTACTGCAGGGTAATGAAACAGAAAATGTACTGGGATGAAAACTATGTTGGACAAATTGATGCAGAGTCTAGTGGTGTTAGCTGCGTGGCGGCAGACACGAAAAGGCAATTTTTATATAATATGATGTTTTACTTTTGTTTGTGGCGGCCATCAATCATATGTTTTTGCACAAAAATACACCAAATATACTGAAAAGTAGTGAACATCAATAGCAAATATCGACTAAATATCGTGCTCTTCTCATCTTTACTTTGTTGAAACTTGAAACACTTTTTGTATACAAAGGCTGGGGTGTTTCAACGTTTCAAGAAATTTTCTATGTACATATGTTGTTGTTGCTGGAGGTTTCAAGTTTGAAACGTGAAACGATGAAACGAGCTGTTGAACACCCTAAATAAAAACTTATAGTTTTTATACTCGATACCGAAGGTAAAGAGTATATTGGTTTTGTGCAATGTCCGTCATGGTGTCTGTCCGTCTGTCTGTCTGTCCGTCTGTCCGTCTGTCCGTCCGTATGTATGCAAGTTTTTTCCACACCCTTCAAGCTAGAGACTTGAAACTTTCCAATTCTCTTTATCTATGGGATAGTAAATTAAAGTGTCAAGATGGGGGCTCTACGATAACTGGGGGGCTGGCAAATCGATAAATTCGATAACTCAAAACCGATAAATCCACATATTTCGCACATCCTTACAGCTAGAACTACCAAATTTGGTAAGAAGATAGCTACTAGCAACCCCCAAAAAACTGCATCAAAAATTTTGGAGCCACGCAACCCCATTCCGCCCCCAGCCCCCCCGCATTTTAAAGTCAAAAATGCCTATATCTCCCTCAGTTTTTGAGCTATAGCCACCAAATTTGGTGCCAAGATAGGTGATGATGACCCCCCAAAACCTGCATCAAAAGATTGGATGCCACGCCTACCGATACTGCCCTAGCCGCCCCCATCCACCCCAACGCTTCGTCAAAAACGGCAATGCTTGTATCTTCCAGAGTTGTGGAGCTAGAGCCTCCAAATTTGGTGGTAAGATAGCTGGCAGCGACCCCCGAATCTGCATCAAAGTTTTGGAGCCAAGCCCACCCATCCGCCCCCCTTTCCCCACCATTTACAAACTTTGAGCTAGAGTCACCAAATTTGGTATGAAGATAGCAATTGACATTTCACAAAGATCTGCATCAAAAATTGGGATACCACGCCCACCCATACCTCCCCCAGCCCCCCTTTCCACACTTTTTACAAACTTCGAGCTAGAGTTACCAAATTTGGTATGAAGATAGCAATTGACATTTCACAAAGATCTGCATCAAAAATTGGGATGCCACGCTCACCCATACCGCCCCCAGCCCCTCTATCCCCACTATTTACAAATTTCCAGCTATAGTCACCAAATTGGGTATGAAGATAGCAATTGACATTTCACAAAAATCTGCATCAAAAATTGGGATGCCACGCCCACCCATACCGCCCCAGCCCTACCCCCCCTTTCCCCACATTTTACAAACTTTGAGCTAGAGTCACCAAATTTGCAACGAAGACAGCTGGTGGCATCCCCATCTGCATCGGAGAATCTTTAAGGCAGCGTACACCCCTGCCTCATCCGTACCCCTTTGCAATGAGGCCTCTTTTTACCGGTTTTAATACTGGTATCAAGTATACCGCAGTCGGTTGCGTCCGACTGCAACGCTTCCACTTGTTTTATTTTAATTTTCGCGGTTGTATGGGGGTGTGCATGAGTACAGAAGTGCATGCAATTACTTGACTTAATTTCAATGTTCGATACCTCTGGTGATTCTTAACTGATTGCGATAAAATTTGAAAAAATCTTCATTATTTTGTCTATAGCCAACAAGAATGTACTTAAATAGAGACACCAAAGACCGATAGTCCAACCACTAGTTGAAACTCGCTAGCGTGGCGCCCACTCTCTCTGAGAGCGCATTCCGTGCATTTCTTGTGTTTCGTGAGTAATTCGCCAGCCACTTCTCTCGCTAACTTTGCTACAACATGTTTGTTGATATCACAACCACCCAGCACCATTGTGTGTATGCGCCGCTAGCCAGCGATTTTCTTGCGCGCAGTGGCTTGTTCGATTGCTGTGCCCCCGTTTTTTTCTTTGTATTCCTTATGTGCGCTTATTTCATTGCTTATCCTATTGCGTCGACCAAGCACCAGCAAAGCAAATGAGCGAATTAATAACAACTTACGGGGTCGCGACATATCTCCGACAACATATCTCCGAGCGGAGATATGACGCTAAGAAACGGCGGAGATATGTCGTTTCAAAACGTCATATCTCCGCCAAGAAAAAAACGTCATATCTCCGAGCGGAAATATGACGTTTTCAAACATATCTCCGCCAATAAAAAAACGACAAAGCTCCGCCGTTCCACCATCGACATATCTCCGCCGTTCCACAAAAAATTTATGTATTATTGTGAAAAAGTGTGGGCGCTGTGTGCTATATTTTTCGTATATAGAGCGCCAAACGCTTTTTTCACAATAATACAATAACTTTTCGAACATTATTGTTTGAAGCTTCTTTTTATAAATTATTTTTTAAATTTTTAGTTCAATGTTTTAAAAAGCGTATATTTTAGTTTTTTAAAACTATATTTAATAGAAAATAAATTATGTGTAATAAGTTTGTGTAACATTCAAAATACACAGAAATCATAGCAGTTTTTTTAATTTTGTTGCCTTTTAAGTTAACTGCAGTTAATTATAAATAAAAAAATTTCGAATTGCCTCTTCGACATCTTGGTTGCAGGTTGGACACTTTGGCTTGTTACTTTGTTTGTCTTTCTTTTCGATTCGTGCTTCATTGAGGGCTACAATTTGATCCCAACATATTCCACAAATATTTACGTGGTTGCATGGGCGCAACAAAACATATTTTGGGTTGTTTAGGCACACATCGCATGGATCCATTTAAATTGATGATTTGTCAGTAATTTGGCGTGAGTTCGACGCATTCGAAGAAAGTGACGATGCGGAAGATGTCATGTCAGAAGACATTCCGGTTAAATTGCCTTCATTGTCTATACCTTCAAGGAAGTCCTGCTTTTAAAAACCGTCAGCTAATGATACAGTGCATGTCAGAAATGCCTGTATGTCTATTTCACCTCTTTCAAATAGATTCATTGCGTTCATAATTTTTTCGGAGCGATCCTGAGAACAAAAATAATTGAGTTAGCATATTATTTTAAATGATTTAATCAATATGTATACAACTTACGCGTAGGTTCTCCTTCTGTGGCTGATTTATATTACCACCATTTTGAAAGAGTAAGGCAAATTCGCGACCCTTTTCGTATTCTGCATCAATAAGGCATTGGACAAATTTAAAAAAGTGCCCTTTAGCTCGAATTTTATTTCCCAAATTCAAATTGTAAGCTTCCACTGAGCTCGTGGTTCTAGTTGACCGCTTAAACACGGATATGCTTTTGGGTCCCTCCTATAAAATAATGGTTAAACATTAATAATCAAAATACAACATAAACTTAAACAATAAATAAAACATACCTTTGTAAGCCACTGTCTCTTAAAATATTTTAAAAACGACGAAAACAGCTTCTTCTCCATCTTTAGTGCTTCAAATTTTAGAAGGGTAAAACCTTCCATAATTTTATTTTCTGGTAAAAGCGGCAAATGCAAAAACTTCATAAAAAGCATGTAAGCGTTTTTATTGCATTTTAGCGTTTTTTCAAATCCATGCGATTGCTTGGCGTTTTTCTTGCATGACTGTGTGAAATGAAACCAACAGCCGTAAAAATTCATGTTGGGATGCAGGTCTTAAAACGCGTTTCGCATTGCCTTTTCGTAGTCGGAATTAAAGGATGCTCCCTTAAGGCAGCAGATGTTCGAATCTATGTATGTGAATAGGTGCTGATCCGTTTTGCGAGTCATCAAAACAAATACAAAAGGGGTTATCTAAAAAAAATTTTAATTAGTAGTGAATCAAGTTTAACATAAAAAGAAAATTACCTTCTGGAAATATTTAATATAAATTATTAAGAGTTGCTTAAAATCTCCAAAAGGACACACTTTAAATGTGGCATCAATTAAAAAATGCCTATTATGCTCCGGAATATTGGCTCGCATCAAGTCGATTACCTTGTCTGATGAAAATATGCAATAAGCAAACGAGCTCGATGCGTACACTTTTATAGAACTGATTCGCAGTATTTCCCTTGGTCATTCCAAAAAGTTTCATTATATTTTCGTCCTGAAATGCTTCCACAACATTCTCTGGAGAATGGATGGAGGATGGAGACTTTGGCAAAAAAGGCTGTCTCTTTCTTTGCAAAGTGCGTTTGACAGAGTCATAATTTATTTCAATCTCCGCTTCACCATTTGTTTTCCTAATAAGTTGAATAGAAAAATAAAACATCAGTTTGTGTGTATTTCTTTTCTGCTCAAATGCACATAAATATGTACATACATATGTATGTCAGAATAAACATATTTACCACATAAATATGTTTCTATACGTACATTTGTATGTACATATGTATATATTTACATACGCATCGTCACTACGCAGACTGCCGTGCACTGTGTGTATGTATGTACAAATGTATTACATAAATACAAACATACATACAGTATGTAACAAGGCGAAGGTAAAGAGTATATTGGGTTTGTGCAATGTCCGTCATGGCGTCTGTCCGCCTGTCTGTCTGTCCGTCCGTATGTATGCAAGTTTTTTCCACACCCTTCAAGCTAGAGACTTGAAACTTTCCAATTCTCTTTATCTATGGGGATAGTAAATTAAAGTGTCAAGATGGGGGTTCTACGATAACTGGGGGGCTGGCAAATCGATAAATTCGATAACTCAAAACCGATAAATCCACATATTTCGCACATCCTTACAGCTAGAACTACCAAATTTGGTAAGAAGATAGCTACTAGCAACCTCCAAAAAACTGCATCAAATTTTGGAGCCACGCCTACCCATTCCGCCCCCAGCCCCCCCGCATTTTAAAGTCAAAAAAGCCTATATCTCCCACAGTTTTTGAGCTATAGCCACCAAATTTGTGCCAAGATAGGTAATGATGCCCCCAAAAAAACTGCATCAAAAGTTTGGATGCCACGCTCACCCATACCACCCCCAGCTCCCCTTGCCCAAATTTTTACAAACTTCGAGCTAGAGTCACCAAATTTGGTATGAAGATAGCAATTGACATTCCACATAGATCTGCATCAAAAATTTGGATGCCTCGCCCACCCATACCGCCTCCAGCCCCCCCTTTCCTCACCTTTTACAAACTTCGAGCTAGAGTTACCAAATTTGGTATGTAGATAGCAATTGACATTTCACAAAGCTGGTGGCATCCCCATCTGCATCGGAGAATCTTTAAGGCAGCGTACACCCCTGCCGCATCCGTACCCCTTTGCAATCAGGCCTCTTTTTACCGGTTTTAATACTGGTATCGAGTATGCCGCAGTCGGTTGCGTCCGACTGCAACGTTTCCACATGTTTTTTACATAAATTTTTTGCTCGATTATTGAGAACAACAATAATGAGCAGCTCACTCGGCTTCCTTCTCTTAATTCAAATTTAATATTTTCATAATCCATGTTCGTTCTGTTTGAGCAACCGCAACCAAGTGAATGTAGCAAAATAATGCGGCACATTTTTGGAGCGCGCCACGCTCACTTTTCCTATTACACCGAAAATATTATCTGTGTACAAAAATTAAAATAAATAATCTACTAAGGGACAAATTATATTATACGTTTATGTTACTTTAAATACTGCACGGAATATTTCACCAAAAAACAAATAAATAAAATATAATAAAAAAAAGCAATTTACAAACTATTAGAAAATTGTTTTTCCTGTCCACTTACAGTTAAAAATCCAGTTGAAAATAAAGAAGTGAAAAAATAAAGTAATGCAAAAGAAAACAAGTATGAAGGCTCTAGTCGGGAGAGCCCGACTAGAAGATACCCTGAACCCAGTTGCAATAAACACATTAAATTTATATAAGACTTTGGTATACTGACTTAACTTCAATCGATTAAATTCGATATCTCCGGTGTTTCTTAACCGATTTGGACGAAATTTTCAGAAAAGTTCTATCGTTTCCCATTATTTCAACCCCCATTTTTACATTTTCCAAATTCGCTGTTTTTGAGATATCGATTGCATGTGTATATCGGAGACCAGAATAGTTATCGATAATTTGAAGCAAACTTGTTCTGCTCATGGTATAGGAGAACTTATATACAAAATCTGAAGTCTCTAGCTCTTGTAGTCTCTGAGATCGACGCGTTCATACAGACGGACAGATGGTCAGACGGACGGACAGACGGACATGGCTATATCGTCTCGGTTGTTGATGCTGATCAAGAATATATATACTTTATGGGGTCGGAGATGCTTCCTCCTGCCTGTTACATACTTTTGCACATAACCATTATACCCTTTTTAACCCATTTTATGGGTTAAGGGTATAATAAATAGGCAGCGAAGACAAAAACGCGGCATCGCACATGTACAGTGGCTCAATAAAATTTAAGTACACCTTGAAATAAGAAGATACTATTTAGAACTATCTTCTTATTTTGAAGGTGTACTTAAACTTTGATTTTTGATTTTTTTTCTTGCTGGCTGGTTGTGATATCAACAAACATGTTGTAGCAAAGCTAGCGAGAGAAGTGGCTGGCGAATCACTCACGAAACACGAGAAACGCACGGAATGCGCTCTCAGAGAGAGTGGGCGCCACGCTAGCGAGTTCCAACTAGTGGTTGGACCAAGGCATACTTATTAAGGTAGTGTCACTCCGCTCTCTCGTTGCCTTACGAAAAATGAGAGCAAAAGAGTTATGCATTTTTTTAGGTTAAAACGCAAAAAAATCGTCCGCGTATGTGCGTCGCTCAGAACGTTCGCAACGAGACTGAATCGTAAGGCAACAGAAAAAGAGGGCGAGCAAAAGAGCTAGACCATGACACAACCATGTATAATTCAACCATGAGCTAGACTACCTAATTAAGTATGCCTTGGGTTGGACTATCGGTCTTTGGTGTCTCTATTTAAGTACATACTTGTTGCTATAGCTTAAGTTTAAAATTCAATATCTTTTTTTTCATTGAATGAATGGAGAGCTTTGTATCAAGTCTCTTTTCTTTTGTAGTTTCAGACGGACAGACAGACGGACATGGCCAAACTATACGGCTTTTTTTGCCTATCAAGAATCTAAATACTTACTTTTGCCTGTTAAATACATTGAAAACAAGTGGAAACGTTGCTGTCGGACGCAACCGACTGCGGTATACTTGTTACCATTATTAAAAATGAGAAGTCAATTGCTATCTTCATATTAAATTTGGTGACTCTAGCTCAAAGTTTATAAAAGGTGGGGGAAGGGGGGCTGGGGGCGGTATCGGTGGGCTTGGCATCCAAATTTTTTATGCAGATCATTGCGGTAGATTTTGAGTTATCGAATTTATCAATCTGCCAGCCCCCAGTTATCGTTGAACCCAAATCTGGACACTTTAATTTACTTCGGTAAAGAGTATAAAAATCAATAATACCCTTCTTACCCATTTCATGGGCTCGAATATACAAATTATTATCTTTTTTAATATAATGGGTTCTTGTAAGAGCATTTAGGATAATCAATTACAATATTATCATTAGGGGCTTTAAACTTAACAATTATAAAAGCTTTAGTAAAGAAAGGATCTACAGTCGCAAAGGTCATACATATTCAAAGCAACTAGCCTTACAAGGCGCAAAAAAATTATTTGAATGCATGCGTGTGTGCTTTAATGTAAAGAAATATCTTTTTATACCCTGAACCCATAAAATGGGTAAAAAGAGTATAATGGTTTTATGCAAAAGTATGTAACATCTGTATGAGCGCGTCGATCTCAGAGACTACAAGAGCTAGAGACTTCAGATTTTGAATATAATTTCTCCTAAACCATAAGCAGAACAAGTTTGTTTCAAATTATCGATAACTATTCTGGTCTCCGATATACACATGGAATCGATAACAAAAAAATATTGAATTTGGAAAATGTAAAAATGGGGGTTGAAATAATGGGTAACGATAGAAATTTCGTCCAAATCGGTTAAGAAACACCGGAGATATCGAATTTAATCGATTGCAGTTAAGTCAGTATACCAAAGTCTTATATAAATTTAATATGTTTATTGCAACTGGGTTCAGGGTATCTTCTAGTTGGGCTCTCCCGATTAGAGCCTTCTTACTTGTTTTGCTGTTGTGTTCTTTTCTTTATAAGTTCCAATAGCCGAGTCGATAAAACCGTGTCTATCATTACGATTGATATATGAAATCTTAAACACTTTATCACTTGAGATTTAAAGCTGGTTTAATCCTTGGAGAAATTCTTTTAGAAATGAATACATTTGCTCACTGCCACCAAAAACAATTCTCTTTTTGCAAAAATAAAGAGAGTAGAGTATTTTCACTTCAGGTTATCGTTTATGGCATAATTATTTTATTTCCATTGACATTTTGCACACGAATGCTTTAATTAAGAAATAATTGTACCCTCAATCAGTATATCGTTAACAAATCGCTATAAAATACCGTGCTTTTAAACTACTCGTGTCAATGTTTTGGTTTCTAGTTAATTTTGTGTAATCGCTTAGATTCACAGAAAAATAATAAGTAAGTTGTCGGCGTTTTGTTTTTATACTCGATACCGAAGGTAAAGAGTATATTGAGTTTGTGCAATGTCCGTCATGGTGTCCGTCCGTCTGTCCGTCCGTCCGTCTGTATGTTCGCAACTTTTTTCCACACCCTTGAAGCTAGAGACTTGAAACTTTCCAATTCTCTTTGGTAAGAAGATAGCTACTAGCAACCTCCAAAAAACTGCATCAAAAATTTTGGAGCCACGCCCCCCATTCCGCCCCCAGCCCCCCGCATTTTAAAGTCAAAAAAGCCTATATCTCCCACAGTTTTTGAGCTATAGCCACCAAATTTGGTGCCAAGATAGGTGATGATGACCCCCCAAAAACTGCATCAAAAGTTTGGATACCACACCCACCGATACTGCCCTAGCCGCCCCCATCCGCCCCAACGCTTCGTCAAAAACGGGAATGCGTGTATCCCCCAGAGTTGTGGAGCTAGAGCCTCCAAATTAGGTGAGAAGATAGCTAGTAACGACCCCAAAAAAACTGCATCGCCCCCCTTTCCCCACCTTATACAAACTTTGAGCTAGAGTCACCAAATTTGGAAGGAATATAGCTTGTGGCATCCCCATCTGCATCGGAAAATCTTTAAGGCAGCGTACATACCTCCCGCATCCGTACCCCTTAGCAATCAGGCCTGTTTTTACCGGTTTTAATACTGGTAACGAGTATACCGCAGTCGATTGCGTCCGACTGCAACGTTTCCACTTGTTTTCCTTGTATTTCTTATGTGCGCTAATTTTATTTCTTATCTATCGTCTTGCGTCGACCTAGCACCAGCAAAGCAAATGAGCGAATTAATAACAACATACATATATATATATATATATATATATATATATACATATGCAGTTTTGGTGGGCTACAGACATTGTAATGATTTTTGATTTTTGTTTCGGTTAGCTACCATAAGCATGTGTGTGTGTCCCTGTCTCTATGCATGTCCATATTTTAATGTATGCGTACCATTTGCCATGGAATTCATTGACCTTTCTCAACTAATATGAATTTCGGCAAACGCTAAACAGCCAATATTTGATTAAATTTGGTGCATATTTGTATTATTTGCCTACAAAAACCAGAAAACTATACTTCCAAGGCATTTTTGTTGCTCATCGAACATTTGCTGATAAGGCGCTCAGCACAAAAAACAAGCGTTTAGCAAAATAGGCAGGCAATTATCAGTTTTGCATTGCTGATGACACTTTCCAACAATTTTGCCATCGCAACTACCATACAGCTATGCAGCGATGCCTACAAATTGCGTAAGTGTATTCACACCTGCATTTGCTCAAATCATTTGCCGAAATACTTAAGCTAGAAAATCGCTGGCTAGCGGCGCATACACACAGTATGGCTGGCTGGTTATGCTATCAACAAATATGTCGTAGCAAAGTTAGCAAGAGAAGTGGCTGGCGAATGACACACGAAATGCGAGAAAAGCACGAAATGCGCTCTCAGAGCGGGTGGTAGCTACGCTAGGACTTCCAATTGAAGGTTGGAATTTCGCTGTTTGGTCGCTCTATCTGTATTCTATTCTTGTTGGTATGATGTTCAAAATATCTCCTAGCCGAGATTTCCGACTGGAAAAAATGTTGCAGTTTATTTTATTCGATACCGTCATGATGTCTGTCCGTTTGTCCGTCCGTCCGTCCGTCTGGAGACTTAAAACACTGCATATATTTTTGTCTTTGGGCGGGACAGATGAAGTGTCAAGATTGGGTTCTTACGCCTGCTGGGTGGCTGGGAAATCGATTAATTCGAAAAATGAAATCGGTAAATCCACATATTTCTCACATCCCAACACCTAGAGCTACCAAATTTGATAAGGATATATCTTAAAGCGGGTAAAAAGAGGCCTGCTTCCAAACGAAGAGTACGGATATGGCAGGCGTGTACGCTTCGTTCAAATATGGTCTGATACACATCTTTGGAGCCCGCCACTAGTTCTACAGCTACCTAATGTGGTGACTCTAACTCAAAAACTGTGGAGGATAATCGCATTCCAGTTTTCAAAAAGCGTGGGCTGGGGGCGGTATGGGTGGCCGTGGTATCAAAAGTATTGATGCAGATCAGACATTTCCAGCTATCTTTCTACCAATTATGGTGACTCTTATTTAAAAACTGTTTAAGATACACGCAATTCCGTTCCTAACAAGGCGGTAGGGTAGCTGGTTCGGGAGAACCATACCTATCTTTTCAGTATCTATTTTCCTAAAAAATTATGTAACTTTTTTAAAAACTGTCATAGATTATTGCAATTCCGTGTTTCTTTTGTTTTTGAGTCGGCATCCAAAAAAATCTAAACGATGCTTTTTTAAATTTCGCAGCTGTACTTTATGGTGTCCAGTATGCCTTCTTTGATGTGTTTGTTACACATTTCATCACGAAATGAATACATACAAATTTGTATGAAAAGTAAATCGAGTCAGAAACGCTCTTGTTTATTTATTTATTTATTTATTTATTGTCAGCTAAGAGCAGCTGACATTAAAATGAAATCAAATTTAATTTACATTAAAAATAGTTAAAATAATTAATTAAATTAAGTAAAATATAGAGTAATATATAAATTTGAAAATAAATTGAGGTAAAAATTTAACACTTAACGTTAAAGCTCTGGGAATTTCAATAAAAAAATTGAGTAGCCCAACATTTGTTGCAAGGATTGGGAAAAACCCAGAAAAACCCAATCAGACCAGCGTTAGATTAGTAGTGGTTACGATTAGATAAAGCAAAAAGGATCGATCGTTTTAGAACTGGAATTGAGGTCTCCAAGAAGACAAGAGAATAAAATTTGTTATAGTCAGATTATATAACACGGAATGGTTCATGAATTAAATAGTTTGTCAAGCAACGATCCAGGCTAAGGGGTAAAAAGTTACGTGAAGATCTAGTTGGGACATTAAATTTAATTCGACTCAAAAGAACTGATGAGTCGATTTCACCATTAAGTAAGTAGTAATAAATAATACTCCATGCATGGTTCTACGGTTTAATAGGGAGAGAAGATTTATTAAAAGGAGTCTACTTGAATATGGGGGTAAGTTAACTCCAGGAACCCAGTTAAAACTTCTAAGGGCAAATAGAAGAAATTTCTTCTGCACAGATTTAATTCTATCCTGGTGAATCGACTATTGTGGGGATCACACACAAGATCCATACTCCAGGATGGGACGTACTAGGGATGTATAAAGCGATTTAGTGGTGTAGGGATCGTTAAACTCTTTCGACCACCGCTTGATGAAGCCAAAGACAATAATGGCCTTATTGACCATAGACGAAATATGAGAGTCAAACTTTAATTTAGGATCAAGAATAATACCTAAATCTTTAATTTCAAACACGCGGTCATGTGGGGAATCATCAAGCAAGTAGTGAGCAGTATGAGGGGTACTTCTACAAAAAGACATGACTTTACATTTTGAACATTTTAAATTGAGTAAGTTAAAACGACACCAGGCCGACAGCGCACACAAATCCGACTGTAGTAAGTTGCACAGAGAAGCATCATTATAGGTGAAACATAGTTTTACATCATCAGCAAACATATATACAAAAGAGCTAGTAATAACAGCTGGAAGATCGTTAATAAACAAATTAAATAGCAAAGGTCCAAGATGACTCCCCTGGGGAACACCAGAGGTAACATAAATAGGTTTAGATACCGACGATTTAAAAACTACTTTTTGTGTTGTCTTGATGGAAATCCAATAATATTTAATTTTTGAAGCAACAGAGAATGACTAACAGAATCAAATGCCTTACTAAAATCGGTGTAAACAACGTCAGTTTGCATTTTTTCCTGCAACGCTTTGATAACAAGCGAAGTGAATTCAAGAAGGTTACCCTATATATGCCCCTATAATTTTTAACGTTAGACTTAGAAGAATTTTTATGGAGTCGAATGATAAAAGATTCCTTCCATATAGCAGGAAACACAGTTGAGTCAACCGACAAGTTAAATATGTAATTTATGTAAGGGTTTGCAAAGTGAATCAGCACAGTATCTAAATCTAAGTATACAACCGGGCACCCCATCAGGACCAGGCAAGCAGCAAGGTTTGATAGAGCTAAGATCACTTAGAAGCGTACATTCAGTTATAACTGGGATATATATGCAATTTGACGATTGAACTTGAAAAGGATAGGAATTACTGCAACTATGTAAGTTCGTTGAAAATACTGATTGAAAATACTCAGCAAATAGATCGGCTACTGCCTGATCAGAACTTGCTTTTGTATTATCAAGGTATACTGAAGACGGCAAGCAAGAAGACTTACATTTAGAGTTAACAAATTTATAAAACTGTTTAGGGTCACGTGAAAAGTTTAGTCTACAACGATTAAGATAATTATTATAAAAAGATGTGTTAACAGAAAGGAAACTAGATTTTGCTACTAAATACGAACATAAATCTAAAGTAGTTCCCGATTTTTTAAATTTTTTATATGATCTTGTCTTCGCGTTTTTCAATTTTGATAATTCCCTGTAAACCAAGGTGGTTTATTATCACTTGAAGAACAAGTGAGGGGAACACAAATATCGAGAAGCTAATGCAAGGTCCTATAAAATATGGCAATGGCAGTTTCTATATCAGTACAAGAATAAAGGCGAGACCAATTAGTATGTTGAAGAAGATAATTTAATTTAGTAAAGTTAGTTTTACGAAAGCAACGGGTTTTTAAAGTATTATTAGATACTGAAAAAGGGTTAAGAATTTCGATGGATATTTCTAAGGTTGGATGGTAGATATCTTCCGGAAGCACTAGAGGGGGTATTCTACTAGCATTACAGCAATCTGAGTCCGAAACAAATATCAAGTCCAACATTCTACCACTACAGTAGTGCACCCTGTTAACTTGCGATAGGCCTAACTCCAGTAGGAGGTGCAGGTGCACTACTAATCCTAATACTTTTATTATTATTAATTCGCCTATTCTCATACTCCTTTACAACAAGCTGCTGCGGCCAGAACTTTTCCGAACAAATTGTCGAAAAAAGTTCAGGCGGCACGCTCAGCTTGATAGCAGTCAATACGATGAATTTATGAATTTATGTGCGCGTGTAAGCGAACATGCAGAAACGCTTGCCCTTCTACAAAGTACAGAAATTTTCTCAGATTATCTATTCTAAAACAAGTAGAAACGTTGCAGTCGGACGCAACCGACTGCGGTATACTCGTTACCAGTATTAAAACCGGTAAAGAGAGGTCTGATTGCAAAGGGGTACCGATGCGGCAAAGGTGTACGCTGCCTTAAAGATTCTCCGATGCAGATGGGGATGCCAGCAGCTATCTTCCTTCCAAATTTGGTGACTCTAGCTCAAAGTTTGTAAAAGGTTTGGAAAGGGGGCTGGAGGCGATAAGGGTGGGAGTTGCATCCAAATTTTTGATGCAGATCTCTATGGAATGTCAATTGCTATCTACATACCAAATTTGGTGACTCTAGCTCAAAGTTTGTAAAAGGTGCCGAAAAGGGGGGGGGCTGGGGGTGGTAAGGGTGGGAGTGGCATCCAAATATTTGATGCAGATCTTTGTGGAATGTCATTTGCGATCTTCCTACCAAATTAGGTGACTCTAGCTCAAAGTTTGTAATAGGAGGGGAAAGGGGGGGGAGGGCTGGGGGCGGTGTGGGTGGGTGTGGAATCGAAATTTTTGATGCAGATCTTTGTGAAATTTCAATTGCTATCTTCATACCAAATTTGGTGACTCTAGCTCAAAGTTTGTAAAAGGTGGGGAAAGGGGGACAAAATGGGTGGGCGTGGCTCCAATACTTTGATGCAGATTTTTGGGGGTTGTTGCCAGCTATCTTCCTACCAAATTTGGTGGCTCTAGCTTTACAACTCTGGAAGAAACAAGCATTTCCGTTTTTTACGAAGCGTTGGGGTGGATGGGGGCGGCTAGGGTGGTACTGGTGGGCGTGGAATCCAAACTTTTCATGGAATGGGGGGGGCGTGGCTACAAAATTTTTGATGCAGTTTTTTGGGGGTTGCTAGTAGCTATCTTCTTATCAAATTTAGTAGTTCTAGCTGTAAAGATGTGCGAAATATGTGGATTTATCGGTTTTGAGTTATCGAATTTATCGATTTGCCAGCCCCCCAGTTATCGTAGAGCCCCCATCTTGACACTTTAATTTACTATCCCGTAGTTAAAGAGAATTGGAAAGTTTCAAGTCTCTAGCTTGAAGGGTGTGGAAAAAACTTGCAACCATACGGACGGACAGACGGACAGACACCATGACGGACATTGCACAAAACCAATATACTCTTTACCATCGGTAACGAGTATAATCAAAAATTTTAGGTTCTACTGCAGTCGATAAAGTGTGAATATCATAAACAGGAGGACCTACTTTCAATAACTTAGAACGTTATTTATGTCTAAAGCTTTGAGCTCTCTAGTCTTCGGCATTGACGTAATACGTAATATGTAACATGTGGTGACAAAGTACACCACCGCATACGTAGAGAAGTGTTTTAAAAAAATAAAAAAATAATAAAAAAGTAGAATTAACAGCTATTATTTAATGATCAAAATTATTAATGTATGACAATTACAATAAATTTTTAAATTTGTGGAAACTTTATTATGTATTTTTATTATTTTCATGTATTTTTATCGGATTTTTGATCGCTCCTCGAGTAGATACATATGTACATACATATGTATATTTTGTGTGTGCAATTTTGTGTCTGTTTGCCAAAAACAAGCATGTATGTATTTTATTTCAGTAAGCCCGCTCACGATCAGGCCCTATCTTTGGCGACAGTTAAAAAAAATATATGTATGTTTAACGCCAAAAGAGGCGATCGAAAACTTATTATCGCATGATACGCTTATCAATGGCAATAAAAAAAATATTTCAAAACAACCAATTATATTCAAAACAGAAATCAAATGTGAATGTTTTTAATCTAAGATTCTGAGTCGATAAAGCAACATGCTGAGAAGAATTCAGGCAACAAATTCTCAGTTTGCAAAACTAACAGTGACACAGCATATCAACAAAAAATTAAATCTAACGATGACGCTGCAGATATTTACGTGCTCCACTGCTTTTCTAGCTAATATATATGTATGTACAGTTAGATATAAAAACATAATAAAATTAGACTAATGAGTTTTTGGCAAAATAAAGTAATTAATGGCATTATAACATAAAAATTATATTTCCATTTATTTTGTTTAAGTAAAATCATAATAAAGATAGAATGTTCACTTAATACCCTAGACCAATGAGCATTTTCTGTATACCCGTGCACGGACGCATACAAACAAACAAATGCGTAATGTCTAGGGATCAGGGTATCTTGTCGCGAACTATCTCGACGAGTCTTCTCAGTTGTTTTGAGTTTTTATTCAATCAGCTTTTTACTTTGTGATTCTTATTCTGTTTGTCTAGCACACATATGTATGTATGTACATATATACATACTATATACACACCCAGTTTAAGGCCGGCTTTTTACTTCATTGCTTATGCTTACGTTTTCTTCGAAAATATTTTCTTAGCCTGTATAAGTGAGCAAGTGTGTCTCTCTCCCATGTTAATACGTACATACATATGCATTCGCTCCAAGTCAGGTTTTGGTATTGCTGACAGCGCAATACAGCAACACAAAAATGCATGAACATATATGTATGTATGTATGTATTATATATGCATGTATATGCAAGTAGTTCACTTAAGCGTTGATTAACGCATATAGCGAAACACATGAAAACAAATTAAGAGCGAAAACCGCGACAACTTACGATATGAATATGGGGCAGAGCGACGACAGCAGCATTTGCAAAAGCTTGTCGTACGCAATGGTATCCAGTGCTCTCAGTTAAAATTTTGCTGCCGTCGCTTCGTTTTTTTCGTTAATCAGTAGCACTAAAATGGTGCGCAAGTCCGGTAGAGTTAAAATTTCTACTTGTCGCAGCGTTAGCAGCATTTTGTTGCGTGGCAGCAAGGGCGGTGCTGCTTTTGGTGTCGATGAGCGTTTGAATGATGAGGCTGAACGACGGGATCGACGTCGACTGGACAGCAGCGCAAGCAACTCCGTCTCAAGTGATGGTGTGTTTTTTTTTTGCGTGTTTGTATTGTTTTAATCTTTGTTTTGTTTTGTTTCCATTAGAATATTTTTTTGAAAAAAAGACATTGTTCTTTTCCAACAAAAAAAATACAAAATAAACAGTTTTTAATACAAGGTCCCATTTAAAATTGATGAAACGGGTATAACAAAGATGTGTTAATTTTAATTAAATACTACAGAAAGAAACCAGTTGAAATAAAAATCAAGTGGAAAAAATGCAGTCGGATGCAACCGACTCGAGTATAAAAACGGGAAAAGAGAGGCCTGATTGCAAAGGGGTAGGGACGCTGCAGGGTTTTACGCAGCATTCAAAGATTAGCTGATGCGGATCTTTTGGGGATGCCACCAACTAAATTTCCACAAAAAAGTTCAAAAACTGAGAAAGAGGCGGTGGGATGTGGGGCATAGTTTGGGGGCGTGGCATTCAAAAATGATGCAGATCTTTGTTTTTAAGAGGCGGGGATGCTGGAAGCTGTATGAGCGTGCGCGTTATCCAAATTTTCGATGCAGACTTTTCAAGATGCAACCAGATATGTATATTTCCACCAAATTTGGTGACAAGCTATTTAAATTCTGGAAATATGTATGTATGTGTGTTTTATCGATATGCACCCCACATAGTATCGACGTATGGTCGATATCCAAGCCTTTCAGTGGTACACATAAACAAAGATGTTTGTAGAGTTTAAAATCTCTAGCTTTTAGGGTGTGGATAAAATATTATAAATAAATTCGGTATCAGAGTATAACCAACGGTACATTTTCTAGTTTTTCCCTTGATTGTGAAATTCATTCATGCTTTCAAAACTGACCAATAGATAAAATACCCATTATTGATTTTAGAAATCATACTGATATACTTTTATGTTTCCTTAGTTCATACATATAAATTCTGTACAACTCTGCACTCAAATTTAAGGCCTTAAAGGCCTGTACGCATGAGCCCCGTACAGCTCCCGTACAGTATACATGAGTTTTACGGCTGTAACGACAAGTGTTGAAAAATTCACATATTGTGGCGGTAGGCTAATTGTTTTTTGTAAATAAATCGGAAATGCAACTGTGTTTTGTACACTTGATTTCAAAATAATGATTCGCGCGCTACTTTTGTGTTTGAGTTCAGCTAACGCCCTGCTTCTAATAATCTATACCCTGCCATAGATCAGTGGCAGTACAATCCAGTTAATATGTTATTTAAATTGTATCTTATTAAATAATAAATATATTTTTATTCATTACTTCTTGTGCAGCATTGACTGCCAAAACAATAAGTATGGCTCTATTGAAGCCTGAATTAGGTCAACTTTGTTAATATTATCCGAAAAATGTATAAGCCGGCTCTTGCCCGACATGTTGTTGCATATTTTACAACCGTAAATAGCTGCTGAAAGCTATTTACTGCCCGTAGCATTTTAACATAACATTTTAACATTTTCATTGTTCAACACTACCGTACCAGCAGTAGCTAACAGAACTGCAGACCTTAAATGTACGTACTGTACTGAAGCTGTACGGGACCATTTTTTTTATATGAAGTTTTTGCTGTACGGGAGCTGTACAGGCGTCTGCGTACAGGCCTTAAGCAAAAGTATAACACTGTTACAATAAAGTTCAGTGACAACAAAAACAGAAATGAAGCACGGCAACAATTAAAAATAATTTTTGTAACTTCGGCTTTAGAGTATAAATATAATAATATAATTTTTATTAATCTTGTTTTAATAGAATCGGCGGAAAGTCAAATAATGCAGACAGAGGCGCTACCGGTGGGTCATCTGGACAGCTCGCCCATGGGAAATGCACAAAGTCCTAAGGGCGTTGCACTCGGCCTGAACAACAGCAGCAACCAAAGCAGTGAGAATTTTGCAATCTGCAATGGCAATAACAATACCAACACCAACAATAACAACAACAACATGTACTCACCAAACAGCAACAACAGCAACAATGGCAGCGTCAGCAACAGCCAACAACAGCAGCAGCAGCAACAATCGCCAACGGTTTGCTCAATTTGTGGAGATCGCGCGACGGGCAAACATTATGGTGCGTCCAGCTGTGATGGCTGCAAAGGATTCTTCAGGCGTAGCGTGCGCAAAAATCATCAATATACCTGCAGGTGTGTTAGATAAAAACAATATAGAAATTCCGAAATATCCGACGTCCCATTATCTTTACATTTAAAAAAACAAAATGTTGTCAGCAGTCGATCCCATGCCTGCTAAAATAAGAGTTCATCAGGTCATATATAACAATTTTTGGTTTTTTAGATTTTCTTGTGAACGGTACATTTTATCAGAAAATAGCTCAACCTTATTGTAGATCATAAAAATATTTATGTTCAAAATTCTTTTGTTTCTTTTGAAATTCCAATAATTTTATATCTGAGAACCACCATCTGTCAAAAATGCGGCATACTCGATACCAGTATTAAAACCGGTAAAAAGAGGCCCGATTGCAAAGGGGTACGGATGGGGCAGGGGTGTACGCTGCCTTAAAGATTCTCCGATGCAGATGGGGATGCCACCAGCTATCTTCCTTCCAAATTTGGTGACTCTAGCTCAAAGTTTGTAAAAGGTGGAAAGGGGGGCTGGGGGCGGTATGAGTAGTTGTGGCATCAAAATTTTGTATGCAGATCTTTGTGAAATGTCAATTGCTATCTTCATACCAAATTTGGTAACTCTAGCTCGAAGTTTGTAAAATGTGTGGAAAGGGGGGGCTGGGGGCGGTATGGGTGGGCGAGGCATCCAAATTGTTGATGCAGATCTATGTGGAATGTCAATTGCTATCTTCATACCAAATTTGTTGACTCTAGCTCGAATATTGTAATAAGTGTGGAAAGAGGGGCTGGGGGCGGTATGAGTGGGCGTGGCATCCAAATTTGTGATGCAGATCTTTGTGGAATGTCAATTGCTATCTTCATACCAAATTTGGTGACTCTAGCTCAAAAATTGTAAAAAGTGGGGAAAGGGGGGCGAAATGGAGGGCGTGGCTTTTTGGGGGTCGTTGCCAGCTATCTTTCTACCAAATTTGGTGGCTCTAGCTCCACAACTCTGGAAGATACACGCATTCCCGCTTTTGACGAAGCGTTGGGGTGGATGGGGGCGGCTAGGGCAGTATTGGTGGGCGTGGCATCCAAACTTTTGATGCAGTTTTTGGGGGGTCATCATCACCTATCTTGGCACCAAATTTGGTGGCTATAGCTCAAAAACTATGGGAGATAAAGCTATATCTGATTTCAAAATGCGGTGTGCTGGGGGTGTAATGGGTGGGCGTGGCTCCAAAACTTTGATGCAGCTTTTTGGGGGTTGCTAGTAGCTATTTTCTTACCAAATTTGGTTCTAGCTGTAAGGATGTGCGAAATATGTGGATTTATCGGTTTTAAGTTATCGAAGTTATCGATTTGCCAGCCCCCAAGTTATCGTAGAACCCCATCTTGACACTTTAATTTACTATCCCATAGATAAAAAGAATTGGAAAGTTTCAAGTCTCTAGCTTGAAGGGTGTGGAAAAAACTTGCAACCATACGGACGGACAGACACCATGACGGACATTGCACAAAACCAATATACTCTTTACCTTCGGTATCGACTACAAAAATTGTCCATTACCTACCAGGTGGTGGGAAATGTGTTCATTTTGTATAAAATTTAACTCGTTTGCTTTAAATATCGATATTTTAGAAATGGTGGTTCTTTGATAACAACTTTCAAGGACTAAGAAGTCATTAAACTGTCAGTTATGTTTCAGTATGCTATGTAAAATTAAATAACAATATTATCTATTTAATTAAATAAACTATCATATAAAAGTTTGATTTACAATAATTTTCAATTTTACCACAGATTCTCTCGAAATTGCGTAGTTGACAAGGACAAGCGCAATCAATGTCGCTATTGTCGGCTGCGCAAATGCTTCAAGGCGGGTATGAAAAAAGAGGCGGTGCAGAATGAGCGTGATCGAATAAGTTGTCGTCGCACCTCCAACGATGATCCGGATCCTGGAAACGGCCTATCTGTGGTGTCTCTCGTTAAGGCAGAAAACGAATCGCGACAGTCAAAAGCCGGTGCTGCCATGGAACCCAACATAAACGAGGATCTCTCAACGAAGCAGTTTGCCAGTATAAACGATGTCTGCGAGTCGATGAAACAGCAGCTGCTTACCTTAGTTGAATGGGCCAAACAAATACCAGCCTTTAATGAACTTCAGCTGGACGATCAGGTTGCATTGTTGCGCGCCCATGCGGGTGAGCACTTGCTTTTGGGTCTATCACGACGATCCATGCATCTAAAGGATGTGTTGCTCCTGAGCAATAATTGCGTCATCACTAGGCACTGTCCAGGTAAAACCGAAATACATAAAGGTCCTCTGTTTTCAATGCTAGCTTATATTTTTAGATCCACATGTCTCTCCCAATTTGGACATATCGCGCATAGGTGCGCGCATCATTGATGAACTAGTTGTCGTTATGAAGGATATCGGCATTGATGATACCGAATTTGCTTGCATTAAAGCGCTGGTATTTTTTGATCCCAGTAAGTTAAACTATTTGCTATGAGTAAAGCTCATAACTTAAAGATGTTAAAATTATAAATTTTACGCCTATAAAGCTATAAAACACTTGAAGTGCGTTTACTGCAAATCAGTGAGTGATATAGATTTTCTGGACTATCACAATACATACAAAAAACTTACTAGTATCTTCTCTATCTTTAGACGCCAAAGGTCTCAATGAGCCGCATCGTATCAAATCTTTGCGCCATCAGATACTAAATAATCTTGAAGACTATATTTCGGATCGGCAGTATGAGTCACGCGGTCGCTTTGGCGAGATTCTGCTCATTTTACCAGTGCTGCAGTCAATCACCTGGCAGATGATTGAACAAATACAGTTTGCTAAAATCTTTGGCGTGGCGCATATCGATTCACTGCTGCAGGAGATGCTACTGGGTGGTAAGTACCTACCCTAATGAATTTAAAATAGCTGATTCATACTTTACGTCCTATAGGTGAACTCGCGGACAATTCCCTTCCCTTGTCGCCGCCAAACCAGTCCAACGATTATCAAAGTCCCACGCATGCTGTAAATCTAGACGGCAGCCAAGCCAACGCCACGCTAGATTCGCTGGCGACAGTCAGCAACAGCAGCCACAGTCTAGATCTTGATGTGCAGCACATACAAGCGCTTATTGAGGCCAACAGTGCAGAGGACAATTTCCGTGACTATGCGGCCAACAGTGCATCAACTGTTTCCATGCCTACGTCCGCCGTTACGCCACCTCTAAGCAGCGCCGCATGTAGCCCAAAGTCCCAGGAAAGCGCCTACATGGATGCAACCCGTCTATACAATGCCCAACACAAGAGTCACATAATGCAAACTCAACGCGTGCATCCTTACCAAAGAGTGCCAGCGTCGCCGGTCGATGATGGCCTGGGTATACGCAATCCGGCAGATATCACTCTTAATGAATACAATCGCAGCGAGGGCAACAGCGCTGACGAAATGCTGCGACGCACTCCCCTCAAAATACGCGCTCCAGAGCTACTCGCACCTACCTATGTGATGGGTAAGTAATAATTTTAATGCTGTAATTAAAAGTTCGGACGATCGAAAAATACATAATAACCAATAAGACTAACTCTGTCCATATTTCTTTTCTGAGCTTATCGAAAAAACATGATGTGATGGAAAGAAACTGATTACGCATTTGAATCCAGCGATTCGGTTGTGTCCGACTCCAACGTTTTCACTTGATTTGGTTTTACTACAATATCTAACTGCTACTTTAAAACTAAACAACTTTAAACTAATAAAACAATATATTTTCTTTTTTACAGAGCCATGTCAAATGACGCTCAAACAGGAGCCTGAAACAGGTTATTAACTGGTGCAATCGGTGTTTAGCTGGCACACACTTCGCCCTTGTGTTGGTTGCTGTTCTTCATAACCTTTTAACGCCCCTCTTGCTAGCTGCAATCAGTGCAAAAGTGCGCAAAATATTACTTAATTGTTATCGCCTTGAAATTTTTTAATTTTAATTCTTTAGACTTAAAGTAGGTACTTTGGAAATTGTTGCTTAATTTGTAAATCACACAGTTGCAATGTATGTTCGTATTTTATTTAAACTTTTTAGAGAATATACATAAAGTCAAAGGATTTTCTAACTGTACTTTACGAACTATTGTCAGCTTGTTTGTTATCTATGCAAAATACACAAAAATTACATACATGTTAGTTTTTATGTTGGTTATCTACAGAGCACGGATATAAATACGCATATGTTCATGTCTTTTAATGCAATACTTTGTTTTAGGTTTAGGTGTTGTTAAGTGTTATAATATATTTAAAATGAATACTTTTATCTTTTATTGAAATTGATCTATTTTTATACGCATAATATACAGAATAAATAAAAGTTGATGAGTAAAAAAGAAAAACTTACAAACAACATTAAAAAATATTACAATTGAAAATATTATTGACGGTTTTCACGCAGGATCATAAATTCCCTTTAAACATCATAAGCCCCTAACTATACGAGGCCAATGTATACGAGGTAATGACTTACCAAGACAGCTTTTAAAATAAACATCTAAATTTCGCAACATGACTGTGATCAAATGTAAGAGTAATTGTGCACTGTGCATATTGTCCTCGGACTCAGCGATCCAAAAAAGCATATACATACAATCAAACTTCCATATAACGAATCTCAAGGTCACAAGAAACAAGTGGAAACGTTGCAGTCGGACGCAACCGACTGCGGCATACTCGATATCAATATTAAAACCGGTAAAAAGAGGCCTGATTGCAAAGGGGTACGGATGCGGCAGGGATGTACGCTGCCTTAAAGATTTTCCGATGCAGATGGGGATGCCACCAGCTATATTCCTTCCAAATTTGGTGACTCTAGCTCAAAGTTTGTATAAGGTGGGGAAAGGGGGGCGATGCAGTTTTTTTGGGGTCGTTACTAGCTATCTTCTCACCTAATTTGGAGGCTCTAGCTCCACAACTCTGGGGGATACACGCATTCCCGTTTTTGACGAAGCGTTGGGGCAGCTAGGGGCGGCTAGGGCAGTATTGGTGGGCGTGGCATCCTAACTTTTGATGCAGTTTTTGGGGGGGTCATAATCACCTATCTTGGCACCAAATTTGGTGGCTATAGCTCAAAAGCTGTGGGAGATATAGGCATCTTTGACTTTAAAATGCGGGGGGCTGGGGGCAGAATGGGTGGGCGTGGCTCCAAAATTTTGGGATGCAGTTTTTTGGGGGTTGCTAGTAGCTATCTTCTTACCAAATTGGTTAGTTCTAGCTGTAAGGATGTGCGAAATATGTGGATTTATCGGTTTTGAGTTATCGAAGTTATCGATTTGTCAGCCCCCCAGTTATCGTAGAACCCCCATCTTGACACTTTAATTTAATATCCCATAGATAAAGAGAATTGGAAAGTTTCAAGTCTCTATCTTGAAGGGTGTGGAAAAAACTTGCAACCATACGGACGGACAGACGGACAGACGGACAGACACCATGACGGACATTGCACAAAACCAATATACTCTTTACCTTCGGTATCGAGTATAAAAACTTCGTTAAAGAGAAAATTCGTTATATAGAATGGGTTTTTGACTGAACCAAATTTCAGGGTTCTGGTTTCGGACTTCGTTTTATAGAAAATCTCGTTATACGAAAGTTCATTATATGGAAGTTCGACTGTAGTAAACATGGTAAGACCCCCAAAACAGAACTTTGATTTTATTCTTGTTTTTCCCAAAATTAATATATCCTTAGTGTAGTAGTAGCGACAGTGTGGTGCTCGTCTGTTGCGCAAGGGTAAAGGCTCAACCAAACAATGCTTACGTGCATGCAGAGCCGCTGCACGCAAAGTTTCAACATATGCTACGTCGTGTATCCGCCCAAACGATGCTTATGCACGGGTTCGTTCAGTTTTATTTTTTAACGAATGCATAAGCGATGGCTGCAGCTTTGGATATCTACTGACTTTCCGTAATGGATAGTACAGCCAGGTAGGATAACTTCTCGTAATTTCTATTGTACCAGCCCTGAAACCGCAACGTGTCGTGCAGTCAAAGTACGGAATTTACAGTACTGAACCCATAAAATGGGTAAAAAGGGTATAATGGTTTTGTGCAAAAGTATGTAACAGGCAGAAGGAAGCATCTCCGACCCCATAAAGTATATACATATATTCTTGATCAGCATCAATAGCCGAGTCGATTTAGCCATGTCCGTCTGTATGAACGCGTGGATCTCAGAGACTACAAGAGCTACAGACTTCAGATTTTGTATATAATTTCTCCTCTACCATAAGCACAACAAGATTGCTTCAAATTTTTTATTCTGGTCTCCGATATACACATGGAATCGATTACAAAAAAATATCGAATTTGGAAAATGTAAAAATGGGGGTTGAAATAATGGGTAACGATAGAAATTTCGTCCAAATCGGTTAAGAAACACCGGAGATATCGAATTTAATCGATTGAAGTTAAGTCAGTATACCAAAGTCTTTTATAAATTTAATATATTTATTGCAACTGGGTTCAGGGTATCTTCTAGTCGGGCTCTCCCGACTAGAGCCTTCTTACTTGTTTTGCTTTAAACATGGCATTTTTTATAAAAAAAAACTTTCGAAATTAAAAACAAAAATTTTTTTTATGTATTGAACTAGAAGAATTCGACCACGCGTTGTTTTGGTGCTTTGTTGTATTAACTCTTTGAGTAAAGAAAGTACATATAATAAAATACAATATTTTATTTCCGCATAAGGCCTGCTGGAAATGTGCCCAAAAAGTCTAACCAAGCTCTATACTATTTTTTGATGTTTTTCCGAACACCGAAATTATTACTTGCTTTAACGGAGGATTGATGTAAGAAAAATCAATGAAAGTTGGAACTCACGGGCGATGTGTTAACACCTGTTTGTTGGTGTGTTTGTAACTGTATTTTTGCTATGAGCACGTTTTCTTGAACAAAAATAATATTTTATTGAATTTGGGTTTACTTATTATACCCTGAACCCATGAAATGGGTTAAAAGGGTATAATGGTTTTGTGCAAAAGTATGTAACAGACAGAAGGAAGCATCTCCGACCCCATAAAGTACATATATTCTTGATCAGCATCAACAGCCGAGTCGAAACAGCCAGGTCCGTCTGTCCGTCCGTCTGTCCGTCTGTATGAACGCGTCGATCTCAGAGACTACAAGAGCTAGAGACTTCAGATTTTGAGTATAATTTCTCCTATACCATAAGCAGAACAAGTTTGTTTCAAATTATCTATAACTATTCTGGTCTCCGATATACACATGGAATCGATTACAAAAAAATATCGAATTTGGAAAATGTAAAAATGGGGGTTGAAATAATGGGTAACGATAGAACTTTTTTGAAAACTTCATCCAAATCGGCTAAGAAACACCGGAGATATCGAATTTAATCGATTGAAGTTAAGTCAGTATACCAAAGTCTTATATAAATTTAATATATTTATTGCAACTGGGTTCAGGGTATCTTCTAGTCGGGCTCTCCCGACTAGAGCCTTCTTACTTGTTTTTAAATTGCTTTTTAAACTTTTATTATTTAAGTTCTGAACGATTTCGTTGGATGTATTGATCTACAGCGAGTCACAAAAGTATTATTCTTCAAGCATACGGTGCATATACCTTCAGTTTTCAACTATGTAATTAGCAGCAACTTTTTTATGTTTAATGATTTTGCTTTTGTTAATTTATGTGTACGAAAAACAACACAAAAGAAACATGTGGCAACGTTGCAGTCGGACCCAACCGTTTGCGGTATACTCGTTACCAGTTTTAAAAACGATAAAAACCGGATGCGGCAGGGGTGAACGCTACCTTAAAGATTCTCCGATGCAGATGGAATGCCACCAGCTCTCTTCCTTCCAAATTTGTTGACTCTAGCTCAAAATTTGTAAAAGGTGGGGAAGGGGGGCTGGGGCTGGTATGGGAGTGCGTGGCACCCAAATTTTTGCTGCAGATCTTTGTGGAAAGTCGATTGCTATCTTCCTTCCAAATTTGGTGACTCTAGCTCAAAATTTAAAAAATGTGGGGAAAGGGGGTTGTAGGCGTTATGGGTTGGCGTTTCATCCAATTTTTGCTTCAGATCTTTGTGGCATGCCAATTGGTATCTTCCTTCAAAATGTGATGACTCTAACTTAAAGTTTGTAAAAGGTTGTGGAAGGGGGGCTGGGGTTGGTTTTGGTGGGCGTGGCATCCAAATTTTTGATGCAGATTTTTGGGGGATGCTAGTAGCTATTTTTATACTCGATACCGAAGGTAAAGAGTATATTGGTTTTGTGCAATGTCCGTCATGGTGTCTGTCCGTCTGTCCGTCCGTATGTGTGCAAGTTTTTTCCACACCCTTCAAGCTAGAGACTTGAAACTTTCCAATTCTCTTTATCTATGGGATAGTAAATTAAAGTGTCAAGATGGGGGTTCTACGATAACTGGGGGGCTGGCAAATCGATAAATTCGATAACTCAAAACCGATAAGTCCACATATTTCGCACATCCTTACAGCTAGAACTACCAAATTTGGTAAGAAGATAGCTACTAGCAACCCCCAAAAAACTGCATCAAAAATTTTGGAGCCACGCCCCCCATTCCGCCCCCAGCCCCCCCGCATTTCACCAAATTTGGTGCCAAGATAGGTGATGATGACCCCCTAAAAACTGCACCAAAAGTTTGGATGCCACGCCCACCGATACTGCCCTAGCCGCCCCCATCCACCCCAACGCTTCGTCAAAAACGGGAATTAGAGCCTCCAAATTTGGTGGGAAGATAGCTGTTAACGACCCCCAAAAAACTGCATCAAAGTTTTGGAGCCACGCCCACCCATTACGCCCCCAGCCCCCCCGCATTTTGAAATCAGAAATGGCTATATCTCCCACAGTTTTTGAGCTATAGCCACCAAATTTGGTGCCAAGATAGCTGATGATGACTCCCTAAAAACTGCACCAAAAGTTTGGATGCCACGCCCACCAATACCGCCCTAGCCACCCCCATCCACCCCAACGCTTCGTCAAAAACGGGAATGAGTGTATCTTCCAGAGTTGTGGAGCTAGAGCCACCAAATTTGGTAGAAAGATAGCTGGCAACGACCCCCAAAAATCTGCATCAAAGTTTTGGAGCCACGCCCTCCATTTCGCCCCCCTTTCCCCACTTTTTACAATTTTCGAGCTACAGTCACCAAATTTGGTATGAAGATAGCAATTGACATTCCACAAAGATCTGCATCAAAAATATGGATGCCACGCCCACCCATAACGCCCCCAGCCCCCCTTTCCCCACTTTTTACAAATTTCGAGCTAGAGTCACCAAATTTGGTATGAAGATAGCAATTGACATTTTACAAAGATCTGCATCAAAAATTTTGATGCCACGCCCACCCATACCGCCCCCAGCCCCCCTTGACCCACTTTTTACAAACTTCGAGCTAGAGTCACCAAATTTGGTATGTAGATAGCAATTGACATTCCACATAGATCTGCATCAAAAATTTGGATGCCTCGCCCACCCATACCACCTCCAGCCCCCCTTTCCCCACTTATTACAAACTTCGAGCTAGAGTCACCAAATTTGGTATGAAGATAGCAATTGACATTTCACAAAGATCTGCAACAAAAATTTTGATGCCACAACTACCCATACCGCCCCCAGCCCCCCCCCCCCCTTTCCCTACATTTTACAAACTTTGAGCTAGAGTCACCAAATTTGGAAGGAATATAGCTGGTGGCATCCCCATCTGCATCGGAGAATCTTTAAGGCAGCGTACACCCCTGCCGCATCCGTACCCCTTTGAAATCAGGCCTCTTTTTACCGGTTTTAATATTGGTATCGAGTATGCCGCAGTCGGTTGCGTCCGACTGCAACGTTTCCACTTGTTTCACTTAATTTGGTAGTTCTTGCTGTAAGGATGTGCGAAGTAGGTGGATTTATCGATTTTGAGCTATCGAATTTATCGATTTTCCAGGCCCCCGGTAATCGTAGAACCAAAATCTTAGCGGCAGCGAAAAGTGCGCCGGCAGGAATGAAGATTTAAATAAGAAAAAAGTGCCCCAGAATTAAAAAAATTGAAGACCAGTTCATAGTGAGGCGCCTGCAGCATAGAAGGTAGGCGATGAAAATGGTTATTTTAAGGAAAATTGTGCTAATAGTGTTTATTTAGTGATAGCAGCAGGGAGTTGCAGACCGACAACCAAGTACACACACACGCAACTTCAGCGGCCATAGGAAGCAAACAGACCACCGGACGAGGATTGGCCAACCCGTCTGGGTGGTCATCATCTTCAGTTTCCAGCAAAAAAACAAGTTTGTTTATCTTAAGAGCCCCTCAGAAACTTATATCCAGGCGCCTGCGCCCGAGCGCATTATTCTAAGTGCCGGTTGCCAGCCACACACAGCTGCGCACCAATACGAGCACACACAAGCACCAACGCAGCTGCCGCCACAGCCACAGTTGGCCGCGACGAGCTAATGGCTGCGAAATAGGATTTAGTTTATTTATTCGCCTTATTTATTTATTTTTTGCCCTTATTCATTCATTTATTTATCTTCGCCTTAATTATTATTTATTTTCATTATTTATTTAATTTATTATTTATTTATTCTTTCTGTGTTATTGTTTATTGTTTATTTTGTTTGTCGTGCATTAGATATTTGTTTATTTTGTTTATTTATTTAATTATATTCTTTTTATTTTCTTTATTATGTTTATTTAACGTAAATTTAATTTTAAGAAAAAACAATGTTAAATATGATTATATTTATAAATAAATGAATGTCTGTTTATTGTTAATGTAAAACATGTGTGAGTAGTAGTTTATGTGTGGGTGGGACGATTGTGTGTTGATGTCGGGGTAAGTTGTTGTTGTGTAAAATGTTTAGGGAGTTGGCACTTAAGTATGAATAGGCCAATTCATAGGTAGGAAGGGCACACATTGGGGGTAAATGTCAACACCTGTTTACCCAGTATATCCGTAAATTATCCGATTATGTGAAGAATATCTGCTAGTCCGTTTGTTGTTAATTTTTCGTAAAAATATAAATTTTTGTTAACCCGGCTCACGCTGTATCGAGGTCGTATCCATCCCTGGGTAACCGATTTGCTAGCTGGCCATCGATACAGTGTTCGGAAAATAAGGCCGGATCATAACACTTAAAGCTGCGATTAGTTATGACGAAACAAAACAAACGAAACGAAACAAACATTTCGATACGAAAATTCCGAATGTAGTGATTAGTAATAACGAAAGAAACGAGTACAACAAGAAGAAGACCAACAGCTGATTTGTCGAAACAAACATTGATTGAAGTGACGTGAAAAATTCACGTAATAATTAAATTACATAGTGTGGAAAACCGAAAAAAAAATGGATAAAAAGCTAACAGTTGCACTCGCTACATATCTTGGACTGTACAAACAATTGAGGAACAAAAATAAGGCCAAGGTCCTTGGCAATTAAATTCCATATTTCTTATTTTTTGTTGTTGTCTTTGTACTCCCACATTGTTTTGTTGTACAATTGTGGATATTGTTGTACTAGATTAATTAAGTGGTCGTCATTCATTTTATAATTGTAAAAAACGAAACACAACAATGACAAATATAGTTTTGTGGCCCAACAAAATTTGATCAGATGTTGAATTTTGATACGAAACAAAACAAAAAATCTGCAATCTGCAGATATTTGTGTATGTTTTCGTAGTCGTTCGTTCTACCCGTAAATGACTAATCGATAACATTGATTTTCATACAATCAGATATCAGCTGTTGAGACACGGAATGTTTGTTTCGTTTCGTTTGTTTTGTTTCGTCATAACTAATCGCAGCTTAAGGCCCAACCAAACGATGCATTCGTGCAGGCAGAGTCGCTGCACGGAAAGTTTCAACATAGGCTACGCCGTGTATCCGCCCAAACGATGCATATGCAAGGGTTCGTTCAGTTTTATTTTTTAACGAATGCATGAGTGCCGCATGCATGGTTTCACTGAATTGAAACCATGCAGCAATGCATTGGGCATAGAGTTGTCGCCGTCTATTTATTGTATGGAAAATATTTAAAAAAATTGTTAAATCTCCATTTTATTGTTTATAAACACATTGATATAATATACTAGTTATTTGAAACATGTGTTGTCTTTATTTTTAACATAATATTACATTATATGTTAACATTTATTTTTAAATGGAATATAAAAAGCACATGTGGCAACAATGGTTGGCAAAAACAAAGAAGAAGAAGAGACAATGCACTTATGCAACGTATGGCTATAGACGTTGATGCATAATGCATAAGCAAGCATTTCGTTCATTTTTGCAGCGACTCTGCATGCACGAATGCATCGTTTGGTTGGGCCTTTAATTCTGAACCTGCAGGTTGCAGATTCTTACGTTAAGTTCTTAAGTTGAACAGTGTTGGTTAACGTGAAAATCAAACAGCTGATCAAAAACTGTGCTGTAAAACGTTAAGCTCTTTTTACAAATTCAAATATTGAAATGGATGAGCATAAGTTAATAAATTTAATTGAAAATCATAGTTTAATTTATGAT
This sequence comes from Scaptomyza montana, assembly GCA_018904305.1. Taxonomy (NCBI): domain Eukaryota; kingdom Metazoa; phylum Arthropoda; class Insecta; order Diptera; family Drosophilidae; genus Scaptomyza; species Scaptomyza montana. The sequence goes on from JAEIGR010000030.1 coordinate 981,043, forward strand.
AAAAAGTCAAAAGACTTTAAAAATAACATTAAAAAAAGAGCAGTTTGGACTGCAAATGCCAAAGAACTTAGTTGCAACGTTGTATTCAAAATGCGCCAACGAGCAATATATTTTTTTTGTTTAACAGCACTGCTAACATAATTCTACAGCACTGACACACTGATTTCTTACGTTAAGTTAAGTTGAGAGTAAAGGCCCAACCAAACGATGCTTGCTTGCTTCGCGTCTCGGAGCAAGACTGAACGAAAAGCATTGAGCATGAAAGCCTATACCCATACGTTGCTTAAGTGCTTTGTCTCTTCTTCTTCTTCTTTTGCCAACCATTGTTGCCAAATGTTTTTTTTATTCCATAAAAAAAAAGTTAACATTTTATGTTATATAATGTTAAAAATAAAGATAACACATGGTTTATAGATCTAGTATATTATATCAATGTGTTTATAAACAATAAAATGAAGATCTAACAATTATTTTAAATATTTTCCATAAAATAAAAAAACAGCGACAGCTCTAGAGCGCAAAGCATCGAAGCATGTTTTCAATGATTGAACTTATGCTTAAGCCGCTTAAGCATTCGTTAAAAAATTAAAACTCAACGAAACCGTGCGTAAGCATCGTTTGGGCAGATACACGTCGTAGCATATGTTGAAACTTTGCCAACTTCGATGCTTTAAGCAAGCAAGCATCGTTTGATTGGGCCTTAAACGCATACATTCCTTTTATTTTAAATACTATAAATTTTAAATACTAAAATTTTGTAATTTTGAATTAAATACATAATTTTAAGTATGTAAAACAACATGTCTCTTTTTACATGATTTGCTATTCCGAATAGTACGTACTAGGTATAGGCCGAATACCGAATAGTTGCCGAATATTCGTGGCATCTCTACCCTATACTCGATTTTTCGACTGCTAGCTGAAAAAGAAGAAGAGGCTTGAAGAGATGCGCCGACTTAAATTAAAAAGTTTGAGAAAAAGAAAAGTGCTCAAAATATATAGAAGTCAAATCCGGCAGTGATTTTAGAGGCGCTTGCAACATAGAAGCAGTGCGGAACACACCAGCAACCGCCATTTATCCAAGGCCGAAGGAGGCAACCAGACCACCGGACGAGGATTGGCCAACCCTTCTGGGTGGTCATCATCTTTACTTCATCATCTCTTTAAGTTCTCTTCAAATCCAAGTTTGTTGTAGTGAGCATAATTTTAAAGCTGCCCCCATATTAATTTATTTGCGCCAGCGCAAAATTTCGCCCGCTCAAAAAGAAGCGCACACACACAAACCTGCATACAGCCGCCGCCACAGGCACAGTGGGCCACAACATCGCAGCAGCCGCATAAATATTTATTTATGCGTATAAATATTCACACCCGTCCCAATATTTATTTCTGCCCCTTATTTATTTATCTATTATTATTTATTTATTCGTTATTATTTACATATTTATTTATTCTTTCTTCGTTCTCTATTTAGTGTTTAATTTGTTTTTCGTTTATTAGTTTGTGTTTATTTTTCGTTATTATTTATTTCATTCTTTTTTCATTATTTTTTTTATAATTTATGTAACGTAAATTTATTATTAAAAAAAAAATTTTAAATTTAAATATAAATAAATAATTGTTATAAGTTAGTTGGGGTGTTCAACAGCTCGTTTCATCGTTTCACGTTTCAAAGTTGAAACGTCTCGCAACAACAACATACATAGAAAATTTCTTGAAACGTTGAAACACCCCAGCCTATTAGGGTGTTCAACAGCTCCGTTTCATCGTTTCATGTTTCAAAGTTGAAACGTCTCGCAACAACAACATACATAGAAAATTTCTTGAAACGTTGAAACACCCCAGCCTATGTTCAAACTTGAAAAACTTTTTGTATACATAGGCTGGGGTGTTTCAACGTTTCAAGAAATTTTCTATGTATGTTGTTGTTGCGAGACGTTTCAACTTTGAAACTTGAAACGATTAGGGTGTTCAACAGCTCCGTTTCATCGTTTCATGTTTCAAAGTTGAAACGATTAACTCGTGAACGGCATTTTGGGTGTCAATGCGTTTGAAGTTTGTGCAGTCAGCTGTTGTTTGTTTACATTTCTTATTCTTCAATTTTTGTCACTGTTGCTGTTTACCGCGGTTGTACTTTATTTATAAAAAATGCTTTTTAAAAGTGCTAAAGATATGCTATGCGATGCTTTAGCAAAGCAAGTTATTAGAGAAATAGAGGATATTGAAGGTGAGAAGAGCTCGTTGTTTGAATTAGTTGCTCAATTACATGCTTTTAAAATTTGGCGGCCATTAATCACATGTGTTTTTTACTATTTTGCACAAAAATACACCAAATATACTAAAAAGTACTGAACATCGATAGCAAATATCGAATAAATATCGTGCTCTTCCCATCTTTACTTTGTTCAAACTTGAAACACTTTTTGTATACATAGGCTGGGGTGTTTCAACGTTTCAAGAAATTTTCTATGTATGTTGTTGTTGCGAGACGTTTCAACTTTGAAACATGAAACGATGAAACGAGCTGTTGAACACCCTTGATGAAACGAGCTGTTGAACACCATGATACAATAACATACGATAAGGCATTTACGCGCACAACTTTTGACTCGTTCTGCGCATGACGTCACGATCGACACATTTTGTGTATAATTGTATGAAATGGGATCGTTATTCGATATGATGGCAACTTTTGTCCACACCCTTCAAGCTAGAGACTTGAAACTTTGCAATTCTCTTAAGCTATGGTATAGTAAATTAAAGTGTCAAGATTGGGGTTCTACGACAACTGGGGGGTGGGCAAATCGATAAATTCGATAGCTCAAAACCGATAAGTCCACATATTTCGCACATCCTTACAGCTAGAAGTACCAAATTTGGTAAGAAGATAGCTATTAGCAACCCCCAAAAAACTGCATCAAAAATTTTGGAGCCACGCCCCCCCTTTCCGCCCCCAGCCCCCCCCGCATTTTAAAGTCAAAAAAGACTATATCTCCCACAGTTTTTGAGCTATAGCCACCAAATTTGGTGCCAAGATAGGTGATGATGACCCCCTAAAAACTGCACCAAAAGTTTGGATGCCACGCCCACCGATACTGCCCTAGCCGCCCCCATCCACCCCAACGCTTCGTCAAAAACGGTAATGCGTGTATCTTCCAGAGTTGTGGAACTAGAGCACCCAAATTTGGTAGGAATATAGCTGGCAACCACCCCCAAAGAACTGCATCAAAGTTTTGGAGCCACGCCTACCTATTTCACCCCCAGCCACCCCGCATTTTGAAATCAGAAATGCTCATATTTTCCACCGTTTTTGAGCTAGACCCACCAAATTTGTCGCCAAGATAGGTGATGATGACCCCCAAAAAATTGCACCAAAAGTTTGGATGCCACGCCCACCATTAACTCTTTTCACAAATTAAAACAATGTAAACAAAGCACAGCAGGTCTATCGTGACGTAAAAAACGATCAGCTGATAAAAAGCAATATGGCGGACATGCGCAATGCCTCATCTGGTAGTCTTTGCATCATGGTTGAACACCCTATATGTATACAAAAAGTGTTTAGCAACAGTGAAACGATGAAACGGAGCTGTTGAACACTCCAAGTGTTAATTTAAACATGTGTGAGTAGTTATTTATGTGTGGATGGGATGAAAATGTGTTGATGTCGGGATAAGTTGTTGTTGTGATTTTGTTTAGGGAGTCGGCCATAAAAATGTAAATAGGCCAATTCATATGTAGGGAGGGCACGCATTGGGGGTAAATGTAAACACCTGTTTACTTTAAATATCCCAAATTGTCCGATTGTGAGAAGAAGCCTGTAGATTTTCGTAAAAATATAAATTTTTGTTAACCCGGCCCACGCTGTATCGAGGTCGTAATCATCCCTGGGTAACCGATTTGCTAGCTGGCTATTGATACAGTGTTGGGAAAATAAGGCCGATCATAACAAGTTTTGCAACGCAATTATCCTGTGTCGAAATGCTGAATTCTTCACTTCAATACCCCGTATTTTCTAAACAAGATGAGTGCTGACTTAAAAAGTTCTACAGTGTTTGCCCCTAAAGGAAAAAGGCAAGGTATCATGAATATGTCTAGGGAGTTCATGCTATTTTAAGAGTTTTTTGGTATGCAAAATCATTGTATGAATATCTAAAGGCACACTAATTACTTGGCCAATTATGGCTTTTAAACCGTACACAACACCCAATCTACGAATTTGCATAAAATGTATGCGTGGCGAAATAAGCCTTTCAGTAGTCATATTAGGATTTGGCAAATGCCTTGGATATTCTGAGAAACGAAATCCGTTTGATCGCGACAAACTTGGTATTTTGTTTTGGTAAATTGATATGTAGCATGTTCGACAAACAATAAAATTTTCAAGAAGCTCTGTTGGAAAAAAATTTTTCAACAAATTTACGCTGTTTACTGGTGCTTTGCGAACATAATTTTCCAACCAAATTCTGTGGCACACTGAAGAACTCCAATTTGTTCTCCGTAAACCTTTTGTTGAACTTAGCATCAGCTACAATGTATTCCGTCATTCTTGTACGTCTTCTTGGGTGAGCTTCAGTTTCTTCTAGTTCGTCAAATTGCTCAGCAAGACGCTTCCGTTTTTGCCGATATCGGCGATTGGCTTCAGATCTTTGTGCTCGTCTTTCTTGTTCAGCAGCAACTGGATGAATGTTATCAACATTATTTGGGTTTCTTAATCTGCAATTTAGTGCACTGTTGTTTAAATTATTCATTTTAATATAACATAAACCATATTTACCTTCTATTTCGCGTATTTGCGTTTAAATTGGTTTGTCGGTTATAAGCAACTGGAACAATGTTGTGAACAGTTTGTACGTTTCTATTTCGGTTATTAAACGGAGTTCTGTTTATTGCATTCATTGTAATATAAATAAACCATATTTACCTGTTCAAATTATTCATTGTAACCAGATATGTAATATCATATGTAAATTTCACTTAATAGCACAATGTTTACTAATTATTTTGATTTTGTTGTGCATTTTCTCAAAGCTCTTTGTCAAAGTGACAACTGTAAAGCTTAAAGCTCTTACTTGAAAGCTTTTTTAGTCAAAAGAGCTTTTTACGTCTTCTTTTTTCATAGAATGTACCTCAGCCCTTGGTTGATAACTTCAGTTAGGGCTGCAAAAACATCGATAGTCAGTACATCGATGTTTTCGACATCGATGTTTAGAAATATCGATGAAAACATCGATGTTTAAACATCGAACATTTAATAAATGGCTGAAATTTCTCAGAAATTGGTACCAGTTAAATAAATAAATTAAAAAATAAGATTCCAGACATGTACTTGAAATAAACAATATATTTAAACAAGTGGAAACGTTGCAGTCGGACGCAACCGACTTCGGCATACTCGATACCAGAATTAAAACCGGTAAAAAGAGGCCTGAATGCAAAGAGGTACGGATGCGGCAGGGGTTTACGCTGCCTTAAAGATTCTCCGATGCAGATGGGGATGCCACCGGCTATCTTCATACCAAATTTGGTGACTCTAGCTCAAAGTTTGTAAAAGGTAGGGAAAGGGGGGGGCTGGGGCGGTATGGGTAGTTGTGGCATCAAAATTTTTGTTGCAGATCTTTCTGAAATGACAATTGCTATCTTCATACCAAATTTGGTGACTCTAGCTCAAAATTTGTAATAGGTGGGGAAAGGGGGGCTGGGGGAGGTTTGGGTGGGCGTGGCATCCAAATTTTTGATGCAGATCTTTGTGGAATGTCAATTGTTATCTTCATACCAAACTTGGTGACTCTAGCTCGAAGTTTGTAAAAGGTGCGGAAAGGGGGGCTGGGGGCGGTAAGGGTGGGCGTGACATCCAAATTTGTGATGCAGATCTTTGTGGAATGTCAATTGCTATCTTCATACCAAATTTGGTGACTCTAGCTCGAAATTTGTAAAGGTGGGGAAAGGGGGGCTGGGGGCGGTAAGGGTGGGCGTGGCATCCATATTTTTGATGCAGATCTTTGTAAAATGTCAATTGCTATCTTCATACCAAATTTTGTGACTCTAGCTCGAAATTTGTAAAAGGTGTGGAAAGGGGGGCTGGGGGCGGTAAGGGTGGGCGTGGCATCCAAATTTTTGATGCAGATATTGTAAAATGTCAATTGCTATCTTCATACCAAATTTTGTGACTCTAGCTCGAAAATTGTAAAAAGTGGGGAAAGGGGGGCGAAATGGAGGGCGTGGCTTTTTGGGGGTCGTTGCCAGCTATCTTCCTACCAAATTTGCTGGCTCTAGCTCCACAACTCTGGAAGATACACGCATTCCCGTTTTTGACGAAGCGTTGGGGTGGATGGGGCCGGCTAGGGCAGTATCGGTGGGCGTGGCATCCAAACTTTTGATGCAGTTTTTAGGGGGTCATCATCACCTATCTTGGCACCAAATTTGGTGGCTCTAGCTCAAAAACTGTGGGAGATATAGCCATTTCTGATTTCAAAATGCGGTGGGGCTGGGGGCGGAATGGGTGGGCGTGGCTCCAAAAATTTGATGCAGTTTTTTGGGGGTCGTTACCAGCTATCTTCCCACCAACTTTGGAGGCTCTAGCTCCGCAACTCTGGAAGATACACGCATTCCCGTTTTTGACGAAGCGTTGGGGTGGATGGGGGCGGCTAGAGCAGTATCGGTGGGCGTGGCATCCAAACTTTTGATGCAGTTTTTGGGGGGTCATCATCACCTATCTTGGCACCAAATTTGGTGGCTATAGCTAAAAAACTGTGGGAGATATAGGCTTTTTTGACTTTAAAATTCGGGGGGGCTGGGGGCGGAAAGGGGGGGCGTGGCTCCAAAATTTTTGATGCAGTTTTTTGGGGGTTGCTAGTAGCTATCTTCTTACCAAACTTGGTACTTCTAGCTGTAAGGATGTGCGAAATATGTGGATTTATCGGTTTTGAGTTATCGAATTTATCGATTTGCCAGCCCCCCAGTTATCGTAGAACCCCCATCTTGACACTTTAATTTACTATCCCATAGATAAAGAGATTTGGAAAGTTTCAAGTCTCTAGCTTGAAGGGTGTGGAAAAAAGTTGCGTTCATACAGACGGACAGACGGACAGACACCATGACGGACATTGCACAAACTCAATATACTCTTTACCTTCGGTATTGAGTATAAAAACAACAATAAAATAAAATGAAAATAACAAAATTTTTATTCATTCTTTGAATTAATATATGAAAATGACTCCATTTTATTTTTTTAAGCTTAGTACGCAGAAACTATAAGTATTTCTGATAGAAATTTACACATTATTACTAGTGTGTATGCTAAGACCCTGTGTGCCCCTTAAAAATACCGGAAGAATCCCAAAAACGCAAAAAAATGGCAAAACGAAAAGGTGAAAGAGTAATACGGGCACACTTGTGTTTACATTTAATTGCCCGCATTTTAATTGAATTTTTTTAACAATATTTGCATCCGTATGCTTTGCGTGTGTAAGGTCCCAAATGCAATTGTTTTCCCTCAATGCGTTGATTAGTTTCATCTTATCGTCGGTTAAAAATTGTTTTACACGACTTTTATCTTTTTTGCCACTCAAAATTCCCTCCATTTCACAATTGACGCCTAGAAATAATGTGCTGCTCATTTTTTCTAGCAGAAATTTAGCTGTCCAATGCAATCCACACGATCCACTTCAAAGTAATCGATGTGGCAACTCTCAACATTTTTTGAGTATACATTTCTAGCTGCTGCATAAACTCATTAGAAATATCTCTAGAAATTATGTCCAGAAATTATTTCTAGCGTTTTTTATACTCGATACCGAAGGTAAAGAGTAAGTATATTGAGTTTGTGCAATGTCCGTCATGGTGTCTGTCCGTCTGTCTGTCTGTCCGTCTGTATGAACGCAACTTTTTTCCACACCCTTCAAGCTAGAGACTTGAAACTTTCCAATTCTCTTTATCTATGGGATAGTAAATAAAAGTGTCAAGATGGGGGTTCTACGATAACTGGGGGGCTGGCAAATCGATATATTCGATAACTAAAAACCGATAAATCCACATATTTCGCACATCCTTACAGCTAGAACTACCAAATTTGGTAAGAAGATAGCTACTAGCAACCCCCAAAAAATTGCATCAAAAATTTTGGATCCACGCCCAACCATTCCGCCCCCAGCCCCCCCCGCATTTTAAAGTAAAAAAAGCCTATATCTCCCACAGTTTTGGAGATATAGCCACCAAATTTGGTGCCAAGATAGGTGGATGCCACAACCACAAATAATGCTCTAGCCACCCCCATCCGCCCCAACGCTTCGTCAAAAACGGAGCGTGGAGCTAGACCCACCAAATTTGGTAGGAAGATAGCTGGCAACGACCCCCAAAAATCTGCATCAAAGTATTGGAGCCACGCCCACTCATTCCGCCCCCCCGGATTTTGAAATCAGAAAAGTCTATATCTCCCACAGTTTTTGAGCTAGAGTCACCAAATTTGGTGCCAAGATAAGAGATGATAACCCCCAAAAAACTGCATCAAAAGATTGGATGCCACGCTCACCAATACCGCCCTAGCCACCCCCATCCACCCCAACGCTTCGTCAAAAACGGGAATGCGTGTATCTTCGAGAGTAGTGGAGCTAGAGCCACCAAATTTGGTAGGAAGATAGCTGGCAGGGACCCCCAACAATCTGCATTAAAGTTTTGGAGCCACGCCCAACCATTCCGCCCCCTTTTCCCACTTTTTTCAAACTTCGAGCTTGAGTCACCAAATTTGATATGAAGATAGCAATTGACATTCCACATAGGTCTGCAGCAAAAATTTAGATGCCACGCCCACCCATACCGCCCCCAGCCACTCCTTTCCCAACTTTTACAAACATTGAGCTAGAGTCAATAAATTTGGTATGAGGATAGCAATTGACATTCCACATTCATCAGCATCAAAAATTTAGATGCCACGCCCACCCATACCGCCCCCAGCCCCACCTTTCCCCACCTTTTACAAACTTTGAGCTAGTGTCACCAAATTTGGAAGGAATATAGCTGGTGGCATCCCCACCTGCATCGGAAAATCTTTAAGGCAGCGTACATCCCTGCCGCATCCGTACCCCTTTGCAATCAGGCCTCTTTTTACCAGTTTTAATACTGATATCGAGTATGCCGCAGTCGGTTGCGTCCGACTGCAACGTTTCCACTTGTTTCTTTTGTGTTGTTTTTCGTACACATAAATTAACAAAAGCAAAATCATTAAACATAAAAAAGTTGCTGCTAATTACATAGTTGAAAACTGAAGGTATATGCACCGTATGCTTGAAGAATAATACTTTTGTGACTCGCTGTAGATCAATACATCCAACGAAATCGTTCAGAACTTAAATAATAAAAGTTTCAAAAGCAATTAAAAAACAAGTAAGAAGGCTCTAGTCGGGAGAGCCCGACTAGAAGATACCCTGAACCCAGTTGCAATAAATACATTAAATTTATATAAGACTTTGGTATACTGACTTAACTTCAAACGATTAAATTCGATATCTCCGGTGTTTCTTAGCCGATTTGGATGAAGTTTTCAAAAAAGTTCTATCGTTACCCATTATTTCAACCCCCATTTTTACATTTTCTAAATTCGATATTTTTTGTTGTTATCGATTCCATGTGTATATCGGAGACCAGAATAGTTATCGAAAATTTGAAACAAACTTGTTCTGCTTATTGTATAGGAGAACTTATATTCAAAATCTGAAGTCTCTAGCTCTTGTAGTCTCTGAGATCCATGGGTTCATACAGACGGACAGACGGACATGGCTATATCGTCTCGGCTGTTGATACTGATCACCTCAACACAACCTTTCTGAAAAACTCCTTGCTAATGAAGCTCCTAGCGGCCCTCGCTGTTTGGTCCCCGACCATCACTGTGGCGACAATGCAACCCTTTTCCACTTTCAGCGGGTACTCTGACCCCTGAACTGATTCACGCCGACGCCAATCCTATACCGCTCCGGATGACGCTGCTGCTCTTTCCCCGCTCTTTTTGTACGGCATGCTACGTTGCTTATACCCTGAGTGCCACTTTGCCTGACGACACAATTTGCGGTTTCGGACAATCTCTGGCAAAATGTCAGCCCTGCGAACAATTTTAGCATACCCGAATGATGCTGTGTGACCTAATCCACGCCTCCTAGCCTGTTTGAGTATCCAACCCCCATCGTCTGGCTATAACCCACTTCCCCGCGGCTCTGACGCGGCCATTTGAGTCAGTTGGGCTAACGTTGAGAAATCTTTTCTGCGGATGTACAATCGGTACTCCGGCGCTAGATTCCCGAAAATTCTGCTCAACTCCTGATCGGGTGTATACTCGGCACGACGCATGAGTCTCTTCATGTCGACCATGTATTCTTTATACCCCTCGCCGACTTGTTGCCGGCGGGCCCTGATTTCGTCTTCTAATTTGTCGTAATATTGTGAGGGTAAGAAAAATTCCAAGAAATCTTTCTGAAAGTCCACCCACGTCGCATCCCTTAGTCCACTCGTCATGAACCAGCATGCAGCTATGTCGGTCAACGCCTCACTCATCGCCCTGGGTATGCGGTCTTAATCCAGCTCATACGTCATTGTTTTCTCCTCGATCGTCTCTATAAGCGCGAGCGTATCGATATTACCGACAAATCTGATCCCCCATTTTCTCACCTGCTCAGGGATGACCATGTAGTGCCTACCGTTGTCAACTCCCCCGCAGCTGGCACCCATATCTGGTTTGTTGACTCATCGTACGCCCACGCCTGGGTTACCACGGTCCTTCGGGGATGTTTCGTTGGGATCGTTCATTGTTGTTTTTGTTTTTTTTTTATCAGCAAAAAAAAATTCGCGTTTAAACTTATAATTAATCTTCAATCAAAATACTTCTTTTAACAATCCAATACCGAATCGGATATCGATATTAACTTTTTATTTCAATTTCTTTCAAAATTTTTCTGAAATCCTTATCAATTCCTTTTTATTTCTATTTTTGTTTTTAATTAAATATCCGAAAAAATATCTCCATTTATTGAAATTTACCCTAAAAACGGTTTTTTTGACGTGACAACGTCTTATAATTCGATAGAGCCGGCTGCACGCTCGAAAAAACATGACTCATGCGTCGTTACCTCGCTCTGAGGCGCGGTGTGAGCGCGGTGTGAGCTCTATGAGAGTGACTTGGTGCAAATGCTTGCAGAGCAATACGCTATTGGTGTGAGCTATATGAGAGTGTATTGGTGCAAATGCTTGCAGAGCAATACGCTATTGTTGTGAGCTATATGAGAGTGTATTGGTGCAAGTGTTTTGTTTGTATGTGTAAACATCCATAGGCGCGGGTTGAGCGAACCACAACACTCTGACATGCAATCCTGTTAATCTCTGTCGGTGTATTCCACAGACAGTAGAACGGCGTTCTTATATTGAACAATATGTTGTTGTTGTACAACAATATCTCTGCCTGCAAATGAGTATTGGTGCAGTGGCAGAGAAGCGGACGGTCGAGCCACACAGCTCTGCTGTTTAACAACAAGAATGATGATGTTGAACACCCTATTAAAATATAAGTGCTATTGTGGATATGTAGTTCCATAATATATTTGAAATAGTTGCATATTTTGATATGTATAAGTTGGCGCATAGCAAACAAATGAGAAATTACTAAAATAGTTTAATAATATTAAATAATTAATTTATTAATATGGAAAATAAGCTGGTTAGGGTATCCAACTTCATCATTCATCATTCGTCAAGTCCAACTATGTTTTGCTTCACACACTAACAGACCAACATTTCAGAATTCTATAGTACATTTACATGTTTTGATCGAGTATCAAGTGCAGTGAAAAGTGAATGTGGTGTGAATTGTTTATAGCAACGATAATTACAGCGATAAAGGTAATGATTATTTCGATATTAATTATATATTAAGGGATATATTGTCGAATATTCGTGCTTTCATCATTAAAATGAATAGCATCGTTCCGCTAGTGTAGCGATTGTAGGTTATGCTATAATTGACAAAATTAAGTGTCTGAAATGAGAGAGCGCGGAACGAGCGACAAAGAAGCACAATCGGCCTTTGCGTTTCGCAGCGTTCGACATCTCCCTCCTACTTGAGTGAGCGATGCGTCTGCGTGGACAGCTGCTATACTATAGTACATTTACATGTTTTGATCGAGTATCAAGAGCAGTGAAAAGTGAATGTGGTGTCAATTGTTTATAGCAACGATAATTACAGCGATAAAGTTTTTATATTACCTCCTTCTCTATAAACATACAAATCTATTAAACAAATGAAATTAAAATTCTCTTTTGAAAAATGCTACCATTCCATCATTTTTTTTTTAAGACGTTGTCACGTTCAACTATCGTCAGTAAACCGACTTTACAGACAACCATATTTTTATTTTTTATTTTTAAATTTTTGTTTCAATTCTAATAACACTTCGATTTTTCTTTTCTTTTGTATATATAAACAAGAAAATCCTCAACTTTAAAACTTAATTTCCGTCTAATTATATTTTCATTTTATTTAACTTTCTGCTTTTTTTCCAAATTTTTTTATTAAATTTTTTTTTTCTCAAATTTTCATTTCAAAATTTTTGTCCCTTTTCCATTTCAATTTTGTTTTATTAAATTTTTTTAACCAAATTCTTTCTTTTTAATCAAAATATTTTCCTTTTAATCAAAACCTTTTCCTTTTAAATTTAATTTTTATTTTATTACAAAAAAAAAAATATTTTCACTCATATATTGAATTTTCTTTATTACATTACACTTTAATTTAATTTTAACCCTTTTTCTCTTTCTATGTTTTTGTGTTTTTTGTTTTTTTTTTACTAACTTTTGCCCGATTTAAACATTTTAAATTAATTAAATTTTATCTAATTCCGATTTTGAATGTTTGAATTAAATTTTTATTATTTTAATTTCAATTTAAATATTTTCGTTAAATTGTTTTTATTCCGATTTTATTACTTTCGTTTAATTTCTTTATCAACTTAATTATCGATTTTCACTCGTACTTGTCCCACTGTACTATGTTCACCTTTAATACGCTTTCGTCCAACTGTTGGCTTATATTTCTTTTTTTCTTTACAAAAAAAAATTAACTTTCGGTTGATATATTCCCACTGTTCAACTGTTCGCAGCCTCGCCCAAAACCAAATTCACTTTTGCTATTTTGGTGCGTGCTGTACACCGATCATCGACCCGTACACTGTTTCGTTATGATAATCGCTACGCCCGTTTTCGCTTTTACTTTCGCAAGCGATTTGACTTGCAGGTGTTCAATTACCGTTTTCTTAATCGGCGCGCCCGTTTCAACCGTTAGCTTCTTTATGCCGCGACAATTGCACAAAGATTTTCGGCTGACCTTTGCTGCTTAACACACGCGCGGTTAAACAGAGTATCGCCGGGTATATGTTGTCTCCGCGAACTTCAAACTTGTTCGTAGTGCGTTTGGGGTTTTATTGCCAAATTGCACTACGCCTCTTTCACTTTTGCGGTCCCTGCTCGGGCGCCACTTGTAAAGTAGTTATTTTGCCGAGGTAGAGATCTCAGTCTGTCCAAGGCCCACGTCACAAGAAATATTTATACTTAATCAGCGACGCTTCATGAAATGGAAGCAAGTGTCGCGAAGTCAACTTCTTATTACCATTATTTCAATCATTGAGAAGTAAATAGGCCAAAATTTTACTTTGATTGGTCGTAAAATGCACTGTTAAGTTACAAAAAATTTATATTTCTTTTGAAAATCTTACAGATAAGTTGGTTGATTGGTTATGTTTTCGATAAAAATTATGCAAAACACTAAAAACTATAAATAAAGGGCTATTTCAACTGAAGAATAATATGTTTTGATTTAGTTTCTTGTCAAAAAGTTGATCTGATAATTGTATATCTCGCCCAGCACTGCCTGGTGTTTCTGGTTCATATTCTAATCAAGTTTCAATTGAGAATAATCAGTTCTTTTCTTGGATCCAGGCAAACCTATCGTGGTTGCGGAAAAAAATTATGAAAAGCGCTAAATCAGAACAGCAGTCGGATAAGTTTTCCCTCTTGTTGATGAGACTCGATGAATTTATTTCTCGCTACTTTCATGATTTCGATATGAACGTGGTTAGTCATCACGACAGCCTCGAGTTGCAAGTGCTGCTTTTCAAACTTTGCACAGAGGTTACATTCTTGCTGTGCAGATGGCCCTTGATTTCACTTAGCCGGAGCTTAATATGCCCGATGGTGCGAATGAGTAGTTTTAGTTCAGCGTCTTTTTGTCGGAAGCCTGCATCCGGGTCTCCCACATCTTCATGATCTTTTGCAGCTAAATATTAATCTGATTAGCAGCATATTGCTTTTGCTCGTCGAATTCGCTGACTTCCGATAAAGCAAAAAATTTACCCTATTTTGCTTAAGGGAATTGGTACTGAAGGTCATTGACTTGATCCGCAATAAGGTTATCAACATAAATTAGTACCAAACAAATACGTGCTGTTTATATAGGCAAGGGTTGTTCTTGCATGGGATGAAACCGATTCTTTGTAGTACAGCATCATACATATGGTTCAACTTCCTTTTTGTTTGTTTTAGCCGATAGATTGTCTTTTTGAGCCGCAATACCTTCTGAATGTTGCCCATGTCTACATATCCTTCTGGCTATTTCATATAAACCACCAAGGGCGTCCCTAGACCTGATGGTAGGGTGGGGGGGGAGGGGGCGGCAGGCGGTAAAAAAAAAACGATCGATAACAATCATTAGATTGCTGTCTCTTGATAACTTCTGTTGAATAAGGTTGCAAACCAAAGTTTTTGCATTGTTTAGTACATAATTCAAATAAAAATATAAAAAATATTATATTTATGATAAATTTTTTTAAATTTTTTGATGTGTAAATAAAAAAATTCAAATTTTTGGGGTCAGCAGCCCCATTTGCAAACCCCCCCTCTCCTGGTGACGACCTCGTAAGCCACATTGCTTTACTCGGTGAAAGAGTTGAAATTAGACGATTTTTCGGCACACGGGCTAGAATTTCTCCTTGTCAGTCACAGCTAACTTTTGAAAGCATTCTTTTGCTTCCAGCTGGGCTTTGTAGCTCTACAGTTTGCCTTTGCTGTCCCTCTTTATTGTGTGTACCCACCTGCAACCAATAACCTTGGGCTTCTTTGTAAGCCTGTGTCAATGGAACTTTACGTGTGCGGATTCCAATTTTGCCGACAAATTACTGATTTTAAGTTGCAGTCGAACTGACGCTGCAGTGCCTAACAATATGGAAAACAAACATACAAACATACGTATGTATATTGGCTTTGCATATTGTGCTTTGCATATTTTGTGATTTCGTCCACTAACAACAAGCAGCTTGTCTATTTTCTGCTTTCTGCGCTCTCTTTATTTTAACCGTTTCAACGTACTCATTGCATTGAAATGTTAATACATACATATATACTTGCACTCTTTATTGTTTTGTTTTAGCATTTCGATTTGCTTATTTCATTGTTTACATTTTCAAAATGTTTACCTGCTGTAGCAAGAATTGTAAAACAGTTGGTACAACCAACCAAGATTTTATTTTTTGTAGATTGTGTGACAACGCGATCCACATGAAATGTGCTGGCTTTACTGCCAAAATAAGGGACTGCTTAGTTGCTGACTCTGTCCTAAAATGGTATTGTGAGTCCTGCAATGAGGTTGAGAAGGAAACTGCTCAATTCATAAGGCAGACTCACCTAAGCTTTGTATCTATGAACAAAGCGTTTAATAATCTGCATACGGCTTTCAAAGAGCTTGAGGCGAATTTTAAAAACGGCAAGATTATGACGGAATCTCTGAAGCGCAAAAAGACTCCGGGTGCTTTTACACCTAGTGTGCCACCTGTCTTGCCAACCAAGCCACTACTGGTGCCAAGCAATAATCCCACAACGGGTCCTATTGCTAGCCCATTAATGGTTTTTAACTCGCCAGCTAGAAATCCTAGTAATAACTTAACCACAGCTAACCATCCTTTACTAGTGCCCTCCAATTCGACAGCTTGTGTGCCTAGTAATCCATCTATTAGGGTGGAAAAATTTAAATTCAAACACGCCCGAAGCATATCTTCTTTCAAGTTGAGTGTTCCGCCCGAACTTTTCACGATGATTTGTTATGAAAAGTTTTGGCCGTCACAGCTCGTTGTGAAGGAGTATGTGAATAGGCGAAATAGTAACAATATTAACGGTATTAGGATTACTAGTGCACAGCCTGTTAGCCACCCTGTGGCCTCTACGTCGCACAGTGGCGCCAAAAATCATAACTTTTGAACCAAACAAGATAATTGGTCAATTTAAAAAGCATCTGAAAGATAATTAATCAACCTATAAAATGAGCATTTGAAATGAATTCTACGATTTTAAGGTGCCTATTTAGGGGTATGCAAAGTGGAAATTGGTGAAAAAATCAATTTTATGGGAAGGAAAACAATTTTTTTTTTAAATTTTGTGATATTTTTTGTATTGTTTTTAAGGCTTTTAAATTTTAAAATTAATATATATATAGTTTTTTGTAAAATATTCATCACAATCCGTAAAAGATGGTATATCTATTATATATATATTAAAAGAGTAATCATCTCTGAACTATAAGTATTTTCTAATTCTTTTCGTGACTTAACATGCCTCAGTGATGAAATAAGTGGTAGCAATCTGTATTTTTTATAAAACTTATTAAGGGACTCTTGTGCTTCTTCAGAGAGCTCTCCAATTGGCAAAAACTGATACTCAATTATATCCTTGCCATGCGCCAATATTTTATGAACTGTCGGGGTCAACTTTTTCTGCGGATATAATTCTGCTAAAAGTGATGCTGTTTTTGAAGCATATTCTCCATATTTGGCAGAATCAACTTTTTCCTTGCAGTTGAAAACATATAAGACCGTTCCCAACCTCTTAACGATTTGATTGTTGATTCCAGTGTTTCGAGTTACAGCCTCATCATTTTCAAAAAATCTCCTTGAAGTGTTTCCATCGATTGAGTTTCCGTATCCGTACTTGGGGCAGTCTACTTTAAGTCCAACTTGTTTGAAAAACGCATCCTATATTTGCTTCTTTCTGAACTTTTCTTTATCTTTGTTTGATGTTTTTTCATCAAAGTGTTCCTCCTCTTGAGGAAGCGTATACGCTAATTTTAACAAGAACTCCATACATCTTATTCTTGCGTGCAAAGGTGAGATCCCAAATTCATAATTCTCTTCATTTGTAGAATCGTTTAAGTCGTCGAAGTTCTTTTGCGTCTTTTTGCAAATTGGGAATGACAAAGTTGACTTTGTGTTTGTCAGTTCGTTGACCACTTTTCCATAAACAACGCCAAAGCTTCTTCGGGACCATACTTTGTATGGTTTGTGTTTGGGGGCGTGGGAATGCTTTTCTTAATTCTTTGTAGTCGCGGTGGGCTGGCAATAGCAACTGATTTTGTAATCTGTTACCTTACTTTTTCAGTTTCCTTTGTATATCTAATAGACAGCGCATCCGATAAACGTTCCGTGGATAAATCATTTGTTAAATCAGCAAGTTTCCTCTTTCTAGTAAAATTTGAGCCCCCTTTCATGTTTTTAGTTGGCCTTCCTCTTGCTCGGCCGGTTGATGTGCTGGGTTCATCTCCTGTCAATGTATCCAGGATGGTATCATTATTAAGCCAGTCCTGGTGTTTGGAGATGAATCTCTCAATCATTCTGTTTGCTTGCATCCATCTTGAGTTTAGTTTGGCATAAGTCAAGGCAAGTTTTTTTTTTTATATTTTCACTTCTCTGTACATTGCCGTATAAACTATCAAGTTCTTCGAAGGCAGCTTCCATGAAATTTGTTGGTGTGTCTGACTTCCTAAACAGGTCAATTATTTTTTGATTGTACAATGACATGTTTGAAGAGTAATGTAGTACTTGTCTCGCAAATTTTCAGTCGTAGACTAATCCAGAGATTATGCTTTTTTTTCAATATATAGTCTAATCTACTAACTGATAGATACCGTTTGGATCAAGGGTTCAAGAAAAGAGTTTGCTTTCATGCCTGCAAAATTTTCCTCATATTTGTTATATATTTGGTATTAGGTCAATTTGTGCAATTAGGGTACTACGCACGTGTATTTAAAAGACCTAATTGAGTTAAGATCACTATGTTATATCGATAAGTAAAGGGCTGTTTTCTCTTGACTTAACTTAACTTAACTTAACGTAAGAGTCAGCTGACTCAATCTGCCTTATGGCTGTCAATGTTAGCGTTTACTCTCAACTTAACGTAACTTAACTTAATTCTGAACCTGCAGGTTGCAGATTCTTACGTTAAGTTCTTAAGTTAAACAGTGTTGATTAATGTGAAAATCAAACAGCTGATCAAAAACTGTGATGAAAAACGTTAAATGCTCTTTACAAAATGTTTACAAAATCAAATATTTAAATGCATGAACATAAGCTAATTATTTTAGTAGAAAATCATGCTTTGTTTTATGATAAAAACTCAAAAGACTTTAAAAATATAATTAAAAAAAGAGAAGTTTGGGTCAATATATTTTTCTGTGTTTAACAGCACTGCTAACATAATTCTACAGCACTGACACACTGATTTCTTAAGTTAAGTTAAGTTGAGAGTAAACGCAAACATTCCTTAAGTTAAGTTAAGTTAAGTCAAGAGTACACAGCCCTTAAGCTAAGCGAATAATGTTAATCTTAAGACTGTTACTGAACAGTAACAGAGGAGTCAGTCTGTTTTGCGCGCTCAAAGCGAGAAGTTGGAGAATATATATATGTAAATAAAGACTAACGGCCTTCTACAAATGCAGAAATGGGATAAGAAACGCCGACATGGAACATGAAAATTTAAATACTTTCTCAGTCGCCCAGCTTAAAAATTGGTTGGCCGCATTGAAGCAGCCAACAAAAGGAAGTAAAGCCGAGTTGATTGTGCGCCTCAGCAAAATTCCAACGCATGTGCGCGGCAGCGCTCCGGATCACGACACTGATGAGGAGGTCGATGAGCAGCAGGCGGAAGCCGCGAAGTTGCATGCGCAGCAAAACCACATCGACACAAGGGACGCCATTGCGGCGCGACAGAAAACAGTAAGCCCGGCGCAGCTCCAAGAATTGTTGAACGAGATAGAACAGTTGCGGGCCGAAAGATTTCGAGTCGTAGCAGCATTGAAGGCGACAGCGAAAGCAACACGGCGAACGCAAGCGAAGAAAACAATGTTGCTAAAAACGGGCCTGAAACCAGAGCGAACGATGGAAAAGAAGAACAGAAGCCAACGAGCAGCGGATCACCAGCATCACTCGCGTCGGCAAAAGAGGCTGTCTCGGAATTCCATGGTCAAGGCTGTGCGCGCGTCTGGATCAATCAATTAAATAACATCGCTAAAGCTTTCAATTAAGACGACACGCACAAGCGTATGCTTTAAGTGACAAAATTGAAAGGCAACGCTCAACGCTGGCTGCATGCAAATTCAACGCGCATGTTTGAGCATGTAGGAAAATTGAGCGATCAGCTGGTACTAGCTTTTGGTGAAAAGATATCAAAAGCAAGGATGAGACGACTTTTCGAGCATCGCAAATGGCAACCAAAGGAGAAGTTTGCCATTTATTTAAGCGACAAAATAATGTTAGCGCAACCCGTTAATGTTGACGACGAGGAACTCACGGAGTGGATCATTGAGGGAATATCTTCGGAAACTTTACGAGACCAAGCTCGTATTCAACGTTTCACTGATCCGGAGCAGATGCTACAGGCGATTTCGGATATTAGACTTCCAAAGAAATTGTCATCGGCGAGCTCCAGAAGAGGACAAGAAGCAGCAGGGGCGTTCGAAGACATACGCTGTAGGAACTGCAGCTCCAGAAGCCACGTATGGAAAGATTGCCGTAAACCAAAAAGAGCCCCTGGGTCGTGCTACGCTTGCGGTGAAATGGGCCATTTCGTTGCAGAATGCGGAAAGAAGAAAGGTGAAAAACGCAAAAACAACTATGTAAGGTGCTTCAATATATGTTTCGTATATAGTACTAATCGATAAAAAATTGCAGAGTGCCTCATATATACCGGCAGCGCCATTTCTTTTATAAAAAAATCTTGTTTGCCAAATGAAATAGCACTGGATGTAGTTAATAATTCTTATTTTGGGCTGAATAAAAGCCAATTGAAAATCTTTGGTAAAACTTCTTGTTACATATTGAAACGAACAATAAAATTGAATTTTAAGTTAGTTGTCGTTGCCAATCAATCTATGAGTCACGATGTAGTTTTAGGTCGAGACTTCATGAGTGTTTGTGGAATAAGCATTAATTTAAGCGCACTTGAGGATATTGAGACGGAAAGCCTTTATAAAAATATACAAAACAAGTGGAAACGTTGCAGTCGGACGCAACCGACTGCGGTATACTCGTTACCAGTATTAAAACCGGTAAAAAGAGGACTGATTGCAGAGGGGTACGGATGCGGCAGGGGTGTACGCTGCCTTAAAGATTCTCCGATGCAGATGGGGATGCCACAAGCTATCTTCCTAACAAATTTCGTGACTCTAGCTCAAAGTTTGTAAAAGGTGGGGAAAGGGGGGGCTGGGGGCGGTATGGGTAGTTGTGGCATCAAAATTTTTGATGCAGATCTTTGTGAATTTTCAATTGCTATATTCATACCAAATTTGGTGACTCTAGCTCAAAGTTTGTTAACGTGGGGAATGGGGGGAAAGGGGGGCTGGGGGCGGTATGGGTGGTAGTGGCATCCAAATTTTTGATGCAGATCTTTGTGGAATGTCAATTGCTATCTTCATACCAAATTTGGTGACCCTAGCTCAAAGTTTGTAAAAAGTGGGGAAAGGGGGGCTGGGGGTATGGGTGGGCGTGGCATCCAAATTTGTGATGCAGATCTTTGTGAATTTTCAATTGCTATATTCATACCAAATTTGGTGACTCTAGCTAAAAGTTTGTAAAAGGTGAGGAAAGGGGGGCGAAATGGGTGGGCGTGGCTCCAAAATTTGCATGCAGTTTTTTGGGGGTTGCTAGTAGCTATCTTCTTACCAAATTTGGTAGTTCTAGCTGTAAGGATGTGCGTAATATGTGAATTTATCGGTTTCGAGTTATCGAATTTATCGATTTGCCAGCCCCCCCAGTTATCGTTGAACCCCCATCTTGACACTTTAATTTACTATCCCATAGATAAAGAGAATTGGAAAGTTTTAAGTCTCTAGCTTGAAGGGTGTGGAAAAAAGTTGCGAACATACAGACGGACGGACGGACACCATGACGGACATTGTACAAACTCAATATTCTCTTTACCTTCGGTAACGAGTATAAAAATGTTAACGTGCAATCAGAAGTGACGTGCATGTCAGCGCAAGTAAATGACCCTATAAAAAGCGACAACAAATTCTCCATGGCGATTTGCAAAAAGTTCACTGGGAATATTAATGAAATAAATTTTATCAAGACTAATGAACAAATGTTAGATGAAACAACTGTTAAGGACAAAATATTAGATACGACAACTGTTAATGACAAAATGTTAGCTGCGACAAATGTTAATGAACCAATTATAGAGACGACAACTGTTAGTGACAAAATTTTAGATACGACTACTATTGCTACAAATATTAATAAACCAATTTTAGATGACACGACTGTACGTGAACAAATTTTGAAAGAAGACAATTTCGACAAAGATATGTTTTATATCAATGAAGTGGACGATCAACTACCAAGTTACAACTGTGGCGAAGACATTAGAATTGTTTAAAAAAATTTATGTTAATGCAAAAAGACCAGTAGACCCACAAGTCAAATGTGAAATGAAAATTTTATTGGAAAAGTGCAAACCTTTCAGTTGCTCACCAAGACGACTTTCTTACACAGAAAAAGAAAAGCTTCAGAAAATGATAGATGATTATTTGGCAAATGGTACAATACGAAACAGTGATTCCGAGTACGCTTCACCGATAGTGTTAGTAAAGAAAAAGACAGGTGACCTTCGCTTATGTATAGACTAGTAAGTGGCCCGCTTACTTCGCTGCGCGGATAGTTTATATAAATTTTAGCAATAGAAGAAAGATATAAAATAAATAAATTAGTAAATATTTAACAACAAATTAAAACAAAGTATTTAATATTCTTTTTTCCACGCCACCATTGAGGTAGAGAATCAGGCGCGTTATTTTTTTATTGTGATTTGTAGGCCTTATCCACTTGTTGAATTTAATTTGCAATTATTTAAAACTTTAAGAGCTTCTTTATAAACGACATTGATTGTTTTTCCGTCAGATGCTAATACAAATAAACTTTTTGGTGAACTGACTATTGAGCAGGCTACATAAAATTGGCCATGAGAAAAACAATCGTCTTAAGTCTAGTCCGGCTAATTTAAGAGTTTGTCCCTGTGATTTATTAATTGTTAAGGCAAAGCAAACTTTTAAAGGAAATTGCAATCTTTTAAATTGAATTGGCAATTCAGAATCAGAAGGTATTAATGGAATTCTCGGTATAAAAACCGTTTCCCCTATACCATTGCCAGTAAAGATAATTGCTTCGACAACATTCTTATGAAGGACTTTAACTTGCAATCTTGTACCATTGCACAGTTTTGGCGGTTTCAAGTTGCGAATCAACATTACAGGTGAACCAATCTTTAAAGTTAATTTATGTTGAGGCAGGCCAGCCGGATTTAATGAATTAAGAAACTCGACGGGGTAATGAACTGCATCTTCGATTTCAGTCACAGAATCAATAGAGCTATATGTCATTTCTTCACTTTGAAATGATTTTAATAAAAACTCGTTTATTTCCAATGCATTGTCATTTCTCGCAGTTAAAATAGCACGTTCTGAAAACCATTCGAGTGATTTTTGAGAGATATTTGTAATATCCGTAAATATTTTTAGAGTTAGCTCTTCAATACTTTTCACAACATGACACAAAGTGGAAAGTGGAAATGGGTTGGAAATAATCCATTTCCTATGCTATGCTATCACCTTTAAGCACGCATTTATTTCATCTGCTCTTGTTCCTCTGGGGATCACTGGAAGAATTTGTCGAAAATCACCAGCTAAGAGAAAAGTTATGCCACCCATTAAGTATTCACTATCTCGAATGTCTTTCAAAGATCGATCTACAGCTTCAAAAGCACCTTTATGGCCCATAGTACACTCATCCCAAACAATAAGCTTGCAATCTTTGAGCACAGCAGCAATATTAGATTGCTTTGAAATTGAGCAATGTGGTGTTTCTAAATGAATCAAATTAAATGGAATCTTAAGTGTAGAATGCGCTGTGCGACCACCATTTAGTAAAGTGGCTGCGATACCGGAAGAAGCAACGGCCAATGCAATTTTTTTGCTTTGCCGTACCTTTGTCAATAATAAATTTAACTGTTCCACCAGGTGCATCTAAAAAATAGATTTCTCCCTTTTCTGCTTCAACGCTATGTAGTATCTTTTCGTATACTTGTTTTTGCTCAGCAGTAAGGAGTAGCTCATTATTAACAACAAAATTATCGCAATTTTCATAATTTGTTTCTCTATGATATTCAATATTTGGAACAATTTCCTCGGATCTAATTGGTAGTGGAAGTCCATAATAAGTCAAGTTTTGACCACCAATAGACAGTATAATATCTTCAATGTAAATAAGACATTTATTTAATACATTATTCACAATACTTTCATCAATATTTCTGTCTTGTGAAAAATGAAAGGCTCTAAAAATATCTTCTGAGAAACTCTCTTTATAAGTATTCCAAAGTTTAAGAGCATCTGAAATTTGACAAAATACTAACATTATTGCAAAAAGTTCTCTCAGTTTTGTAGGATTTTGACATATGACAGCATCGGCTATAGTTGAATCCCAGTGCTTATCATCTTCTAGTAATCCTAGAGCTTTACACGCCAATTGAAATGATGCGTATGCTATACCATTCACGGTTTTTAAATTTAAAAATGAGGTTGGGCCCCTTACTAAATGTAATAAAAGTCTTAAATAAAAACATTCTGTTTTATTGGGATGAATAGTGTAAACTCTTCCCAAAGCTGAGTCTCTTTTAACTCCAGGAAAATTTGGCACATCATGCCCTCGTTTTCTTCTTTGAAATTCTTTATTGTTCCATGTAAAATACGATGGAACTTCACAATATAGAAGCGTTCTTGCAAACTCATCACGTGTGCATAGCTCAAAGAAGGCTAGCAAAGTGGTTTTGGGTGTAGTGCTTAATCTGTCAAGTAATTGTTGCGGATTATTGGGGTTAAAATATATCCGTTGACCATTTTCTAAATGAACAACTAAGTGTGTAATAGCCGGAAAACGTTCATGTATGGGAAATGCAAGGATTCTCCATACCGCTTCTGAGCTACTTATATAACGGCCACTTTCGTACGTATTAATTTCATTACGTTGGTCTTCAAGAGTAAATGATGCTTGATCACTGCCCTTGTTAACATATTTACAAATGTATTTAATAGACTTTACAGAACTACAATACTCAACATTTATGTGAGCTTCAAATGTTCTCAATAGTACACAGTTATAAGGCACAACCCAACGATTATCTATGCAATTACCATTTATATTAATTGCATTACCACCATCTTCTATCGCTCTTCTACGATATAGAGGGTAACTATCTTTTCCAGTCACAGTTTCTTTAAGTAACTCTCGAGGAAACCTTTTGGTACATTTTCCATTTTTCATGCATGGCGATTTATTGTTAAATGCACCGAAGGACCATGCATCATATTTGACTTAACAATGTTAAATAACAAAGGATCCTCATCTGCGTTTGGTATTTCGGCACAGATAATCTTATCGATTTTATCTGGTCTTATTTTATTTTCTAACCAAAGTAGAATATGTATATGTGGTAAACCCCGCTTTTGCCATTCCACAGAGTACATGAAACATTGCACGCTTCCAAACATAGAACCTTTTGTCAATAGTGACATTAAAGATTTAACTTTTAAATGAAAAACTCGAGCTATAATATCGTGACGATCATGCGGTTTTTGACCCGGTAATAAAACACTTTTGATGTCATTCCATTGTGGATTGCATGTGAATGTTATGAAAAGATCTGGTCGCCCATAATGGCGAACATATGTCATAGCATCTTGAGTCTTTTCATGCATATATCGTGCAGAGCTTGTAAAAGAAGATGGTAAAATTACCAACTGACCAAGTTGAGCTGCGACAACATCTTGTTGGCCTATTGCATCTTGTAGATGATATAGATATAGCTATCTGCTCTGAGTTTCGCTTGATTGTAGCAAATATAATTTAACCTTTCTGTTTCAATTTTAGCATACATATCAACCAAAAACTGACTAAAAAGGGAACGACAATAAATTAAATGATTTATCTCAGATTGACGAATCATTATTTTATAGCTGTAAAAGCTTAACGCAGATATCTTTTTTTTTTGGTTCCTCCTTGTGGTATATCCACTGAATAGCCATCTTCGCCATAAGGAAATAGCAAAGGGTACTGTAAGGCATCGTATGATCGATGCACCTCACTTATACGATGTAATTTATTATTATGGCTTTCAATAATAATATCGCGCTTTTCAAATTGCTGACCAACAATAACTAAAGCTACTTCGCTTGATTGAGGTGCATTGTAAAGCCCTTTGTGAGCACCAGCGGGTGTTCGATCAGCATGTATAATCAATTTATAGTCTTTAGTACTTGTTGGTATTTTATTGAGAGCCATTTTTAGATCTTTAACATAACGATTATGATGATGAAGCATACATTGAAGATCCTTTACTACGCTTAAATCAACATTTGAAATATTTTTGCAACGTAGTTGAGCTTCCTTTTCATCATCACCAACAAAATACATTTGCATTTCTTCATTTGGCAAAGGTCGGACACTACCAATTAGGTGATACACTTGTCCTTAGACTTTAAAGGTTGACCAACTTTCATTTATAATTTTTGTACTTCCAAAAGAGGTCATTTGAAAGCAGCTGTTATACTTTCTTATACGATCAATGAAATGATCATGCTTTGGATGTCCACCAATTATTAAGCTTTTAAGTGGATCAGGCAAACTTTCATTTTGTGAAAGTTTAACTTTTCCTGCCTTGCAACAGATACCGAAAGGCTCACTTTTCCATTTTAAAGCATTACAATGTTTGCATATCAAATTCATACTACCAAGTTGAGTAATTTTATCTGACTTGTAAGCTATATCAAAATCATAGTTTAAGTTAGACATGGCTTTAACACTCCATGCACGCAAACGCCTTTCTTGACGTGCATCAGGATTATTAGCCTGATGTCTTCTCACTGCAACTCTATGAGCTTCAGGATTATTAGTCTGATCTCTTCTAACTACAACTCTAATAACATCAGGATTATTAACACGATATCTTTTTGATGCTTCTATGCGCTTACCCCTATTGATATCACTATTTTTTTCTAATGAACGTTTTTTTTTACCTTTTTTTCTTTTTTTCCGGTGAATCGACTACGTCTTTTAACAGGATTTTTAACATTTTCAGTTATACATTCACTTGACGTATCAGAATCTTGAGTTAATACTTCCTCTAAAGGAATATAAACATCAAAATGTACATTCATTAATGGACCGGTAAAACGCAATCTTTTTACAGGATGCATATTATTTCCGAATGCTTGTAATAAATTTCCATTGTGAAACACTTGGAAATTTACAGCAAAAATTTCTGCTGCTGCTTGAAGCTCACATGCAGTACCATAAGTATATGAGTATGACATAGCGCACTCATATTGTTCAGAAGAGCTATAACACTCTCTATTTAAGTTTATGCTGAAGCAAGCAAAAATTTGCCAGTTGGTTACAACATGTTCAACAATATTTTGGCGTATGGTGCCATGGAAGCCTTGCCTACCAAATAAAAGGTAGGAAATAGATCTAAAAAGGCAGGCTCCATCACCAATTATGGCAACAACTGAATGCGGCACCAAAACACCACTAATATCTAAAGGCCTGTACGCAGACGCCTGTACAGCTCCCGTACAGCAAAAACTTCATATAAAAAAAATAGTCCCGTACAGCTTCAGTACAGTACGTACATTTAAGGTCTACAGTTCTGTTAGCTACTGCTGGTACGGTAGTGTTGAACAATGAAAATGTTAAAATGTTATGTTAAAATGCTACGGGCAGTAAATAGCTTTCAGCAGCTATTTACGGTTGTAAAAAATACAACAACATGTCGGGCAAGAGCCGGCTTATACATTTTTCGGATAATATTAACAAAGTTGACCTAATTCAGGCTTCAATAGAGCCATACTTATTGTTTTGGCAGTCAATGCTGCACAAGAAGTAATGAATAAAAATATATTTATTATTTAATAAGATACAATTTAAATAACATATTAACTGGATTGTACTGCCACTGATCTATGGCAGGGTATAGATTATTAGAAGCAGGGCGTTAGCTGAACTCAAACACAAAAGTAGCGCGCGAATCATTATTTTGAAATCAAGTGTACAAAACACAGTTGCATTTCCGATTTATTTACAAAAAACAATTAGCCTACCGCCACAATATGTGAATTTTTCAACACTTGTCGTTACAGCCGTAAAACTCATGTATACTGTACGGGAGCTGTACGGGGCTCATGCGTACAGGCCTTAAAGCTTCAATTGACATATTTTTTATTTTGGCTGTGAGTCAATTGACTTCACTGTAAAACGATTGTTAAAACGTTACAGTGTCTATACGTAAGTATAGAATTCAATAAAATTGAATATACCAACTTATATTAATTTAATAGAATATTCAGACTGCTTTGTTTTATTTGATTTTTAAATGCACTAAAGCAGCGTCTATATAACTATTATATAATATGCAAAATAGAAGACAACTATATATAATGTTGCTTCAATTATTAAGTCTTAAATCGACTTTTTAATTTTGTTGAAAAAAAAACAACAAAACAAATTAACAACTTAATTTAAAGTAAGTATTATCAATAAATAAATACTTCAAAATATGTCAAAAATTGACTTCACTGTACAACGTTACAGCGTCTATACAAAGTATAGAATTCAATAAAATTGAATATACCAACTTATATTAATTTAATAGAATATTCATACTGCTTAGTTTTATTTGATTTTTTAATGCACTAAAGCAGAGTCTATATAACTATTATATAATATGCAAAATAGAAGACAACTATATAAAATGTTGCTTCAATTATTAAGTCGAAAATCGACTTAATTTTCTTGTGTTTAAAAAACAACAAAAGAAATTAAAATACGTTGATCGCTATTTAAATATTTAAATAATAGCAATTAAATTTTATTATAACTTATCATAAAATACGTATTTTAAATGAACTTATATATATACGTAATTTTAAAGGAATGTATATTTATATAATACGAAAATCAGAATATTGAAAAACTCACTGATTCAAAAAGTAACTTTCGATTTTATTATTATCCTTAATATAAACAATATTAAAAAATTCACTGAAACGAAAATTAACTTTCTTTGTTCACATTAAATATGAACTAAAATGCATAACCAATTCTCTTACCATTGTATGCAAAAACATTATGTTGGAAAGAGCATTACAGTTATTCCTCTAAGCAACGGACACCGAGCTCTAACATACAACGCTTGCACTTAAGAGCTAGGTATGGGTGGTGCAAATTAGGCAATGCCATTCCCTTAACTGCAGCCTCTTAGTTATGGCAAGCTTAGCTAAGTGAGCGCGGAGGAGATAGGGATAATAAACTTTATGATTGACATGCAAAGCACGCACATAAAATAGAGAGTGAACGTAAATGAGCAACAACAAAGGAGCATGTTCGGAGCGAGATTTCAAATTATCTGATTATCATAAGAGCAACACACGCGCTTATGTGAACGCCCTTTGCTTATTCGAAATTGTATATCAATAATATATCAATAAATGTTAGTGTGTTACGTTTTGTCTAAGTTATATAAGCAGCAAGTAGGCGAATCCACCCTCATAACATATTCTGGTGTGGGAAATTTTTCTAGACGCACCAAGTTTTGTTATGTTGTAGCAGTGCGGGCCCAACAACAAAACTGACAACAACAACAAACGCTACTTGGGTCGTAAATCAATTGTCAAAGGCACACAAATTTAAAAAAAAAAGAATGCACTGTGCGAAGTGATACATGTACATAAAATTATGAAAATTATTTTCAAGCGCATTGTTACTTAATTGTGTATGCACTCATTCATTAAGAAGCGGAAATCCGTTTCTTTTTTGCAAGTGTAAGAACCTTTTTTTATGACTTTGCTTGTGCGACGCGAAGGCGTCACTGCGCATTTGTTTTGTTTTTGTATTCTCGCTCGCGATCAAACCTTCAGCTTGTGCGACAATCAGGCGACAGTAGTGGAATGGGTACTTGTTGTAATTTTAATTTGTTTTTTAAAATGGGTAAAAAGTGCTCCAAATCGTATGGGAGGTACTTGAAGGAGTTGTCCAAATAAAAATTCCCTTCTTAGTGCTCACCTCCTACCTGCATGGAAAATTGTGTGAAAATTTCAGCCTTCTAGCTCTTTTCGTTTAGGCTGTGGCTCTTCCATTCTAGTCAGGACAAACTCTTTTATATATATAGATTTTCGGAAGCTCAACAAAGTTTTAGTTAAAGACAACTATCCTTTGCCACTGATAGAAGATCTTCTGGACAAGCTTGTGAACAAATAGATTTTTTCAAAGTTAGATCTGAAGAACGGGTATTTCCATGTTTTTGTCGCCCAAGATTCTATTAAGTATACTTCTTTTGTTACCCCGTTAGGCCAATTTGAATTTTTAAGAATGCCAATGGGAATAAAAAATGCGTCAGCCGTGTTTCAACGTTTTGTGAACAACATTTTTGCTGATTTTATTAGAGAAAACAAAGTTATTGTATACATGGACGACATCTTGGTAGCAAGCGAAAATGTAAACGAACATTTAAGCACCCTGAAAGAAGTTTTTGCTAGACTAGTAAAAAATAAGCTAGAACTGCATTCGGACAAATGTGAGTTCTTACAATCCAGCATGAAGTATTTAGGATACATTGTTACAAGCGATGGTATAAGAACAGATGACAAGGGTATAAATGCAGTAAAAAACTTTCCGATTCCAGACAAAGCTCAAGGGGTTCAAAGATTTTTGGGTTTATGCTCCTACTTCAGGCGATTTATTAAAGACTTTTCAACTTTAGCGAAACCACTTTATGATCTTTTAAGAAAAAACAGAGAATTTGCGTTCAATGAGGCAGAGTTAGAATGTTTTTTAACTCTCAAGGAAAAACTTATCCAGTCACCAGTGTTAGCTATTTTCAACTACAAAGATGATATTGAACTTCATTGCGATGCAAGTTCCCTAGGTTTTGGTGTCGTGCTACTTAAAAAGAAAGAAGATGGAAAATCGCATCCCATATTTTAATGTTTCAAGCGAACAACTGAGACTGAACCAAAATATCATAGCTTCGAACTGGAAACTTTAGCGATAATATATGCGTTACGTAGATTTCGAATTTACGTGCAAGGAAGGAGATTCAAAATAGTAACAGATTGTAATTCTTTAACACTTACATTACACAAAGTAGAGCTTAACCCTAGGATAGCTAGGTGGGCATTAGAGTTACAAAACTATGATTATGAGTTAGTTCACAAAGCCGGAAATAAAATGCAACATGTAGATACTTTAAGCAGGTGTACAAATGTTTTAATAGTAGAAACAAATAGCTTTGAAGATAACCTTATTATCTGCCAGTCAAAGGATTCAAAAATTAACAAAATTAAGACAATGTTGGAAAAAAATGAGGGAAAAATGTTTGAGATGAGAAATGGAGTAGTTTACAGAAAAACAAATGACGGAAGATTACTTTTTTTTGTGCCCGAAGACATGGAAAATCATGTACTGCACAACTATAACAATAAGATTGGACATATAGGAAGGGACAAGATGATGGATATCATTTCAAAGAGTTATTGGATATCAAACCTTAAAGTAAAATGCCACAATCATATAGAAAATTGCTTAAAATGCGTAGCATTTTCACCCAAAACGGGTAAGACAGAAGGATTTCTACACAGTATACCAAAAGGAGATAAGCCTTTTGAGTTGATTCATATTGACCATTATGGACCTGTAACCACTGGAAGAGCGAACAAACACATATTTTTAATTATTGACGGATTCACAAAATTTGTCAGACTGTACGCAACAAGGACAACAAATACGAAAGAAGTCATAAAGTCATTAAGCGACTACTTTAGGGCATACAGTAGACGGAAATGTATTGTGTCAGATAGAGGCAGTTGTTTCACGTCTAACGATTTAACCTATTTTTATTGGATTTAAATATAAAGCACATTAAGATAGCAAATGGATGTCCACAAGCTAATGGGCAAGTAGAACGCGTTAACAGAAACATAGGTCCCATGATAGCTAAACTAATAGAAACAGATAAAGGAATACACTGGGAGATTGTTATTGAAAAAGTTGAATATTCATTAAACAATACTTTACATCGTAGCATTAAACAGGTACCAAGTAAATTGCTATTCGGGGTGCAACAGAACGGCGAAATTATAGATGAGTTGAGCGAAAAACTAGAGGAAATAAATAATTTAGATAATGAGAGAAATTTAAAAGAAATAAGAAAAGAAGCCATGGATAGCCAATTGAAAGCTCAAGCATACATCGAATTAAAATACAAAAAGTCTCCCGAAATCCATATAAAGGCGTATGGAATGTTCAAAACATAAGACACTGGGTGGGTAGAAAAAACAAAACATAATCAGCCCTATCACGAATAACAGGCGAAATATTTTTTCACGCGGAATTTGATTTCACATGAACAATTATTTCGCATCATGAATTCACCGTGAACAAGATTTCACTTCGATAAATTTCGATTATAGTTCACTGCTGAATTTCGAGAACAGCTGATTGTTTGTTTACATTTTTTTGAGCCTAATTTGGCGCAAAAAGTGAACATAAGTTGGCATAATTGGTCGATATTATTTAAAGTTCACCAAATTAAATGTTAAAAGGAATATGTTGAGCCTGACACTAAGAAGGCAGTTGTTAGAAGATGAATCACGTGAGAGCGAGCGATTAATGCGGCGAAATATACGGGACAATTCAAATCCTTTGGATATGCCGGAGACTTTGTAAGTACATGAATGTGCATTATGTGTATTTTTAGTGGCAAAGTATGTATTCATTTTAGGTTTGTACAGCATTTTAGAGTGAATAAAGCCACTTTTAGCTATTTACTGGATGAGCTCACATCATCGACTCCCAGAGCACAAAAATCTTTCGCAGCTCCTCCAATCGTAAAGCTAGCTGCTTGTTTGCGCTTCTTTGCAGAAGGCGCTTACCAGAAAAGCGTTGGACGTGATCGAGAGGTGGGCTTGGCGCAATCAACTTTCTCCAAAGTGCTGTCAGAAGTTTTGGTAACGTTTAAAGCTAAGCTTTGCAGAAAATGGGTGTCTTGGCCAAACGAAGAAGAGTGCAGAACTATTGCAGCAAATTTTTATGAAAAATTTAAAATTCGTGGCGTCCTTGGGTGCATTGATGGCACACATGTTTGCCTAGTGGCCCCTGAAAATAACGCTCACTTATATTATAACAGGAAAGGCCAATACAGCCTAAATGTAATGTTGGTAAGTTAATTTAAAAATTTTGGTATACTTTCTTTAATCCGAAGTGTACGTTACAGGTATGTGATGATCAGTGCAAAATCCGCTATGTTGACGCTACACATCCAGGCGCAAGCCATGATTCTGTGATATGGACCACCAGCACATGTCGCAATCATCTTGAAAGTTTAAATGGGTCCGGTGTGCGAAATTTGTGGCTTCTGGGTGATTGCGGTTATCCCTTGGAACCGTGGCTTATGACTCCATATCGTAATGCACAACAAGGCACGAATGAATTTAAATTCAATGCTGTGCACGCAAAATGTCGGAACATTGTTGAAAGAACAAATGGCATATTTAAAAACAGATAGAGATGCATATTGGGAGCAAGGCAATTGCATTACCAACCATTGAAATGTGTGCAAATCATTAACGTGTGTGCTGCATTGCACAATATTTGCATTCACTTTAAAAGCGTTTATCAACCCAGTGTTGATTGCCAGACAATAGGAGCGAATGACCAGGAACACACAAATACTTTCGAAGATGAGAGATTGTCGAGGGTGGCTCAACGAATTCGAGCAGATATTTCCAATTCCTTGTAAAAGTTCTTATATTAATAAAAAAAAAAAAATTGGATATACATAATTAATTTCTTTATTTTGTGTCACTTCTTTTTTTATTCAGTTCATTTTTTTCTTTGACATTTATAATGATTATTATAATCATATAAACAAATAACTTAAGAACAATTCAATATTTAATTAATATTAAGAAAAACAAAATGGAAATTTAACAAAAAACAAAAGAATAATTCAATACATATCATTTTAACACTTAATTTTTAGATTTCTGCCTCTCTTTCACGCAACATCAGCATTCTACGCTTTATATTGAGCTTTTCAAGCTCGATCTCCATAATTTTCCTGTTGTGCTTTTCTGTTTCAGCCAAAATCTTCTCCAACGTGTCAGAAATTTTAACGTTTTGAGTTTTAAAAATCTCCAAACCCTCCACAATTGTGTTACAGAGTTTCTGTTGCACTAGCAACTCTGCCTCAACTACTTCTTGTGTAGTTTTGCCAGTCATTTTGGGCAATTTGCAGCTGGCAGGCGATGAAACGGTGGGCGAATTTGGCCAAACGCGTTTTGCTGGTCTAGGAGTAGTCGATATGCGAGAATCTATTGATGGTTTGCTAGATGATTCAATTGTTTGGTCGACAAGTATCTGCATTTCATCTTCCGACGAATCTGCAATTGTTTCGGAAACATTTAGCCCGAAGAATTTTGCTCCTGCCAAACCTTCAATTGATTCTCGCATATCGACAAGCTCGGAAATGGCTTGCTCTGATGGAGTGAGTGCCTGTGTGAGATTGGGTCCACCTCCAGTTCCCTTCCTTAATTTAGCGCTAGCGGCTATTTTGTTGCGCACGTAGCGTTTCTGGTCAGTCCAAACCTTATTAAAAAATTAAATTAGTATAAATAGTTGTACTGATTTTATAAATTACCTTTTTCCATTCGGTTATGGATCTAATCGGTGGACCAGCACTATTTAAATCGCGTTCTAAGTCACACCAAAATGCTGCCACAGCATCTTTATTTTGGCGGAAAAACTCTGAGCCATTTGTTTATTTAATGTCATCCTGTCTAGCAGGATGCTAGATTGAGTTTTATTTATACTCTTTGACCTTAAATTTACAAAAAATGCGTTTTCTATAGAAACTTAGTTTAATTTATGTTAAACAAATTACTTACATTTTCAATTCCGCCAACTCAAAACAGGTGAACGATTATAAGCGAAAAGTGAATTCATTTCGCCCTTGAATTTTATTCAGCATAGGGCGAAATGGTTTCGAACAAGGGAACTATCAGCTGTTAGACATTCGTAATCACGTGAAGGCGAAAAGTGAAATTATTTCACGTGAAATTTCATTCGTGATAGGGGTGAATAATTTAATATCATAACTTACAATAAGCCAATGCTTGATTTAAAAATAAGGAATATACATATTGTAAACTACGATCAGGGGATCTAAATTGTCAGGATGGCCGAATTGTAGTAGGATATATATATATACTATACATACATACTATACATACACATAGGTACATAGTGTATTAAACAGACCTAATTGAGTTAAGATCACTATGTTATATCGAAAAGTGAGCTAAGCGAATAATGTTAATCTTAAGACTGTTACTGAACAGTAACAGACGAGTCAGTCTGTTTTGCGCGCTCAAAGCGAGAAGTTGGAGAATATATATATGTAAATAAAGACTAACGGCCTTCTACACGTTTTTCCTTCTAAATATAACTTGCACAGATGCGATCGCACTTCCCGCAAGGGGGGGTGGTGTTCTCATTGCTGTTGACTCCTGTATTTCCTCTGAACAGATTCATTCTCAGGATCTTCCGGACATAGAGTTTTTGAAGTT
The DNA here is from genome assembly GCA_018904305.1 of Scaptomyza montana. Taxonomy (NCBI): domain Eukaryota; kingdom Metazoa; phylum Arthropoda; class Insecta; order Diptera; family Drosophilidae; genus Scaptomyza; species Scaptomyza montana. The sequence continues at coordinate 1,016,066 of JAEIGR010000030.1, forward strand.
ATACTTCTTTTCTCGGGTTGGGTAGTAACCAAAAAAAAAATCGACATAAAAAATCGACAAAAAAAAAACGACATAAGAAAACTACACATATGAGCTGTAAGTGTTGTCAAACTTTGCAAAGATTTGGCAGTTAAGTATCGATAAAATAAATAGAATATTGTGTGAAAAGTACAGAGTTGCAAATGAATTTAATGATAAGCAAAAATTAGCAACTTTGCGAAAAGTTTAAGAAAAAATGCTATCTCCAACCAACCCTAATAATTTATTAAAATGGACGCTCTTAGGGATCATACGTAGTCAAAAAATTCAAAGCGAGTAAAATTGGATGCCAATAGCAATCTTGCAACAAACCGTAGTTGTGAGACAACAAATGCGGAGCCTTGCCGGAGGGCTTACCTTATGAAATTGTTTTTGTTTTGCTTAAAACATACATAATAACAACAAACATTGACGTAAGTGATGGATTAGCTAATGGTGCTGTATGAAAATTGGTTCATCTCGAATAGAATAATGAAAATGCTCTCATTCGAGCTTGGCTAGAATTTCCCACATCGCCTAAAGTTGGGCAGGAACAACGAAAAAAATCAGCTGCACATGCAATAAATCGAAATATAGGCGCAATTGCAATTCCAATCAATATGCGAACATCATGCACGTCATTAAATAACAGCCGTACAATATTTGCTAGAAGAAAACATTTTCCTTTGGCTGCGGCCTGCGCAATGACTTTTCATATGTCGCATGGAGGCACTTTTGTTGAAGTTGTCTACGAGTATGAAAAACGGCATTGCCAACAATTAGTTTATGTTGCATTATCGCGCGTAACAAGTCTTAACGGCTTACTTATAGTTAACGCAAAAAATAACAATAAATTTTATCACGGCACTAGAACAGATGCATCTATGATACCTTTACAGACGGAATTACAAAGACGTTCTCTGAACAGATTGGAAACAATCTATAAATCACCTAATTATTTCATGACAGAAAGACCATCAATTTAATTTTAATTGTCAGGGACTACAAAGTCATATTCAAGATCTCAATGACAACATATGCACAAAATGTCATTACCTCCTGTTATCAGAAACTAATATTTCTAATGCAGCAAGTATTGAAATACCAAACTTTCAATGCATAGTTAAATTTAAACGGCAAAATGCCAGAAAAGGTGGTGTTGCTGTTTTTAAAAACAATTGCTATTCAGCAACTTCGGCAACACCATTCATTGAAATTTTTCCAAAGGAGTAAGCAATATTAATAGTTCTTCTTCCCAAATTGGAGACATTTGCCTACTACACTCATCTACGTCACAGGGACAAGAATTCGTCATAATTACCGTTTATATTTCACCGAAAACAAACATTAATTCAATAATAGACTTCATACATTTTCATTTGTTGCCATTTACTGATGCTGGAGCTCAATCACTTAACAAAATATATAATTTACTACCCCTTATTTTAAGTGGCGATTTCAACATAAATTTTGCTAATGAATCTGCCAAACCGTTGCTAGAATTTCTAATAAAAGACATGAAGCTACAACCAAAAATGGCACAACAATTGATGCCATATTTAGCAGATATTTAAATTTAAGTTCTAAAATGTTCGTTTCTTACTTTAGTTACCACAACCCAATAATTTCTGTTATTCATAATCAATAATATGTAAGCTTATATTTTTAATTATATCCAAATAAATTTGTAAAACAAATTAATATTTTCTTTTTTGAGAGACTTATTTGATATTTGATATCAAACATGCTGTATTGCTTATACAAATACCTGAACTTAAGAAAAAACAAGTGCCTCATAGTTAATTTTGGCTATGCTAAGACTATGATACCCTTCACACATGGACTAATTTTTTATTTTTCGTGTGCGACAACAACAACAATTTGACAATTTTTTGCGTTATACCACTTTTGAAGCAAATGAGCTATTTGTAAGTACTTGAAAACCTGGTCTGATGAACTTGTGGGATGGTTCGGAGGGGGCTAAGCTGAGGCCACCAGGCGGGTCGCGGGTTGCGGATAGCGAACGGCCCTTCGGGGTTAGCTGCGAATAGCGAGAAATCCTCGTGAATAAGCAGTCCCGGACAAACAGCGGGTGCGGTAGGTTTTATCGCACTGACAAGACGCTTGTGTCGCCGTCTTTCAATCATAGCCTCACACACTCCCAACTCCCCCACAAATACCCATCTACATCCCTTCCCTCACATCTCACTCCGGGCTGGGCTAAGGTGTCAATCGGACCGTGCCGAGAGTCAGCCTGGCTGGGGGCCCGGATCAAAAACTAGCCCAGTCTCTAACGGTGGGCTCAGGCAGATGGCGACCGCCTGTTCTATCCAGCCTTACCCGGGTATGGCGGATCTCTGCCCGGGCGGACCATAATTTCTCTGCAATTCGTGGGAACAGTATGAAAAAAAATAGCAATAACAACAATTATAAAGTACGGCAGGATATCCCTGCCGCCAGTGTCGCGAGACACTTTGAGGATCGCCTCCTTGACGGAGACCGGCCCTCCAGCGTGGGACCAACCCCACATCGCCCCAATGAGAGGCAAAGGAGGCATCAGACGACCAGCGCCGCGACGGGACATCCCCGTCGAGACGCCGCCCCCGCAACCGAAAACATACGCCAACCGGCGCGGCCGACGGTTAATGCGGTCAGGCGGCACAGTCAGGCGGCACATGGGAGTCAGCAGCCGAAGAAGACCCTTCCGAAGCTAGGAGAGCCGGGGGGTATAGATGATCCAAATAGGAAGGGCCTATGTGGATCAAAGGTGAAGTGGTACCTCAGGTATCTGCAGCAGGGACTATCCCCTGCTGAGGCGCTGAAAAAGGCGACCACCGGCAGAGAGACGGCGCAGCAGGCAAGGGGACCAACCCCCAAACGCCTGAATGACACTTTGACGCCACCTACTGATGCCCCCAAAAGGGTGTGTCAGGAGGAGCGTCCAAGCACGTCGAAGGCTGCTGCTGCTGCTTCCGTCCCTATGGCTGTGAGGAAACCTTCTCCTCCAGTGCCCACTGCGGCTCGCCCGTCCTACGCGACGATGGCAAAAAGGGTCAAAGTGGCCGTGTTACCTGTGGAATATCCCCAGGTAATGCTCAGTCACGGGGACTTGTCCACATTGGAGGAGGCCATCCTCGATGAGATTATTCTCTCGGGATGGGGCACCGCGGTTGCGTTCGCGGGCATTCATTTCAGGGTGGGACACCTGGTGATCGAGTGCTCCGACGAATGCTCCGCGGATTGGCTGAGGACCATGACGTCGAGGTTGCAGACGTGGAAGGGAGTACCCCTTGACTGTAGGGTAGGTGAGGATATCCCCTCACCACATACCATCACCATTTTTTGCCCAAGGAGCGCTGACCGGTCTACCGAGTCACTTCTGATTTTGCTGAGGAATCAGAACATGATCGAGACCGAGGCGTGGAAAGTAATTTCGAGAAGAACGGAGGGTGGAGGTGCGCTGATGGTGATCGGCATCGATGAAGCCTCCAAGGATGCCATTGTGGAGAAGGGCCACCAGGTCTCTTTCCGCTACGGGACCATCCCCGTTAGTGGCCTCAAGAAGTCGACCGCCGGCCAAAATGCCCCCGCCCCCGCTCCAGTACCGGCACCCAAACCGTCCCCCTCACCAGAGGTGATACCCCCCCCTCCCGCTGCCTCGGAGGTGTGCCGGGATCTGGCGGACGACGAGGAGCTGGCGGACGCGACGCTCAGCCCAGAAATGCTGGAGGATGGGCTAGACGAGCAGGCGCCAATATCGTCGCAGGAGCTGGCTGCAGAGATGGAGGCAGAAAAAGAAGCTGACGTGACGATGACGGGCAGCGACGATGAGGGCAACTCCGGGCCTTCATCGTCAGGAAGCGGAGCGGCGGTAAAGTGATGGTGACGCCTCTCGTCGCCACCACGGGGCTAGCCCAGATAAACCTCCATCGGGCTAGGGCGGCCTCGGCCGTCCTAGCCAGGATGTTTATCAAACAACATCTTGGGCTGGCCCTTGTACAGGAGCCATGGGTGAACGATGGCGTCAAAGGCCTGTACACCGCTAATTCGAAGGTAATCTGTGACCAAAGAGATCCGATACCTAGGACATGTATCATGGTAAGAAAAGGCATTAACTTTACTATTCTTTCAGAATTCCTTACTAGGGACTGCGTGCCCATTGCCGTTAAAGGCAAAGGAAGCGCCCCCCCTATAGTAGTGGTATCCGCCTACTTCGCGGGTGATGAGGCATGCCCTCCACCGGAAGTGGAAAAGCTGGTGGATTACTGCAGAAGAGAGAAGCTGCCAATTCTAATCGGCTGCGATGCCAATGCGCACCACACAATATGGGGCAGCAGCGACATCAACACACGGGGTGAGTGCCTCACTGACTTTATATTCAAATATAACTTAGAAATTTTAAATGTCGGGTCAACACCGACATTCGTAACTAGAATAAGAGAGGAAGTTTTAGACATCACCCTGACCAGTCGGTCTTTACGGCCACATCTCAGAGAATGGCATGTCTCCTCAGAAGAATCTATGTCTGATCATAAGATCATCCTTTTTAAGCTTCAGTTTAATACGGAAAGTAACGTTACAACTCGCAACCCCAGAAAAACCAACTGGGAAAAGTTTAGGTCAACCCTAAAACTTAACCTAGCCTCCGAAAGTTTTGGAATAGCCAAACGCACAGGTGAGCTAAATAGAGTTGTACGGAATTTAAGCAAATGCATCAGTAACGCATTTGAAGAAAGCTGCCCACTAGGCAAAACGCGCAGAGAAATAGATGCCCCATGGTGGAACGATAGTCTAGAGAGACTACGAAAATCCACCCGTCATCTCTTCAACAGAGCCAAGAGTGACGGATCATGGGATAACTATCGGGAAAGCCTCACCCTGTACAGCAGGGAAATCCGAAAGGCCAAACGTAGGAACTATAGGGACTTCTGCGAAAGCATAGCTAGTACGACTGAAGGTGCACGGCTCCATAGAGCATTATCCAAACGGGCACCGGAGGCAAATCTAGCCCTGAAACGTAGGGACAACACCTTTACGACCAGTAACATGGACAAGCTAGAGCTTCTATTCGAGACGCACTTCCCAGGAAGTATTCCCTGTGGCCCATGCGAAACACTCGAAACAGAAGACAGACACAGACCGACTGCTCTAGACTGGGCACTAGCCAAGTCAGTAGTCACAATGGAGAAGACACAATGGGCAATTGGAACTTTCCAGCCCTATAAATCTCCCGGTCTGGACAGTATATCGCCAGTATTCCTTCAGCAGGGGCAGGACATACTCCTACCCACCCTGAGGAAAATACTAGTCAGTAGCCTAGCACTCGGTCATATACCGAGCACTTGGAGTAGAGCTAGGGTGGTCTTCATCCCCAAAGTAGGGAAGACAGATATCACCAACCCAAAGTCCTTCAGACCCATTAGCTTAACATCGTTTTTGTTGAAAACGTTGGAAAAGCTAGTGGACAACTACATTAGGAGTACTCTGTTGACACGGAGTACGCTGCAAGCCACGCAGCACGCATACAGAGCAGGCCGATCTACGGATACGGCACTTTATAAACTGCACCGCACTTTGCGCTCTGCAGTTTTAAACAAAGAAGTAGCAATATGTGCATTTTTAGATATTGAGGGCGCCTTTGACAACACATCACACGATGCTGTCAGGGCTGCCCTAAATAGAAGGGGTCTGGACATGACAACTAGCAGATGGATCTCATCGCTACTCAGGTCCAGACAAGCTACGGCAACTATACAAGATAGTACCGTAACAGTGACAACCACAAGAGGCTGTCCACAAGGGGGGGTTTTATCACCGCTCTTATGGAGTATCTTAGTAGACGAATTGTTAAGCAGACTTGCCAGCAGGGGTATCCAATGCCAGGGCTATGCCGATGACATTGTGATAATAGCGCGGGGCAAGTATGAGGAAACTCTGTGTGAAATTATCCAACTGGGACTTAGGATCACGTATGACTGGTGTAGCGAGGTTGGACTCAACCTAAACCCTACAAAAACCGTCATAGTTCCGTTCACCAGAAGGTATAAGTTGCAGAGGATGAGAGAGATTAGGCTCGCGGGGAGTCGAATAGTAACAAGCAAGGAAGTCAAATACCTTGGGGTCACATTTGACAGTAAATTGAACTTTGGGACCCATATTCAGAATACGATTCTAAAGTGCTGCAGAGCGCTCTACACGTGTCGTAGAATAGCGGGGAAATCATGGGGAACCTCTCCAAACATTTTGAGATGGCTATACCTCATGGTAGTAAGGCCCATGCTCACATACGGAGCAATTGCATGGGGGACAAGGCACAGCAAATCACTGTGCAGAGGCAATTACATAAATTGCAAAGAATGGCCTGTGTAGGAATCACTGGAGCGATGAGGACCTGTCCCACATCGGCGCTAGAGGTTCTGTTGGAGATTACCCCACTCCATCACACAATTAGGCTACAACAGAAAGCTGCATTATTAAGAATGTCGGTCGAGGGAGTTGGCAAAGAGCATATTCTGAGCCAACTAGATGCAGATATGCTGTCAAGTGAACTTCCCCTATTGGCACAGCCTAGGGACGAAATGAAAGCCGAGCACATGTTCGAGCAAAAATTTCAAGTTCACCTGAGCAGCAAAAGGGAGTGGACATCTCTTGAAGAGGTCCACCAAATGAAATCCCACACCATCAAATGGTACACCGATGGATCCCTTACCAGCCAAGGCTCCGGTCTTGGAGTGGTAGGCCCTCGGCTAAAATACCATGAGTCCCTAGGTAAGCACACCAGCATCTTCCAGGCTGAGGTATGTGCAATAGGGAGGTGTGTGGACTTTAATCTGAAGCGTAACTATCGGAATGGGGATATAGCTATATTATCAGATAGTCAAGCAGCCATTATGGCACTCAGCAAGATCGAAATTAGGTCGAAAGTAGTTCGCGAGGTGCGAACCAAGCTAAACACTCTAGGACTACATAATAGGCTAACCCTAAGATGGGTCCCAGGACATGTTAATATAGCTGGGAATGAAGAGGCAGACAAGCAAGCAAGGCTGGGGGCAGCGACACCCCTCATAGGGCCCGAGCCGTACTGTGGGATAGGAAGAAGCACAATACGGCAGGAACTTAGGAGTGAAGAGAAACTCTTGCGCGAAATGAGCTGGGCGCAGTCCCCAGGACTCAGACAAGCCAAGTGTCTTCTTGGAACTTACAATCTGAAAAGATTCAAGCAGATTATAAATATGGGAAAGAATAGACTCAGGATAATCACCGGTCTTTTGACAGGACACTGCAGACTAAGGGGTCACCTAGCCAAGCTAGGAATCGCTAGTAATGATACATGTAGATTCTGCGATATGGAAAGGGAATCCTCCTTGCATATCATAGCAGAATGTGTAGCCTTAGTGGGGAAGAGACGCAGGTTTCTAGGAAAACATGTTATTCAGTTCACTGACCTGAAGACCATCGATCCAGTAAATATACTTGCCTTTGTACAAGGACTGGGTCTGATGGAAGAGCTTTAAGCCAAGAAGGGGGCACAATAGATCTTTTAGGTCGCAGAGCACTTTACCCCAATTATTATTATTAAAGTACTTGAAAGTGCACGACAGCAACAACAATTGATAGTAAGATATGGTCAATTTGTATGGTGGCTATGTCGTAGAATGCTCCGATCGGGATGAAATTTCATAGTGAACAAACCCGACATGATCTAAGCAATCTGTGAAAGTTTCATCAAGATCGGTTCATCAGTTCGGAAATCGTGTTGAAACAGACAGACGGACGGACGGACACGCGGAAATCTTATTTTTATGTGTTAAAATATTACTAAACGGCCATTCACTTTATGTTACTTGTTCTTATATATTTATATATATATATTCTGATATTAACATTTACTCTTCCCATCTGAGTGCCCTGCAACTTGTTTCGTCATTGTTGACAGATATGGATAATCTGATAGTGGTTGGTCATTTTAATCTGCCACATGTTGTATGGTCTGTGAATGACACATCTTCGGCGGTATTACCAGTCACTTCTGCTAAATAGTTTAAAATAATATGTTTTGCACATTATTTTAGAGATTTTGCAGTCAGAGGTGTTTGTCCACCTTAGTGCTGCTGTATCCCGTGCTTGTATTTCCATGTATGAGTGTAGCGTTCGCAGTGAGATCGGAACATCCGCAGAATCACTGTTGAGTCCCGTTGCATCTTGCTTAGTCAAGTGTCTGCTATCTCGTTGCCCTCGAATCCCTGATGGCTTGGAATCCAATAGATGCGCACTTTTCTAAAAATTCTGAGTGCATCTAGTGCTTCCCTGCTAGCCAGGACATTCCGAGAGCCTATGTAATGGGCCTGCAGGGCTTTAATTGCTGCCTGACTGTCCACGAATATGTTTACTTCATCGTGTTTTGTGTTAGTTTGTAGGACTGTTTCTGCTGCTATCCTTATTGTGAATATCTCCGCTTGGAAAATGCTGCAGTGGTCCGGGAGTTTGTATGACAGGCTCATGAGTGGTTCGGCACAGTATACTGCTGCGCCGACTCCCTCCCTCATTTTTGAGCCGTCTGTGTATATGTTTATGGCCGACCGCTCTGCTCCTGAGCGCCAGTCATCTTTTCCTAAGAAAGTGGGCGTGAAGTTGAAATTGTTTCTTGGGGTCATATGGTCTGTTTCGACTTCTGTCCCCCTTCCAATTTTACTGTGCCCGTAGCTGTGTATCGTCAATTTGCCTATCGTGTATAGCCGTTGTGCCGTCTTTCTTGCTGTAAGGCGTGCTTGTATGTCTACTGGGTTGACATTGAGCATAATTTGTAGTGCCTTAGTTGGTGTAGTTCTCAGCGCCCTTGTGATGCACATCAGTGCATGTCGCTGAGTTTTTTCCATTCGTTTAAGGTATGTGGACTTCTCTGTGGCTTTTCACCATACCAGTATTCCACAGAGCAGTATGTGTCAGTCTTCGTGACAGTCCCCAAGTGCTACCCAACATCTTTTGCGATGTATAGAGTGCATTGGTGGCCTTCTTCACCCTTTCCTCCACATTGAGCTTCCAACTCAATTTGCTATCTATTACTGTTCCCAGGTATTTGATACTTTCCTTTGGTATCAGCATGTTATCGTTTATTTTCGGTGGCGTCCAGCGTGGTACCTTGTATCTCTTGGTGAAGAGAATAAGGTCCGTCTTGTCCGCGTTGATACTCAGCCCGGCTTCTGTGGCCCAAGCTAGTATCTCTTTGAGTGTGTAGTCCATGACTGAGCTGATTGTCGATTGACACTTGCCCGTGATAGTTATGCTTATGTCGTCCGCATAGGCAGTTATCTTCGGGGCTTTCCGTTTGAATTTCTTTAGCAGGTCGTTTACCACCAAGTTCCACAGTAGGGGTGAGAGCACTCCTCCTTGGGGAGTGCCACACTTTGCTTCCCTGATTGTGGTAGTGGTTTCCCATTCCGCAAGTATTCTCCTGCTGCTCAGTAGGTTCTGGACCCAAGAGTAAACTGCTTCTGCTGGGGTCACAGCTCTTAGGCTGTGCTTTATTGCTTCCTTCGACACATTATTAAATGCGCCTGAGATATCCAGAAATGCGCCTAAAGCGTATTCTTTATGGTGAAGTGCTTTCTCGATGGTTGCTACAAGGGAATGTAGCGCAGTTTCCACCGACTTGCCCTTCGTATAAGCGTGTTGGTTCTGTTCTTGAGTCATCACTGTATTCTCTCTAATGTGGAGGTCTATCAGTTTTTCTAGTGTTTTTAGTAGGAACGAAGTCAGGCTTATGGGTCTGTAGTCTTTAGGCACAACGTGGCTACATTTTCCAGCTTTGGGCAGGAAAATTACCCGCTCTGTCCTCCAGGCCACCGGCACATAGCCATAACTAAGGCATCCTCTAAATATTTCCCTCAGCCATGGAATGATCACGTGTTTGACCTTCTGCAGCATGGCCGGGAATATCCCGTCTGGACCTGGTGATTTGTAGCTCTCAAAGGAGTCTATGGCCCACATTATCCTTCGCGTTGTTGTGATATCTTCCGGAATTTCCACCCTTGTGGTTGGAGATATCGTTTGTTTGTTTGTGTTGACTTCTGTGCAGTTAGGGAAGTGTGCCTCTAGGAGCACATTTGCCGCATCTTCACTGCTTTCCGTCCATCTGCCGTCTTCTGTTTTTAATTGGCTTTGCACCGTCTGTTGGCGAGCTAGCAGCTTTCTTAACCTTGCAGTGTCAGCTGTCTTCTCAATGCCTGAACAGAAGTTTTGCCATGCGTGTCTTTTAGCTACTCGTACTTTTTTCTTAAAGTCTCGAAGCCTTATTCTGTATTCTATCCATACTAGCTCTTCTTCCGCTTGTTTTGCGAGTTTGAAGAGTTCTAGTACGTCTTTTCTTTGTCCTTTGAGTTCTGGAGTCCACCATGGGGGCTTGTGTCTCTTCTTCTCTTGCGACGGTCTACAAGTTTTATGATAGGCCGCCACCAGATTTTTTTTGAGGGTCTCCAGGGACTTCTCTAATTTGTCTAGTGAGGCTATCTTGGGTAGTCGTGGTAGGTTTCTTTCAACCTCTTTACCGAACTGCTCCCAGTCCGTGTTCCGCGGGTTTCTGTACGTCTTATTCTTAACTATTATATTTTTTTTTTATATTTTTATTGAAAGTTGTTGACAATTCTAGAGTCAACTTTTAAAAAAATAAGTTACAATAAAATAGTAGTAGTAAAAAGCCTAGGCTGAGAAAAAAAATGTCTAATAACATCACCGACCGATGGGGGTGTTTTATTTGCCAGTCCGGCCAGCTATGCCCCTTTCCGCCAAAAATGTCAGTAATATTATAGACTCTATACTTAAAACAGAGATATTAGTAGAAAATATAAAAGAAAAACTTAAATGTGAAAACTAAAAATAAATGTTAAAAAAGGGAAAAAAAAGTAATAATAATAATAAAAATAAATAATAAAAATAAATAAAATAGAATATAAAATATTTATATATATATATGACCCGATGAAGGAAAAGAATTTAGCCAGTCCATCAGCTCAGCCCCGTTTCATAGCTGAGAGCGGTCATTAACTTCCCGAAGATAAACTGAAAGCAATGGTTTGATTGAGGAGAGAGAGGTCTCATTAGAGAACACGTGGTATAGATTATTAAATTGGACGCATAAAACACGAAATGGACTGTGCATAGCGTAATCTGTTGTGCACGTTTTCAAAAATAACGGGCGAAAGTTTCTAGTAGGTCTGAAGGGAATAGAGAAATGGAGATGACCTAACAAAAAAGAAGAATCTATATCACCATTAATCAACTTGTGCAGGAGGGCAACACCAAGGACTATCCTACGATTGTTCAACGACGGGAGGTTAAGGAGAAGAAGCCTACTGGATTATGAAGGCAAGCGAAGGTTATTATCCCAATTTAAGCCTCGTAAGGCAAAAAGCAAAAACTGCTTCTGAACAGATTCGATACGATCCTGGTTATTTCTATACTGGGGGCTCCATATACAAGAGCAGTACTCTAGGATAGGGCGAACAAGGGAAGTGTACAGAGTTTTCGTAACGTAAGGATCGTTAAACTCTTTAGACCAACGTTTAATGAAACCAAGAACACCTTTGGCCTCATTAACAATAGTAGAAATATGAAGGCCGAATGAGAGTTTGGAGTCACAAAAAGAACACCAAGGTCCTTGACTGTAAAAATACGTTGCAACGGGGTACTGTCAATTAAGTAGTTGGTAATGAAGGGGTTATTTCGGCTGAAAGTCATAAACATACATTTATAACAATTGAGAAGCAACTGATTAGTCTTACACCAAAGATGCATTGAATTTAAATCATCTTGTAAGCAAGTATGATTTAGAGAACTACAGTAGGAGAAAATAAGCTTCACATCGTCTGCGTACATGAGAATGCGAGAATGAGATAAAACCGAGGGAAGATCATTTATAAAAAAAGTGAAGAGTAAAGGACCAAGTTTAACCAAGTTTCAGTAAAAGAAATTATATCAGCATGGAACGAAAAGCTATTCAAAAAAAAGTTTTTAAGTTTTGAGACCAGACCCCTAACATTCTGATAAATAATAGATATTTCATCAGAATTTAGTTTTTTGAAACGACAGAGTTATTATTTGAGAAGGTTGCAGCTGGAAGATTGACAGGTAAAGGCAGAGTTATTTGTTTTTGCAAAAACTCATGAACAACCGTATGAGGGGGCCAAAATTTGAGATCACATATGATTGAAAACGATTCTAGAGAGACATTAATTTTAAAAGATGATATTTCGCGAGGGGAAGAAAAGTTAAATTTCGTAATAGAGACGCTAACTTTAGTTTTGCTAGCAATATAGGCAGCAACAGAATCACAAGTAGTTTCAGCGGAAAGTCGCGAAACAAAAACTTGCTTGCGAGGAGCCACTACTGTTAAAATAGGAGGTGGCTGAGGTATGGGGACATATAGATCATTATTTACCGCGTTTATTTCGGCAGGATCCAAGACGGGAACCATACTTCTAATAGCAGGGGATACTGCAGGAGATATATTCGGACAATCGCTTGGAGTTGGAGATAATGATAGAACTGGCGACAATTCTACATTACTAGGCACGGGTGAAAGCGACGAGGGTGAAGGGGCAAACATTAACGGAACATTCAAAAATTCAGACTCCAACCGGCGAGTAGACAATGACTCAAATTTAAAATTAGTGAGAAATTCCAAACTCGAATCAATGTCAGTCACTAGCATGCTTGTCGTCTTTTTTAGTTTTGAAAACTGATTTCTCACAGAGTTATACAACGCACACCACCACAGCCGGGCTTGGCTACAGCAGTGATCTTGTCACACTCACGCCCAGTAAAACCTGCACATTTAGCATGCATAAAATTCTCACACAACCAGCAATGAACAAATTGAGGCCGTGCAGAATCGTCAGACTGCTTAAATGTACATGGTTTTTTGCAGCACGACATATTTACCACTGGGGTCAAACTAACGAAAATAGGTTGCGAGAGCACAGAACAGACAAAACGGCGCACAGAAAATCTAAGAGCAATCGCACAAATTAAGAGGAATCGTAACACAAATACTTCTTGTTTGGAGCGATAAGCAACAACAAAAATGTATAAAAACACGACAAGCAAGGCAGATAACGCTTAAACGAACAAACACACAAACAAGTGTATGCGCAGCGAATAAACACACAAACAAGAGTAAACGCAGCGAACAAACACACAAATAAATGAGTGCACGAATAAGCGGCAGATTTGCAGAATAACAAAAACAGACACTAACAACCACACAGAACTGACGCCGCAATTGTTAAAATATAATAATTAGCAAATTAAACGACGCACAACAAGAAGCACTTTGCACAGCTTAGGTAAGCCTATGTTTTACGAACAGTAGACTGCAAAAAATAAATAAAAAGCCTGATAAACGGCGCAAAATTAATAAGTTGTTCGGAGCTTAAGTAAAACACGTCAATCACACTCAAACTGAGATCTCTCTCTATTCGTTCAAAGTTAACGCGGAATTATATGTACCTGTGGTCCGAGAAGGAATGTCTACTAAGGACTCTCCAGTCTTTTACCACGGTATTCATTACCGACGCGAGTGTGATATCTAAGACGTTTGATGAGGTAGGACCAGCATATGTTGGTTCTTCCCCCTCGTTTGCTATCTTAAGATTAGTTTGATGTATGAAATCAAGCAGTGACTCACCTCTATCGTTTATGTCCCCGCTTCCTCATACTGTGTGATGTGCGTTGGCGTCTGATGATGAGCGCCTGTCCTTTTGACTCGGCCTCCGTCACCAGTCGAGTTAGCTCTTGAGGGGGTGCCTCCGAATCATGCGCCATGTAGCAGGATGCCATCAATATTGGCTCGTCTCTGCTGCCTTCTAGCGCTGTCACCGTGAGGTCGTCGGTACTGTAATTGGACAATAAGTAAGCATAGATACCTTTCTTTACTAGGATCACAGTCCTTGCTCTACTCACTGTTGTCTGGTAGAATAGGTCGTAGTTTGGATGCTTCAGTCCAGAAACCTTGTTACCAGACGCTATCCAAGGCTCCTGGACTAAGGCGACATCGGCGTGCCCTGTCTCCAAGGTTATCAGTAGCTCCGCCGAAGCCAACTTGCTTTTACGTAAGTTGATTTGGATGACCTTCAGCTCCATGGTTGGCAGTGTCATCCTCCGCGGATAGGACTTCCACAACGGTAATGTCCGCATCCTCGTCATCTTCCAATTCTAGGCTTTTGGTGGTGTGGGTGACCTCCGCCAGGTCTCTCTCCACTTCACCCGCCTCCAGCGTGTTTGTGTTTGTATCGTTCGGGTGGCGCTTCTTGAGTCGTAGGTAGCCCACGCCCCACGCCATCTTGCCGAATCTCCCGTACAGCAAATCGTCGGCCTCCTTGTTGATTTGGATGACCATTTGCTGACCCTAATATCGGGCTTCACAGCGTGTATCACCTTCCAATCAACGGTTGGCACGTCCGGATTTTGCCACTTGAGTAGCTGCAGCGCTTGGTCTGCTGGTAAGACCCGCGGGAAGAGTACTTTTGCCTTCGGCACGGACGGAATACAAGTTCTGTCCACTACCTCCAGCTTGGCACCCTCCCATGGAGCGTCCAGGGCAGCCACGACACCGGTGACCCACTTCAGAGTGTGGTCATCCTTGCAGCTGAGTAGTTTTACACCCTCAAGCCAGCCCGCTCCATCAAATGAGATGGGAAGCGAGCCCGGTTCGCCCATTCGACTTAGAAGCGCCTCGAACAGCAGCTCCTCTACCTTCTTCCACTGCTCGGGCTTCATTTTGCCGTTTGGGTCGCTCCGGTCGATGAGCGCGACGACTAGGTGCCGCCTTGCTACATCGCTGGCCGTCGGCTTTGCCCGCGACATTGGCTTTTTGCAGGGCCGCTTGCTAGCTGGCACCTCTGCTTTAGCGGTTTCAGCGGAGCGCTGGCGTTTGACGGCCAATTGCTCCTCCACCTTGTTGGCAAAACTGACGTCTTTCGACGCCATGTGTGTCTTCTTTTCAAAGTGTGCTCTACCCTCTTTTATCCTTTCGTCGGCCCACTTCTGCTGACGGACCTCATCTTCCGTGAGGTCTCGCTTGCCATTAGCGAGCCGAGCCCGGATTTTAAGGGCGGCCTTATATTGGGCTTTGGACTTCATGCCCTCTTTTGACCGTTTGAGCCTGACCCTACTGGGGTGCTGGTACTCGCCTGATCTGGGGGACATGAAAGGTCCTCAGCTTCTGAAGTATGGGACCCTCCATGTGATTCGCAATCCGAGTCTCCATAGACAGTGGAATCGCGCCACATTTTGGGTTTTGTATTGGCAGTAGCTTTGCAACCGTCCTGGCCTGCTCCAACCAGTACGGAGGGTGGGTTGCTGGCGACACGCAGAGAGAATTTCTCCCCCCCCCCGTACACGCCGGTGGTAGCACCCTTTTCTACGACGTTTGGGTTGACATCCCAACCCGTGTGTCTTCCTTCTTCATCTCCATTTTGATTTTTTTTCTGGGAAGTCTACCCATAGCATTTTAACCTTACTGCCAAGGGCCTCGAACCATGGCTTGCCCCACGTCTTCGCAGTGCCGAAGCCTTTGAATGGCGTAGAGCTCACCTTAGCTAGACATTGTACTACCTTTCTACAGGCGAGTAGATATGCAGTACTTTTGTTTGTTTTTGGGGCAGGATGACTTCTGTTGCTTTGGTTAGCCCTCGCCCTCGCAGTACCGAAGCCTTTGAGTGGTTTGGTACTTCCCTCCGCCAGGTAACGATGCCGTCGCCTTGGTTTGCCCCCTACCCTCGCAGTGTCGAAGCTTTTGAGTGGTATAGGGCTCACCTTAGCTGGGCATCGATGCCTGTTGCACAGCTTGCTCCACACCCTCGTAGTGCCGAAGCCTTTGAGTGGTGTGCAGTTTGCTTTGGCCGGACACCGCCCTGTCCCTCCGCAAGGCAAATAGCACCAGGTACCCCTCGTTTGTTTCGAGGTAGCACGATGCCCATTGTAAAGCCGGCACCCTCGTGGAGGGTTCAGTTGAGGATTTTCACCAGCCGAACTAAACTAAACTAACTTTACTAAATTAAATTATCTTCTTCAACATAATAATTGGTCTCGCCTTTATTCTTGTAGTGATATAGAAACTGCCATTGCCATATTTTATATGACCTTGAATTTGCTTTTGGATATTTGTGTTCCCCTCACTTGTTCTTCAAGTGATAATGAACGAGGGAACTATCGAAATTGAAAAACGCGAAGACAAGATCATATAAAAAATTTAAAAAATCGGGAACTACTTTAGATTTATCTTCGTATTTGGTAGCAAAATCTAGTTTTCTTTCTGTTAACTGATTTTGTTAAAATAATTATCTTAATCGTTGTAGACTAAACATTTCACGTGACACTAAACAGTTTAATAAATTTGTTAACTCTAAACGTAAGTCTTCTTTGCTGATGATGTGAAGCTATGTTTTACCTATAATGATGCTTCTCTTTGTAACTTGCTAAAGTCGGATTTGGGTGCATTGTCGGCCTGGTGTCGTTTTAACTTACTCAATTCAAATTGCTCAAAATGTAAAGTCATGTCTTTTTGTGGAAGTACCCCTCATACTGCTCACTACTTGCTTGATGCTTAACCACTTGACCACGTGTTTGAAATTCAAGATTTAGGCATTATTCTTGATCCTAAAATAAAGTTTGACGCTCATATTTCGTCTATGGTTAACAAAGCCATTAATGTCCTTGGCTTCATCATGCGGTGGTCGAAAAAGTTTAACGATCCTTACATCACTAAAACGCTTTATACATCCCTAGTGCGTCCTATCCTGGAGTATGGAACCTGTGTGTGGTCCCCACAATACGGGATTCACCAGGGTAGAATTGAATCTGTGCACGAGTTATTTCATCTATTTGCCCTTAGAATTTTTAACTGGATTCCTGAAGTAGACTTACCCCCGTATTCAAGACTCCTTTTGATTAATCTTCCCTTCCTGCTAAAACGCAGAACTATGCATGGAGTATTATTTATTACTAATCTACTTAATGGTGAAATCGACTCATCAGTTTCTTACAGTCGAAAAAAATTAACTGTTCCGCTTAGAGCTACTCATAGTCATACTCAAAGTTTATGCTGCAGATCTTTAAGGAATGTCAATTGCTATCTTCATACCAAGTTTGGTGACTCCAGCTCGATGTTTGTAAAAGGAGGGGTAAGGGGGCTGGGGGCGGTATGGTTGGGCGTGGCATCCAAATTTATGCTGCAGATCTTTGTGGTATGTCAAATGCAATCTTAATACCAAATTTGGTGACTCTAGCTAAAATTGCACAAGATGGAGAAAGTGGGGCTGGGGGAGCTATGGGTGGGTGTGGCATCCAAATTTTTGCTTCATATCTTTGTGGGATGTCAATTGCTATCTTCATACCAAATTTGGGCGTGGCATCGAAATTTTTGATGCGGATCTTTCTGGGATGGCAATTGCTATCTTCATACCAAATTTGGTGACTCTAGCTCAAAGTTTGTAAAATGTGGGAAAAGGGGGGTGGAATGGGTGGGCGTGGCTCAAAAACTTTGATGCAGTTTTTGGGGGTCATCATCACCTATCTTGGCATCAAATTTGGTGGTTCTAGCTCAAAAACTGTGGGAGATATAGGCTTTTATGATTTCAATATGTGGGGGGGGGCTGGAGGCGGAATGGGTGGGCGTGGCTCCAAAAGGTCAATGAATGCCAAGGCAAATGCTACGCATACATTTAAATATGCACATGTAGATATACAGGAACACAAATACATGCTTATGGAATCAAGACGAAAAAAAATATCAACAAGTGGAAACGTTGCAGTCGGACGCAACCGACTGCTTTATACTCGTTACCAGTATAAAAACCGGTAAAAACAGGCCTGATTGCAAAGGGGTACGAATGCGGCAGGGGTGTACGCTGTCTTAAAGATTCTCCAATGCAGATCGGGATGCCACCAGCTATCTTCCTTCCAAATTTGGTGACTCTAGCTCAAAGTTTGTATAAGGTGAAGAAAGGTGAGCTGGGGTTGTATGGGCGGGTGTGGCATCCAAATTTTTGCTGCAGATCTTTGTGGAATGTCAATTGCTATCTTCATACCAAATTGGGTGACTCTAGCTCAAAGTTTGTAAAAGGTGTGAAAAGAGGGGCTGGGGGCGGTATGGGTGGGTGTGGCATCCAAATTTTTGCTGCAGATCTTTGTGGAATGTCAATTGCTATCTTCATACGAAATTGGGTGACTCTAGCTCAAAGTTTGTAAAAGGTGCGAAAAGAGGGGCTGGGGTTGTATGGGTGGGTGTGGCCCCCAAATGTTTGCTGCAGATCTATGTGGGATGTCAATTGCTATCTTCATATTAAATTTGGTGAGTCTAGCTCGAAGTTTGTAAACGGTGGGGAAAGGGGCGGAATGGGTGGGCGTGACTGAACTTTGATGCAGATTGTTGGGGGTCGTTGCCAGCTGTCTTCCTGCCAAATTTGATGGCTCTAGCTCCAATACTCTGGAAGATACACGCATTCCCGTTTTTGACGAAGCGTTGGGGCGGAAGGGGCCGGCTAAGGCAGTTTTGGTGGGCGTGGCATCCAAACTTTTGATGCAGTTTTTGGGGGGCATCATCACCTATCTTGGCACCAAATTTGGTGGCTATAGCTCAAAAACTATGGGAGATATAGGCTTTTTTGACTTTAAAATGCGGGGCGGCTGGGGGCGGAATGGGTGGGCATACAGTTTTTTGAGGGTTCTTAGTAGCTATCTGCCCACCAAATTTGGTAGTTTTAGCTGTAAGGATGTGCGAAATATGTGGATTTATCGGTTTTGAGTTATCGAACTTATCGATTTGCCAGCCCCCCAGTTATCGTAGAACCCCTATCTTGACACTTCAATTTACTATCCCATAGATAAAGAGAATTGGAAAGTTTCAAGTCTCTAGCTTGAAGGGTGTGGAAAAAACTTGCAACCATACGGACGGACAGACGGACAGATGGTCAGACGTACAGACACCATGACGGACATTGCACAAAACCAATATACTCTTTACCTTCGGTAACGAGTATAAAAATCATTACAAACCTCAGGTTTAGCAAAACAGCAAACATATGAAAACGCACATTCATATACACCCAATTCTTTTTAAACGGATTTGAAGTTAAACGGCTGAAAAAACGTCTTACCGTCTATCCCTTCAAGCTAGAGACTTGAAACTTTCCGACTCCCTTTTTATTATGGGATAGTAAATTTAAGTGTCAAGATGGGGGTTCTACGATAACTGGGGGCTGGCAAATCGATAAGTTCGATAACTCAAGACCGATATATCCACATATTTCACACATCCCTACAGCTAGAACACCAAATTTGGTGGGCAGATAACTACTAAGAACCTCCAAAAAAATGCATCAAAAATTTTGAGCCACGCCCACCCATTCCGCCCCCAGCCCCCCGCAATTTAATGTAAAAAAAGCCTATACCTCCCATAGTTTTTGAGCTATAGCCACCAAATTTGGTGCCAAGATAGGTGATGATAACCCCCCAAAAACTGCATCAAAAGTTTGGATGCCACGCCCACCAATACTGCCCTAGCCGCCCCAACGCTTCGTCAAAAACGGAAATGCGTGTTTCTTCCAGAGTTGTGAAGCTAGAGCCACCAAATTTGGTAGGAAGATAGCTGCCAACGACCCCCAAACATCTAAATCAAAGTTTTGGAGCCACGCCCACCCATCCGCCCCCAGCCCTCCCGTATTTTGAAATCAGAAAAGCCTATATCTCCCACAGTTTTTAAGCTATAGCCACCAAATTTGGTGCCAAGATAGGTGATGATGACCCCCCAAAAACTGCATCTTTCTTTCATCGATAATTTTAACTCAAGTAAAGAGCAAGGCAGTGTGACCGTTTTCATATTTAGTTATGTTAATTTTGGTAATATTCCAACACGCCCCCTTTAAAATAACATAACGAAAATGCATATTCATTCAAAAAAAAGACTTATATAATACATAGTATTAATTAGTTAAGCGAGTACTGGTGTGCATTCTGGGGAGTTACAAAACAATATAATGATCCAGCATTCGCTCTGTAGATATGGGGAAATCCCAGAAAAACCCAATCAGATTGTTGAGCTATTGAGCTTTTTCAATAGCTATCGAATTTTCAAAAGTACAAATTTAATAAATATAAATGCACCGAAATTTTGCATAAATATAATTATAATTTATTTGCCTTCGTGGCCGAACTTATTTATCCTGTTACAATTGTTCAATTTTTAATGCAAACTCCGAATTGAGCTATGCAATAATTGTATACCAAAATAATTTGGCAGGCGTCGAATGCCTTGCCGCGACCTGAATTCTTGCGCGATCGAAAAGAACTAACTAGCTGCCAACTTGCAGCAGCAGCTTGAACTCAGCTGAAGGCCAAGGGCAAGCAATAGAAAACATGCAAGATAAAACGAACGATGATAGAATATGCAAACAAGAATTATGAGAGTTACGTTAATTTGCTCTTATGGTGCGCAGAGCATAATTGATTAAAGAGAACTAGTTTAAAATGAAACTGCGTGTGTTGTTGTTTGGCGCAGATAGCTGCGTAACCAAACATTCTTTCGGAAGCGCACATAATTTGCGCACAGCTCTCTTGATGATTCCTGTTGACGTCTTAAGAACAGCTACTCGAGAAACGCCGTCAGCGCCAGCAACAAGCTCAACCACACGAGCTAGTGGCCATTTAAGAGGTGGCAAGTTTTCATCCTTTACAAGGACGACATCATTAATGAGAACGCCCGGCTGGGACGTTCTCCATTTGGATCGCTGCTGAAGAAGCGTTAAATACTCCTCACGCCAACGTCTCCAGAAAATTTGCTGATAATATGTTATACGCTGCCAGCGATCTAGGCGGCTAACGTTCAGAGCGGTGACGTCAGGCTCAGGATATAAAGCGAGTGGTGCAGTGCCAAGGAAGTGCGCAGGAGTTAGCACATCCAGATCTGCAGGGTGCTCTGAAAGTGGAAAAAGAGGTCGAGAATTTATTATTGCGCCAATGTGGCAGACGAGTGTACGCAGATCATCCAGGGGCAACAGAGAGGGCCCGACCGATCGATAAAAATGGTATTTGGCTGTCTTAACCGCGGCCTCCCAAAGTCCACCGAAGTGTGGGGATCGAGGTGGAATGAATTCCCATTCGATGTCATCAGCGACACAAAACTCTCGGACAGAGTCTATGTGCTTCTCGCTGAGGAAGAGTCGCTTGAGCGCAGCTAAGTCGTTTTTGGCTCCCACGAAATTAGTGGCGTTGTCCGACCATATGCGAGCAGGTTTGCATCTGGTGAGCATGAACCGCTTAAGCGCATTGAGAAAGGCTGCTGTCGACAAGTCAGGAACCAGTTCGAGATGCACTGCCTTCGTTGCGAAGCAAATGAAGACTGAGATGTAGCATTTTACTGGTCCCTTGTTCCGAATCTCGCTCTTGTAGTAAAATGGTCCACAATAGTCCACTCCAGTCACAGCGAAAGGATGCGAGCCACTTACACGATCCCGGGGAAGATCCGCCATGATTGTCTCAGCCAGGACGGGTTTAGCTCGAAAGCACATGACGCATTTGCTTGTTACGCTGGAGACAGCCTTACGGCCACCAATAGGCCAATAGCGGAGCCGTATGTGAGCGAGCAGTGAACGAGGTCCAGCATGCAGCTGACGCCTATGAAAATGCATAATGATAGCGCGGGTGACAGGATGACGACTCGGAAGAATAATGGGATGCTGAGCATCGAAATCTAGACCCGAATGCTTTAGACGGCCACCAACCCGAAGGAGTCCAAACTCATCGAGGAATGGGTTAAGCGAGGCAATAGAGCTGGATGATTTGATCGCCCGTCCGCCTTGAAGAGCTCTATAATCATCACTCAGATCCGCCATCTGGATGCTCCGCAATAGTAAGTGGGTGCCTTTATGTATCCACTCTACTGTGAGGCTGGGATGTCTGATGCGATTTCGAAATTTGTAAATATATCCGAAACGAATTTAAAAACTTGCATCCTATGCTGACATCAGAGCATCTAGAGACGCCAACTAGCGCCTTTTGTCGCAGCTCAGGAAGCGTCTGGGTGGGTAGACATGTTGTAGGCCATTCGCAATCTCCTTTGGTTAAAAAATCGGGACCATTCGACCATAACGATGACCTTATAAGTTCGCTTGGAAGTGCCCCTCTAGAAAGAATGTCTGCCGGATTGCATGCCGTCGGTACGTAGCGCCATTCCATTCCTGCTGTTAGCTCATGGATTAACGATATTCTATTAGCAGTAAACGTTTGGAATCGAGAAGGCTCATCCCGTATCCAGGATAAGACAACTGCCGAATCTGACCAACAATAATATCTGCAATTAAACAAGTTCATGTGAGATATTTCCAGAATAAGCTGAGAGAGGAGTGCAGCAGCAGATAACTCCAGCTTTGGTACTGTGAGAGTTCGCAAGGGTGCCACTCGAGACTTAGAGCACAACAAATGAACTATGCGCTTTCCTTCGTTTATCGAAACGACGTAAATGCATCCACCGTACGCTTCAATGCTAGCATCGCTGAAACCATGCACTTCTATGACGCCCTTTGGAACGACGACCAGTCGAGGGAGTTTAATTTGGTCTGTATTACAAATGTCCGCACACAAACTAATCCAAGAACAGTGCAATGCAGCAGGAAGACTTTCATCCCAATCCAAATGCTCTCTCCAAAGGTGCTGCAAAAAGATCTTGGCCTTGGCTACCACGGGTCCGATAAGTCCAAGCGGGTCATAGAAACGAGCAATGGTAGACAGCACAGAACGTTTGCTAGGCTTGCCATGCGTTTTCATGGGAGAAAAGTTAAATAGAAGACAGTCAGAAGCTGGATCCCATGCAAGTCCGAGAGTCTTCGTGACATCCGTGCCATCATCAAACTTTAGAAAAGTCTCCTTGTCCTCATCGGGAACCTGCTGAAGCACGCGAGGATCATTGGAGCACCACTTCCTAAGCTTGAAATTTCCTTTCCAGAGCAGCCTGACTGTCTGATCCATAAGGTCAACTACTTCCTCGACAGAGTCGCCTCCCGTGATGAGATCATCTACATAAAAATCGCTCAAGACCACTTTGGATCCAGCAGGAAACGATCTTTTTTCGTCAATAGCCAATTGCTGCATGGAACGAACTGCCAGAAAGGAAGCTGGCTTCGTGCCATAGGTGACGGTGTCCAGTTTGAAGACTTGAATTTCCTGATGCGGCGAATCACGCCACAGGATACATTGCAGGTACGAATCGGGTTCAGCCATCCTAACGCACCTATACATTTTGCAAATATCGCCTGTCAGTGCTATTGGGAAAGTCCTAAACTGCAACAGCGTACTGAACAGCTTGCGTTGTATAGTTGGGCCTGCCATGAGGATTTCATTCAGGGAATAACCAGACGAAGACACGGCCGAACCATCAAACACAACTCTGAGCTTAGTTGTGGAGCTATCTACCTTAAGAACGCAATGATGTGGAAGATAATATTTGCAGTGACTAAGCATTTGCGACTCAACCAAAGACATGTGATTTAAATCCACATACTCCTTGATAAATGCTGCATATTGAGACTTTAGCTCAGGATGACGCTCCAATTTGCGCTCCAGATTGCAGAACCGACGATAAGCTTGCTGATACGAGTCTCCAATTAGATCCACAGCATGCTTGACCGGAAGGCGAACCGAATATTCACCAGTGCCTAAACGAGCAAAAGTTTGTTGAAAATGCGCCTCACAATCAAGTTCCTCCTTGGTAGATCCGTTGACTGCACGAGAACAGGATTCTACCTCCCAAAACCGACGAACGATCTCATCAAGCTTGTGATCAGGGCTGGAGCTTGGCATCGAAACAGAATGAGTCACCATTAATGAGGCAGGGCTTGTCGAAGACGTTCCACCTGTCACTATCCAGCCGAGTTGAGTTTTTTGTAGAATAGGCAAACCAGGAGCGATCTTAATTTGACCAACACACAACAATTCAAAAAATAGGCCTGCTCCAATTAGCAGATCTATTTGTTGCGGCTTAAAGAACTCTGGATCAGCCAAGCGAATATTTGAGGGTATACTCCAGAGGTCAGTACTAATATCGTAGCTCGGCTGATTTCCAGTTATAGACGGAGCTATCAAAACTGAGATGTCAGCAGAGTAATCAGATGCTCGTGATTGAAAGCTTATTTCTGCTGAATAGCCTTCTGAGGCAACACTAGACTCCCCTAATCCAGAGATCAACGTAGGCGACCGATGTTTGCGAAGCTGGAGGTGTTGAGCTAATCGAGACGTAATAATGTGCACCTGTGAACCAGAATCGAGAAGAGCACGGCACGGGACCAAAACACCACTGTGACTCCTAACGTTAACAACAGCAGTTGCCAAGAGCACAATGTCGGGGCTGAGATTTTGGGCTACGAGTGATGCTGAAGGTTTTGCAGCAGGCAGATGCGGGGCAGAATTAAATTGAGAACCGTCAATCTGATTCTCAAAGTGCAGAAGCGTGTGATGCTTGGCCTTACAACGGTTGCAGGCAGTTGAGCTGCATTCCTTAAGCCTATGACCCTTGCGCAGGCAATTGATACAAAGGGAAAGCTTTTTTACCTCGCGTAGACGCAGTTGAGGAGACAGATTGCCAAAACGGGAACAGTTGTATATAACATGGCCAGAGGTCTCACAAAACACACAATCATTTGTGTTGGAGTTAGTAGCGACAAAGGCCTTTCTACTGGTGTTAGAGATTTTGCTACTTTTTCCCACCTTAGAGCTAGGCGTATACGTTGCCATAGCGTGTTCCACATTTTCCAACCTTTGGCATCGTCGATCCAGAAATGCCATGAACTGCTCACAGGTCGGGATAGTATCCATCGGTGCTGTCTCCTCCCAACTGGTCTGCGTTGCCTTATCCACCTTTTGCAGCAAGCTGTGCACAATAATGCAGCCTGCAATCTGTTCCACGCTACCCAGGCTTTGTAGAGCGCGGATGTTGGAATTCACCGTATCCGAAAGGGCTCGAAGTTTTTTTTTTTTTTTTTTTTTTTGTACACGCACTTGCAAAATATAGTTTGAGAGCCACTGAATGACATACACTTGAGGGGATGCAGTTGCTTTGTCTTTATTGTTCAGTAAATGCCAAAACACTATCACTTTATTGCATTCACTTATGCTTCAGTACATTACAGTTTAAAATGCACTGACGAACAAACAACGTAATGTCACTGGCAATGCAGCTGGTAATAATGTACCACCAAACTGCACAAGTCACAATGTCAATTCGAGGGCAAACACTTAAACACAAGCGAATGCAACAGAAACGGCCAACAATAACAATGCAGAAACGGCTGCTGCAACTGTATTAGCGAAAAGCGATAAGAGAATCAATGCGCGGGAGCCAATGCAGGTCAAACACCTGAAGCAAAAGCGAGCGCGAAACGAAGCGAGATCAACGAAAACGATGTAGAAAACGCGGGCGCGCGCTTTTATCACTCTATAAATTAAATAGTTTTAAGTTGTTTAAACAATACAGAGTAATCACGTCGGGGTCACCAAATGTTGAGCTATTGAGCTTTTTCAATAGCTATCGAATTTTCAAAAGTACAAATTTAATAAATATAAATGCACCGAAATTTTGCATAAATATAATTATAATTTATTTGCCTTCGTGGCCGAACTTATTTATCCTGTTACAATTGTTCAATTTTTAATGCAAACTCCGAATTGAGCTATGCAATAATTGTATACCAAAATAATTTGGCAGGCGTCGAATGCCTTGCCGCGACCTGAATTCTTGCGCGATCGAAAAGAACTAACTAGCTGCCAACTTGCAGCAGCAGCTTGAACTCAGCTGAAGGCCAAGGGCAAGCAATAGAAAACATGCAAGATAAAACGAACGATGATAGAATATGCAAACAAGAATTATGAGAGTTACGTTAATTTGCTCTTATGCTGCGCAGAGCATAATTGATTAAAGAGAACTAGTTTAAAATTAAACTGCGTGTGTTGTTGTTTGGCGCAGATAGCTGCGTAACCAAACACAGATCATTCTTATATGTTTACCATTAAATGCCTTATTTAGACTAAATAATTATCAATTCATTTTTGGTAACATTTTATTTAAATCACATTAATTTCAGACTTCATTATTGATTATTTTAATTACGTTAAACTATAAACGTAAGGCTTCATTTAAGTTTTCTAATATTGATTCGTTTTCGAAACTTCATATATTTAACAAGTGGAAACGTTGCAGTCGGACGCAACCGACTGGGGTATACTCGTTACCAGTATTAAAACCGGTAAAAACAGGCCTGATTGCAAAGGTGTACGGATGCGGCAGGGGTAAACGCTGTACCTTAAAGATTCTCCGATGCAGATGGGGATGCCACCAGCTATCTTCCTTCCAAATTTGATGACTCTAGCTCAAAGTATGTAAAAGTGGGGAAAGGGGGGCTGGGGGCGGATTGGGTGGGTGTGGCATCCAAATTTTTGCTGCAGATCTTTGTGGAATGTCAATTGCTATCTTCATACCAAATTTGATGACTCGAGCTCAAAGTATGTAAAAGTGGGGAAAGGGGGGCTGGGGGCGGATTGGGTGGGTGTGGCATCCAAATTTTCGTTGCAGATCTTTGTGGAATGTCAATTGCTATCTTCCTACCAAATTTGGTGACTCTAGCTCAAAGTTTGTAAAAGGTGGGGAATGGGGGGCTGGGGGCAGATTGGGTTGGTGTGGCATCCAAATTTTTGTTGCAGACCTTTGTGGAATGTCAATTGCGATCTTCATATCAAATTTGGTGACTCTAGCTCAAAGCTTCTAAAAGGTGGAGTAACCGGGCTAGGGATGGTATGGGTGGTTGTGGCATCCAAATTTTTTCTGTAGATCTTTGTGGAATTTCAATTGCTATCTTCATACTAAATTTGGTGACTGTAGCTCGAAGTTTGTAAAAAGTGGGAAAAGGGGGGCGGAATGTGTTGGTTTGGCTCCAAAACTTTGATTTTTGGGGCCGCTGCCAGCTATCTTCCTACCAAGTTTGGTGGCTCTATCTCCACAACTCTGGAAGATACACGCATTCCCGTTTTTGACATAGCGTTATGGCGGATCTTGGCGGCTAGGGCAGTACTGGTGGGCGTGGCATCCAAACTTTTGAAGCAGTTTTTTGGGGGTCATCATTACCTATCTTAGCACCAAATTTGGTGGCTATAGCTCAAAAACTGTGGAAAATATAAACTTTTCTGATTTCAAAATGTGGGGGGCTGGGGGCGGAATGGGAGGGCTTGGCTCCAAAACTTTGATGTAGATTTTTGGGGGTCGTTACCAGCTAGCTTCCTACCGAATTTGGTGGCTCTAGCTCCACAACTCTGGAAGATACACGCATTGCCGTTTGTGACGAAGCGTTGGGGCGGATGGGGGCGGCTAGGGCATTATTGGTGGGCGTGGCATCCAAACTTTTGATGCAGTTTTTGGGGGGTCATCATCACCTATCTTGGCAACAAATTTGGCTATAGCTCAAAAACTGTGGGAGATATAGGCTTTTTTGACTTTAAAATGTGGGGGGCTGGGGGCGGAATGGGTGGGCGTGGCTCCAAAATTTTTGATGCAGTTTGTTTGGGGTTGCTAGTAGCTACCTGCTTACTAAATTTGGTAGTTCTAGCTGTAAGGGTGTGCGAAATATGTGGATTTATCGGTTATGAGTTATCGAATTTATCGATTTGCCAGCCCCCCAGTTATCGTAGAACCCCCATCTTGACACTTTAATTTACTATATCATAGATAAAAAGAATTGGAAAGTTTCAAGTCTCTAGCTTAGAGGGTGTGGAAAAAAGTTGCGAACATACAGACGGACGGACGGACGGACGGACACCATGACGGACATTGCACAAACCCAATATACTCTTGACCTTATGTAACGAGTATAAAAATAACAAGTGGAAACGTTGCAGTCGGACGCAACCGACTGCGGTATACTCGTTACCAGTATTAAAACCGGTAAAAAGAGGACTGATTGCTTAGGGGTACGGATGCGGCAGGGGTGTACGCTGCCTTTAAAATTCTCCGATGCAGATGGGGATGCCACCAGCTCTCTTCATACCAAATTTGGTGACTCTAGCTCAAAGTTTGTAATAGGTGTGGAAAGGGGGGCTGGGCCGGAATGGGTGGGTGTGGCATCCAAATATTTGCTGCAGATCTATGTGGAATGTCAATTGCTATCTTCATACCAAATTTGGTGACTCTAGCTCGAAGTTTGTAAAAAGTGGAGATAGGGAGGCTGGGGGCGGTATGGGTGGGCGTGGCATCCAAATATTTGCTACAGATATATGTGGGATGTCAATTGCTATCTTCATACCAAATTTGGTGACTCTAGCTTGAAGTTTGTAAAAAGTGGTGAGAGGGGGGCTGGGGGTGGTATGGGCGGGCGTGGCATCCAAATATTTGATGCAGATCTCTGTAGAATGTCAATTGCTATCTTCATACCAAATTTGGTGACTCTAGCTCAAAGTTTGTAAACGGTGGGGAAAGGGGCGGAATGGGTGGGCGTGACTCCAGAACTTTGATGCAGATTGTTGGGGGTCGTTGCCAGCTATCTTTCTGCCATATTTGGTGGCTCTAGCTCCAATACTCTGGAAGATACACGCATTCCCGTTTTTGACGAAGCGTTGGGGCGGATGTTGGCGGCTAAAGCAGTTTTGGTGGGCGTGGCATCCAAACTTTTGATGCAGTTTTTGGGGGGCATCATCACCTATCTTGGCAACAAATTTGGTGGCTATAGCTCAAAAACTATGGGAGATATAGGCTTTTTTGACTTTAAAATGCGTGGCGGCTGGGGGCGGAATGGGTGGGCATGCAGTTTTTTGAGGGTTCCTAGTAGCTATCTGCCCACCAAATTTAGTAGTTTTAGCTGTAAGGATGTGCGAAATATGTGGATTTATCGGTATTGAGTTATCGAATTTATCGATTTGCCAGCCCCCCAGTTATCGTAGAGCCCCAATCTTGACAGTTTAATTTACTATCCCATAGATAAAGAGAATTGGAAAGTTTCAAGTCTCTAGCTTGAAGGGTGTGGAAAAAACTTGCAACCATACGGACGGACAGACGGACAGATGGTCAGACGTACAGACACCATGACGGACATTGCACAAAACCAATATACTCTTTATCTTTGGTAACGATTATTAAAATTATATTAATCCCATCTGGTTCCTTGGGGCAATAAATCTTCCGGCAGGCAATGGTTTTGTCAGAATGTCAGCGAGTTGATTTTCTGTGGATATATAGTCAATGGAGATGTTATTATTTTCAATCTGTTCCCTGGAGAATAATATTTTATATCAATATGCTTAGATGTTTTATGGCAAGAGGGATTACTAGCAATACTTATGCAACCTTGATTGTCTTCGAAAATTTTTATAGGTTGTACTCTTTCTATCATTTTCATTCCCACCCCAATCAGAGTCAACATATCCCGTAAATATATTTTCGTAATTTGTATTTTTCTCATAGACTAATTTTAAATCAATGGTTCCTTTAAGGTATCTTAAAATCCTTTTTAAACATTGCCATAATTCGGCATTATTTTTAGTAGTATAACGACTTAAAATGTTGACTGCAGTTGTTATATCTGGTCGTGTACATAACATGATGTACATTAGGCAACCAACTAAGTTCCGAAAAGGTGCATCATATTTTTCATCTGAATTTAACAATTCATAATTAAGTTTAGTTGGGAGCGGTGTACTGACTGCTTTACAATCCTCAATTTTAAACTTACTTAAAACCTTTTTTATATATGCTTTTTATGCTCTTTACAAATCTCTATTCTCATTCCAATAAAATACTTTATTTGGTCCATATCAGTCATTCTGAATTTGTTCATTAAATATATTTTAAAACTATTCATCCTCTCTATATCTGATGTTGCTATCACCAAGTCATCTACGTATAGTAGTACATATATGTTTTTCTTGATATGATATCGTTTTATCAATTGATATCGTTTTTATCAAGAATGTATATGCAGCGGTCAACAGGTGAATTTTCAAATCCCCATTCTTTAAGTGTTTTCTCGAACACTTCAAACCAGCATCTTGCTGCTTGCTTAAGTCCGTAAATTGCTTTATTCAATTTGGGAACATTGTCTTTACTTAATGACACTCCTTCAGGAATTTTCATGTACATTTCTTCCTTTAACATACCATTCAGGAAGGCAGTTTTCACATCCATGAGATGTACTTTGAAACCATATTGATTTGATATTGACATTATGAAACGAAAACTTGAAATTCGGGAAACCGGTGCAAATGTTTCTTCATAATCAATTTGATATTGTTGCGTAAACCCACGCGCAACTAATCTTGTCTTATATTTTGCAGGGTTTCCCAATTCATCATTTTTCAAAGTAAATACCCATTTGCTGTCAACAATGTTTTTGTTTTCGGGCCTTTTAACAATACACCAGGTTTTATTTAATTCATGGGCATTTAATTCTATTCTGATAGCTTCTTCCCATGAATGCTTATCACTCCTACTTTATATTTCATCAAAGGAGCTGGGAATATAGCTGAGAATGGTGTAAGCATTTAACACATAATTATTAAGATCTTTTGGCAAGTTTCTCAATCTATTACTCTTTCTAGTCGCATTTTCAATAGGTTGTTCATTGTCATTAGTATTAAAGAGACTTTCGTTACTTTTATTTAATAAAGTTTCACTTTGCTGTTTTGGTCTGGATTCTGTACTCTCATTCCGGCTATTTTCACTATATTTTTCCTTACTATCATTCAGGACTTCTTCATGATCACCATTCTTTCTCTCATTCAGAACATCTGTTTGGTCATCTTCCTTACTATCGTTCAGGAAGTTCAATTCATCAGATTTATCATTTTCCTTACTCTCATTCAGGACTTCTTCATGATCACCATTCTTACTCTTATTCTTTCCATTGTTGTAAGTAACTGCTTTCATAACCTTTTTACTAGTGTCGTTGGAATCACTTTTTATTTTTATCTCGTGATCTAATAATCTGTTTTTCACAAAAGCTAATGTCAGATTTTCTTCTGCCAAAGTTTCGATGGCATTAATTACTCCGTTATATGAGGACAGCAAAGTCAGAAATAAATGTGATACTTTATCCATCTCATCCATACGGGCACCTGAGGCTAATAATTCGCTCATCAAATCATCAAACACTAAAAAATGATTTGATAGTGTCATCTCACTTTTAAGTTTTAGGGACAACAATTTTTTTCGGAGCGACAACTGTGACGCAAGACTTTTTCGTTCGTAGGTGGCGTCTAATTTTTCAAAGATTTGTCGTGCCGTGCTTTCGCCTGTCGCGAAATTTAAAAACGAGTCACGTTTTGCACGTCTGTCTGCCTTTTTCCAGTTATCGTCAATTCCGTCCGGCAAATGGTTTTATATTATGCTTCACCTTTTCCATTTTATTTTAAAGTATGTACAATGCCGCTTGAATTGTGTATACGTGAATTGCACAAGACGCTGTATGTATGCGTGTGTGAACTTCACAAGAAGATCTATGTATGTACAGTGTACCAATAATGTCTTCGTACAGCAACTATATTTTTCTTTGCTATCGAAAAAAACATATTTATAAATGTTATATTAAAAAAGTTTTGATGCAGTTTTTTTTTATTATTTAACTTTATAAATCATTAAAAACAAATCCGGTATGTTTGCTAACAAAAAAGTTATAAATAAACAAGTGGAAACGTTGCAGTCGGACGCAACCGACTGCGGCATACTCGATACCAGTATTAAAACCGGTAAAAAGAGGCCTGACTGCAGAGGGGTACGGATGCGGCAGGGGTGTACGCTGCCTAAAAGAGTTTCCGATGCAAATTTGTGATGCAGATCTTTGTGGAATGTCAATTGCTATCTTCATACCAAATTTGGTGACTCTAGCTCGAAATTTGTAAAAAGTGGGGAAAGGGGGGCTGGAGGCGGTATGGGTGGGCGTGGCATCCAAATTTTTCTGCAGATCTTTGTGGAATGTTAATTGCTATCTTCATACCAAATTTGGTGACTCTAGCTCAAAGTTTGTAAAATGTAGGGAAAGGGGGGGGGGCTGGGGCCTTATGGGTGGGCGTGGCATCCAAATTTTTGATGCAGATCTTTGTAAAATGTCAATTGCTATCTTCATACAAAATTTTGTGACTCTAGCTCAAAGTTTGTATAAGGTGGGGAAAGGGGGGTGGAAGGGGTGGGCGTGGATCCAAAATTTTGATGCAGATTTTTGGGCGTCGTTATCAGCTATCTTCCTACCAAATTTGGTGGCTCTAGCTATACAACTCTGGAAGATAAACGCATTCCCGTTTTTGACGAAGCGTTGGGGCAGCTGGGGTCGGCTAGGGCAGTATTGGTGGGCGTGGCATCCAAACTTTTGATGCAGTTTTTGGGGGGTCATCATCACCTATCTTGGCACCACATTTGGTGGCTATAGCTCAAAAACTGTGGGAGGTATAGCCATTTCTGATTTCAAAATGCGGGGGGGGCTGGGGGCGGAATGGGTGGGCGTGGCTCCAAAATATTTTGATGCAGTTTTTTGGGGGTTGCTAGTAGCTATCTTATTACCAAATTTGGTAGTTTTAGCTGTAAGGATGTGCGAAATATGTGGACTTATCGGTTTTGAGTTATCGAATTTATCGATTTGCCAGCCCCCCAGTTATCGTAGAACCCCCATCTTGACACTTTAATTTACTATCCCATAGATAAAGAGAATTGGAAAGTTTCAAGTCTCTAGCTTGAAGGGTGAGGAAAAAAGTTGCGAACATACAGACGGACAGACGGACGGACGAACGGACACCATGACGGACATTGCACAAACCCAATATACTCTTTACCTTCGGTATCGAGTATAAAAACAAAAAAAAGGCTTCAATAAAGTCTTCGTACACCGTACTGGCCTCAGACTTTAGCTGCAGACCAAATGCGAAAATGATAACGGTTGTATTTGAATGTATGCAGAGGCATGTCTAGACAACCGTTCGTGGCAAATTATAGAGATTTTGGTGTTTATTAAAAGTTTATTAAGCTAAAAGTAGGCAGATCTTGCTTCAATTGAGGAGCGCCAGCATATTTTAAACATGCACGTTAAGCAGAAAAAATCATACTCAGAAATTGCTAAGATTTTATGCCGCAGCCGTTCCACTATACAATCCGTCATTGGGAGGTTCAAATACGGAGGACGGGTGGAGAATATGCCAAAATCTGGACGGCCAAAAAGTTTGACGATCAGGGATGAGTTGGCTATTAAGCGAAAGGTGGCATCGGCTCCATTCATTAGCGCACATAATATTAGTTCGATCAAGTCAAAAGCAAGTGCACCCTGAGACTGTTCGAAAGACTATAGTATATGCCGGGTATAAGTCGCGCTCAATGCCGTCAACAGAAACAAACGATTGGAGTTCGCAAAACAATATAAAAATGCGTCTTCTGACTTTTAGCGTAATGTCATATTTTCTGACGAGTCAAAATTTGACATTTTTGGATCAGTGTGGAGAACTGGAGAAGCCCTCAACCAAAAATAAATACAATTAGGACAATTAAGCATGGCGGTGGGGGAGTAATGGTTTGGGGCTGTATAGCTGCAAGTGGCGTCGGCAGCTTAGAAATTATTGAAGGAGTAATGGACCATAAGGTTTATATGGAAGTTTTACAAAAAAATTTGGGGCCTAGCGTGGAAAAGTTGGGAGTATCTAGCTCGTATTACTTTCAACAAGACAATGACCCGAAGCACACGGCCCATAACACGAGGATGTATCTGGCACACAACACTCCACATTTGCTCAAAACTCCAGCGCAGAGTCCTGATCTCAATCCAATTGAGCATTGCTGGCATATGCAGGAAAAAAGGATCAGGAACCACTACATAAACTCAAAATCAATACTTACTGAGGTTTTGAAAGGGGAGTGGTCAAAAATTGACTAATCCTACACGGAAAAACTGGTGTTATCCATGCCAAACCGAATAAAAACAGTCATATAAAATAAAGGATACCCAACTTTATATTAAGATTGCGATAATTTGTATTTTTTTTAGAATATTCTTAGACCCCTTTTACACGATGAAGTTTTTGCTTCTGAAGCATTCGTTTGTTGGCAACGGGAGTAGAGGGGTAACAGCTGCAAGCTAGAGCTGGAGAAAACATCGATTGCACTATCGATCAATCGATGGTTTTGTGTATTTTGAAGAAATTGATGCTTTGTCACCACTATCGATTGTCTTGGCGCTTAAAGACAAGCGTCAGCAAATTCCGATCAAAAACTACAAATAATTAATGCGAAATAAGAATATAAATATATAATAAAATACCTTACAAGTAAGTTTTATTTTTGCGTCCCAGCATCGTCGTGTGCAGCTGAAAGAATTATCAGCAAAGCCGGGCAGATAGTTTCAGAACGAAGATGCTCTATTAAACCTAATGTTGTTGATAAGTTTCTATTCCTGAACAAGAACACAGATTTATTTAATGTTTAAACATTCTCTTAAATACCCCTGATTAATTGAAAATCACAACGGGCATTGTGCACAATTTTGTATACTTATTGTTTCGTTTATTATCTTTTTGCTTCATTTAATGAAACTGTTTTTTATTTTTTAATATTTTAATTTGTTTTTTTTTTTTTGTATTAAGAAATATTACAAAAAAGACAATTCTGCCTTGCACATTTCTAAAAAAAATCAAATGGACTCTTCTGAATATAAAAAATAGGTTTTTTATGACTAAAATACGTTTTTCATGACTAAAAAGTGATTTTTAAAAAATTACAAAACATCGATGTTTCATCGATGTATCGTTATAAAAACATCGGGAACATCGATGGTGGCAAACATCGATGTTTCTCCAGCTCTACTGCAAGCAATGCTTCATGACTTTTGTAGAAATTATTTATTTTTCTCAGACTGCGTACACACGGTGCTTTTTTAACGCATGCATTCTTGTTGATTTTCTTTTGAAAGTTGCTTCGAGTTGCAACTCACACACACACGATGCTTTTTAGTTGCTGCTTCTTTTCGATAAAATTTTCGATTGTGCCGCACTGATATATTTTGATTATTTTTCGTACTGCTCATAATTTGACAGCAACAATTCCGTGTTCGCTTGAGTCCACATACTTTCTTTTATGCTTTGTAACTTTGAACAAAAACAACATATAACCGTAATTGTAAATAATTATCGAAATAAACAGCCCTGAAGCCAAGTGATTATTGAAAATTACAACCCTGCAGGCAACAAATCGGAATAAGCACAAAAGGGAACGCACGTTAAGAGTTTCACGTCTTCGTCATAGTGCAACTTTTTACCAACACTGCTTTCCTCACCTCCCTTGCCTACAAGCCCAAAGTTGCAGCGTTAAAAAGGCACCGTGTGTACGCAGTCCTTTTTTGCTTTGCCTTTTTCCGATTGCATGTAAACACAGAGTTGCACAGTGTTTGATGTGAATAATAAATTTATCGATGCGAAATATCGCACAAGCAAATATTAGCGCCAATGGTAAATACATTGTTTTGGTTAAAAAATTATGCATAGAAATGTTCACTGAATCCATTTTATTTACTTGTTACTTCTTAAATCAATTTTATGTTAACAGATAACACAATCGATGGCAAAGACGTATGTTTATCGACCATAAATTTAAATCAGAGTTGCATTCACAAAGAAAATGTTGCATGAAAAAACTTCATCGTGTAAATGCGACCAGATTTGCGAAGAAGTTTTAAAACAGAACGATAAAAAAAAACTTCATGAAAAAAATCTCATCGTTTAAATGGGGTCTTAGATAATAAGTACGGTGTACGAAGACTTTCTTTTAGCCAAAAACGTGCCTTTTCTTTGTTTTAATTATAAACTTAAATAATAAATAAAAACAACTGCATCAAAATTTTTTTTGTATGACATTTATAAATATGTTTTTTTCGATAGCAAAGAAAAATATAGTTGCTGTACGAAGACATTATTGGAACACTGTATGCATGTGTGAATTACACAAGAAAGTTTTTTTTTGTTATATAAAATTTCAATTTAATATGTTTTAGTGGAGCTGGGGACCCAAAACCTATTGTATTTTTAACTATGTTGTTTTAAATAAAAAGTCCGTTTATGTTGTTTAGTTTTAATTTACCTTTCGTTTTATATTTCTTTCTTATGAATTTATATTTTCGCACTAGCACAACCAGCCTCGGTGACAATCGCAAAAAAATAGAGAAGGAATCATCGATAAATTTAACTCAAGTAAAGAGCAAGGCAGTGTGACCGTTTTCATATTTAGTTATGTTAATTTTGGTAATATATTCCAACGACATGGAACATATTCTCCATTTTACTATAGGAAACGCCTCTTTTTTTACACGGTTTTTTTCACACGGATTTCTGACGTACGTATCTACCGTGTAAAAAAAGAGTTGGGTGTACATATAAAAATATGTATGTATGTTGATATGCATACACTCTAGTGCTATGCTGTTATGGCAACGTCGACGAAAAGCGAAAAGCAAGCAAAATACAAACAAAAATGCACACAAAAATTATATACACACGATCATATGCATATACAACAAGCAAAATACGGGCGCACAGCAAACGAACAAGCTACTGCGAGCCAAAAAATCGCTGCGCATACACACAATATGGCTGGCTGGCTGTGCTATGAGGAAAAAAGGCGTAGCACATTCGTCAAACAGAGTGACTTGCAGTTCGCGGACGAAACACGAAAGCAGCGAAAAAAGTCTACAAAAGCGCTCTCTGAATGCGCGGTACCCTCGCTTCCGTGTTCCAACTGCCTGATGGAATTTCGCGATTTGAAGTTACGGTTAGATAAATGACTACAGATATAATGACTATGCGTCATAAGCTAAAATGAATGAACAATAATATTGAAAATAAAGCACAAGTGAATAAAATAAAAACAAACATATATTTTTTAAAAGATAACGGTTCCTGAATATAATACTTTTTGGCGAAACAAGTCAATATAGCAATAAGCTTTTTTTCTGAGCTGAATTACTATTTTTATTCTTAGTGGCTGAACGCAGATGCGATATGCGGTAGGTTAATTATCGATACAAAATTCATCGCGAACTAAGTGAGCACCGATATATTAACACAGTTCTCACAGCTGATGTTCAACCCAACACTATTTTTTAATGTCATTTCATTTTTCGTTCTGCGCAATAAAGTGAACAATTAAATTAGCAAATAATAACAGCTGAAGCAAAAATAGAATATAAATTTATTTCTGGCATTTGTTAAAAAATAAGATCGAACGAAAAATTGCGGATTAAATTTACATAGCAATTAATTATGGTTGGACATAAACTTATAATATGCACAGCTCTGCTTCTGTTCAGCAGCTCTGGTGAGTAAAGTTACAACAGCCCGACCGCCTCGAATACTGTCTACAATGATAATACATATGCACTATGCAATAATACGCAATTCTTTGTTCAGTTTACTTATTTATCTTTTATTTTAAATGCGTAATTGATTTCCTCGCTCACTCAAATATCTGCTCCATGGACTAGTTTTTTAAGACTTAAAATATTAAAAACGTAATCGCATGAATAATAATTGTTTATCTACATTATGTACTTACATACTATGTATTCTGTATATTCTCGTGCTTCGCATCTAATTTTTCTCCCCTTTTATTGCAGTAATGCAGGACAATTAACATATATACATGCATATGTATTTTAAATCCACAATTCTAAAAATATGGTGGCTTAGTTCATTGCAGCAAAGACACAAGCAAAACGCAGCTACATATGTATATCTAAGCGTTTTCCCTTTCTCTAATCAGTCACCAGCCCACACACACACTCACATGCAGTGATTTTTTCAAAAGCATCGTGATATCGATGCTATTGCAGTTTTCTGACAGCATTGTTCTGCTTTAGCATTTTAAAAGCAGCTGCTATACTCATAACTGGTTGCTGCAAAATAGTTAAAATAAAAAGAAATTAATTAATTTAGCTGCCAATAATTAAATTATGAGGAAACGCAACTATTATCAGCCAAAAGCTTAATGATAAGTTTTAGGTTCGTTTCTTCACAAAGCATTACGAAATAATACGAATTTGTATACATTTTTTAGAGCATAGATATCGTAATTTAGTCATTAAAAGTGTAACGGTTAGATGACCAAGACCCCATGAGCATCAGCAAAGTGAGCTGAGCGATATAGCTATTTTGGTTTTTCGGCATAATTATTTTTACGAGTGATTTTTATTAATGAAATAATACTTAAATCATAAAAACTGTTTATAAATGTGATTATAGTTAATAAAACGTATAGCCCCCATTAGCTTCAATGACTTTTTGAAGGCGATTTCCAAGGATACCTCGTTACAAAGGGAAGTTACCTCACAAATTGTTTCTTTACTTTTATGCAAAGAAGCAATTCGTTTTCGCTTTAGGAGGGACCACAAGTTTTCAATGACATTCATGTCCGAACTTTGTGTTGGCCAGTCGAGAGTATTGACACCAACATCTTTCAAAAATTTGGTTATCGTTCTGCTTTTGTGGCATGGGGCATTATCCTGTTGCAATATGAATGACTCACTGATAAGATTGTCTCCGGAACGGAAAGCGTAATTATTAAGCACACTCAAATATTGTCCTTGGTTCATCGAGCCATCAATGGAAACCAAGTCACCCAACCCATTGTAAGAAAAAGATCCCCTCAACATGACAGAGGCTTCGCCATGGCTTGCCAATTTTTTCTGCTTGTTTACCTTTGAGATGTGAGGTATTTCCTTTGCTCGGTAAGTCTTGATAGCTGCTTCTTTCAAACGTCTCCGAACAGTACGTTCACTGATTGTTTTAATGGCCATCTCATTCCATTCATTTGCAGCAGATTGAGGCTTTAGATGCATTTTTGTTTGGCGTTTCGCACCCAATCTCGGCAAGTTACTCACTGTATTGTGCTTTTTGAACTTGTTTATTTGATAGTGTACTGTCTGTCGCGTCTATTTAAACTTATTTGCAATGTCTTTTACGGCAGCGCCAGCTTCGAACTTTGCTACTATTGAAGTTCTAACAACATCGATTAACTCGGCAGTTTTTCCCTTTGAACCAATTGTTATTGATCAATAATTACATTTTTGAGAGTAAAATGTTAATAAAGTTTAAGTAACACAAATTTTTGATGTGTACTTGCTGAAACGCGCGAAATAATGATCACAAAAGTTTCGTCAAAATACTTATGCATGCAAAAATCCGTTATTTGCATGCATTCCTATAAGCAACAAGAGAATGTAAAGAGTAACCAACATAAAATTTAGTCAAAAGAAGGTTTCGTCAAAATAATTAAGCCGACTAGTGTACTTTTTGCTGCAGTTAGATTATTTGTTAAAAGCGGTCAAACTGATCAAGTACGTGATAAGTACAGGATGGTAAAAAGCGTTTTCGAAAAAAATTATATTTTCACACTTCTAACGGGAAATATAACTGTTAAATGAAATTTTCAACTGGTTCTAAATATTTTATGCATAAGTTTATTATTATATTATTAGTATTATTATGTTATTATATATTATATTATCATATTTTTGATTTCTTGTATTAAAATCAATTAAATTTCGTAAAAAAAAATATACATATGCATTCCAACATCCATTTAACGAAATTCTATATAGCTGACACTTCTATGTAAAGAAATAATTTCGAGAGCACGGCATTTTGGTTAAATTTTCATTCTTTAATGCTCTCCATGTAACGAATTTCCCTATAGCAAATATTTCTCTATAAAGATTTTTCGATGCGTTAACATCTATAGACGCGGGTAGGGCAAAACCACAAAGTGAACATATGCAGACCTCGACGTTGTGATTCACACAAAGAAGGCATCACAGACAGTAGAACTGCAGTCTTATATTGAAATAATATGTGGTTGTTGTTAATACTCGTAAGCTAACGAACACAACACGATGTATGTACAACTGCGAAAATGAAAATAGCATCACTTAACAAATTGGTTAAATTATGCATGGTGGAATATTTTATGGTCAGATGCTATTAAGGTTGGTATGATTGTTGAAAATTACTTTGGGCCTTATCTAAAGCTTATTTTGACAAGAAGATAGATACTGAAAGCCCCCAAAATACTGTATCATCAATTTTGGAGCCACGCCCACCCTTTCTGCCCTTAGCCCCCCGCAGTTTGAAATCAGCAACGCCTATAACTTCCACAGATATTAAGCTAAAGCCACCAAATTTGGTGCAAAGATGGGTGATGACAACCCCCAAAAACTGCATCAAAACTTTGGATGCCACGCCCACCCATGCTCACCACATTTGAAAGGAAGATAGCAGTTGACGTCCCACAAAGATCTGGATTACAAATTAGGATGCCACGCCCACCTGTACCGCCCCAGCCCCCCTTCCCCCACAATTTACAAACTTTGAGCTGGAGCCACCTAGTTAGGAAGGAAGATAGCTGGTGGCATCCCCATCTGTATCAGACAGTCTTTGAGGCAGCGTACACCTCTGCCGCGTTGGCAATCAGGCCTCTTTTTTACAGGTTTTACATGTATTGAGAATACAGCAGTCGGTTGCGTCCGACTGCAAAGTTTCCACTTGTTTGTTTTTGTCATCAAGATTTAAGGTGCACTAGCGATTGCAAGTGGACATGCACTTTGTCTGTGAATTATGGAACAGAAATGATTTTTGTGGCAATGCCTAGCATAAACTTTAAAAATGCTTGATAATTTTCGAAAAAAAAGTCCGTTCAATGGAAAGTTTTTCCATAGTAGCAGCACAAGGAGTTTTGTATGTACATATGAATGCATGCCGCCAAAGCACGCGCAAGGCATTAACTGCTCTGGAAAAAATTTATCACTAACCGTTAGACCTCGGTGTGTAAATTTGAATTTGTCGTTTTTTGTTTTAAACATTTATAGTTTTGTATTTGTTTTGTTGATGTGTTAACATCTAAACGCGTGGTAGCGTAACTATTAAAAGTCACACACTATCAAACTTCTCTGCCGTAACTCACATGCATACCTCGCTGCCGTAACTCACACAGATAGGCAATCCAAAATTTAAATAGTTTGTGGTAGTTGTACAACAATTGTCTCTGCCTGTAAACGAATATAATGGTATTGGTGTTGCGGCAGAGAAAAGTGGTCGTAAAAGACCAAGTCTCGCTCGTATGTGTCCGTTCCCAGCAAACATTTTGAATCATTAGGGAGTCTTTTCGGAATCGCCATATGATTCAAAGTAAACATTTATGCGCTCTCTTTCCGATCAAAAATGATACTTTCATCGGGAAAAAACGGTTCCCTTTGGCGACTCGCTTGTGACCGCAGTTTCGACTCATTTTCGAGTCATATTGTAAATCAATTTCGACTCGCTTTTCGAATCTAATTCGAGTCTTTTTTGAGTCATACTTTTTGATAGCTGGTTAAAAAATAAAAGATAAATTTTGTTATTTCTGACTATTTTTACTATCAGATTAACATTTTTATCTTATATTAATTGCAATTGTTTTTAACAGTATGCCATGTATTATAATTGTGTTAATATTAATGTAAATGTTTAATGCAAATTCTAAATTACGCAATTTTTACTTAAATTTTTACCCAACGAGGGTTTGGACCGGGGACGGCGTGTTGTGCTGCGTCTTAGGCAGCATGACCATCAGGCGTCATTGACTAGCATAGCCTAATTGCCCATAAGTTCTATTTATGATATAAAGCATATTTTACTCACCTCCATGCTCAATTTCTGATTGCTTTACATTTGAAGCATTGAATCATATTTTGAGCTGTTCAAAGTAATCGTTTTTTCTGACGTCACGACAAAGTAAGCATATTTCAATCACTGGCATGCTCAATTTTTTATTGCTTCAAATTTTAGGCGATTCATCATATTTAAAGCATACATGCGAGTCATTTTCGAGTCGCGCTTTAATCGCATAAGCGATTAATCGTTTTTATACTCGTTACCGAAAGTCAAGAGTATATTGAGTTTGTGCATGGTGTCCGTCCGTCCGTCTGTCCGTCTGTATGTTCGCAACTTTTTTCCACACCCTTCAAGCTAGAGACTTGAAACTTTCCAATTCTCTTTATCTATGGGATAGTAAATTAAAGTGTCAAGATTGGGGTTCTACGATAACTGGGCGGCTGGCAAATCGATAAATTCGATAACTTAAAAACGATAGATCCGCATATTTCACACATCCTTACAGCTAGAACTACCAAATTTGGTAAGAAGATAGCTACTAGCAACCCCAAACAAACTGCATCAAAATATTTTGGAGCCACGCCTTCCATTCCGCCCCCAGCCCCCCCCGCATTTTAAAGTCAAAAAAGCCTATATCTCCCACAGTTTTTGAGCTATAGCCACCAAATTTGGTGCCAAGATAGGTGATAATGACCCCCCAAAAACTGCATCAATGGTTTGGATGCCACGCCCACCAATACCGCCTTAGCCGCCCCCATCCGCCCCAACGCTTCGTCAAAAACGGGAATGCGTGTATCTTCCAGAGTTGTGGAGCTAGAGCCACCAAATTTGGTAGAAAGATAGCTGGTATCGACCCCCCAAAGAACTGCATCAAAGTTTTGGAGCCACGCCCACCCGTTACGCCCCCAGCCCCCCCCGCATTTTAAAGTCAAAAATGCGTATATCTCCCACAGTTTTTGAGCTATAGCCACCAAATTTGGTGCCAAGATAGGTGATAATGACCCCCCAAAAACTGCATCAAAAGTTTGGATGCCACGCCCACCAATACTGCCCTAGCCACCCCCAGCTGCCCCAACGCTTCGTCAAAAACGGGAATGCGTGTATCTTCCAGAGCTGTGGAGCTAGAGCCACCAAATTTGGTAGGAAGATAGCTGGTAACGACCCCCAAAAATCTAAATCAAAGTTTTGAAGCCACGCCCACCCATTCCACCCCCCTTTCCCCAAATTGTACAAACTTTGAGCTAGAGTCACCAAATTTTGTATGAGGGTAGCAATTGACATTCCACATAGATCTGCAGCAAAAATTTGGATGCCACGCCCAGCCAAACCGCTCCCAGCACCCCACCTTTTACAAACTTTGAGCTAGAGTCACCAAATTTGGTATGAAGAAAGCAATTGACATTCCACATAGATCTGCAGCAAAAATTTGATGCCACGCCCACCCATACCGCCTCCAGCCCCCCTTTCCCCACTTTTTACAAATTTTGAGCTAGAGTCACCAAATTTGGTATGAAGATAGTAATTGACATCCCACATAGATCTGCATAAAAAATTTGGATGCCACGCCCACCTATACCACCCCCAGCCTCCCTTTCCCCACCTTTTACATATTTTGAGCTAGTGTCATCGAATTCGGAAGGAAGACAGCTGGTGGCATCCTCATCTGCACCGGAGAATCTTTAAAGCAGCGTACACCCCTGCTGCATCCGTACCCCTTTGCAATCAGGCCTTTTTTTCTACCGTTTTTAAAACTGGTAACGACTATACTGCAGTCGGTTGCGTACGACTGCAACATTTCTACTTGGTAAAGCATGAAAATGACTCCAATTTGACTCATAATTGGGTTTCTGATCAAAACACTCAAAAAATTGCTTGCAGGGTTGCTTTGCATTCGCTTTGTTTTGTTTGTGCTTAGAACCAGAGAAGCAGCCGACTGAGACGGTCGAGTCACGCGGTTCTGCTGTTTATGTTATGCCGACAAACAACCACAAAAGAAAATACTATTGCGTACAAGCTTATTTCTTTGTATGTGCTTCTGCGTTGGAAATTATTAATATATTTAGTTAAAATAGAGAATAATGGGTTGGCAATAATTTAATTTAGCTATAATAAAAAGTGTGAGTTTGTGTGCTTTCACAAAAGAAGCAAAACAGAAATGCACTAGACGAATGATGAATGTTGGATACCCTAATAAAATATTAGTGCTATTGTGGATATGTAGTTATAGAATATATTTGCAATAATTGCATATTTTGATTAGCAAATGTAAGCGTTAGCACACAATTGAGAAATAACTAAAATATTAATTAACTAGGGGGTCCCCCCCTGCTCGCTTCGCTCGCCAACCCCCCTCGCGCTGCGCGCTCGATTTTCGAATGCAAGCAATTATAACGTTTGAAAATAACCGTGTGTTGAAGCCCCTGTGTATTCACTTGCACATCTGATGAAATCCTACATTTCCGTTTATACGACATAGTAAGTGGCCCGCTTACTTCGCTGCGCGGATAGTTTATATAAATTTTAGCAATAGAAGATAGATACAAAATAAATAAATTAGAAAATATTTCACAAAATATTTAAGCAAAGTTTTTAATATTCTCTTTTCCACGCCACCATTGAGGTAGAGAATATTGTGGTTTCCCCAGTAGGCCTTATCCACTTATTGAATTTAATTTGCAATTATTAACAACTTTAAGAGCTTCTTTATAAACGACATTGTTTGTTTTCCGTCAGGTGCTAATACAAATAAACTTTTTGGTGAACTGACTCTTGAGCAGGCTACATAAAATTGGCCATGAGAAAAACAATCGTGTCTTAAGTCTAGTCCGGCTAAT
The DNA here is from genome assembly GCA_018904305.1 of Scaptomyza montana. Lineage (NCBI taxonomy): Eukaryota > Metazoa > Arthropoda > Insecta > Diptera > Drosophilidae > Scaptomyza > Scaptomyza montana. Next base: position 1,060,603 of record JAEIGR010000030.1, read on the forward strand.
TTAAGAGTTTGTCCCTGTGATTTATTAATTGTTAAGGCAAAGCAAACTTTTAAAGGAAATTGCAATCTTTTAAATTGAATTGGCAATTCAGAATTAGAAGGTATTAATGGAATTCTCGGTATAAAAACCGTTTCCCCTATACCATTGCCAGTAAAGATAATTGCTTCGACAACATTCTTATGAAGGACTTAAACTTGCAATCTTGTACCATTGCACAGTTTTGGCGGTTTCACGTTGCGAATCAACATTACAGGTGAACCAATCTTTAAAGTTAATTTATGTTGAGGCAGGCCAGCCGGATTTAATGAATTAAGAAAATCGACCTGGTAATGAACTGCATCTTCGATTTCAGTCACAGAATCAATAGGGTTATATGTCATTTCTTCACTTTGAAATGATTTTAATAAAAACTCGTTTATTTCCAATGCATTGTCATTTCTCGCAGTCAAAATAGCACGGTCTGAAAACCATTCGAGTGATTTTTGAGAGATATTTGTAATATCCGGAAATATTTTTAGAGTTAGCTCTTCAATACTTTTCACAACATGACACAAAGTTGATGGTAAAGTTATTTTGCCATCATCCCAAAGCTGAATCTCTTTTAACTCCAGGAAAATTTGGCACATCATGCCCTCGTTTTCTTCTTTGAAATTCTTTATTGTTCCATGTAAAATACGATGGAACTTCACAATATAGAAGCGTTCTTGCAAACTCATCACGTGTGCATAGCTCAAAGAAGGCTAGCAAAGTGGTTTTGGGTGTAGTGCTTAATCTGTCAAGTAATTGTTGCGGATTATTGGGGTTAAAATATATCCGTTGACCATTTTCAAAATGAACAGCTAAGTGTGTAATAGCCGGAAAACGTTCATGTATGGGAAATGCAAGGATTCTCCATACCGCTTCTGAGCTACTTATTTAACGGCCACTTTCGTACATATTAATTTCATTACGTTGGTCTTCAAGAGTGAATGATGCTTGATCACTGCCCTTGTTAACATATTTACAAATGTATTTAATAGACTTTACAGAACTACAATACTCAACATTTATGTGAGCTTCAAATGTTCTCAATAGAACACAGTTATAAGGCACAACCCAACGATTATCTATGCAATTACCATTTATATTAATTGCATTACCACCATCTTCTATCGCTCTTCTACGATATAGAGGGTAACTATCTTTTCCAGTCACAGTTTCTTTAAGTAATTCTCGAGGAAACCTTTTGGTACATTTTCCATTTTTCGTGCATGGCGATTTATTGTTAAATGCACCGCAAGGACCATGAAGCATATTTGACTTAACAATGTTAAATAACAAAGGATCCTCATCTGCGTTTGGTATTTCGGCACAGATAATTTTATCGATTTTATCTGGTCTTATTTTATTTTCTAACCAAAGTAGAATATGTATATGTGGTAAGCCCCGCTTTTGCCATTCCACAGAGTACATGAAACATTGCACGCTTCCAAACATAGAACCTTTTGTCAATAGTGACATTAAAGATTTAACTTTTAAATGAAAAACTCGAGCTATAATATCGTGACGATCATGCGGTTTTTGACCCGGTAATAAAACACTTTTGATGTCATTCCATTGTGGATTGCATGTGAATGTTATGCAAAGATCTGGTCGCTCATAATGGCGAACATACATACGTCATAGCATCTTGAGTCTTTTCATGCATATATCATGCAGAGCTTGTAAAAGAAGACGGTAAAATTACCATCTGACCAAGTTGAGCTGCGTCAACATCTTGTTGGCCTATTGCATCTTGTAGATGTATATAGCTATCTGCTCTGAGTTTCGCTTGATTGTAGCCAATATAATTTAACCTTTCTGTTTCAATTTTAGCATACATATCAACTAAAAGTTGACTATAAAGGGAACGACAATAAATTAAATGATTTAACTCAGATTGACGAATCATTATTTTATAACTGTAAAAGCTTAACGCAGATATCTTTTTTTTTGGTTCCTCCTTTTTTAATAATGAATTCCATTCTTGTATATCCACTGAATAGCCATCTTCGCCATAAGGAAATAGCAAAGGGTTCTGTAAGGCATCGTATGATCGATGCACCTCACTTATACGATGTAATTTAATGGCTTTCAATAATAATATTGCGCTTTTCAAATTGCTGACCAACAATAACTATAGCTACTTCGCTTGATAGAGGTGCATTGTAAAGCCCTTTATGTGCACCAGCGGGTGTTCGATCAGCATGTATAACCAATTTATAGTCTTTGGTACTTGTTTGTATTTTATTGAGAGCCATTTTTAGATCTTTTACATAACGATTATGATGATGAAACATACATTGAAGATCCTTTACTACGCTGAAATCAGCATTTGAAATATTTTTGCAACGCAGTTGAGCTTCCTTTTCATCATCACCAACAAAATAAATTTGAAGAAACTGCATGTCTTCATTTGGCAAATGTCGGACACTACCAATTAAGTGATACACTTGTCCTTGGACTTTAAAGGTTGACCAACTTTCATTTATAGTTTTTGTTCTTCCAAAAGAAGTCATTTGAAAGCAACTGTTATACTTTCTTATACGATCAATGAAATGATCATGCTTTGGATGTCCACCAATTATTAAGCTTTTAAGTGGATCAGGCAAACTTTCATTTTGGGAAAGCTTAACTTATTTTGCCTTGTAACAGATACCCAGGGGTCATTTTTCCATTTTAAAGCATTACAATGTTTGCATATCAAATTCATACTACCAAGTTGAGTAATTTAATCTTACTTGTAAGCTATTTCAAAATCATAGTTTAAGCCAGACATGGCTTTAACACTCCATGCACGCAAACGCCTTTCTTGACGTGCATTAGGATTATTAGCCTGATGTCTTCTCACTGCAACTCTATGAGCTTCAGAATTATTAACCTGAAATCTTTTTGATGCTTCTATGCGCTTACCCCTATTGATGTATTAAAATGAAGTCAAGAAAAACTCACTTCTGCAAGTCATTTTAATACACGGGTTCAGGGTATCTTTTAGTCGGGATTTCTCGACTAAAACCTTCTTACTTGTTTTCAGATTCGCTCGCGCATCGCTCTTCATGTTCGGCGCTAGTTGAAAAATTATTTTTAAATCGCGCCTTCGTTGTTGGCTAATTCTCTTATCTATGCGCGCGCTCTGCAAGTCAAACAAAGAGCGTAGTATCGCTACCTTCTTCACACGCACTGAATCAATGCAAAACATATCTAAGAGGCTGCAGTTAAGAGATTTGCATATTGCCTTTAGCTTTAATTTAGTGTGTGCGGAGGAGGTAGGGTTATTAAACTTTATGATTGTCATGTAAAGCGCGCACATAAAATAGAGAGTGAACGTAAATGAGCAACAACAAAGGAGCATGATCGGAGCGAGATTTCAAATTATCTGATTATCGTTATGTGAACGCCCTTTGCTTATTCAAAACTGTATATCAATAATATATCAATAAATGTTAGTGTGTTACGTTTTGTCTAAGTTATATAAGCAGCAAGTAGGCGAATCCACCCCCAAAACATATTCTGGTGTGGGAAATTTTTCTAGACGCACCAAGTTTTGTTATGTTGTTGTTGTTTTTTTAAAATCAATGACACCAACAAAAAGTAGCAGTGCGGGCCCAACAACAACACTTACAACAACAACAAACGCTACTTGGGTCGTAAATCAATTGTCAAAGGCACACAAATTTGAAAAAAAAGAATATGCGAAGTGATACATGTACATAAAATTATGAAAATTATTTTCAAGCGCATTGTTCACTTAATTGTGTATGCACATATTCATTAAGAAGCAGAAATCCGTTTCGTTTTTGCAAGTGTCGAACCTTTTTTTATGACTTTGCTTGTGCGACGCGAAGGCGTCACTGCGCATTTGTTTTGTTTTTGTATTCTCGCTCGCGATCAAACCCTCAGCTTGTGCGACAATCAGGCGACAGTAGTGGAATGGGTACTTGTTGTAATTGTAATTTGTTTTTTAAAATGGGTAAAAAGTGCTCCAAATCGTATGGGAGGTACTTGAAGGAGTTGTCCAAATAAAAATTCCTTTCTTAGTGCTCACTTTCAACCTGCATAAAATATTGTGTGAAAATTTCAGCCTTGTAGCTCTTTTCGTTTAGGCTGTGGCAATGTCAACAATCACTTAGGACAAACTCTTTTATATATATAGATTAATAACATATCATCTTCCAACATTATAAGAGTATCCTATATTTATCATTCGTCTAGTACAATTCTGTATTGATTCTTTTGTGAATACACACACACACACACTTACAGACTAACATAGCGGACTTCTTTAATAAAAGAATGAATTGACGAATGATGAACCCAAATTCAAAAAGTAGACCCAAATTCAATAAAATATTATTGTTCAAGAAAACGTGCTCATAGCAATAATACATGTACAAACACACCAAAAAACAGGTGTTAACACATCGCCCGTGAGTTCCAACACTAATGGACTTTATTTTTTCAAATGATTAGTTAATAGTATTAACTTAATACCCATTATTAATTTGCTAAGCATTCAAAATTAATTGAAACCCAATTTATTTTTGCATGAAATTAGTTATTTTTAGTGTGTAAATATTCTCTTGATATACTGTAGTTGAGAAAAGTTCAGGCGGAACACTCAACTAAAAAGATTTCGAGCATATTTAAATTTAAACTTTTCTACAAAAATTAAAAGAGAGTGAATTAGACTTTGAATATAGGCAGTAACATCATCCGATGAAGCCTAGACTTGAAAACATATTTTTTTGGAACCACAACGACAAGAGGCTTGTGGGCCATGTGAAAAAACCATTGAGGCGGAGATATCGACGAAAGAAGTAAAGTGAAGCATTCAGCAGCGCAGTAGAATAGCCACTGGGTGTTTACACACATCCATGCAAACATGAATGTAGTAAATTCTAGGGTTCATGGTCGAGCTTTCTCGACAAAAGTCTTCAAACTTAGCTAGAGTCAGCAAAGTTAGTGGGGACGTCACATACGGGCTGCATCGCTTTTCATCATTGGTCAACACATTCCTTTAATATAAATTCGTTATCAGTTTTCGACAGCGCAAATATTTATATTATTCATCATAATGACTCAGGTTTTGTTCGCCACTCTGGCAGGAAGCAGAGAATCAAAAAGACTGGAACAATAAACAAGTGGAAACGTTGCAGTCGGACGCAACCGACTGCGGCATACTCGATACCAGTATTAAAATGCAGGGGTGTACGCTGCCTTAAAGATTCTCCGATGCAGATGGGGATGCCACCAGCTATATTCCTTCCAAATTTGGTGACTCTAGCTCAAAGTTTGTAAAATGTAGGGAAAGGGGGGGGCCCTGGGGGCGGTATGGGTAGTTGTGGCATCAAAATTTTTGTTGCAGATCTTTGTGAAATGTCAATTGCTATCTTCATACCAAATTTGGTGACTCTAGCTCGAAATTTGTAAAAAGTGGGGAAAGGGGGACTGGGGGCGGTATGGGTGGGCGAGGCATCCAAATTTTTAATGCAGATCTATGTGGAATGTCAATTGCTATCTACATACCAAATTTGGTGACTCTAGCTCGAAGTTCGTAAAAAGTGGGGAAAGGGGGGCTGGGGGCGGTATGGGTGGGCGTGGCATCCAAATTTTTGATGCAGATCTTTGTGAAATATCAATTGCTATCTTCATACCAAATTTGGTGACTCTAGCTCGAAATTTGTAAAAAGTGGGGAAAGGGGGGCTGGGGGTGGTATGGGTGGGCGTGGCATCCAAATTTTTGATGCAGATCTTTGTGAAATATCAATTGCTATCTTCATACCAAATTTGGTGACTCTAGCTCGAAATTTGTAAAAAGTGGGGAAAGGGGGGCTGGGGGTGGTATGGGTGGGCGTGGCATCCAAATTTGTGATGCAGATCTTTGTGGAATGTCAATTGCTATCTTTATACCAAATTTGGTGACTCTAGCTCGAAATTTGTAAAAAGTGGGGAAAGGGGGGCGAAATGGAAGGCGTGGCTCCAAAACTTTGATGCAGATTTTTGGGGGTCGTTGCTAGCTATCTTCCTACCAAATTTGGTGGCTCTAGCTCCACAACTCTGCAAGATACACTCATTCCCGTTTTTGACGAAGCGTTGGGGTGGATGGGGGTGGCTAGGGCAGTATTGGTGGGCGTGGCATCCAAACTTTTGGTGCAGTTTTTAGGGAGTCATCATCACCTATCTTGGCACCAAATTTGGTGGCTATCGCTCAAAAACTGTGGGAGATATAGCCATTTCTGATTTCAAAATGCGGGGGGCTGGGGGCGTAATGGGTGGGCGTGGCTCCAAAACTTTGATGCAGTTTTTTTGGGGTCGTTAACAGCTATCTTCCCACCAAATTTGGAGGCTCTAGCTCCACAACTCTGGAAGATACACGCATTCCCGTTTTTGACGAAGCGTTGGGGTGGATGGGGGCGGCTAGGGCAGTATCGGTGGGCGTGGCATCCAAACTTTTGGTGCAGTTTTTAGGGGGTCATCATCACCTATCTTGGCACCAAATTTGGTGGCTATAGCTCAAAAACTGTGGGAGATATAGTCTTTTTTGACTTTAAAATGCGGTGGGGCTGGGGGCGGAATGGGGGGCGTGGCTCCAAAATTTTTGATGCAGTTTTTTGGGGGTTGCTAATAGCTATCTTCTTACCAAATTTGGTACTTCTAGCTGTAAGGATGTGCGAAATATGTGGATTTATCGGTATTGGGTTATCGAATTTATCGATTTGCCAGCCCCCCAGTTATCGTAGAACCCCCATCTTGACACTTTAATTTACTATCCCATAGATAAAGAGAATTGGAAAGTTTCAAGTCTCTAGCTTGAAGGGTGTGGAAAAAACTTGCAACCATACGGACGGACAGACACCATGACGGACATTGCACAAAACCAATATACTCTTTACCTTCGGTATCGAGTATAAAAAATGTGATGATTATACCTATTATTAATTTATATTTTATTACTTATATTTTAAATATAGCCGAACTTCCATATAACGAAATTTTCTAAAATGTCGATCTTCTATGCAACGAATTTGAAAATTGAAAAAACTTCGTTGCACAAAAAGTTATTATTGTTATTATTTTATGCAAATGTCTGAAAAATTCCGTTTTTAAGTCGGGTTGTATTTAAAATAATCAGTAATTTTTGTTTGTTGCTCTTTTTCGACTTCACTTCTTCGATAAATACTTTAAACATGATAAGTGAAGCTAAAACATTTTCAGTCAAGTTATTTTTCCCTTCCGTAAAGGTGTGGCCTACTTTAAACGCTGTTTAAGTCTGCTAAACCTTTGGTGCCCACGAAAAATGAGCCGGACAACAAACTCTAAATTGATGTCTTAAATCGATGGTCAGCTACACAGAGGTGCGCTGAGTGAAGTCATAAAAATGTGACATATCAATTTCCCAGCGTATCATTTACTAAATTGTCCATCTATTCAGACTAACCGAATTTAAGTCAAATTTGAGTGTGGCTAGCGGATGACCTAGCAACTAACAAATATAAAAATTTAGTAAGGCAAACAACTGAGTCAAACATTTGCCTTGTTTGCTTAGTTTATTACACAATGTAACAAAATTAAAAACAATTTCGGCGGCATGGTATCTTAAATTCCATCTATAAATGTATATAAAAACAAGTGGAAACGTTGCAGTCGGACGCAACCGACTGCGGTATACTCGTTACCAGTTTTAAAGCCGGTAAAAAGAGGCCTGATTGCAAAGGAGTATGGATGCGGCAGGGGTTTAAGCTGCCTTAAAGATTCTCCGATGCAGATGGGGATGTCACCAGCTTCGTTCCAAATTTGGTGAATCTAGCTCAAAGTTTGTAAAAGGTGGGGTAAGGGGGTCTGGGGGCAGTATGGGTAGGCGTGGCATCCAAATTTGTGATGCAGATCTTTGTGGTATGTCAAATGCTATCTTCATACCTAATTTGGTGACTCTAGCTCAAAGTTTGTAAAAGGTGGGGAAAGGGGGGTGGAATGGGTGGGCGTGGCTCCAAAACTTTGATGCATATTTTTAGGGGTCGTTACCAGCTATCTATTCTCTTGATATACTGTAGTTGAGAAAAGTTCAGGCGGAACACTCAACTAAAAAGATTTCGAGCATATTTAAATTTAAACTTTTCTACAAAAATTAACAGAGAGTGAATTAGACTTTGAATATAGGCAGTAACATCATCCGATGAAGCCTAGACTTGAAAACATATTATTTTGGAACCACAACGACAAGAGGCTTGTGGGCCATGTGAAAAAACCATTGAGGCGGAGATATCGACGAAAGAAGTAAAGTGAAGCATTCAGCAGCGCAGTAGAATAGCCACTGGGTGTTTACACACATCCATGCAAACATGAATGTAGTAAATTCTAGGGTTCATGGTCGAGCTTTCTCGACAAAAGTCTTCAAACTTAGCTAGAGTCAGCAAAGTTAGTGGGGACGTCACATACGGGCGGCATCGCTTTTCATCATTGGTCAACACATTCCTTTAATATAAATTCGTTATCAGTTTTCGACAGCGCAAATATTTATATTATTCATCATAATGACTCAGGTTTTGTTCGCCACTCTGGCAGGAAGCAGAGAATCAAAAAGACTGGAACAATAAACAAGTGGAAACGTTGCAGTCGGACGCAACCGACTGCGGCATACTCGATACCAGTATTAAAACCGGTAAAAAGAGGCCTGATTGCAAAGGGGTACGGATGCGGCAGGGGTGTACGCTGCCTTAAAGATTCTCCGATGCAGATGGGGATGCCACCAGCTATATTCCTTCCAAATTTGGTGACTCTAGCTCAAAGTTTGTAAAATGTAGGGAAAGGGGGGGGCCCTGGGGGCGGTATGGGTAGTTGTGGCATCAAAATTTTTGTTGCAGATCTTTGTGAAATGTCAATTGCTATCTTCATACCAAATTTGGTGACTCTAGCTCGAAATTTGTAAAAAGTGGGGAAAGGGGGACTGGGGGCGGTATGGGTGGGCGAGGCATCCAAATTTTTAATGCAGATCTATGTGGAATGTCAATTGCTATCTACATACCAAATTTGGTGACTCTAGCTCGAAGTTCGTAAAAAGTGGGGAAAGGGGGGCTGGGGGCGGTATGGGTGGGCGTGGCATCCAAATTTTTGATGCAGATCTTTGTGAAATATCAATTGCTATCTTCATACCAAATTTGGTGACTCTAGCTCAAAATTTGTAAAAAGTGGGGAAAGGGGGGCTGGGGGTGGTATGGGTGGGCGTGGCATCCAAATTTGTGATGCAGATCTTTGTGGAATGTCAATTGCTATCTTTATACCAAATTTGGTGACTCTAGCTCGAAATTTGTAAAAAGTGGGGAAAGGGGGGCGAAATGGAGGGCGTGGCTCCAAAACTTTGATGCAGATTTTTGGGGGTCGTTGCTAGCTATCTTCCTACCAAATTTGGTGGCTCTAGCTCCACAACTCTGCAAGATACACTCATTCCCGTTTTTGACGAAGCGTTGGGGTGGATGGGGGTGGCTAGGGCAGTATTGGTGGGCGTGGCATCCAAACTTTTGGTGCAGTTTTTAGGGAGTCATCATCACCTATCTTGGCACCAAATTTGGTGGCTATCGCTCAAAAACTGTGGGAGATATAGCCATTTCTGATTTCAAAATGCGGGGGGCTGGGGGCGTAATGGGTGGGCGTGGCTCCAAAACTTTGATGCAGTTTTTTGGGGGTCGTTAACAGCTATCTTCCCACCAAATTTGGAGGCTCTAGCTCCACAACTCTGGAAGATACACGCATTCCCGTTTTTGACGAAGCGTTGGGGTGGATGGAGGCGGCTAGGGCAGTATCGGTGGGCGTGGCATCCAAACTTTTGGTGCAGTTTTTAGGGGGTCATCATCACCTATCTTGGCACCAAATTTGGTGGCTATAGCTCATAAACTGTGGGAGATATAGTCTTTTTTGACTTTAAAATGTGGTGGGGCTGGGGGCGGAATGGGGGGGCGTGGCTCCAAAATTTTTGATGCAGTTTTTTGGGGGTTGCTAATAGCTATCTTCTTACCAAATTTGGTACTTCTAGCTGTAAGGATGTGCGAAATATGTGGATTTATCGGTATTGGGTTATCGAATTTATCGATTTGCCAGCCCCCCAGTTATCGTAGAACCCCCATCTTGACACTTTAATTTACTATCCCATAGATAAAGAGAATTGGAAAGTTTCAAGTCTCTAGCTTGAAGGGTGTGGAAAAAACTTGCAACCATACGGACGGACAGACACCATGACGGACATTGCACAAAACCAATATACTCTTTACCTTCGGTATCGAGTATAAAAAATGTGATGATTATACCTATTATTAATTTATATTTTATTACTTATATTTTAAATATAGCCGAACTTCCATATAACGAAATTTTCTATAATGTCGATCTTCTATGCAACGAATTTGAAAATTGAAAAAACTTCGTTGCACAAAAAGTTATTATTGTTATTATTTTATGCAAATGTCTGAAAAATTCCGTTTTTAAGTCGGATTGTATTTAAAATAATCAGTAATTTTTGTTTGTTGCTCTTTTTCGACTTCACTTCTTCGATAAATACTTTAAACATGATAAGTGAAGCTAAAACATTTTCAGTCAAGTTATTTTTCCCTTCCGTAAAGGTGTGGCCTACTTTAAACGCTGTTTAAGTCTGCTAAACCTTTGGTGCCCACGAAAAATGAGCCGGACAACAAACTCTAAATTGATGTCTTAAATCGATGGTCAGCTACACAGAGGTGCGCTGAGTGAAGTCATAAAAATGTGACATATCAATTTCCCAGCGTATCATTTACTAAATTGTCCATCTATTCAGACTAACCGAATTTAAGTCAAATTTGAGTGTGGCTAGCGGATGACCTAGCAACTAACAAATATAAAAATTTAGTAAGGCAAACAACTGAGTCAAACATTTGCCTTGTTTGCTTAGTTTATTACACAATGTAACAAAATTAAAAACAATTTCGGCGGCATGGTATCTTAAATTCCATCTATAAATGTATATAAAAACAAGTGGAAACGTTGCAGTCGGACGCAACCGACTGCGGTATACTCGTTACCAGTTTTAAAGCCGGTAAAAAGAGGCCTGATTGCAAAGGAGTATGGATGCGGCAGGGGTTTAAGCTGCCTTAAAGATTCTCCGATGCAGATGGGGATGTCACCAGCTTCGTTCCAAATTTGGTGAATCTAGCTCAAAGTTTGTAAAAGGTGGGGTAAGGGGGTCTGGGGGCAGTATGGGTAGGCGTGGCATCCAAATTTGTGATGCAGATCTTTGTGGTATGTCAAATGCTATCTTCATACCTAATTTGGTGACTCTAGCTCAAAGTTTGTAAAAGGTGGGGAAAGGGGGGTGGAATGGGTGGGCGTGGCTCCAAAACTTTGATGCATATTTTTAGGGGTCGTTACCAGCTATCTTCCTACCGAATTTGTTGACTCTAGCTCCACAACTCTGGAAGATACACGCATTCCCATTTTTTACGAAGCGTTGGGGCGGCTAGGGCAGTATTGGTGGGAGTGGTATCCAAAGTTTTTTTTGGCAGTTTTTGGGGGGTCATCATCGCCTATCTTAGCATAAAATTTTGTGGCTCTAGCTCAAAAACTGGGAAATATTGGCTTTTTTGACTTAAAAATGCGGGGGGCTGCGGGCGGAATGGGTGAGCGTGGCTCCAAAATTTGTGATGCAGTTTTTTGGGGGTTGCTAGTAGCTATCTTCTTACCAAACTTGGTAGTTCTAGCTGTAAGGATGTGCGAAATATGTGTATTAATCGGCTTTGTGTTTTTCTCATTTTGCTTTGCCTTAATCCGATTGCTGGTAAACACAGAGTTGCACAGTGTTTGATGTGAATAATACGAAATATCGCACAAGCAAATATTAGCGCAAATAGTAAATATATTGTTGTGGTTTATAAATTATTAATAGAAATGTTTTGGACGAAAGAATTAATTGAACTGCTGTTAACTGTGTATGTTTATCGACCATAAATTTAAATCAGATTTGCATTTACAAAGAAAACATTGAATGAAAAAACTTCATTGTGTTAATGCGACCAGATTTGCGAAGAAGTTTTAAAACAGAATGACAAAAAATATTCATCAGAAATTTCAACGTGAGAAACGGGTCTTACTTCATGTGTATTCCTCATATGTTCATACCAACATACATATATTAACAGATACATATGTGCGTTTGCAAATGTTTGCAGTTTTGCTAGATCTGAGCTTTGTAGTGATTATTGTTATTTTGTTTCGGCTAGCTGCCATATGATTGTGTGTGTGTCCCTGTACATCTACATGGCATATTTAGATGTATGCGTAGCATTTGCCTTGACGTTCATTGACCTTTCTCTACTATTATGAATTTCGGCAAGTTTGTATTAAAATTGGGGATTGTAAGAAAAACAATTGGGGTGTTCAACAGCTCGTTTCAAAGTTGAAACGTCTCGCAACAACAACATACATAGAAAATTTCTTGAAACGTTGAAACCAGCGTTCGCAATTACTACACCGTAGCAGTAAGAGCAATACAAATATTGCTCTGCTCTCGCTACCGCTCTCACTTTGATTTCATCCGTAGCAGAGCCATAGCCGAACGACGAAAAAGTATATGCTCTGCTCTCGTTGTAGTTTTGTCGCTTCATAATCTGTAGCAATAGCAATAGCAAAAAACGAAACGTTTTGCTATGCTTAGCCGTAGCGGTAGCCGAAAACCGAGAGCGAGATGAGAGCAGAGCAAATAACATTTTTTTATTTGCTACGGCTCTTTTCTGTGTTTGTTATTGCTGCAACTCGGTGAATAAAATTTTGTTATTTGCTACTGCGCTTTTAATTGTTTGTTATTGCTGCAACTCTGTGAAAAACATAATATTTTACTCAGTCACAATATTAAAATTAAATTACAAAAAAAAATGATTGAGAACTTTTAATTATGGAACTTAATTTATTAATCCTCGTTTTCAAATAAATTTAAATGATTGATGGCAGTATCCAAGTGTGTCGAATTAAGTTTGACGAGAAGAATATTTTCCAAAGTCTCGTGACTTAATCGATTTCGGTTATCCGACAACACCAGTTTCATTGAAGAAAAAGCTCTTTCTATTGTAACCTGGAATTTTAAAGAAATTTAGGCAATTGTTTAGTAACATATATTTTTTAATTAAAGAGTTATGCTTACTTGAGTTGGCGGTATAGCAAAACATACTTTACTTAGCGCATAAAGCTCTGGATCGCTTGACTTCCTGTCCTTCCAGAAATTTAATACATTTAAATTTGCTTTCGTGAACGGAAGTTTTATTGATTCAATCTTTGCATGGACCGTTTGCTTCGAAATTTTCGTCTTCTGTTTTATTTTCCACAGTTTCAATAAGGCCCAACATACTTTTCGCTTTATTAAGTTGATCGATCATGTTGAATGTTGATCCCCATCTAGTAGGACAATCCAATTGAGGTAATTTAAAAATTTTTAATTCAAATAAATCACGGTAACCGTTTGAAGGCTTCCGAATGTATTTGGTAAGATTGCGGCATTGAAATAAATATTTCTTTATAATTGTATTTTTTGTTACGTCTAGTGCACAAAGCTGTGCAGTGTGGGCTGCACATCTACATATTTGTATATCACCCACATAAATATTTTCTGTTTTTTCAAAGTGGTCAATTTGTTTCTGTACTCAATGTTCTTCTGTTCAATACAGGCTTCATCAAAATCGTCATCGCTTTGACACATTTTCGATAATATTTTTGAAGTTTTTATCATATTGGCGCCATTATCCGATGTTATTGATACAATTTGGCTCAGTGATATTTCGTAATTCTCTAAAACAGATAAAATTTCTTTAGCGAGATTTTTGGATGTGCTTGACTCAGCTCCCTTGAGTTCTACCATTCCAAGAATTCGCGATTTTATTAAATTTTTGCTTATGAATTGAGCACTGACGCCAAAAATATTTCGGCCAAGCCGCGTTGCACTATCTATTTTTAAAGATAACAGGCGATCTTTACTTTCTTGTTTTATTTCAAGTCTTATATTCGCTGCTACGTGTTTAAGTACAGATTTGCACTTGCTCCCATTCAACTTAAAGTTTATTCCACATTTGTCTGTAAGACCTTGACATATTGGGTCAATTATATTGCGCATATTTTTTGAGTTGAGCACATGGAATGGAACGCTTTCTTCAGTGACAAGACCAATGTATGACCGAATTAAAAGTTTTTTATTGATTTTAACTTTAATTAGTTTATGTTTTAAATTATCTGAAGTGGCAAGAAGAACAGAACCACTTCCTTCTTCCTCAACTTGGATGCCATGCAATTGTAAATGCTTTTTTAAATTAAAAACTCGATCATTTTTCAAAAGTTTAAGACAAGTTTTGCATTGTACGTGATCGTCATCATTTCCATTAAAATATTTTAAAATGTTGAAATTTTTTTTAAGCGGTGGCATGTTAACGCATTAAATCAATACTTAAGAGTGAAGAAATTATTTGACTACAACTCGTTACAGAGAAAATAACGGTGCTTTACGAACCCGCTATTAAAAGAACGATCACCGAGTTGCAGCAATAACAAACACAGAAAAGAGCCGTAGCAAATAAAAAAATGTTATTTGCTCTGCTCTCATCTCGCTCTCGGTTTTCGGCTACCGCTACGGCTAAGCATAGCAAAACGTTTCGTTTTTTGCTATTGCTATTGCTACAGATTATGAAGCGACAAAACTACAACGAGAGCAGAGCATATACTTTTTCGTCGTTCGGCTATGGCTCTGCTACGGATGAAATCAAAGTGAGAGCAGTAGCGAGAGCACAATACAAAACTACGGAGTAGCGTAGCATTTTCAAACGCTGGTTGAAACACCCCAGCCTATGTATACAAAAAGTGTTTCAATTTTCAACAAAGTAAAGATGAGAAGAGCACGATATTTAGTCGATATTTGCTATCGATGTTCAGTACTTTTTAGTATATTTGGTGTATTTTTGTGCAAAATAGTAAAAAACACATGTGATTAATGGCCGCCAAATTTTAAAAGCATGTAATTGAGCAACTAATTCAAACAACGAGCTCTTCTCACCTTCAATATCCTCTATTTCTATAATAACTTGCATTGCTAAAGCATCGCATAGCATATCTTTAGCACTTTTAAAAAGCATTTTTTATAAATAAAGTATAACCGCGGTAAACAGCAACAGTGACAAAAATTGAAGAATAAGAATGTAAACAAACAACAGCTGACTGCACAAACTTGAAACGCATTGACACCCAAAATGCCGTTCACGAGTTAATCGTTTCAACTTTGAAACATGAAACGATGAAACGGAGCTGTTGAACACCCCAAATACTTCCAAGGCAGTCGATCATTTGCAGGAACAGGTGAACAGGAAAATAAACAAGCGTCTAATAAAATAGGCAGGCAAATATCAGTTTTGCAATGCTGGTATTTATTACTCTTTCATATTTTTTGCTCTATGACACTTTCCAACAGTTATGCAGCGATGCGCACAAATTGCAAAAGTGTATTCAGTTGTGCATTTGTCCAAGGCAATTGCCGAAACCTCGGAATATAAGAAAATAAAATCAAATAATATCACTGCCAATGTTTATGTATGTATCCCTGCAAGCAATTTTATGAGTGTTTTGATCAGAAACCCAATTATGAGTCTAATTCGAGTCATTTTCATGCTTTAAAAACGATTAATCGCTTATGCGATTAAAGCGCGACTCGAAAACGACTCGCATGTATGCTTTAAATATGATGAATCGCCTAAAATTTGAAGCAATAAAAAATTGAGCATGCCAGTGATTGAAATATGCTTACTTTGTCGTGACGTCAGTAAAAACGATTACTTTGAACATCTTGGCGACTCAAAAGCGACTCGCTTGCATGCTCAAAAAATGATTCCATGTACGAAATGTAAGGAAGTCAAAAAATGAACATGCAGATAATTGAAATATGCTTTGTATCATAAATAGAACTTATGGGCAATTAGGCTATGATACTCAATGACGCCTGATGGTCATGCTGCCTAAGACGCAGCACAACACGCCGTCCCCGGTCCAAACCCTCGTTGGGTAAAAATTTAAGTAAAAATTGCGTAATTTAGAATTTGCATTAAACATTTACATTAATATTAACACAATTATAATACATGGCATACTGTTAAACACAATTGCAATTAATATAAGATAAAAATGTTAATCTGATAGTAAAAATAGTCAGAAATAACAAAATTTATCTTTTATTTTTTAACCAGCTATCAAAAAGTATGACTCAAAAAAGACTCGAATTAGATTCGAAAAGCGAGTCGAAATTGATTTAAAATATGACTCGAAAATGAGTCGAAATTGCGGTCACAAGCGACCCCTCAAGAAGAGTCGCCATAGGGAACCGTTTTCTCCCGACGAAAGTATCATTTTTGATCGGAAAGAGAGCGCATAAATGTTTACTATGAATCATATGGCGACTCCGAAAAGACTCCCTAATGATTCAAAATGTTTGCTGGGATGGTATACATACGCTCATGTCAGGCTAGGCACCAAAAACCTAGACTTAGTGTCTGCGACACCCGCCGATCAGCAGCAAATGCCGAGACTTTATTTTATTTTCTTATAATCCGAGTTTTCGTTCTACTCAGCCACTATTAAAATGAAAAACCAGTGCAAATCTGTTTTGCACAAAATGCACGAATGTTCATGTACCAATATTCAGTAATAGTCAATTAAAACTCAAATATTTATTTTTGATGTGTTAACATCTATCGCGGTAGCGTAACTATTAAAAGCCACACACTATCAAACTTCTCTGCCGTAAATCACATGCATTACCCGCTGCCGTAACTCACAAAGATAGGCAGTCCCAAAATTTAAATAGTATGTGGTAGTTGTACAACTATTGTCTCTGCCTGTAAACGAATATGATATTGGTGTTGCGGCAGAGAAAAGTGGTCGTAGAAGACGAAGTCTCGCTCGTAAATTAACGAGACGGTCGAGTCACGCGGTTCTGCTGTTTATGTTATGCCGACAAACAACCACAAAAGAAAATACTATTGCGTACAAGCTTATTTCTTTGTAGGTGTAGGGTTTCTGGGTTGGCAATTATTAATATATTTAGATATAATAGAGAATAATGGGTTGGCAATAATTAAATTTAGCTATAATAAAAAGTGTGAGTTTGTGTGCATTCACAAAAGAAGCAAAACAGAAATGCACTGGACGAATGATATACAACACACACACACTCAACAGCAGACTAACATTGCGGACTTCCTATTAAGAAAATGATCCAACGAATATTAAATATTGAATACCCTAATCCATCATAAAAAATTGCTAACAATAGTTTATTTAACCACATATCCACAATTATATATAATTAGGGTATCCAATATTCATCATTCGTTTGTTTTTTGACGTGACAACGTCTAATAAATTGATGAATACAGACAGCATGTTCAAAAAAGTGTTACTCTCATAGTGTGGTGTTACTATTAATGAGTTACTGTTAATGTGTTACTGTTGATGTGCTACTGTTAACATGGTGAAATAATATAAAGGTGTTCTATTCCACCGTGGTGGGGTACTTAGGTTTTAAAGAGAGCAGTTAGTATGAGAGCCATGGTGAGAGAGCTAAGAAAGAGATAGATACGACTTCATATACCGGCACTGCTCTTGCTAGTGTTGATTGTTAGCTGCAGCAAATAAAAGAATACGAAATTAAAAATATGAAACAAATTTGTTGTAGGAATTTATTTTTTAATCAACTTTATATTTTAGAAAATAAGTAACAATTAATAATAATAAAATTAAAGTAATATTTTTAAATATTTTTTATTTTGCCTTTGCTTTTGCTTCTGTATTCTTATCAAAATCATCTAAATGCTTTTCGCATATTTTATTTCCCTCAATCAGCGTTTGATTTGCGCTCTTTTCCCACAGCTCCCTTTTTTTGCGTCTTTTGGCACATGAAAAACTTTATTTATTGTCTTTGCGCGACAAATGCAACAGTATTGTTTCGACATTTTCTAAGTATACACAATTAACAAACTTTCCGCAACACGACTGCTCACTTCAAAATGTCAATGCATACTGACAAACGCAAAGTACCCCGAAAGAGAGCAGGAACGTGGAATAGAACACCTTTATATTATTTCACCATGCTGTTAATGCGTTAAGCTCAATTCAAGTAAATATCGTTGTTCCTGCTTGTTCTATTACTATACACAAGTCACAAGGTGGGACGTTTACTACCGTTGTTTATTAATATACACATCAAGCAACCGTAATACTGGTTAGTGTACGTGGCACTGAGTCGGGTTACAAATATACACAGTTTGCACATAATCACGGACAATGATGCTCCTTTCATTTTCAAACATGGACGGGATGGAAGTGACTCACAGGCTACGCGAGATATCCGTACCAAATATTTTCGGCTCAGTGGACACAGATTTAAAACCATCACTGAGAAAACAGTGAAATTCTGTGAGGATGCTTACAACGCTGGACAAATAATAGTGACAAATATTTATTCTCAGAGTTTGTCTGCTCACTCAGCGGTAATGGAAATGGACACAGTCATATCACGGTCTGATTATTTGGTATTTACTGAAACGTAGATGCGTGACGATTTTGATCCCCTTTCAATAAATAGTTTTGAGTGTCTAACCCGGCAGAACAGTCGATCAAATTCTGACACAAATGCAGCTGGTGGATTAGCCATTTATAGGAAATTATCTTTGACATCCACGGCCAAAGTTCTGCACATTGAATTATCGGACACAACTCGTCTCAGCAAAAACACTGGCGATGTCTGCTTGGCGGAAATAACATGTTTCACGGTTGATAAAAGGTATAAAATAGTACTCTGCGCAGCTTACATTCACCCTGGAGCAAGTTTTTCAAATATTAGTGTTGCTGCACCAATCACTTTTGCCATGTGTGTACAGCCAATATGTGCATCCGACCATGCAAGTGGATAGTAAAGTACCAGTTCTTTGTGGCGATTTTAACACTAACTAAAAAAATTATGACAATTTTTTGTGTTTTGCTGCACCAAGCACTTAGTCAAGTCCCAGTTCTTCTTTGTGGCGATTTAAACACAAACGTAAAAAATGATGACAATTTCATTAAATTCATGAAAGAAGTATATAATCTCAGTCGCCGACTAACACTCATCGCGAGCAGACGTCAGTTGCTAAGCAATCGTGTTTTCTTATCAGTGATCTCTTTTTCTTACCTTCCTTGTGTGCACAGCCAAAAATAAAGCTGGTTTTTTCTTTCTTTTCTCTCTTGCACGTGGGCTAATAAGAAAAATCCTTACTAAAGACTAACCTTGTCTAAGTTTGCCAACATGGGCGGCCCGGGGCCACCCAATTTGGGGAACAATCGGTTCGGCGCTCTGGCTCCGACTGAAAGTCCCCCATTAAAAAAACGCAGACACCCACCAAAACCTTTATCCGATTTTCCTGATCTTCCAGTAACAAGCACCAAAAACCCCAAGTACATAATTATTTCTGGGAAAATAGCGAAAAAACCATTTCCGAATATTCTTGTTTTGCTGTTCATAAAGCACTTAAACTTATTAATAAGAATTTCAGTTCAATTTCAAACCTTAAAGACGGCAACTTGTTAATGCTTGTGAACACAGAAAAAGACGCCAATTGATGTCTCATGGCACACCGTTAAGGTATCGGAATATATTCCAAACCCTATGAGGTGTAAATCTTGTCAAAAACTTGGACATACACAAAAATTTTGTAAAAACGAACCAGCATGCAATACTTGCGGTGTCACCCCTCACTCCGGTACTTGTACCCCCAAGTGCGTTAATTGCTCAGAAAGCCACGCAGCTTCCGATAAGCAATGCAATGCATTCAAACTACAAAAAGAAATACTTAAAATAAAAAAAACAAAAAAGTGCACAATGCGCGAAGCAAGAAATTACTACAAAGCCACATTGCCCAAGACCTCTAGCTACGCAGGTGTTGCTGCGATAAGACAAAACGAATACGAAACAAAAGCTAAAGACAATAAGAAATTGTCTATCACCGCGAACGCGATTGGTAGCTCTGCTGACGTCCGTCTCGCGTCTGGCGACTCAATAACTCCCTCCCCTTCATTCCCCCAAAAACCATTTCACTTCCACAACTATACGAAAAACAACACAACAAACACACCAACTGATACAGTTAAAAAATCATCAAATTCCACTACAGAAAACCAAAACATACTTACCCATACACACTCACAAAATTACCCAACAACTAAATGCAAAACATATGTAACTATTGACTCTGACTTTGACTCAGACGAGTCAATTTCTTACTCCCTATATTCCACCAGATCAATCTTTTTCTGGCAGCGAATTATTTACAACTATAAATTATATGAGCCCGCCCTTGTTGCTACTGGGTGATTTTAATGCCTGGGGCTCTGCCTGGGGTTCCAGCTGCACAAATACCAGAGGTAAAAAAATAATTGAAGCAATTACTCAGTCTAACTTAGTGCTCCTAAACGATGGGACCGCAACACATTTTTCTACCCACAAAACCTTCACACATGTAGATCTTACTTTTATTTCTCCCGTGCTCTACCCCTTTTATATGGCAGTGACCATTATCCGATAGTCACACATTTGTCCCACCAACACAACTTCGAAAAGGCTTCATTCTCTCCCAAATACAAAACCGAGTTAGCCAATTGGGATCTGTTCAGTTCGACTTGCGAAGAACATTCCCAATTCGCCACCGACTCGGATATTCAACTTCAAGTAGCCAAACTAACTCGTTGTATCAGAACAGCAGCCAATATTGAAATACCACAAACTAAGCCGCATACTTTTAAAAAAAGAATCTGTTGGTGGAACAAAGACCTTATCAATTAACGGTACAAAAAACAACACCTTTGGCAAATATACAAACACCAAATGACTGATGCTAATCTTGTAAACTATAAAAGAGCCAATGCACATTTCAAACGTTCAGTCAAGGTAGCCAAGAGAGAGTGCTTTGGTGTATTTACATCAAATATAACACCCCAGTCTACAACAAAAAAGATCTGGTCCGATATTAAAACACTCGTGGGAGTCCCAGCCCTTCGAATAAAATGCATCAAGGCACAAAACAGTTTGCTAACAGCACCTCTGGATATTGCAAACGAATTCGCTAAAAATTGGTCAGAATATTCCAGTGACAACAATTTCAGCAGGGAATATACCCGAGAAAAGGAAACTCTACTCGGCTACGTATATACTCCCAACGACCTCACCCCGTCAGCTAGACAGCTTGAACATGAATTCACAAAAGTAGAACTTGAAGTTGCCCTACAAAAGGAGAAAGGTAAAACACCAGGTCACGACCGCATATCCTACCCGATGCTAAAGCACTTGCCATCTTCTGCCAAGGCTAGGCTCTTGGGAGTATATAATTTGATTTTTAGCCAAGGTCGATATCCCCATGTCTGGAAATCGGCAATTGTAGTGCCTATACCTAAACCCAACATGCCAGTATCAGAAGTCACCAGTTTCCGCCCTATATCACTTCTTTCATGCCTTAGCAAAACCCTCGAAAAAATGATAGCTCGTAGGCTCATGTGGTACATCACTAAAAATAAATTCTTAAGCTCTAATCAAGTGGGATTTAAACCCCAGCACAGCACGATGGACTCCCTGCTGCACCTGCAGCATTTCGTGTCGGATGCTCTTTCGAGTAAAAATCATGTCACCCTTCTGGCGACTGATTTCGAAAAAGCCTTTGATCGCGTGGGTGTTCATACTATTCTTCAACAGCTTGCAACATGGGGGGTGGGTATGAAAGTCTTCAATTTAGTGAAGACTTTTATGACTCAGCGCTCATTTCGAGCAAAGTTTAACAACGTGCTTTCCGCATATCAAAAATTATATAACGGCATCCCCCAAGGATCGCCGTTATCAGTCGTTTTGTTTATTATCGCATTCGAGCAAATCAATCAAATTATTTTGAAATATAAACATATAAAACTTGTAATGTATGCCGACGATGCCATTATTATAAGCAAAATCAAAGATCTAGTAAAACTTAACATAATTTTCAATAAAATCTTAGATGAAATACATAACTGGGGTCTGAGCTCTGGTTCAACCCTCTCTCCTAGCAAATGTAAGATCCTACACATCTGTAAAAAAACCGGTGTACATATCCTAGCTTAAATTTTAATTCTCTCCGATAGAATGCGTCGAGGCTCTTAGGATACTTGGTGTATATTTTGATAAGAAAATGACATTTAAATAACATTGTCTATTTTTAAGGGACAGCCTTGAAAAAAAACTAAATGTAATAAAATACCTTACATCCAAGCACTCTCTTATAAACGTAAATTCTTTGATCAATGTCACTAGGGCCCTGATACTCGCCAAAATCGAATACGCGCTTCCAATATTTGGATGGTGTGCACAGGCTCATTTAAAGCTTTTTAAACCTGCTTACGACACTGCAGTTCGACGTAGCATTAATGCATTCCCAACATCACCAACAAAATGCATTTTGGGCGAAGCTGGCTTGCCATCCATCGAGTTCAAAATCAAAGGAGCCACAACTAAACTTATCGCAAAACTCTTTTGTTCCCCGAACAAACTCCTGCATAACGAAATGCGGAAAGCTGTAAAACAACGTAAAAAATACAAGTACCCTTCAACAATTCGTCGATGCGCCTCTCTTTCAAAAGAATATAACATCTGTCCACCACCAGTGATGTACCAATCAAAAACAGCACCGTGGCTTCTGCGGCCATCGTCGATTCATATATCTCTTCGGGAGTTCCCCAAGGACAACACCAGCGGGGTTTCTTTCCGCAAAATTTTTTCCGAAGAGGCAGCCAAGCCAATATTTAAAAACAAAACCTGGTTGTTCACTGATTGCACGAAAACACAGCACAATACAGCGTTTGCGTGTGTTGATCAGGAAGGGAAAATAATTGCATCAGGCTGGCTTCCGGAATATTGCTCAATATTCTCAGCTGAAGCAGTAGCTATCAAAAAAGCCATAGACTACGCACAAGGAAGACCCGGAAACTACGTTATATGAAGTGAAAGCTTATCCGCAATGGAAGCTATAATCAACATTGGAAATATGGATCCAACGATTTGCCAAATACGTGATGCCTTAATAAAGACTCCATATAAACTTCAACTGTTTTGGGTACCTAGTCATAAAGGTATCAAAGGGATCGAACTAGCGGACGCTGCAGCGAAAATAACATCAAAATCACCATCAATCACCGTTATCCCCTCCCTCCAAAAAGACATACAAAAAGCTCTCCAACCCCACCTTCATTCACAGATGATCGAAAACTGGGCATCCTTCCAGCACAGGTATAAGTTATTTAACCCAAACCTGGAAAATTTTCGATACCCTATAAACTGTCACCGAGCAAAAACTCGCATCTTTATCCGTCTCCGAATTGAACACTGCACTGCCACTCATGGCCACCTACTTACTGGAGCTACCAAGCCTCCTTGTCATCTATGTGGACAAGACCTATCCACCACCCATATTTTGGATACTTGCCCCAAACTGGAGAGTATCTGAAAAGCCCTTTTTACGAATTCTCTTCCGTCAATATATCTGTCTACAGTTTCCACAGTTAATATAAATAGAATTTACGACTTCATAAAAAAATTTAATTTAATTGACCACATTTAGTAACTTAAACTTTGTAAAATAGAGCTGAAGGCCTCGACGCTAGCGCTCGTATGATATAATTAATTAGAATATTATTTTTTTAAATGTATTATAGTTAATTTTATATAATAATAATAAAAAGTATATAATCTCGACTGCGCATCAAATGTTGATAAGTCAACAACGCTGGGAGGAACCACTCTTGATTTGACTTTCTCGAGGCATATTGATGTTGAAACCCTCCCATTCATTTCATACTTTTCGTACCATCGCCCTATCCTAAATAAAATCACACATATTGGCAGAAATAAATAATAATATATTCATAAAACTATACAATCATTTCATCGTTGTTTTGTTATGACGTTGTCACGTAAGACTATCGTCCGTAAACCAACTTTACAGACAATTTTGTTTTTTAGTTGTAGCGAGGTCATTCGTTCACTAGATTTTGCTCCTCATATTTTTTGTAAAACCTGGCTCCTTTTATGCAAATCGATTCTTTAGGATTAACTCCACAAACAAAATATATACTTACTTATTATAATTACTTATAACAAAAAACAAATCGTCCTAAATTGTATGGGGGTGGTGGCAATGGCCCAATTTGCCCCCACCCCCCTTTTTGGCCCTTGATTGCAATAATAATAATTAAATAAGGCTAACTTAAAGCATAGTTTTGTAAATATAATTGTTGATCGTTTGGTTCTGCCTTTAGTGGGCTCATGCACAAAAACTTTGCTAAAGATCATCACATGATCGAATGCATTGTTTACGGTTCTATAACGCATATACAGACATTCATTATGCTCGTTACCGAAGGTAAAGAGTATATTGGGTTTGTGCAATGTCCGTCATGGTGTCTGTCCGTCTGTATGTTCGCAACTTTTTTCCACACCCTTCAAGCTAGAGACTTGAAACTTTCCAATTCTCTTTATCTATGGGATAGTAAATTAAAGTGTCAAGATGGGGGTTCAACGATAACTGGGGGGCTGGCAAATCGATAAATTCGATAGCTCAAAACCGATTAATCCACATATTTCGCACATCCTTACAGCTAGAACTACCAAATTTGGTAAGAAGATAGCTAGTAGCAACCCCCAAAAAACTGCATCAAAAATTTTGGAGCCACGTCCACCCCTTCCACCCCCCTTTCCCCGCCTAATACAAACTTTGAGCTAGAGTCACCAAATTTGGTATGAAGGTAGCAATTGATATTTTACAAAGATCTGCAGCAAAAATTTGGATGCCACGCCCACCCATTAGGCTCCAGCCCTCCTTTCCCCACATTTTACAAACTTTGAGCTAGAGTCACCAAATTTGGTATGAAGATAGCAATTAACATTCCACAAAGATCTGCAGCATAAATTTGGATGCCACGCCCACCCATACCGCCTCCAGCCCCTCTTTCCCCACTTTTTACAAATTTCGAGCTAGAGTCACCAAATTTTGTATGAAGATAGCAATTGACATTCCACAAAGATCTGCATCACAAATTTGGATGCCACGCCCACCCGTTCCGCCCCCCGCCCCCCTTTCCCAACAAAATTACAAACTTTGAGCTAGAGTCACCAAATTTGTAAGGAAGATAGCTTGTGGCATCCTCATCTGCATCGGAAACTCTTTTAGGCAGCGTACACCTCTGACGCATCCGTACCCCTCTGCAGTCAGGCTTCTTTTTACCGGTTTTAATACTGGTATCGAGTATACAAGCAGTCGGTTGCTTCCGACTGCAACGTTTCCACTTGTTCTGTATGTGTTGTTAGCTCAAATAGAAAGAACGAATGACAGGCACAAACTATCAACATGCGATGTCAATTTTTTTTAAAAACATCCGCCGGCTGTTTCTGTTTATTAGTAAAAGGCAATCTTGCGGCAAAACAATGATAAAAAGCAATGCTACACACATTAATTTACAGATGTGCACCCTCCACAAAGACCCCAATCACACCTGAAAAATTCATTGAAATCGGGCAAGCCGTCTAGGAGTAAGCGAACAGGAAGTTTTGCCACTTAATTTTATATATATAGATTAAATAATTCCGTTATTTAAAGCTCTTTCATCATTTTGAACCTCAGCATTAATAAACCTTTCGAATGATAGTTTACCAGTAAAACCACTGTAGCCTGGATGCTACTTTTACTTTAATTACTTTGCAACTCTTTACTACCCTAAGAGCGTAGGTGACTCTAGCTCAAAGTTTGTAAAATGTGGGGAAAGGAGGGCTGGAGCCTAATGGGTGGGCGTGGCATCCAAATTTTTGCTGCAGATCTTTGTAAAATATCAATTGCTACCTTCATACCAAATTTGGTGACTCTAGCTCAAAGTTTGTATTAGGCGGGGAAAGGGGGGTGGAAGGGGTGGACGTGGCTCCAAAATTTTTGATGCAGTTTTTTGGGGGTTGCTACTAGCTATCTTCTTACCAAATTTGGTAGTTCTAGCTGTAAGGATGTGCGAAATATGTGGATTTATCGGTTTTGAGCTATCGAATTTATCGATTTGCCAGCCCCCCAGTTATCGTTGAACCCCCATCTTGACACTTTAATTTACTATCCCATAGATAAAGAGAATTGGAAAGTTTCAAGTCTCTAGCTTGAAGGGTGTGGAAAAAAGTTGCGAACATACAGACGGACAGACGGACGGACGGACACCATGACGGACATTGCACAAGCCCAATATACTCTTTACCTTCGGTATCGAGTATAAAAATACATAAATATTTTTAAAATATTTTCTGAAAAGTTTTAAAATTAAATAATACATTTTTTGAATCGCAATTGAACTTTTTCATACAAACAAAAAAAAAAAAAATGCTCGCATGCTCGAGAGTAGGAACACCAAGGTGCTTATTTATTTACGCGCCAGGTTGAAAAACAAAAAATGTTGTATACCAAAATGTACTATAAATAAGTAACAGTAAATAAACCAAAAAGTAAAAACAATTAACAATTTTAATCGAATTAGGTGTAGCGAAGCGCACAGGGAAAAATCTAGTTTTACTATAAATATTAATGTAAATAGATATTCGTTTCACACTACAACTTGATTAAGATATGCATTTTTAACTTCTGGATAAACTCTAGTACGTTAAAATTGACGATGCTTGCCTAAAATGAAAAGTTTATCATAAAGAAAATAAACTAAAAATATATAATTTAAAGAATAAATATTTTTAAATTAAAAGGAAATTCTCCGAGAAAAAGTGCTAAAGAGCAAATAAAATAGACATCTCCCAGTCCGATGTAACTATTAAGTACCCAGAACCAAGTTTAATATTTTAAAATTCAATATTCATAAACTACACTAGCTTTCAAAGTTTGGTCAACTTTTGTAACTCGGCAAGTGGGAACAGTTTTTAATTTATTTTTGCCCGCTAAATTTGAGTGTTCAAAGTGGATAGAGTTTTGTTTCTTGCTTTATCCCACTTTGAACAAGCGAACACAATTTCAGCAGTAAAATACTTGTAAAAACCAAAATAACCTTTGAAATTTTAAATCAAACAGACCGTTTTTTCTGATTTTGATTTAGACAAAAATGCAATAGAAATGACAAGCCATATCCGCCGGGCAGGACAAGGTATAATGGGCTGTTACGAAGGTTTTTGTGGTGATCTTCCACTTGTTTAGAATAAATATTGAATTTATTTTCAGATTTTAATCTTATTTTATACATTAATTTATATCTTATAATTTCAACCATATTTTAATTTGGATTAACTTTGATTTTATGTCGGCTGTCCGAAGTTGACAAAAAATAAGAAGGCTCCAGACGAGAAAGCTCGTCTAGAAAATACCCTTTCCAGGTTCAAGAAGCTGAAAAAATTTCTAATGCAAATCTGGACCCGATTCAACCTATTCGGTCTATTTCTCCTAAGGAAGTCCCTTGCATTTTCAAAATTTTAAAATCACCAAAGCCCCTGACTATGATGGTAAAGATGCAGAGTTGCCCTTACACAGAATTTATAGTAAAAGTACTTGGGACAACAGGTAGAACATTTGTGTCAATGAAACCAAATCTCAGCCTGCACATTTACGCTCAGAAAAGAGAGTTGTCCAACTCAACAACAACTCGCTACTTTGGTTAACTTTGGAAAACACATTCAGATTATGACAGCAAATTGTAGATCGGGTGCTCCATACTAAGTAGGTTAGAAATTTTGCGCAACACAAAGACTCAATTTTCTCAAAAGTTATGGACAAAATTAATAACCATACTAGTCGGTACAATGACCGAACAATCATGTCAATCCTTTGGCTAACAACTTAGGATCAAACACAACGCACAGAAGATTGAAGCGTCTCAAAATTGACCTATGGACTACTGGTCGTCAAATTTAATGAGAAGCTATGTCTTTGAATTTTCGTTCATTTAAAATTTGGTTAATGGTGTTTATATTTATTTTGATGTTGTTATTTTTCAGTTGTCTTTCCAATATTTTATAGCTCTTATGGTTACATAGATTGATTACAAAAAAAGATTGCGACGTTTCCATTTTTTTATTTTTTTTAGAAACTACGCTGCGGGTGTGACTTTTGCGTTTTATTGAATTTTAATAAGCAGTGTCTGTTTAAGATTTATAAATTTGAAAACCATTGGACATACTAAGGACTTACCTCCCATCATTAAGGTTTTGTACACTGTCAAAATGAGCTACCCTTTGCCTTCCGGTGTCCTCTCTCACTACCCTTAGCACAGGCTTCGAGTGCTGACTATCTATTGAAGATTTTCTGTTTGACAATACAATTAATTGAAGCGCTAAATTGAATATATTAAAAAAAATATATATACATTTATATATTTAATAACTTCTTCACAGTCAAGAGCCCCAAAACAAGTCAACTCAGCTTGTAATATTTAAAAGGTAATAAAGAGATGTTGAGACTTTTGCGTAATGCGTTTTTCTCTTCTTTTAGTTTTCTCGCAGTCGCAGTCCAGCTTAAAAAATGCAGGTTTCCAGGAAGATGAGAAGCAGATCAGATCGAAAAGCAGCGCATCGTCGATGACACTTACAGTTTCGAATACGACGACGATAAAACCATTCATCTCTACTACACCAAAAGCAACGACAACAACAACCACGCCACCAGCAACAAGCACAGCTGACCCAATAACTTCGACTTCAGCCCCTATACCGACCACTACAGATAAGCTACAGCCTTATGCAGAACCTTCAATTGGCTCATGGAATTGCTCCTGCATTATGCTTAATATGGCAGCTCAGCTTAATTTTACCTATGAGACTAAAGGTAATTTAAGCTCTTCAGTACAAAAGCCATGATTTCATTGACACTCAATCTTTTTAGGTGGCTGCTTGACCAGTGGCTTGTATAATGTTCCCAGCACTGCAACAGTAGATCATTGCTATTGCAACAGTCAGACCACGCAGTCCATGCAGCTAAATTGGGGTCAAACTACCTCGCCAAAATCTTTGGTCTTGCAGCTAGAAAAAAAAAATAAATCCATCGCTCTTACTTTAATTCAAATTGATATGATAGTACCCACCGACAATTTTCCCGACGCCAAGGGTAAGCAATTAACTAACGCTTTGGTCTTCATAGCATCGTCAATCATCATATTTTATGACTGTTTGTATGTGGTATTTTAACGCGAAAATAGTTGAGCCCGTGGTGTTCCAACTCTAAAACTGCGAAATCAAATGGTCAGTTTTTTATACTCTTTATCTATGGGATAGTAAATTAAAGTGTCAAGATGGGGGTTCTACGATAACTTGGGGGCTGGCAAATCGATAAATTCGATAACTCAAAACCGATAAATCCACATATTTCGCACATCCTTACAGCTAGAACTACCAAATTTGGTAAGAAGATAGCTACTAGCAACCCATTCCGCCCCCAGCCCCCCGCAATTTAAAGTAAAAAAGCCTATGTCTCCCACAGTTTTTGAGCTAGAGTCACCAAATTTGGTGCCAAGATAGGTGATGATGACCCCCCAAAAAATGCATCATACCGCCCCCAGCCCTCTTTTTCCCCAATTTTACAAACTATTAGCTAGAGTCACCAAATTTGATATGAAGATAGCCATTGACATTCCACAAAGTTTGGGTGCCACGCCCATCAATAATGCCCTAGCCGCCCCATCCGCCCCAACGCTTCGTTAAAAACGGGAATGCGTGTATCTTCCAGAATTGAGGAGCTAGAGCCACCAAATTTGGTAGAAAGATAGCTGGCAACGACCCCCAAAAATCTGCATCAAAGTTTTGGAGCCACGCCCACCCATTCCGCCCCCAGTCCTTGCATTTTGAAATCAGAAAAGCCAATATCTTCCACAGTTTTTGAGCTATAGCCACCAAATTTGGTTCCAAGTTAGGTGATGATGACCCCCCAAAATCTGCACCATACCGCCCCCAGCCCCCCCTTTCCCCAATTTTACAAACTTTGAGCTAGAGTCACCAAATTTGGTATGAAGATAGCAATTGACATTCCACAAAAATCTGCAGCAAAAATTTGGATGCCAAGCCCAACCATACCGCCCCCAGCCCCCCTTTCCCCACTTTTACAAACTTTGAGCTAGAGTCACCAAATTTAGTAGGAAGATAGCAATTGACATCCCACATAGATCTGCAGCAAAAAATTTGGATGCCACGCCTTTCCATACCGCCCCCCAGCCCCCCTTTCACCACCTTTTACAAACTTTGAGCTAGAGTCACCAAATTTGGAAGAAAGATAGCTGGTGGCATCCCCATCTGCATCGGAGAATCTGTAAGGCAGCGTACATACCTGCAGCATCCGTACCCCTTTGAATTCAGGTCTCTTTTTACCGGTTTTAATGCTGGTAACGAGTATATCGCAGTCGGTTGCGTCCGACTGCAACGTTTCCACTTGTTGTATAATAGGGTTAAGCATTGCGCACACTAAAGCAAATTATCCGCAGCGGCAGCGGCAACGATAAGCCGCGTGATATTTTCCGCGTCAAAATCGCAAGTGTCATCACACTGTAGCGAAACTATTCGTGTCTTTTTATACCCTGAACCCATAAAATAGGTAAAAAGGGTATAATGGTTATTATTTGTTATTTATTTATTTATTTATTTATTCATGTTCGATTCTTAGTGCTACAGTATCGCTACTATAAATTTATGAACTAATCACTATAGGTTTACATTCATGAATTCAGTTTTAGGTTATACATTTAATTCTTACGTACTAATTTAGCATTATTTATTTAATTTATTTTAATTGAATTAATTCTACTATGGTTACAATGTAAATTATAAGTTATCAAAATGTGCTTGTAATTTAATCTTAAATTGATGAGTGCTAGAGATGGATTTTAGATCTGACGGCAGGTTATTCCATAGCCGAACAGCGTATATGTAAAATTGCCTATCAGAGCATGCTAGCTTGGTTCTTATACAAGTAAGGCTATGGACACGGGTTGATGTGGCAAATTTAAGGTAATCATACAAGTACAAGTAAACTACTTTATGTAAGAAGATTAGGTCTCTAACATTTATTAAAGACAACATGTCTAGGCCAAAAAGTTTCTTTGCAAAGCTGGTTATATGGTCGCCTCTTTTCAGACCGAACATATAACGAGCTATACTATAAAATGCAACTTTAATTTTGTTTTGGCTGCTAACTGCACACTTTGCAAATATCTCTATTCCATAAATAAGTATAGGAATTGCAAGCGCCTTCGCTATCATGGACCTAATCTCAACAGTTAAATATTGTTGGGCTAAGGACTGTTGTCTAAGAACACCGTAGCATTTACCCACAGCTTTATTTATATGGTCGTTCCATGATAGTGTCCTATTAAATGCTATACCAAGGTTATCCGCTTTATCAACATATCTTATATCAACGTTATCAATACTGAGCTTTGGAAAACTGTCAAGATTCAGGTACTTTTTTATAAATTACTATACACAAAGTGCCCATTTACACGCTGAAGTTTTTTCGTGAATTTTCTCCCTGAATCTTTTGTTTGTAGGCAAGGGGAGTAGAGGGGTAAAATTTCAAGCAAAAATTCACTACTTGTTAAGTCGTGAATTTTTTTTCTAATTTTGCTTTGCCTTATTCTGATAGAATGTAAACACAGAGTTGCACAGTGTTTGATGTGAATAATAAAGTTTTCGATACGAAATATCGCACAAGCAAATATTAGCGCCAATAGTAATTACATTGTTTTGGTTAAAAAATTATTAATAGTAATGTTCACTGAATCCATTTTATTTACTTGTTACTTCTTAAATCAATTATATGTTAACAAATAATACAATCGATGGCAAAGATGTTTGTTTATCGACCATAAATTTAAACCAGAGTTGCATTTTCAAAGGAAAAATTTCACTGAAAAACTGCAGGGTGTAAATGCGACCTGAATTCCGAAGAATTTTCAAAACTGAATGAAAAAAAAATTCACGAAAAAACATCAGCGTGTAAGTGGGGTCTTAGAATTAACGGGATCAATACTCAGACCATTACGATACGCCCATCATTATTACATTGATGGATACATTCTTTGATAAGACTAGCAGGACGACTGGCTTACATTTGGACATCATCAGCATATTAGTGAACATTACAGTTTGACAAAACACTATGCACTATATATTGTAAAGAGGAGGGGTCCTAAAATAAATCCTTGTGGGACACCACGAGAGACTGGCAAAAATCTGAGATTTTGTTTAAGGCAACAACGGCTTGTCTTCGATTATATAAATATGTGGACAATAATTTGGTTGCAGTTTGACTAAAATTATACATTCTACTAAGCTTCGTCAGTAAGATATCGTGGTTAACTGTGTCAAATGCTTTGCTAAAGTCAAGGAGTGTCAAGAATATAATTTCATTATTATCCATGTGGAGTCGAATATCTTATACAACTTTAATTAGCGCCGTTGTGCAACTTCATCCCAGTCGAAACCCAGATTGCTTTTGGTTTAGGAGTCTATTGAAGTTTAAGAAGAAATTTATTTGAGAGGCCAATATGTGTTAAAAATTTTTAAAAAGTAAGGCAGAATTGATATTGACCTAAAGTCTTGATTTGCCTTTGGGATAGGCAATATTTTGGCAACTTTCCATTGGTCAGCGAATTAGGATGTAGTGACCGCTGTGTTAAAGATATGGGTAATGTGACCAATTATAAACGGCAGAATTATTTTTATAAATTTCGGATCTATATGATCCAAGCCAGTGGCACTGGATTTTATTTTTCTAACGGACTGCAACACATCACATTGGTTGACAATACTAAAATCAAAACTATTACTACAGTTACTAAATGACTGGGAACACACATGCGGATTACACATTGTTTCAGGAACATTAAGGTTAACGAATTTATTATTTAGAACATTAACTTCTACATCACTATCAAAGCCAGAAGTTTCCTTACCAATCCCCATTCTTTTAATTTCTTTCCAAGTGCTACTAGTAGACAGCGCATTCTTGAATTTTGAGCTATAGTAAAATTTTTTGGCTTTACAAATCATTTGGTTAACATTTCGTCTATGCAACTTAAATGTACTGTAAAGTTTATCAGTCTTATAACGTTTCCATTTCCGAAAGCCCCATTTTTAATTTGAATGGCAAACTTGATGTGATTGTTGAACCATGGCTTAATCTTAGGCCTAACTTTTTTTGTCTTAAGTGGTACATATTTATTGTACAGGTAACCAAGGCAATATTGCACGTGACTAATTTGGGTGTCGACTGAGAGAAAAGAGTAAATTAAATTTAAGTTTAACGAAGAACCTAGGCACTCTTGGGAAAGGCTGGTGTAGTCTATGTTATTAAAGTCACGATACGTCACAGTCTGGTCATTGTAATTTGGCGAAATGTTGTTGGTTAGGAAAATAAGGTCATGCTTAGAAAACACAGGAACAGAAAGATGGTCAAACAAAATGACACATTCACAAATATTAACAAAAAATAAATCTAACAAGGTATTCGTTGTAGCTGAATAATGTGTCGGAGTGGAGGAGTTAACAAGCATTAAGCCAAGTGCCTCCATTTCGTTCGAAAGATGTTTCTCCTTAAGTTTATTACTGTTAAAGTCCCCAGTCAGTATGATGTCTGTGTAAGTCAGTGATAAATTAGCAAGTATATCAATTACACAGGAGTATTCAGTATTTCGATTGGGTCTGTACAGGCAGCCAATAAGCATTTTAGTGTCACAATTTTTATTTAAAACTTCAATGAAAAGATATTCTATTAAGCTCTCATTTGGCTGCTTGAGGATTACTTTGCATTTCAGTCTTTGATTCAATTATATTGCACCTCCACAGCACGACCAACACGATCAAAACGATACACACTATAAACACTACATTCAATAGACGAATCACATACATCGGGGACAAACCATGTTTCGGACACACATATAGCATCAACATTGGAGTTTACAAACAAATAACGAAGCTCTTCTATCTTATTAGCTTAGCTCTGAGCATTAATATGGCATACCTTCAGCCCATTCCTCTTGCACAAGACCCTTACCATCGCATGGCTGTTCGTTATGGAATTGTAATTTGCTATTGGCATTGAGTTGAAATGCTAAAATCATCATCGAGCGTACATCTGTTAATCTAATACTAAATCTAAAGCACATAAAAACATTGAAACACAAGTTTAAGAGAAGACATTTAAAAATACAGATAAAAGAGAAAAGAGAATTATATATGAAGCTTACATTACTAAGAGCGAAAAAGATCAGATGCATTTACAGTTGAGCTTTCGGCTTGCAGTCGAGAGAGTTTTTGTTTACTGTCAATGGAAATAACTTCGCCAGACTCTCTTTTCTTCACGTGCACGAGCCCACGACGACAGAAAACTGCTGTAAGCGTCTTGCTTCTCTTCATTTGCATCGCCTGTTTGAATAGTTGGTAATTTTGCTGTGTGAGCTGTTCGTTGAGGTAGATCGGAACATTAGCATTAGCACATGTGTCGATGCCCAATAGATCTAAGAGTAGTTGTGTTTTATTAGTTCGCCGGTAAACAGCTGCCGCTCACAGAATTGTAATTTTATCGTGTAGGCTCTCAAATTTGATTAAAATCACCGGGTCAACCAAAGTAATAGCGGTCTGTTTTTGTTTGACCCTATAAATTTCCCTTGGCGCTGGAGTAACCCTCAAAGAGAACGATAAGGTGTTAAAAATCGTTCTCAGCTGCTCACCCTCAACATACGGCAATCCATGCAGCCGCATGTCATTTGCAGTGCTAGCGTTCGCTTGAATAGCAAGGTTTGCCTCCAATGACTCTATTTGAGTTTGAAGCATACGGGACTCCTCAGCCTCTTGCTCCAGTTTCTGGAACCGGAGTAATAGTTTTTGTAGCTCACCACTCAAGCCGTCCAGCCTCTCGTGCAGCAGCGAGATCATATGCTCCTCGGATTCCTTGATCTTGGTGGAAATAAGGTTTGGTGCAAAAGTATGTAACAGACAGAAGAAAGCATCTCCGACCCCATTAAGTACATATATTCTTGATCAGCATCAACAGCCGAGACGATATAGCCATGTCCGTCCGTCTGTATGAACGCTTGGATCTCAGAGACTACAAAAGCTAAAGACTTCAGATTTTGAATATAAGTTCTCCTATACAATAAGCAGAACAAGTTTGTTTCAAACTATCGATAACTATTCTTGTTTCCATAACAAAAAATATCGAATTTGGAAAATTAAAAAATGGGAGTTGAAATAATGGGAAACGATAGAACTTTTCTGAAAATTTCATTCAAATCGGTTAAGAAACACCGGAGATATCGAATTTAATCGATTGAAGTTAAGTCAGTATGCCAAAGTCTTATATAAATTTAATATATTTGTTGCAACTGGGTTCAGGGTAGAGGTGGGCGCGTGTCGAATTTTTTCGGCACGGCCCAACACGAGCACGAAACCTTATTTCAAAACACGCACGAGCACGAACGACGAAAAAATTCTGGAAACACGGCCCAGCACGGCTCAACACGAAATAATTTTTTAATTTTTTTTTTTTTTAGTTGTCTTATAGTAAGACTGCCGCTGGAAAATTACCGGCCGGGTGTGAGTATTGTGGCTGCAATATGGCGGTCAAAAGCTCACTACGTTGCGCGAATCCGAGGTCGGATTTGCAAAATTCAAGATTATCCAAGATAAACTCGAAGTACTTTGATCAATGATGAAAATTTACGAATCTTTTCATAT
The DNA here is from genome assembly GCA_018904305.1 of Scaptomyza montana. Taxonomy (NCBI): domain Eukaryota; kingdom Metazoa; phylum Arthropoda; class Insecta; order Diptera; family Drosophilidae; genus Scaptomyza; species Scaptomyza montana. Next base: position 1,096,397 of record JAEIGR010000030.1, read on the forward strand.
TATTTTAAAATAAATTACCGCAACTGTTTTCCGGTAAGGGCAAGCTTAAAATAGTTAGTTAATAGTTTCATTAATTATCTAGACTAAACCGTTTCTGAATAAAAAGCATTCTTTTGATTCTTGTACGACTTTTGCATACACTCGAGAGGGGGCGGAATTCCTTCCTGCCATTTGATTTTTTCTTGTCATAATCTAAAGACACGGTTAGCGAGAAGCGAGGCACCCTGTACAAAAGTTAAAGTCTGTATATCAGTTTGTGGATTTGTTTGAGGCTAGTGGACATTGTTGTTTTGAATCAACCACAAAGTTTAACGCAAAAAAATTGTACCAAAAACATATCAAAGTGTGGGTACCCGTTTTGCCTAAACTTTGTAGAAACACTTTTTGACAGAACAGGGGACACTGGGCACCTCAGAATATTTATGTAATTGTGGGAGAGGTTGGGATAGAAAGAAAGTGTAGAGCAATTAAAAAAAATTTTAATGTGTAGCAACTAACGGGCGGCCGAGAGCGAAGTCGCTTGGGTAACAACTAGTATAAATTTAAACTCCAATTAAAAAATGTATTTATATTTCGTGTACGTATATTTATTTTTATTCAAATGAAATGTTGTAGTCTTACATATTTATATATAGAAATAAAATTTTGTCTATATTTGAACTAAGCAATCTAGTCCGCCTTTCATTTAATATATTTCCTGAACTCGAAAAAAGTCGTTCACTCGTAGCCGAACTTGCTGGAATAGCTAACATAATTTTAGCTAAACACTGCAAAAGTTTCAAGCCTGTGGCATTTCGCCAAAAAAGCAACACATCGGTGTCGGGAGCAACAACCATATTCTGATATTTTTCAAGTTCTACGTCAATAGCAGTTTTATGAAGCTTAATTTTTTTTGGCGCTTGGTTTGTATCCAAAAACTCAGAAAATGCATGGCTATCTAGCTTAGGAGGCACATTTTCAGACTGCACGCTAATCTCTTTTTCTCCTTCTATTTCCATAAGCATTGCTTTAACAGAAGCTAGGACATGATCTTTTTTCTCCTCTGCCAAAAATTGCAACTCTTTGAAATGTGGATTTAAGAATACTCCAATGTAGTGAGCAGTAGAAGGCTGAAAACGGCTATTTAGTGACATTAAAGTTGAACGTTTTAGATTTGTTATGATTTCCGAGTCTAAAGCATCTGTGCGACATAATTTGGTTAATTTTCGAACCAAAGTGCAAAAATATGAATAGTAGGCACTTTATCGCCGCTTAATTGCTCAGAACAATTTTTGAAATGTCTTAAAAATGACAGTAATTGTTCAAGAAGAATGAAGTCCATTTCAGCTATTCGCTGCACTTCATTTTTTTTTAACAGAATTTTAACTTCCTCTTGAGTTTTATAAATGCTCTCAAGCATAATGTAAATGGAATTCCATCGTGTTTTCACGTCTTGCTTTAAAGTAGTTGTCAATTGGTTGTTTAATTCCGAATGCTTAAAATATTTAACAAGGGCTCGGGCGCAATCTATCATTTTTTTTATTTCAGGCATAACATTTTTTTCCATAACGTCTCCCACTACTAAATTTAAATTGTGACAAGCACAAGAAAGCCTTTTGTATTGGCAGAAAGCAATAACTACATTTGCGCCATTATCTGTGACCACCACAGCACTTTTAAGTTTCGGCTCAATTTGAAAGTCCTCCAATATTTCTGTAATATTTTTTAAAATATTACTGCCTGTTTTTCTGTCCTCCGAAAGTTGTCTTATTCCTAAGATTGCGACTTTTAAGACAAAAAATTCATTGACATAATGCGCAGTTAGCGATATAAAACTCCTTTGAGTGTAGTGGTCTGTCCACATATCGGTTGCGAAGGCTATATGCTGATCTGCCAAGTCAGCCGTAATTTGCTCCTTCAGTTTATTGTAATGGTCCACCATAACAGATGTTGTGAGTGTTTTGCGGGATACAACAACATCGTTGTAGTCTGTCTTTCCAAACTCCGCACCTATATTTATTAGTGCCTGTGCATACTCGCGAAAACCTCGACCTGCAAAAACAAACATAATAGAATTGATAGAAAAATGCCAGTTTTATTTTGTAGTTACTGTTAATCTCGCGGCATCGCTCTCGGACGACCATTTGTAAAAGAAAGGGGAGATTACTATTGGTCGGTCGGGAGCGAGCACGCAGGATTAAGAGCTAGTGCATGAATGTAGATGCATAGAACGAATCTTCATAAAAGACAGCCACTTACCTTCTGTTACACTTAGCGGTAGTAAATCTTTCGCCACTAAGACTAGCTGCTTTTCCGCCAGAATATCCAGAGCTCGCTGCGACACTTCCTTCTTTGCAAATATGTCCAGTATTGTTTGTTTTTGGCTGCACGATGGAGCACCCACGCATTTATGGCGAAGTAGTGTGCCAGTGCCGGTTTTTGCTGTATATGAGAATACAGCCTTGCACTTTATGCAGCAGACATAATCAACTTTTTCATTTTCGTAATTTATCATAAAAAATGCTTGCCAAACATCGCTTTTTGCGTTTTCTTTTTTAATAAGTTCAATTTTGGCACTATTACTGCGAACAGCGTTTTCGATTATTTGCCGCGACATGTTACACTTTTTGCCTTTTTTTTAATGCACTCAAGTCAAAGGCAGATTGCTTTCCGTTAGTTATGGGGCAGTGAGTGAACATAATTTATCGATTAGTTGTCAATAGTGAAGGGACAATATGCTGTTTGACAACTAAGCGAGCGCAACATTCAGAAAAAAAGCGCTAAGGTTATTTTAAGTTGGTCAGATTAGCATTTTTGATGTCGTGTATTCTCGTGTCTAAAGCAAAACACGAACACGAACGGAACACGCACGAATATTGTTTTTAAACACGAACACGACGTGCCACGTCGTGTTCTTGCGTGCCACGAAATAAAACACGGCCCGCGCCCATCTCTAGTTCAGGGTATCTTCTAGTCGGGCTCTCCCGACTAGAGCCTTCTTACTTGTTTTTTATTCGGGAAGCCATGATACAAGAAAGACAGACATTGCGCATAAACAACTGTTCTCATGTGACGTAACTTTTTATTTATATTTATACCCTTCACACATGTGAAACAGGGTATATTGAGTTTGTCATGAATCTGTAACGCCTTAAAGGAATGATGGGAGACCCCATAAACTATATATCAAAATGATCAGGACGAGCTCAGGAATTGATTTCCGCGAGTCCGTCTGTTTCAACACGATTTCCGGCCAAACTGCTGAGCCGATCTTGATGAAACTTTCACAGATTGCTTAGATCATGTCGGGTTTGTTCACTATTAAATTTCATCCCGATCGGAACATTCTACGACGTAGCCACCATACAAATTGACCATATCGTACTATCAATTGTTGTTGCTGTCGTGCACCTGTACCTACGTGTTCAAGTACCTACATATAGCTCATTTGCTTCAAAAGTGGTATAACGCAAAAAACTTTCAAATTGTTGTTTTTGTAGTAAAAAAAAAAAAAAATTAATCCATGCGTGAAGGGTATCATAGTCTTAGCATAGCCAAAATTAACTATGCGGCACTGGTTTTTGAATAAAAATGAATGATAATAAGTTAAAAACTGCTTATCTTATTATATTATTATTATTATATTGTATAAAAAGCCAAAATATAGTAATTTAACATGTAAACAAGGCAAATATTGAACACATGCATCATATGTGACGTCATCTGCGCAGAACATAAGCCAGTTTCTGCGTAAGCTGAGTTTTATCGTTCTTGGCAGAAAGCAAGCACAGGTCTCGATATTCAGCGAAAAAAAACATTGCCCATTCGCTGTCAAAACGAATTCGCACCGCTTTGGTGTGCGTACGTTCATAAGACGGAATGTAATTAAATATTCGTGCCGCTGCGGATAATTCGCTCTGGTGTGCGCAATGCTTAATATTTGGTGGAACTGTATCATTATCGACCAACAATAATTTCACCATGCAAAAAATTAAAAAAACTAAATTTGGGTCTGAAATTTCAGCTAACTTTTCTTATGCGTATTGGCCTCTTTGCTCGAAAAGCACAACAAAAAATTTGTTTCTTGATATTAAAAACTCAAAACTTTAAGAGCACTTTTTTTACATTTTAAAGTTATGGAACAAAACTTATTTAAAATTTTGAAGATATCTCTAAAAAATTGTAAGTTGAATTTACTGGTCTTTGTTTTAGTACCACATTAATTTATTTTTGAAAACTAAAGTTGTTCTAAAAACAGAATTAGTACACTCAACAGAAGACTTCTCAGGGACAAAAAATTATGCACCGCACGCTCAATAACGTGATGAGTCTATTTATTTATTTATAGTCTGCTAAGAGCAGCTGACATTAAAGTGAAATCAAATTTAAAACGTGAATTCTATAAAACATTGAACATGGAATTTTCAACAAAGCGGTAGAGTGGGCTAGCCAAGAAGACATCGATCAAAATTAAATGTTCTTCAACATGAATTTCTGAAATTTTTATTTAAAAGATTTCTCAAATTAACATATAATTTCACAAGTTTATATAAAAAATACAATAAAATGTTAATTTCAATGAGTAAATACGTATGAATTTTATACTTGTTTGTCATTAGAAAACGTGAACTCGTTCGTCAGCGTGAACTGCCATGGTTTTAATTAGGTCACGTTATCGAGCGTGCGATGTACATATATTCAAATTTTAAAGAAGGCTTTTAACACTACGACGAATAGTACTTTCAATTGCAGAAGTCTCAGATTAAAAATGTTTTTATTAAGTGAGATGACCTTAAAAAAATCAAAATATCGTCAACTGTTGGCACCTTTGCATCAAACCTATCCATAAAATTTTTTTTTGTGTGTAATCCTCTTGCTTTGCAGGTTAAAATCCATACAAAAAATTATCTGAAGTGTCTGACACCAAAATTATGATGTACAATTTTAAAGCTCAAACTTTATTTTTAATATTTTGTAACTAGCACTCAGATTACTCTTGCATTTCAATTTCGTTAGACGACGGGTTGTGGGACTGCACTGGTACCGTGATTGCCCAGTTAAAGTATATGTTAAGGGGATAAGGATAATTATGCAGAAAAAAAAATAGGTGCGGATTGCTGTCTAATATGAAATAACACAGGTGAAGTGCTTTTATTGATTGATTGATTCAATGATTACGTCGATTCCAGGCCTACATCTCCATAAAACACTTTGTTGAAATTGTCAGACCAATGATAATGACTCTAAATTAACAAGGAAGCATACAGTTTAAAAAATGAAGTGTTGTTGTGTTCCGTTCTTACAGAGCCACACCTGATGTCAATACATGCTTCAAGCATCGAGCAGCAAAAATTGATACATAGAGATGCGTCACTTCGCTTTTTCAAACTTGGTACTGAAAACGATTGAGTGGCGATGGTAGGTCACACCCACGGTATACAGACTAAGGGTAACGCAATCAGCAGATCCGTTATATGACGCAGTAGAATTTGGAATACTTGTGACGTCACGAGTATCTTTGTTTACATTTTTTCGACTCGCACTATGGGGTGCGGTGCATGTTTTTCGGAATGAAATTTTTAATTTGATTGCCCGTTTCTCCCGTGAAATTAATATAATTTTACGCTGTATGTATTTTTGCAATTAGTAACAGCGCACTTAATTTTCACTTCACAAAAAGCACTGCAAAACAACAAAGCACACACGACAAAAGCAACAAGCTAAGTTAAGCTAGCAAAAAGAGTGACCATCGTACTGAGAGAGCAACAGCTGATCGGAAACCGTTAACTTTTTTTTGCGCACCAATACATGCATAGCTGATTGCGTTACCCTTAGTCTGTATACCGTGGGTCACACCAACAAAATACACGCAAAATTGAAATTTTCTCATTTCGCTCTTAGAGAACCCGAGCAGCGTTGCGAGTTGAGAGAGGACAGCCGAACGATCTTATGCATACATACCTACACGCATATATATGTATGTGTAGGTATGTGTCAGCATTTGTTTTCATATTTGTTGGGCTCAGGCTTCGAAGCAATTTTTGAGAAAACGGTTCCCTCGCTTGTGACCGCAGTTTCGACTCATTTTCGATTCGCATTTCGAATCAAAAGCGAGTCTTTTTCGAGTCAGAAACTAGTCATTTTCATATCAATTTCGACTCGCATTTCGAATCAAAAGCTAGTCTTTTTCGAGTCGTATTTTTTAAATTAAAAAATTTTTCAGATTAACATTTTTATTTTATTTTATATTTTTTACAATTGAGTATAACAGCTTTCCATGTATTATAATTGTGTTAATGTTAATGCAAATTCTAAATTACGCAATTTTTACTTAAATTTTTACCCAACTAGGGTTTCGACCGGGGACGGCGTCTTGTGCTGCGTCTTAGGCAGCATGACCATCAGGCGTCATTGAGTATCATAGCCTAATTGCCCATAAGTTCTATTTATGATATAAAGCATATTTTACTCACCTCCATGCTCAATTTCTGATTGCTTTACATTTGAAGCATTGATTCATATTTGGAGCATGTAAGCGAGGCGCTTTTGAGTCGCCAAGATGTTCAAAGTAATCGTTTTTACTGACGTCACGACAAAGTAAGCATATTTCAATCGCTGGCATGCTCAATTTTTGATTGCTTCAAATTTTAGGCGATTCATCATATTTAAAGCATACATGCGAGTCGTTTTCGAGTCGCGCTTTAATCGCATAAGCGATTAATCGTTTTTATAGCATGAAAATGACTCGAATTAGACTCGTAATTGGGTTTCTGATCAAAACACTCATAAAATTGCTTGCAGGGTATGTGTACGTATGTGTCAGCATTTGTTTTCATATTTGTCGGGCTGAGGCTTCGAAGCGATTTTTGAAAAACTCGGAATATAAGAATATAAAATAAAGTCTCGGCATTTGCTGCTGATCGGCTGGTGACGCAGACACTAAGGCCCAATATCTCAATGTCCGGTTAGTCAACTTATTCTAAGTTTAGTCGAATTTGAGTCTCTCAATGTTCGGTTAGGAGTATATGAGAAACAAACTAACCGGAAGGCTGGGTCTCGGTTAAAATTTAAAGCGCGTTGAAGTCACGATATATCGATAAGAATCATCGATAAAGCAAACAGCTGTCCCTTGAATTGTATATTTATTTTGTTATTAAAGAAAAATGGCATCGCACAGCAGAGTTTTTTATATTCATGCAATGGAGACGCGAAATATGATGAATCGCCTAAAATTTGAAGCTATCAGAAATTGAGCATGGAGGTGACTAAAATATGCTTTATATCATAAATAGAACTTATGGGCAATTAGGCTATGCTAGTCAATGACGCCTGATGGTCATGCTGCCTAAGACGCAGCACAAGACGCCGTCCCTGGTTCAAACCCTCGTTGGGTAAAAAATTAGGTAAAAATTGCGTAATTTATAATAAGTATTTGCATTATCATTAACATTAATATTAACACTTGGAATGCTGTTTTACTCAATTGTAAGAAATATCAATTAGACTTATAATATAAAATAAAATCTTAATCTGATAATAAACAATCAAAAAAAAAATCGAAAATGAGTCGAAACTGCGGTCACAAGCCAGTCGCCATAGGGTACCGTTTTCTCCCGACGAAAGTATCATTTTTGATCGGAAAATGAGCGCATAAATGATTACTTTGAATCATATGGTGATTCCGAAAAGACTCAAAATGCGTGCTGGGTACATATATATGCGTGTAGGTATGTATGCATAAGATCGTTCGTCTGTCCTCTCTCAACTCGCAACGCTACTCGATTTCTCTGAGATCGAAATGAGAGAATTTCAATTTTGCGTGTATTTTGTTGGTACAACCTACCATCGCCACTCAATCGTTATCAGTACCAAGTTTGAAAAAGCGAAGTGACGCATCTTTATGTATCAATTATCGCTGCTTCGAGCCTCAAAAACACAATGAAAGTATGAAAACGGAAATTATACATGCTTAAGCATACTGATAAACGTCAAATGCATTCTTGAATGATTTGTTCGCTTTACGCCAATACAACCAAACGATGGTTTAAACAATGATGGTTATAATACATAAGGAAGAAAAACTGACTATGAAGAACATTTTAACATCAAGACATTAAATCTTTTTGGTCAAATACCACACACACATAAAGACAGTGAATCACAGAAATTAAATCTATTTAATAGAATGAACCAAAAGAACACAAATGATGCCTAAATCAATTATTTTACGATAGATATTGTGTGCAAAAGTTGGTCTTCACATTTGATTTTGCAGATTTTAAGTTGAAACACCACGACACTATTCTATAATTATACCTTTCACATGTGAATCAGGGTATATTGACTTTGTCATGAATCTGTAACACCTTAAAGGAATGATGGGAGACCCCATAAACTATATATCAAAATGATCAGGACGAGCTCAGGAATTGATTTCCGTCCGTCCGTCCGTCTGTCCGTCTGTCTGTTTCAACACGATTTCCGGCCAAACTGCTGAACCGATCTTGATGAAACTTTCACAGATTGCTTAGATCATGTCGGGTTTGTTCACTATGAAATTTCATCCCGATCGGAGCATTCTACGATATAGCCACCATATAAATTTACCATATCAACACGATTTCCGGCCAAACTGCTGAACCGATCTGGATGAAACTTTCACAGATTGCTAAGATCATGTCGGGTTTGTTCACTATGAAATTTCATCCCGATCGGAGCATTCTACGACATAGCCACCATACAAATTTACCATATCAACACGATTTCCGGCCAAACTGCTGAACCGATCTTGATGAAACTTTCACAGATTGCTAAGATCATGTCGGGTTTGTTCACTATGAAATTTCATTTCGATCGGAGCATTCTACGACATAGCCACCATACAAATTTACCATATCGTACTATCAATTGTTGTCTCTGTCGTGCACTTTCAAGTACCTACATGTCAAATTGTTGTTGTTGCACACGAACAAGTAAATGACGCTCAAGAGTAAAAATATTAGCGAAAAATTACCAACAACTGCACAGAAACATAAGAGGGGGGAGCATTGATTTGGCTGTGTGAAGGGTATCATAGTCTTGGCATAGCCAAAATTAACTATGCGCCACTATGTTTTTTTAATTTTTTCGGCCAACAAAACAAAATGTAGAATGTGTGCCCCAAAATCAGGCTCTTCGAACAACTTTGAAGATATATTTTTATCAAGGAATTATTATTTTTAATGGCTTTTTGCAAATGTATGTGACAAAAAAAAAAAATTGGTTGTCGTGGCACCAAAATTTTTGGAGCAGTTTTTTGGGCGTTGCCAGTAGTTATCTTACCAAATTTGGTAGTTCTAGCTGTCTTGACTCTTTATCTGTCCCGGCCATTCAAAAAGATATTTGGAAAGTTTCAAGTCTCTAGCTTGAAGGGTGTGGAAAAAAGTTGGGTTCATACTGACGGACGGACGGACAGACACTATGACGGACATTGCACAAACTCAATATACTCTTTACCTTCGGTATCGAGTATAATTGCCGCAATACTTTAAATTATTTTACTAATTTTCATTTTGATTTAATTCATATATGACATAAACTAGCCATGATCGTCCGTATTTCCGCCAATCTGTCCGTCTGTCTTATAGTATATCACTTCTCTTCACTAATAAATGCAACTTCGCAACGTTATTCAACTGCAGTTACAATTCTCACAAAAACCGCTACAAATTGACTGAGTTTCACAGACAAAAAAACATATGGAGAACATTCACCAAAACTATTATACCTCCGACATCACAGTTTAAACAGAGCTAAAGCTTATGTTGGCTTTCTGAATATGTATATATAAAAATTATATATATATTTCGAAATATTTAATACGTTTCTTAATCCATTTAAGCACTAATGCTAAAAATATTAAACGTTTCGTAAAGCAATCAGGTAAAACTGAAAATTTAATTAAATAGTTGCAAATCTACATTGGAAAATAATACTGCTCTGCATATAAAAAGTGTGGTGCTTACAATTAATATAAGCTATAATAATTAATAATACCACCATTGAATTGCAGATAATCAAACTGTTCAGTTGATCCACATAAGCCAAAATGCTGATTTTAAGACACCCGAGAAGATGTCATACCACTGCACACGTGCACAGAAGTTTAACATGACGGAGACCTTAAACAACAATAATACCATTGGCACCATTAGCATTAGCCGTGTGCAGGTAGAGGCTTTTCGAAAGGCTAATAACACTGGTTTTTCTACGGTGCACGACTGCGACAGCTCGGAGACCTCAGATGTTGTGCCGATCGCTGTAGGCATTGCACTGACGGCATTAATAATGGTCGTACTCATTTCGTATCTGTGTGCGCGCCGTCGATCCACCTCCCGCGGATATATGAGTTTTTAGACCAACCAAGAAAGAAAACATAAGGTGCAACTAGGAATGAGGTACACATAAAACTTGCATGGTGTGCGTAAATATTGCGCTGTTATCTGAAAGAGTTGTAAAATAGACTTTGGAATTGGATCTTTAATTAAGCATTTGTTGTGTATTATATTTAACTTGATCTATTAATCTATATATATTTTTTTGTTCCTTGTGTAAATTGATAGAGAGCTTAAAAAAAAAAAAAAGATGTATCGTCAGCGCATAAATACAACAGAGTGGCATTCTTATAAGCACGTAAAATTGTTTTCGATATACATATTATAACCTTAATGTTTTACAACAGTTAAAAACCTATGACAAAACCAAATTTAATCACATGTATAAGTACTATTCAATTATTTACCTACATTTTTCGAGCATGTGACATTTGTGTGAAAGTAAGCAGGTTAAAACGACGTTGGGCTGGTAAAAGTTATTTAACATAACCGAATCAAAATATACTATATTGATTTTTATTTGTAAACCGCCTATTGCTAAACAACACCTTATGTATTACTTACCATTAAAAAATAAACAAAATAAACAAAATACCAAAAAAGTAGTTTAAAAGGGTGACAACTGATCAAAGCAAGCAGCAAAGCAAGAGTACGGCCACTGATGTCAGAAAGTATTAAATATGCTTTGCTTCCTTTTGGTCCCTTTTATTTTTATTTTACCATCAAACCGCGCTAGCTTCGCTGTCCGTTCGTCTTCGAAAAGTAAGTTGAAAAATTTAGGATTCTCGCGTACTATTTGAAAACTTTTGTTGATATGTTAAACATCTATAGGCTCGGAGGGTAAAAATCTTGTTTCGAAACATACAAAGAATCCTACTTTAGACCAGAGATGGGCAAAGCGCGACGTTCCTCATCATACAAGGCAGAATGTTTCCGCGGCCGACTGCACAAAATTACACGTAATTACAGCATTGAATGCTGTTTTTAGAACACAAATGTTCGGTCGTCTTCGGTGGTCGTTGCGAAGCATGTATTAGACTTAACATCAGCGTGACCGAACGTGGTATTTTATATACTTTTTGGTATATTTTGGGACCTGATTTCACACATTTGTATATTTATGGTATATTGGTATATTTGGGTATTTTTTCTTGATTTCGTGGTATTTTATGGTATTTTCTCTTTGGTCACATTTCTCTAAAAAAGCGCGCGTGCATTCACTCTATTTAATTGACTGCTATTTTTATCAATTTCATCATGAGCAATAGCAAGGTAAAAAAACAAAATTATCGCGATGAGTGGGAGGCAATGCCTGAAAATAGTAAGTGGCTCGGTCGAAGCGACAACAGTATGGATGCCTTTTGTAAGGCTTGCCAATGTAACATAATGAGCAGACTGGCGTCAATTAAACAACACGCAGCTACACAGAAACATAAGGAAACAAGTAAGAAGGCTCTAGTCGGGACATCCCGACTAGAAGATACCCTGAACCCAGTTGCAATAAATAAATTAAATTTATATAAGACTTTAGTATACTGACTTAACTTCAATCGATTAAATTCGATATCTCCGGTGTTTCTTAACCGATTTGGACGAAATTTTCAGAAAAGATCTATCGTTACCCATTCTTTCAACCCTCATTTTACATTTTCCAAATTCGATCTTTTTTTGTTATCGATTCCATGTGTATATCGGAAACCAGAATAGTTATCGATAATTTGAAGCAAACTTGTTCTGCTCATGGTATAGGAGAACTTATATCCCAAATCTGAAGTCTGTAGCTCTTGTAGTTTCTGAGATCCACGAGTTCACACAGACGGACAGACGGTCAGACAGACAGACGGGCGGACAGACGGACATGGCTAAATCGACTCGGCTATTGATGCTGATCAAGAATGTATATACTTTATAGGGTCGGAGATGCTTCCTTCTGCCTGTTACATACTTTTGCACAAAACCATTATACCCTTATTTACCCATTTTATGGGTTAAGGGTATAAAAATCAAATTTTTCTGCGGCAAATCTAAAGTACTTTTTATTAGTTTTTCATTCATAATTTTAAATCATCTTTTCTAATAGGTTGATATGTATTTTAAAGACCCGGAGAGCACTCTGTCTGGCGCCGTTAAGAAGCCTGAGTTAATGTTTGCTGCTGCAGTCGCTGAGCACAACATTCCCATGCGGGCTATGGATCACATAAGTGACGTCATAAACAATGCGTTTCCCGATAGCGCCATTGCGAAAGCATTTTCCTGCAAACGCACAAAAACAGCTTCGCTGGCTTATAGCGTACTGGCGCCTGTTATGAACGATTCCCATATCGGGAGCATAAGACGAAGCGTCGCTCCCACTGGAAAATCTGTGTTTTCTATCGTTATCGACGAATCAACGGACGTAACCTGCACAAAGGTGTTGGCGTGTGCCGTAATGTTCTTCGACAACGTCGCGCAAACAAAATTTTTCTTTTCTGTGGATTTGGAGGGAGAAAAAGCTGAAGATATTTTTGGAGCACTAAGCAATGGATTGCAACGTTACAACTTTAGTTTAAATAACATCATTGGTTTCGCTGCAGATACAACCAACGTAATATATGGTGAGCGGAACAGTGTAATGGCAAAAATTCAAGCTGTAAACAAATCTATTTTGTCAAATGTGTTTGCCATTCCGCAGCACTTGCATCCAGTTATGCTTGCAAAGAGCTTCCAAGAAATTTGGAACAAACCGTCAAAGAAACATATAACTATTTTTCAAAAAGTTCAAAGCGTCATCGGAAGTTTAAGGAATTTCAACAGTTTCTTAATTCTGCAGAGCACAACATTTAAAACCACTATGAAATACGGTGGCTCTCTTTTCAAGCTTGTGTGGCACGCTTACTGGAACAGTGGGATGCCCTCATTGAATTCTTCCAAGAAGAATGTGATGTGAGTAAAAATCTGTCAGCCGAATATATTCTTATAAATCTCAAAAACCCAATTGTAAAACTCTATTTTAATTTCCTTGATTATATTCTTGCTTTAGTTAATAAGTTTAACATTATATTTCAATCTGGCAAGTCAGTAGTTCATTTCTTTTACAAAACTATGTCATTTTATCTTCTTACATGAAAGACGGTTATATCAATAATATAGATCTTAACGCAATAGATCCAACAAGCACAGTAAATTTTGTAGAATTAAAAGATATGTATCTTGGAGTTAAAGTTTCTTCTGAACTTACAGCCCATAAGTATAACAAAGATGACATAACCGTATTTTTTAAACGCACGCAACTACTTTTAATTGAGTTAAGTGTTCAACTTAAAAAAAGGTTGCCTCTGCAAGATACTTTTTTAAAAACTCTGAGCTTCTTAGAACCAAACGAATGTGTCAATCCAACGTGGAATTCATTATTAAAGCTATTTGAACGTTTTCCAAACTTAGTAAATGAGCCACAAACAATTGACAACGAGTATAGATTGATGAAGTCAGACGAAGCAGTAAAAGCTTTAATTGAAGACCGCCCAGGATGCGACACATTTTGGTTTGAAATCGGCAAAATACGCGACGTAAACAATATGTACAAATATTCGAATATTTCCAAGTTTGCGCAGGCGATGCTTATCCTCCCAGTTTCAAATGCTTCATGCGAACGTATATTTCCGCAAATGAATCAAATTAAAACGAATAAACGCAATCGATTTAAAAATTAAAATGTTGCTAAAATTATTCAAATAAAGCAAGCTCTTCGAGAAAATGGCTGTAATAATTTTGTTCCTGATGGAAAAATGTTTAAAAAAAATATGGATTTTATAAACTTAGAAAGCTCTGATGAAGAAAATTAAGAAGGCTTTTAAGTTTGTATAGCATAAGGAAGAAACAGTGTCTTATTTATATTGTTTAATTAAGAAATAATTTGAGGGTTAGTTTAAGACTTAATTCATGTTATTACGAAAACAAATAGTTACTTTCTTTATTATTTTTTTGTTGTTTATTTTTATTTGATAATTTTAAGATATTGAATATCAATAAAAAAAATCATTTAAAGAGATGAAGATATTACTTTTAAAACATTTGTTTTCTTTGTATACATTAAATTTAATTTCACGGGCATTTTAAAAGACATTTTTCATGGTATTTTCGTTGTATTTAATTAACTTTGAAAAAGTATATTTGGTATATTTTTTAGCAAAAAGTAGTATTTTTCGTCGCTGCTGGAACGGTCACGCTGCTTAACATTGTACTTTTAGTTGAAGGCGAACAATTGAGAGGCAAACACTACGCCGCGCATTAGCAAACAAATAATTTTTTACAGTGCGCTCCAAAATGTTTATGCTGAAATGGAGAATGAATTTTTCTTCATAGAAAATGAAGATGGCAAGCACAAGCAGACAACCGAATGGAGCTTCTTTCTTTCTTTTTATACTCGATACCGAAGGTAAAGAGTATATTGAGTTTGTGCAATGTCCGTCATGGTGTCTGTCCGTCTGTCTGTATGAACGCAACTTTTTTCCACACCCTTCAAGCTAGAGACTTGAAACTTTCCAATTCTCTTTATCTATGGGATAGTAAATTAAAGTGTCAAGATGGGGGTTCTACGATGACTGGGGGGCTGGCAAATAGATAAATTCGATAGCTCAAAACCGATAAATCCACATATTTCGCACATCCTTACAGCTAGAACTACCAAATTTGGTGAGAAGATAGCTACTAGCAAAAAAAACTGCATCAAAAATTTTGGAGCCACGCCCACCCATTCCGCCCCCAGCCCCCCCGCATTTTGCTGTCAAAAAAGCCTATATCTCCCACAGTTTTTGAGCTAGAGTCACCAAATTTGGTGCCAAGATAGGTGATGATGACCCCTCAAAAACTGCATCAAAAGATTGGATGCCACGCCCAACAATACCGCCCTAGCCACGCCCATGTGCCCCAACGCTTCGTCAAAAACGGGAATGCGTGTATCTTCCAGAGTTGTTGAGCTAGAGTCACCAAATTTGATAGGAAGATAGCTGGCAACGACCCCCAAAAATCTGCATCAAAGTTTTGGACCCAAGCCCACCCATTCCGCCCCCCTTTCCCCACCATTTACAAACTTTGAGCTAGAGTCACCAAATTTGGTATGAAGATAGCAATTGACATTCCACAAAGATCTGCAAAAAAAGTTTGGATGCCACGCCCACAAATACCACCACAGCCACCCCCATCTGCCCCAACGCTTCTTCAAAAACGGGAATGCGTGTATCTTCCAGAGTTGTTGAGCTAGAGCCACCAAATTTGATAGGAAGATAGCTGGCAACGACCCCCAAAAATCTGCATCAAAGTTTTGGACCCAAGCCAACCCATTCCGCCCCCCTTTCCATACCATTTACAAACTTTGAGCTAGAGTCACCAAATTTGGTATGAAGATAGCAATTGACATTCCACAAAGATCTGCATCAAAAGTTTGGATGCCACGCCCACCAATACCACCCCAACCACCCCCATCTGCCCCAACGCTTCGTCAAAAACGGGAATGCGTGTATCTTCCAGAGTTGTCGAGCTAGAGCCACAAAATTTGGTAAGAAGATAGCTGGCAACGATCCCCAAAATTCTGCATCATAGTTTTGGAGCCACTCCCACCCATTACGCCCCCAGCCCCCCCGCATTTTGAAAACAGAAAAGCCTATATCTTCCACAGTTTTTGAGCTAGTCACCAAATTTGGTGCCAAGATAGGTGATGATGACCCCCCAAAAACTGCATCAAAAGATTGGATGCCACGCCCACCAATACCGCCCTAGCCACCCCCATCTGCCCCAACGCTTCGTCAAAAACGGGAATGCGTGTATCTTCCAGAGTTGTTGAGCTAGAGCCACCAAAGTTGATAGGAAGATAGCTGGCAACGACCCCCAAAAATCTGCATCAAAATTTTTGATGCCACGCCCACCCATTCCGCCCCCCTTTCCCCACCATTTCCAAACTTTGAGCTAGAGTCACCAAATTTGGTATGAAGATAGCAATTGACATTCCACAAAGATCTGCATCAAAAATTTTGATGCCACGCCCACCCATAACGCCCCCAGCCCTCCTTTCCCTACATTTTACAAACTTGGAGCTAGAGTCACCAAATTTGCAACGAAGACAGCTGGTGGCATCCCCATCTGCATCGGAAACTCTTTAAGGCAGCGTACACCCCAGCCGCATCCGTACCCCTTAGCAATCAGGTCTCTTTTTACCGGTATTAATACTGGTATCGAGTATACCGCAGTCGGTTGCGTCCGACTGCAACGTTTCCACTTGTTTTCTTCAAATTTTGTATATTTATTTAATAAACGAGCTTTCTGCTACAGATTTGGCAACTTTATCTAGTTTTACATTTAAAGGTGGGTATCCACAGCGAAAAAAAAATGTTCCATACAAAATCGTCGCAGCGGGAATTGTTTTTTTTTGGCTGCGTGTGTTCTAGGCATGATACAATTATACAAGGTAGTCCACTCGGCAAAATCATAGTCCTTTTATATAAGTGCGAGTGAAAGAGCGTTGAATAGTGAGTGTGAGTGAAACGGCTACACAGTGCTTCGATTAACCCGCGCACGGTGCACGGGACTAAAAGTTTCTATAGTTATGACAAGAGTTGTAGTGTTTAGAATTTTATTTTTATTAGTTTTGAATTTGGCATTATTCTTTGTTTTTGTTGTTTAACAGCCATTCTATTGTTTAATCTCTTAATTCTAAAGAATATACGTATCTGCTTGAAACTTAAGGGTTAAAGCTCTGAAAATAACCGTCCGCACACAACCTTTCAGTTCAACAAGCAGGCACGCACTGAAAATAGGCGACCAAAAACCGAACGACTTCGGCATCCGAGTGGACTACCTTGTATAACTTATCATGGCAACAAGAATGTACTTAAATAGAGACACCAAAGACCGATAGTCCAACCACTACCCAGTGGCGCAGAGCTGAATGAGGTCGGTCGAAATAATGCATTATTTCAAGCCGAAATGTAATGCATTACCTATGATCTTTTTTTCCATCGCATTTTTAATTGCCAAAATAAAAACGACTGCTCGCACGAACGCAACGAGCTGTTGTCAACTTCGTTTTTGTACGCCCCTTCCCCTCTAACCCACAAACGATTTACGTCTTTCGTTTTTTTCATGTTTCGTTTTGTGTTTGGCCCGCGCGTTTCTTTGTCTATGCATATTCCTTTTGTGTGTATAGTGCTAAAGTGTTTTAATACAAATGCATAATTGCATGTGTGTGATCAAATGCATAATTGCATGTGTGTGATGACGCATTTTTCGCAGTGAGTTGAAAATACTACATACATTTATTCATTACACTCTATAATAACTAATAATTAAAAACGACATTGTGTAGAAAAGTGTGTTTAAAGTGTTTTAGTATTATTTTTCAATATGCCTAAAAAAAGAGGATTTAGCAATCGGAACTTGCGGCGACTTGTTGCAATAGAAAGAGCTGAAAATAATGTTTTAGTCGATGGGGTTAGTTGTTTAAATGGTTCTAATGAAAATGGCAATGACGACGATATTTTGGAAGCTGTGGACATGCCCATGTCCACAGACAGCAAGGCACTAGTGAAAGTCCAAGCTTAAGCTTAGCAGACCAAATTCGGGATTGGTATATTAAGTTCAGCCCAGCTAGAAGCTGTGTTCGTGCATTATTGAAAATTTTGGTTGATTCTGGAATCGATGTTCCTGGCTCAGTAGAATGTTTAGTTAACCGTCGAGAGAAAAGTGTTTCAAGGACAGTAGCTCCGGGAAGCTATATACATCTAGGCATCCAGAACTATGTTCAAAACAACCAGCACATTTTTGAACAATACCAAAATCTTGAAATGGATGTTGGCATTGACGGCCTGCCTCTTTTTAAAAGTTCTCGCGTTGGTCTTTGGCCAATATTAGGGCATTTCGCAAATGTTGAAAATAGTGAAGTGTTCTTGATTGGAACATTTGTAGGAAAGCAAAAACCCGTTAATCCAAATGTATTTTTATATGATTTTGTTAACGAGCTGCAACGCATAGAGTTAGACGGTATAAAGATAGGAATGACCGACGTTAAACTTAAATGCAAGTCATTTATATGTGATGCCCCTGCTAAATCTTTTATATGTGGCTTAAAAGGTCATTCATCCTTCAATGGATGTATGAAATGCACGCAGGTAGGCACTCGAGTAGGACATTTTACAGCATATTCCACAAGCAGAGGCATTAAAATATCTGACAGTGACTACACGTCAAGCAAGTATGCCGATCATCACCAAAACTATTTTCTTTCGAACGAAATGATTTTGGAGAAATTATGTGTTGCTATGATTACACAGTTTCCGTTAGATGCAATGCATCTAATAGACTTAGGAGTTACCAAAAACATTTTAGAACTTATTAACAATAATTCAATTAAAGAGTGCAAATTTACCAATGAGCATAAACTTGAAATCAATAGACACAGCCTTTCCATTGCAGCTTTCATTCCGTATAGTTCCACAGGAAAAAAAAACTACTACATTACTAAAGCGTATATTTAGTTTCTTTTGTAATCGATTATTTATTCAATTACATTGCAGGAAAGTAAGCCAATTTATATAGTGGGAAATTGCGTTGCAGGTATATTGTCTTGTAATGTAAGCGTTTTATACAGGCTGCAGAATTTCTGCATTACAATATTTTAAAAGGCTACGCTTGGGTAATGGAGACCCGAATTAAACTTCGGCTCGTCATTACTTTCTGCATTACGAAATTCAATAAATTCATGCACCGTGCCTACAAAGCGGCCATTGTGTTAAGAAAGTAATGGAGCTTGTAATCGGTTTTTGAATGCAAACAGGCGAGAAGTATTCCATTCGTAATCGAACTAATAATGAGCATTTGCGCCACTGGGTAGTTGGAACTCGCTAGCGTGGCGCCCACTCTCTCTGAGAGCGCATTTCGTGCGTTTCTCGTGTTTCGTGACTGATTCGCCAGCCACTTCTCTTGCTGACTTTGCTCAACAAGAATTCACTAAATAGAGTCGCCAACACGCGATAGTCCAACCACTAGTTGGAACCATGGTTGAATTATACATGGTTATGTCGAGAGAGAGAGCTCGCTCAATTTTTAGGAGCCTGTTGTTAGTCGAAAAGCAGCAGTTTTCAGTCGTGGTGTTGTTTTGAAAAATGTAAACAAAATCATACATCGTTCTATCTCTTTTTTGCTCACAAAAACAAGACGATAAAGCAATATCGAGAGATCAATTATGCTATCTCTCTTGCTCTCGAGTGGTCTTATCAACAGGCTCCTTCTGTTACGCATGACACAACCATGTATAATTCAACCATGGTTGGAACTGGCTAGCGAGGCCATGATATAATTAACAGGGTAGTGTCATACGAGAGAGCCAGATACCAATGTATACGAACATGTGAGTGCGACAGAGAGCGCCACGTTTTACTCTCTTGCCTCTGTTAGGGAATTGTTTTGTAAGTGCGAGTGAGTTAGGTATAAAAAGTGTTTTGTTTGTATGCGGTCGACGCAATTATGGTGCGAACGACAAGCACGTTGCGACTGTCGATTGGTATCCGAATAAAGAGGGCGCTGTCTTTGATGACACTACCCTGTTAATTGTATCAAGAGCGAGGCTACCACGCGCTCTGAGAGCGCATTTCTTGCGTTTCTCGTGTTTCGTGTGTCATTCGCCAGTCACTTCTCTCGTAAACTTTGCTACAACATGTTGGCTCATAACAGCAATGCTGTGTGCATGATGAAATAAGTATAAGGTGGTCTCGTCGGCAGCCGACGTTAGCACGATTAAAGCCCTTAGCTTCAGTGCGGTCGTGCTTGTTGAACAGAAAGGTTGTGTGCGGACGATTTTTTTCTGAGCACTTAACCCTTAAGCGAACACAAAAACATTTGGGGTGTTCAACAGCTCCGTTTCATCGTTTCATGTTTCAAACTTGAAACGATTAAAAGCTCAGTTACCCGAACTTGAATTGAATTGAATTCAACTTGAATTGAATTAACCAAACAGCTGATCTATTCAACTTAACGGAAAACACTGCTTGCTGGTTACCCTCAACTTGACTTGAATTGAGTTGACTTGACTTGACTTGACAACCTGCAGAAAACAGAATTTCTAATTCAAGTTCAAGTTCTAGTTCATGTTCTAGTTCAGCAGCTGATTGCAAAATGGATGAGCACAAGCTAATTTGTTTGGTGCAAGAAAATGAATTATTGTACAATAAAGCCAGCAAAAATTTTAAAGATCCATCTATAAAAAAGGAAGCTTGGATATTAATTGCCACAGAATTGGAATCACTTCGTGAGTATAATATTATTGACATAATTGTTTTTTTATTTATTGTTTTGTTTTTTTTTTTGAAGCGGATATATGTGAGCGGCGCTGGACATCGCTAAGAGAACGTTACAACAAAATCCTTCGCCAAATGGAATGTATAATATTGTTATATTCTATTTGAAGGCAGCGCACGAGTTTTTTTTTGAATGAATCGTTGTCTGCTGCTCCTTGGATGATGTCGGAACCATTGGTACCTGGATCTCCAGCGACGGACTCCAATTCGCCTTCATTTACATTGGAAATCCATGACAGCTTCAATTCGTTGCTAAGTGCTGGAACGGAAGTGGCGACTCCGACAAATGATTTGTCCATGCAGTCATCCAGCTCATCAACAACACAAAAACAGACAGAAAAACAAACAACGTCAACACCGATGGCATGCCAAAAGGCAAAAAAAAAATGACTTGTCGGAAATTTTAGGCGAGGTTAACCAAACATTTAATAGTTACGTGCAAAGTGTAGTGAATCGGCAAGAGGATAAAGTGGCAAGTGGTTTCACCACAACTGTGTACGCATTATTAGCAGAGATGAAGCCCAAAAGAAAATTGAAAACAATAATGTCCATAATGAAGGTGCTACAAGATGCGCAGCTAGAGAGCGACGAGGAGTAAAGAAATTACAAAAATAAATAATACTTCAGAAAGAAAAACTCATCAGCATTTATTTATTTATTTGTTTATTTAATTTATGAATTGGGTTGGAATGCTACTGCCCCTTCTGCGCTGAAATATCTGCATAATTCTTCACGAACTTGCTGCGCTCTGCTCGAACTCCGTCGTATGTGGGACACAAAGTTTCTAAGAGTACCATTGGGACCAACGTCGTTCCTACAATTTTCGCGCTCAATTCAGATTATATCAAAACAATGACAAACAGCTGTTCGATAAGTTCATGCTCACGGTTGCATTCACGTTCACGTTCAGGTTCAGGTTCATGTTAAGTTCACGTGTTATTGAGTTCGGGCACCAAGTAAAAAATATTCTAGAGCATGATACAATTAATGTTAATTGTATCAAGTTCTAGAGCAATCACTTCGTTTTTCGTGCACGCGGTCGGGTTTCGCTGTACATTTGCACGGCAGAACCCACAGAGCAGTTCGGCTGTTGAGCCGACTGCGCGCTCTCGAATTATTTTAGTTTCCGATTAATTGCAGAGAGGCAGTCGACTGAGACGGTCGATCCACGCAGCTCTGCTGTTTATATGCGTATTTGATTTACGTATTTGATTTGCGTGTAGGGTTTTGTTATTTTTCGGGTGGGTCGCTGAAAATTGAACAGCGTTGACTGAATTTGTGTTCACATGCATGCATTAATGTTTATTTGCATGCTAGTCAAGTGTACAAGAACCTGTCTCAGTTTGTTATGAAATTTTATTTTTTTTACAGGTGTATATATATATTGGACGTAGATGTACTAACGAACAGTACAGTCAAGTGGCCCAACGATACCAAGCACCGGCTTGTTAACGCGCGGACCCACGCACAAAGCGACCCACCTCCCGCCCATCCGACCGAGGGGCGCTCCGCTTATCGAGCGGTTACGATGATCGCGAACATGTAGACAAATGACACAAAACTAACTTTTTAATAGAGCAAGTAGGAGTGGCACTGTGTATTAAGTGGGAAAGATCGTTATAAATAGAACACAGAATACGAAAAGGGTTATGAAGAGCATAATTAGAATTACAAGTTTGAAGAGATATAGGTACAAAATTTCTAGTATTTCTAATAGGAACAGCAAAGTTAATTTGGTTAATTAATTCAGAAGAATCAATTTCACCATTAATTAATTTGTGAAAAAAGGAAAATGATAGCATTATTCTACGATCACTCAGAGAAGGAAGATCTATTAGTAAAAGTCTACTACGATAAGACGGCAAATTATTGTTAGTGTCCCAGTTAAAACCTCTAAGTGCGAAGAGCAGAAATTGTTTTTGTACCGATTCTATTTTATTCTGATGAATTTCGTATTTCGGAAACCATATACAAGATCCATATTCCAGAATCGGTCGAACAAGAGAAGTATACAGAGTTTTTGTTAAGTAGGGATCGTTAAACTCCTTCGACCAGCGCTTAATGAACCCCAAGACACCAGATGCTCGATTGGAAATTGAAGAAATATGCTTGTCAAACTTAAGCTTTGGGTCCATAACGATGCCCAAATCGTCAACCCATTCAATTCTATCTAGTGGTTTGTTGTCAAGAAAATATATATTAAAAAAGGGCAAATATCTAAAAAATGACATTACTTTACATTTACTGCAATTAAGATTTAAAAAATTTACTTTACACCACATTTGAAAGTTGTCTAAATCTCTTTGAAGCTGTTGAGCAGCAAGGGGAGTTGCAGCCGACGTGCATAATTTTACATCATCAGCGTACATCAAAACCCGAGAGAACTTTATAACTGATGGAAGATCGTTTATAAACAAAATAAATAACAAAGGACCAAGATGACTACCCTGTGGAACGCCTGAAGTGACCTGAACCGTCTTGGAAACGGACCCTTTAAATAAAACCCTCTGAGTTCTAAGAGTTAGGTAGTCTTTAATCCAAAGAACTAGAATATTTGAAAAGCCCAAGAGTTCTAGTTTATGTATAAGAAGACGATGATCTACAGAGTCGAAAGCCTTACTAAAATCAGTATAAATAACATCAGTCTGCAATTTGTCCTGAAAACCCTTGATAACAAATGAAGTAAATTCTAACAAGTTAGTGGTAGTAGATCTTTGTTTCATAAATCCGTGCTGGCACGGTGAAATAATAGATTTGCAAAGGTGTTGAAGATGGGAGGTTATTAATTTTTCAAAAATCTTAGGAATAGCAGACAACTTGGAGATACCCCTATAATTTTGAACATTAGATTTGTTTCCTTTTTTATGGAGAGGAATAATAAATGACTCTTTCCAAATTTTTGGAAAGGAGCCTAACTCCAGGGACAAGTTAAACATTTTAAGCAACGGCTTTAAAAGACCATGAGCACAGTGTCTAAGCACGCAGCTTGGCACTCCGTCAGGTCCTGGGGAAAATATAGGTTTCAAACCATGTAGATTATTTAAAAGTGAGTTTTCAGTGATTTTCAGTCCAAAGATGCGATTCGAGCCATTAACCCGATAAGGGTAAGGCAAATCGACTTGAGATTGAAAAGAGCTATAAGTCGTTTGAAAAAATTGGGCAAATATATTTGCAATCTCCTGATCAGAATTGGCCTTCGTTTCCTCAAAGAATACTTCCGCTGGGAGTGTCGATGACCTACGCTTCGCATTAACAAAATCAAAAAACCGCTTTGGATCCTGCTGAAACTGTAATCTACACCGAGTCAGGTAATTCTTATAACATTGGTTATTTAAGATATCAAAACTGGCACGAGCAATCAAGTATGCAGAATAGGCTACCGATGAGCCGTTTTTTCTAAATCTCTTGTAGAGTTTAGATTTACGATTTTTGAGAATTGTCAACTCTCGGGTAAACCACACAGGTTTGTTAGACCTGTTTAGCTTACCAACCGGGACACATAAATCAAATAAAGAATGTAAGGTATTATAAAAAATACTGATTGCCACGTCCAAGTCGTCAGACTCGTAGAGGGGAGACCAGTCAGTTTGGGATAAAAGCAGAGCGAGTCCCTCAAAATCAGTTTTCCGAAAATGACGAACTCGACTCAAAGGCATCTTGATATTGCAACGCGTCCGGGAAGGTAAATTAATCAATAGCTCCAACGTAGGATGGTATAAGTCTTCGGGATAAGATATAGGCTGGGAACGGGAAACGGATGAAGATGATGAATCCAAAACAAAAATCAGATCAAGCATTTTATTAAGAGAATTTGGGATAGCATTAATTTGACTCAATGACATCCCAAGTAAGTCGATTAAAAATTCATTCGGGGCCGCGGGAGTCAGGGCACCAGAGTCAGGAGAAGAAATCCAAGTAGCTTCAGCAATGTTGAAATCACCAAGAACTACAAGAAAATCGCGATCAGAAAGCAAGGCAGAGACAGAATGGATAGCAGATAGATGTGTCTCATAGATAGAGAGATCAGAGGAAGGAGGTATATACGAACAAGTGATAAAAATGTTAATACCGTAAATATTTAGCTTTACAGCAATAAACTCTATATCAAAAGAACTATCTAATACGACTGTTTCAGAAGGAAAGTCTACATTCACAGCAATAAGCACTCCACCACCACGCCGAAGAGTACGGTCTTTTCTGTAAATAGAATATGTACTACATAGAATTTCGGAATTGAGAATGTCTTGCCTTAACCACGTTTCAGTAAAGGCAATGACATGGAAAGCGAAAGAAAGACTATTAAGATATAAACTAGTGAGTTTACTACAAAGACCTCTTACATTCTGATAGCCAAGTAAGAAGGAGGATGTTAGTTTTTTGAACTATCAGTAATTGGCAGAGTTATATTAGAACCAACCACCGGAAGGGTAGATACAATCGGGGGCCGATTTTTTTTCTTCCTTGCAGTATACTCTTTCACAATTATGTGTTCTGGCCAAAATTCTTTGCAGCATATAGTGCAAAAATCTTGATTCGAAACACTGATTTTATTTAAGACTTTCTTACTTTATTTATTAAAAAGCACTTATGAAATAGTTTGAAAATTTTGCCATATTATTTATATATTTAATTAATTATATCTACGATTGATGATTTACATAACAAATTTCTTTTCTATTAACATATAATTAAGTCATATCAAAACAATCCATGTAAGATAAAGCATTTTTTACAAGCAGCAACAAAAATGTGTAAACACCCAGAAATCTATGAATTCATTTTTGTATGCCCACGCTATTTCGAAGAAGCTTATTTGCTACACTATCAAGTTTGCCGCTCGAAGAGTTAATAACATTAAAATATGTTATTTTATTAGACTACTTTTAGCAATTTCTCAATTGTTAGCTTAGTGCCAACGTACTATAATCAAAATATACAACTATAACAACTATATTCTTAAATTACATATCAACAATAGCACTTATATTATATTAGAGTATCCAACACTCAACATTCGTCTGTTCATATTCTTATTCAACATGTTCGATATTTAAGTCTATTAGTGTGCGTGTGTGTGTGTGTATTCACAAAAGAAGCAAAACAGAACTGCCGCACAAAATATAAAATCGACAATTTCAGACTTCTGCTTGAATCTGCTTTATGCAGTCCAACTTGGGAGGGTAGTATAAACTTAATATGAACTTTGTCAAACTTGATATTTATGTTCATATTTTTTATTTATATATCGAAAATAAACTATATATATATAAAAAGTAAATATTTGAGTTTTAATTGGCTCTTATTCAATATTGGTACAAAGGGTATTTTTACTTCGTGCATTTTGTGTTGAAGCACTGGTTTTGTTATTTTGGAAGTGGCAGAGAAGAACAAATTTCGTTTTTTATGCGCTGTGTGCGTGCACATGAATATATATATTTTATGCGTATGCATGTGTGCGCTTTGTTGATCTGCTGGTGACCGTCAATAGCAATATTGCGTCATATCAAGTCGACTCATAGGTCATATTAAAATATGACCCCATAACATTTGTAATGGCCTCCTCGTGGTGTTCCCTGGGTACCGATTGACAATTTATGTGATTCGGGAGCCAATATGAGCGGCGATCATAGGTATTTACATACATATGTTCATATGTATATAGTTAATATTATTTAACATAATTAATTATAAATATAGTTGCCCACCCAAAAGCCCTGCACCAGCATGCAAATGTATGTACATGTAAAAAATCATATTGTAGATATTGAGAAAGGTCAGGTTTTGCTATTGACGGTCACCAGCAGATCAACAAAGCGCACACATGCATACGCATAAAATATATATATTCATGTGCACGCATGAGTCTAGAATATTTTTTACTTGGTGGTTCGGGTAATGGCTAGAATTTCTCATTTCAAGTTCAAGTCAAGTTAAGTTCAATTCAAGTTGAATTCAATTCAATTCAAGTTCGGGTAACTGAGCCTTAACTCGTGAACGGCATTTTGGGTGTCAATGCGTTTCAAGTTTGTGCAGTCAGCTGTTGTTTGTTTACATTTCTTATTCTTCAATTTTTGTCACTGTTGCTGTTTACCGCGGTTATAATCTATCTATATATATAAAAGAGTTCGTCCGCGTTAAAATGGATCAGCCACAGCCTAAACGAAAAGAGCTAGAAGGCTGAAATTTTCACACAATTTTTTATGCAGGTAGTAAGTGAGCACTAAGAAGGGAATTTTTATTTGGACAACTCCTTCAAGTACCTCCCATACGATTTGGAGCACTTTTTACCCATTTTAAAAAACAAATAACAATTACAACAAGTACCCATTCCACTACTGTCGCCTGATTATCGCACAAGCTGAGGGTTTGATCGCGAGCGAGAATACAAAAACAAAACAAATGCGCAGTGACGCCTTCGCGTCGCACAAGCAAAGTCATAAAAAAAGGTTCGACACTTGCAAAAACGAAACGGATTTCTGCTTCTTAATGAATATGTGCATACACAATTAAGTGAACAATGAGCTTGAAAATAATTTTCATAATTTTATGTACATGTATCACTTCGCACAGTGCATATTCTTTTTTTTCTCAAATTTGTGTGCCTTTGACAATTGATTTACGACCCAAGTAGCGTTTGTTGTTGTTGTAAGTGTTGTTGTTGGGCCCGCACTGCTACTTTTTGTTGGTGTCGTTGATTAAAAAAAAAACAACAACAACAAAACATAACTTGGTCCGTGTAGAAAAATTTTGCACACCAAAATACATATGTTGTGGGGGTGGATTTGCCTACTTGCTGCTAATATAACTTAGACAAAACGTATAACTTACATTAATAATATACAATTTCGAACAAGCAAAGGCCGTTCACATTAGTTTTTATACAAATCTATGTACGCTGTTCGTCCCAAACTCAAAGAGCCGCTTAAAATTTAAATTTTTTATATCTCGCTCCGATCATGCTCCTCTGTTGTTGCTCATTTACGTTCACTCTATATTTTATGTGCGCGCTTTGCATGTCAATCATAAAGTTCAATAGCCCTACCTCCTCCGCACTCACTAAATCAAAGCTCAAGGCTAAAGTACGTGTGAGTTTAGGCTATGCAATTCACTTAACTGCAGCCTCTTAGATATGTTTTGTTTTGATTCAGTGCGTGCGAAGAAGGCAGCGATACTACGCTCTTTGTTTGACTTGCAGAGCGCGCGCATACTTTGTCATCCAGCGTCGAACATGAAGAGCGATGCGCGAGCGCGTTCAAGTTTAAAGGCCTATTTACTCTTTACTTAACTTAACTTAACTTAACGTAACTTAACGTAACTTAACTTAAGGAATGTATGCGTTTACTCTCAACCACTAAGAATAAATATTATAGAGCAATCATTGCGTACGGGGCTTGTTGGGAACTCATGAGCTGTACATTTGTGAAAAAAACTTTCTGAGTGCTCCCATAGCACTTTGGGTGTCGAGCCGAATGGAAGCTCTCGCGTTCTTGCTCAGAATTATTTTTGTTTGCGCTTAGACGCAGAGTGGCAGCCGAATGAGACGGCCGGTCCACGCAGCTCTGCTGTTTATATGCGTGTGAGATTTGCGTGTATGGTTTTGTTATTTTTGCGTGTGATGGTTTTGTTATTTTTGGGGTGGGATTTTTAAATTTGAACAGCGCTTGAATGTGTGCGCTCACATTTATGCATTAATGGTTATTTGTATGCATGTCAAGTGTACAAGAACCTGTCTCAGTTTTTATGATATTTTTATTTATTTTTACAGGTGTATATATTTAAGACTTTCTTATTTTGTTTATTAAAAAGCACATATGAAATAATTTTAAAATTTTGCCATATTTTTTATTTATTTAATTATATCTATGATTGATGATTACATAATAAATTTCTTTTCTATTAACATATAATTAAGTCATATCAAAACAATACATTTAAGATAAAGCATTTTTCACAAGCAGCAACAAAAATGTGTAAACACCCAGAAATCTATGAATTCATTTTTGTATGCCCACAAAAGCTTATTTGCTACACTATCAAGTTTGCCGCTCGAAGCGTAAATAACATTGATATATGTAGTTTTATTAGACTATTTTTAGCAATTTCTCAATTGTTAGCTTAGTGCCAACTTACTATAATCAAAATATACAACTATAACAAATATATTATTAAATTACATATCAACAATAGCACTTATATTATATTAGGGTATCCAACACTCAACATTCGTCTGTTCATATTCTTATTCAACATGTTCGCTATTTAAGTCTATTAGTGTGCGTGTGTGTGTGTGTATTCACAAAAGAAGCAAAACAGAACTGCCGCACAAAATATAAAATCGACAATTTCAGACTTCTGCTTGAATCTGCTTTATGCAGTCCAACTTGGGAGGGTAGTATAAACTTAATATGAACTTTGTCAAAATAAATAGCAAAACGTGAGATACTTTAATATTATTTATGTTCATATGTTTTATTTATATATCGAAAATAAACTATATATATATAAAAAGTAAATATTTGAGTTTTAATTGGCTATTATTCAATATGGATACAAAGGGTATTTTTACTTCGTGCATTTTGTACGTTGAAGCAAAACAGAATTGCACTGGCTTTGTCATTTTGGTAGAGGCAGAGAAAAACGAATTTCGTTTTATGTGTGCGTGCACATGAATATATGTATTTTATGCGTATGCATGTGTGCGCTTTGTTGATCTGCTGGTGGCCGTCAATAGCAAAACCTGACCTTTCTCAACATCTACAATATGATTTTGTACATGTATGTACATACATTTGCATGCTGGTGCAGGGCTTTTGGGTGGGCAACTATATTTATTATAATTTTCATGTTAGTATATTTATTATATTATATTTAACAAAATAAGATTAAATATATATGTAGGCTTAAGTACTTAAAATTGCATACAACATTTTATTTCATTTTATGTATGTACATACATGCATAAAAAAATATGTTAAGAAGCACAGAGAAAAAGACACACACACATATATGCATGTACATGAAATGGTTCGATAAAATGAAAAAGAAAATTCGAAAAATCCTAACATTCATTACATGCTCACTTACATCAATTTTTGATTAATGGGAAATGAAAAAAAATTTAAATATTGACAGACAATTGCTATCATACCGATCTTAGCTCGTTTACGAAATATATCCCTTCGAAACTCTACAAAAACATTTTACGTTTTTGTTGTTGACATCTATATTGGTCGTAACCGTAACTGTTCACACGAAGTTATCAAAGCAGTACGGGTTGTTTTGCAGCTCACGGAAAGGCTGAACGGACGAAATGTAACAGCCGACAATTTATTCAAGCAAAGCAGCGACAAATGACCGTTGTTTGTTGGCACTATTCGAATGAAAACCCAAAAAAAGCTAGAAATTATAAATTTTTATAATACGACAAATTGTGGAGTCGACATTAATGATGAAACGATATACTGTGAGTGATCAGAGAGCGCTCAAAGTGTTTCTAGACGAAACCGCGGCGAGAGTCCATACCCTCTCTCAAGACCTAAAGTGAAAGCGCCGTTTATATTGAATATAATAACACTAGCAATTTCGATCATTTCTGTTCAAGCTTATTTTAAAAATTTTTTATTAAATCTTTAGTTCAAGGTTTTAAAAAGCATATTTTGTAGTTTTTTTAATCTATTAAGGCTCAGTTACCCGAACTTAACTTGACTTGAACTTAAATTGACTTGAACATGAACTTGAACTTAACTTGAACGTGAAATTCTAGCAATTACCCGAACTGAACACAAAGTGAACTTAACTTGAACCTGAACCTGAACGTGAATGCAACCGTGGGCGTGAACTTATCGAACAGCTGTTTGTCATTGTTTTGATATAATCTAAATTGAGCGCGAATTGTTTAAGTGACTGCAGAAAAATTTAATTAAAAATTGATGACATGGTGGCCATTTTTAGCCAGCGCAATGCCAGAAATGCGAACGCGGCGTTGGGCAGTTCGGCCTATGAATAGGGATTGGAATGTATCTGGCTACTACAGGAAAACGTTCAGGAAAATTAAAAACTTGGATGATTCGCAATTTTACCTGCACAATAGAATGTCCAAAACCCTATTTAATCTGTTGCTAACGCTAATAAAAAAACTATATGTAAATAATATTATACTCACGAAGTGATTCCAATTCTGCGGCAATTAATATCCAAGCTTCCTATTTTTTTAGATGGATCTTTAAAATTTTTGCTAGCTTTATTGTACAATAATTCATTTTCTTGCACCAAACAAATTAGCTTGTGCTCATCCATTTTGCAATCAGCTGCTGAACTGGAACATGAACTAGAACTTGAACTTGAATTACAAATTCTGTTTTCTGCAGTTTGTCAAGTCAAGTCAATTCAACTCAATTCAAGTCAAATTGAGGGTAACCAGCAAGCAGTGTTTTCCGTAAAGTTGAATAGATCAGCTGTTTGGTTAATTCAATTCAACTTGAATTCAATTCAATTCAAGTTCGGGTAACTGAGCCTTTAGTTAAGTTACGTTAAGTTGAGAGTAAACGCTAGCATTGACAGCCATAAGGCAGATTGAGTCAGCTGACTCTTACGTTAAGTTAAGTTAAGTTAAGTCAAGAGTAAATAGGCCTTAAGTTGCCTCGTTGGGTTTATGACAGTGATGGGCAGACGTCGACGTCCAAAATATTTCTAACTCACACGAGGCAGCGCGCTGGCAGCGCGAAGCCAAGGCGTATTAAACAAGGTGGCAGCGACGTCGACGTCGCGTTGCCTTACGAAAAAGAAATTAGTTCTCGCATGCACATGTATACACACACACATATGCATTTTTCTTTTTTGCTGCTAAATGTGCCTTGCGTAAGGCAACAGCAAAGAGGGCGACGTCGACGTCGCTGCCACCTTGTTAAATACGCCTTGCGCGAAGCCAGCGCGCTGCCTCGTGTGAGTTAGGTTTTTCGCTGCCGACTGCACGAAATCACACGTACGCTATAAGCATTGAAAGCTATTTTTAGAACACGATTGTTCGTTCGTCGTCGGTTGTCGTGCCGAAGCGTGCATTAGATTTAACATTGTACTTTTAGTTGAAGGCGAACTATTGACAAGCAAGCACCACGCAGCGCATTAGCAAAAAACCAATTTTTTACAGTTCGCTCCAAAATGTTTATGCCCGAATGGGAGAATGAATTTTTCTTTATAGAAAATGAGGATGGCAAAGCGCAATGCTAGATTTGCAATAACATTGTTGTCGCAATGTTAAATATTCTTCAAATGGCATTATTTATTAATAAATAATAAGCACAATGAGTGAACGTTAATTTGCAGCGTGCACTGTATTGATTACACTTCGTTTTTTCGCTGCAGAGCACGCAAATTGTGCTTGTATGCGTGTGAAAACTGTGAAAATATTTGTGTGTGCCCATCACTGGTTTATGACCAACTGCGTTCAATTCACCACAACACGAGAATGAGCGAATCTGAAAACATGTAGGAAGGTTAAAAAATACCCTGAACCCGTGTATGAAGTGACTTGCAGTAGTGCAGTTTTTCTTGACTTAACTTTAATATAAAATATCTCCGGTGTTTCAAACCAAATCAAAATCAAATGGATCAAATTTTCGCAGAAGTAATAAAGTTTTCCATAGTTTCAACTTATATTTTTATATTTTCTTAGTTCGAGATTTTTTCGTTATCGATTCCATATGTATATCGGAAACGAGAATAGTTATCGATTGTTTGAAATAAAGTTAATCTGCCTATGACTTAGGAGTAGTTATGTTCCAAATTTGAAGACTCTAGCTCTTTTAGTTCATTCATACGGACGGACGGACGGACGGATAGACTCACATGGCTGCATCGACTTGGCTGTTGATGCTGATCAAGATTATATATACTTTATATGGGGTCGGAGATGCTTCTTTTTGCCTGTTACATACTTTTGCACAAAACAATTATACCCTTTTTTACCCATTTCAGGGTATAAATATAACTGTGAATGCAAAAGATTTGTTGTTGCTGTTTTTGTCTATCGCTTCAGGCTTATTATAAGCCGTTGTATGCACACACGAATTTGAAACAACAAGGGAGGACTAAGAGGAATGCGATTGGCTTAAGAGTAGAGAGCTGCATGAGATGATTCACAACTGTAATTTAATAGAGTGCATTCGAGTTGAATTGCGTTGAATGAGTGGCAGACACAATATGGTATGAGTGAGTTGAGTAGACCAAATTCGTCGATACTATAATTCATCATAATTCATGATTTTGAACATGAATGTTATGAGTAGAAAACGCAAACATACCAAGGCGTAGACTGAGATGATTCATTTGTAATGACTCCTTTCATTTCGTGGGCCTAGAGAAATTACGTATATTTCTATGCCCAGCGCCAGACTGACGCACAAGCTGACGGTCTGATCGCAAGCGTTGCCTCGTCAGCGGGCCGCACAAGCAGCTCGGGCAAAGGGTCATAAAAAAAAGGGTTCTGTGTGTGCACTTAGAAAAAAAACTGTAGACCTGCTTCTTAGAGAATGCGTGCATAGGCAAATTAGTGAACGATGCCCTGCCAAATTCAAATTTCTTATTTTTGTGCATATATCACTTCGCTCAGTGCACACATTTTTTGTGATATTTTCGCGCCTGACGCACAAGCAGCTCGGGCACAGGATCATAAAAGTGACCTAACGGCATATGCGCATACATATAAGCAGGCAAAAAAGCTAAATACATAGCAGAATTACCACTCGAATAGTCTCAGTACTACTCGAATGTAACTGTAAATGTTCGTTCATTTGATCCGTGACCAGACGTTTGGATGTTGTGGGACTGAGTTGTTGCCAGAGCAACTCATTTACCCGTACAACTTTGTAGAAGTATTCTGATTCATTCAACTCATTTTACACATGGTTCATTCGAATGCCGTTTTTTTGCCATTCATGCAGCTCTCTACTTAAGAGCATGAAAATGTGATATTATTCTGTAGATGAGATCAATTCACATAAATAACTGTAACTCTTTCACTCTCAGGGAATTTAAAAATTTTTACTTTAGTGTGCCATTTGCGTATTGCTTGATTTAATTTCCAAACGTTATACATACAAGAATGAACGCACAAAATTATTGGGGTGCTTTGCCTGCTGTGGCCCTGCCACAGTATTATATGCAGCCGCTGCAGCCACAGCTGTATCAGCAGCAGCCGCAACTAAATTTTCAACCGCAGCCGTTTCAGCCGCTGCAGCTTCAGCCGCAGCACCATCAGCAGCTTCAGCCGCAACACCATCAGCAGCAGCAGCTTCAGCCGCAGCAGCAGCTTCAGCCGCATCAGCAGCAGCTGTTTCAGCCACACCAGCGGCAGCATCAGCGCCAGCCTCAACAACAACAACATTTCAAAAAGGCAAAGCTGCGCCAGCAACAGACTGTCACCAAGCTGCACAGCCAGATCAAAAAAATCAACAAAAAATTAGAATTTATAATTAAAAAGCAAAAACAAATAGAGAAACAAAACGAAATAAAATAAAATGGGTTAAAATTAGAAATAAGAAACGAATATAAATTAGAAATTAAATACATCTTAGAAATACTGAAAAATTGACGAATACTCGAAAAATGCATTATTATGCGTTCTTTAGTTTCGGAGCTGTCAAATTTTTTTGTAAAAATCTGTAAGTAATGATTGACATTTATACATGCGTTCTCCTGTCAAATACTGTAACATCTATTTATGTGTGCGTTCAGAAATTTATTTTGTGCAAAATATCTCGAGAGTTCAGGTAGGTACTGTTATATTTGTTTGTTTTAGACATTAATTTGTGTAAATTAAAGATTTAGTGCATATTCAGTATTACTATTAATAAAAATGCCGCGTACTAGAAGATCTAATCTTTCCCAGCGGAGCCGTAATGCAATTAGGCAACGGAATATCGCGAGTCAATTATCTGACGAAGAACGAGAAATCGCCCGAGAAGAGCGCCGCGTTAGTATGGAGCAAAGAAGGACCTTAATTCGTGCTTCTCAAACACAAGAGCAAAGAGAGGCAGCCCGTGAAACGGCTAGATTAGAAACGAGAAATCGTCGAGCTTATCGTACAGATGAACAGAGGAATAATCTTCGAAGTGCAAGAAGAAATGGTTCAAGTATTGATTTGAATCGAGCAGCGTTTCGATATGATTGCACCATCGACTACAGCTTGCATCGTTTAGTTTGCATTGGTCCAATGGACGTTGTTTGCCAGCATTGTGGTGCATTGAAGTTTGCTGGTGAAACGCCCGGTTTGTGCTGCCTTAGTGGTAAAGTGACATTGCCATTAGTGGTCCCGCCACCAGAGCCATTGCGTTCCCTGCTTTATTGCGAAACACAAGAATCACGACATTTTCTAGCTAACACTCAAAAATACAATGCCTGTTTCCAAATGACTTCATTTGGGGCGGAAATTATTGAAGAACACGGATATAATCCAACATTTAAAGTAATTTACGTTAAAAACTTTATTTTATATGATTTAAAAAAAAAAATGGAATGTAGTTTGTTGGATTTCTGTAAAAAGTGTTTGTAAATGGCTATGAATGGCTTGAATGGCTTTGAATTTACAGATTCAAGGCCAGATTTGCCATCGGATTGGATCATTGCAACCTATTGAAGATGCACAGCACAAATTCTTGCAAATATACTTCATGGGCAATATGGAAGAACAACTTGACCGGCGTCAAGGGATCAACACAGCTACGAAAAGAGCAATTCTCCAAGATTTGCAGCAAATGCTTCATGAACATCATGCATTGGTCAGGCTGTTCAAGACTGCTTTAGAGCGCATGCCAAGTGATGACTATAAAGTTGTAATCAGAGCAGATAAAAGACCAGCGGGAACACATGAACGCACATTTAATGCTCCAACAATCGATGAAGTGGCAATCTTGATTGTTGGTGAAAACTCGGAAGCACGTGATATTGTGCTTACACGACGCAATACTGGGCAACTACAAAGAATATATGAAACGCACCGTTCATATGACGCGCTAAAATACCCGCTGATGTTTTGGCAAGGAGACGATGGATATCACTTTAATATCAAAATGATTAATCCATTGAATGGTCAGATCAATATCATTGTTTTCATTTTAACTTGATATACATTTTATTCTGTTTGCTTTTGGTATACAAAAAAAGTTGTCACTCTTAATTTAGTAGAGAGTAGCTGTAAGAGTCGTAAGCCTATTAGGAGTTCTAAAATACAATTTTTACTGTATTTTTTCAGGTGTGGAAACTACCAAGAAGGTTAGTTCCATGAATTAGTACGCATATCCTTTGATGATTCGTGAAAATTCTGACAATTATTTGTTGCGATTTCGTCGACTGCTTCAACAATACTGCGTTGACATGTACGTTAAAATCGAAACGGAGCGCCTGACTTTCATCCGTTTGAATCAAGCTAAATTGCGTTCGGAAGAGTATATTCATTTACGCGATGCAATAAGCACAGAAGGAGATTCAGAAAATGTTGGTCGATTGACTATTTTACCAGCGACATACACAGGTAGCCCGCGTCATATGCATGAATATGCGCAAGATGCAATGACATATGTTCGTCATTATGGTCGGCCAGATCTATTCATTACATTTACATGTAATCCGAAATGGATGGAAATTATTCAATTGCTGCTTCCCGGACAAACATCAAGTGATCGACACGACATCACCGCACGGGTTTTCAAGCAAAAAATTCGGTCACTAATAAATTACATTGTTAAGCAACACGTCTTTGGGATTACTCGATGCTGGATGTATTCAGTCGAATGGCAAAAACGAGGCCTACCGCATGCTCACATTCTAATTTGTTTAGTAGACAGAATTCGGACAGATCAAATAGATGCCATCATATGTGCGGAGATTCCTGCTCCTGAAACCGATCCAGACCTACATGATGTTGTAATCACGAATATGATTCATGGACCATGTGGCACTATCAACCGCCAATCACCGTGCATGGTCGACGGCAAGTGTTCCAAACGGTATCCGCGAAAATTCACGGCAGAGACCATTACAGGCAACGATGGTTATCCATTGTATCGGCGTAGATCGCCCGATGATAATGGTAGAACTATCACAACTAAAGTGAAAGGAAACGATTTCATAGTTGACAACAGTTGGATTGTTCCATATTCGCCACTTTTATCCAAAACATTCAAGGCACATTGTAATGTAGAGTATTGCAATTCGGTCAAATCTATTAAATACATTTGCAAATATGTCACGAAAGGGAGTGACATGGCGGTTTTTGGTATCCAAACATCCAATATCAACGATGAAATCACGCGCTATCAAGTTGGTAGATATGTGAACTGCAATGAAGCAATTTGGCGTATATTCTCATTCCCTATTCAAGAACGTTATCCCACTGTTGTACATTTGGGGGTGCATCTAGAGAACGGTCAGAGAGTATATTTCACAACGTCGAATGCTGCTCAACGTGCCCAAACACCTCCAGCGACAACACTGACCAGTTTCTTTGCGATTTTTCAAAACGATCCGTTCGCACGAACGTTGCTTTACTCGGAAATGCCACGTTATTACACTTGGAACGCTACATCGAAGAAATTTCAACGTCGGAAGCAAGGCGATGCAGTTCCTGGTCATCCAGATATGCGTTCTGCTGATGCTCTTGGTCGTATTTACACAGTTCATCCGAAGAATGATGAATGTTTCTATTTGCGGTTGTTGCTGGTACATGTTCGAGGGCCAACATCATTTGAATCACTACGAACTGTTAATGGTATAGTGTGCCCCACATTTCGAGCAGCATGTCAAGAGCTGAATTTGCTTGAAAACGATACTGATTGGGACACGACAATCGCTGAAGCAATTATTTCTGCATCTCCAAGTCAGATACGCACATTATTTGCAATCATCATTTCGACATGCTTCCCATCGAACCCACGTGACCTGTGGAACAAATACAAAGATAACATGTCAGAAGTCATTTTATATCGAATTCGTGTCAGCTCAAGAAATCCCGATCTTGAGGCGAATGAGGAGATGCATAACCAGGCCTTGCTCTTGATCGAAGATATGTGTTACCTCATATGCGGCAGTTTGTTAGTTAGGTTAGGAATGCCAGTGCCGGATCGCGGAATGAATGACGCATTTAATAGAGAATTGGAACGTGAACGTGAATATGATCCACATGAACTAATCCAATTAGTTCAAACGAATGTACCACTGTTGAATCCTAAGCAGAGGGAAGTCTATGATACTGATTTTGTAGAGGGTTGATTTTCCTGATGTACAATATGGTGTTCGTGGGATTCCGTCGCACTTCGCTGAAAACTGCCTTTTTTCCCAGGAACCAAAAAGTACTCGCGCGTCTTTTCACTCTCAAAGGTTTATTCAGATTAAAAAACATTGTTGCTTAAAACTATTGTGCCTAGCCTTAAATACAGAATGTTGCTAGCTGTGGTGAATTTAGGAATTAGGATGGGAGACGGCAGCTCCTTGTTCAGTGCCTACTCTTAGGCCTGAACATACCGCCCCCCTTGCAGCGTCATGCAAAAAAATATATAAAAACAAGAAGTGAAATATTGCCACGGAATCAACTATTGTTGATGGGCGAATGAGCCGGACAACATCCAGCCAAAAACGGTATTTTGGGCCAACGGTCCTCCTTGGCTAGGAATTACTCCCGGCAGGATGATCTCGGAATAGAGATCGGCCCCCAAAACAAGGGTGGTCGTGCTCGACCGGAACCAAAACCCGTCCGCCAGGGTGATGTTGGCCATGCCATCTCGGAGATGTTCCGCTATGTTCTTGGCTGGTGTGCGAAACCTGGTTTTCATCACTTGAAGGATGACTTCCTTGCGGAAGTTGGAGGAGCTCGATCTGATGGTTGCTGTGCATGCCCGTTCAGTGCCGACACGGGTGACGGAAAGCCTGAAGGCCGTTGCCAGTCCTGAGTCGATGCGACTGAGAGGGCAGCACGGGTCGACCACTGCACGGATGTCGAAGGTGTTGGATCCTGTATCCAACCGCAGTACGACCGTTGGAAGCACTGTCGTCCGTTGTCGCTCCAGGATCGATGTGAGCGAGAGGCTGCCATTCGCTCTTACGGGAGGAGGATTGGCAGGGGAGACCTGCTGTGTCTGTGTCGTCCTGCGGGTGGTCGCTTGGGAAGAAGGCTGCTCTTCGGAAATGTGCAGCAGAGTATGGTGGTCCCCCTGGCACACATGGCACCGATCTTCCCGTCGGCAAGTTGCTCCTGAATGTTGGTGCGCAAGGCACTTCGGGCAGTACTTGTTGACAAGTACAGCCCTTAGCCGCTTCTCCGCAGCCAAACGCATAAATCGTTGGCACTTTCGCAGCGCATGAACGCCGCGGCACACGCGGCATCGGAATGATCCCGTTCCTTTTGGGCCCTTTCTTTCCTGATTCTTGCGAGGTGCCATCTTACTGCGTAATGAAATATAGAAAGGAGAACGGGGCGGAGATTAGAAACTTGGCGGGAATAAGTGATAATTTTAAGACCGCTTTGCGGCCTCTATAGGAAGCAATATCAGCTTCGCGATTGGGCGTTTAACGACGCCTCGGGCAGTCAAGACGTCGACTACTCGGACCTT
Source organism: Scaptomyza montana (assembly GCA_018904305.1). NCBI lineage: Eukaryota > Metazoa > Arthropoda > Insecta > Diptera > Drosophilidae > Scaptomyza > Scaptomyza montana. The sequence continues at coordinate 1,135,670 of JAEIGR010000030.1, forward strand.
GAGGTCGACACCCGGATATGTGTTCTGGATTCGCCCTAGGCGCCATTCATTCGGTGGAAGATTATCTTCTTTGATAATCACAAGATCATTTGGTTGGAGATCTCGAGATGGCAACTGCCATTTATTCCTTTTGTGGAGCTCCTTGAGGTATTCCTCTTTCCACCGGAGACAGAAATGTTGATGGAGCGACTTAAGGCGCTGCCAGCGATTCAAAATAGACGCTGCGTCTGCTCCAATTTCTGGCTCGGCGTTAGATAGGAGTGGTCCCCCGACAAGGAAGTGACCCGGGCTCAAGGCCAGCATATCGGTCGGGTCTTCGGACATTGGCGAAATTGGACGCGAGTTCAAGCATGCCTCTACTTTGGACAGCAGAGTTGACAACTCCTCGAAGGTATACTTGAACGTGGACGTGGATTTATAAAAGAGAGTTTTAAAACTTTTTACCCCTGCTTCCCATAAGCCACCCATATGTGGGGCACTAGGAGGGTTGAAGTGCCAGGATAACTCGTGATGGCTAAACTTGGAAAGCACTAGGTTTCTCGTGGACTCCAGAAATTCACGGGAAAGGACCTTGGCAGCTCCGACAAATGTCTTCCCATTATCGGAGTGCATCGTCGCTGGACATCCACGTCTTGCAATGAATCTTGCAAATGCCGCAAGAAATTTCTCGGTAGTGAGGTCTGAGGTGGCTTCCAAATGTACAGCTTTAGTGCTAAAACACACAAAGACACACACGTACCCCTTGGTTATTAAACACGCTCGGCCTGTATAATTCTTCACATCGAAGGGGCCGGCGAAGTCAACACCTGTGTGTGTGAAAGGCCGCGAAAAAGAGATGCGTTGCGCAGGAAGCTCTCCCATGAGTTGAGTCTGGAGCTTCTTGCGATGGACCACGCATATCTTGCAGGAGTGGATCGTGGATTTTACCAACACCTTGAGTTTTGGAATCCAGTACTTTGCACGGATGAGGCGCATCATCAGTTGATTGCCCCCATGCAAAGAGATTTGATGCGTAAAGCTTACCAGAAGGCGAGAATACGGACACGAGTAGGGCAGTAGAATTGGGTGCCGCTCATCATAACTGAGAGTCTCGCAGGATCGGATGCGACCACAGGCCCGAATGACTCCATTCTTGTCTAAGAACGGGTTAAGGTTACGAAGACTGCTTGTGCGCGGGATGGATTTCCCTTGAAGCAATCTCTTATACTCTACCGGGTATTCGGCTCTTTAAGTGAGGATGACTAGATTTTCTTGAGCTTTGGAAAGTTCCTTATGGTGCAGATCTATTGACCCTGGATGTGAGCTTCCTTTCGAGCGCGATACAAAGCGTAGAACGTACGCAAACACGCGCATCGCCCGATCGAACTTAGAGAATCGTTCGAGAAAACGGAATGCGGAACTGGTGCTCACCATATTGACCTTGATAGGGCGGTGTTCCAGTTCCGTGTCGAGAGAAAGCTCAGTAGAAGCTGGCCAATGCTGCTGCGCTACCTTCAACCATTCTGGTCCGTGCCACCACAGTGAACTGCTAAGTAGTTCAACTGCTGACACCCCACGGCTCGCGAGGTCTGCTGGGTTGGACTCAGATCGTACGTGGCGCCACTGTTTGGAGTCTGTGGCCTGAGTAATTCTTGTTACCCTGTTCGCCACAAATGTGGACCACGCACATGGAGGCTTATTTAGCCATGCTAGAACTATTGTGGAGTCAGTCCAGTAGTAGAGCTCACAGTCTTGAAGGGGAAGTTGTGGAATTACAGCTGCTGACAATTCGGCAAGTAATACGGCTCCGCACAACTCTAGTCGTGGGATGGACACCGTTTTTGTGGGAGCGACTCTAGTTTTTGCTGTAAGGAGGTGGACAGAGATTCCACAGCGGGTTTCCGTGCGGACATAAAGCGCTGCACCGTATGCGGACTGAGACGCATCACAGAAACCATGGATTTGGAGTCGCCGCGTTGGCTGGGTTTCTACCCATCGTGGAATGCGCACCTTGCCGAGACTGGAAAAGTGGTCGAGGAACTCTTGCCACTTCGAAGCGAGATCATCGGGTAACGGATCATCCCACCCTAACTCCCTGAGCCATGTCTCTTGCATGAACATCTTTGCCCGGACAATGACTGGGGCTAACCACCCGGCTGGATCAAACAGCTTCGCAATCTGCGAAAGCACTTCTCGCTTGGATACTGACGTTTGCGACACCTGGGAAGGAGTAAAGAAAAACTCATCGGAATCCGCTTTCCATCGGATTCCGAGGGTTTTTGCTGCACTGGCTTCCTCTAGTTCAAGGAAGTTAGAACTAAGCCGATGTTGCTCAGGAATGACCTTAAGCAAGTCTTTTTTATTAGAAGTCCACTTGCGTAATGGAAACCCTGCGGATTCAAGTGCCTCACGGAGCTCTGAAATACATTGCACTGCACGACTCTTAGTGTGAGCTCCTGCTAACACATCGTCAACGTACATGTAATTCAATATAACGTCACTTGCAAGGGGGTAGCGACACTGCACATCTTTCGCTAGTTGCTGCAGTACTCTTATAGCTAGGAATGGGGCACAGTTTACTCCGAAGGTAACTGTGTTCAGTTCGAAATCGCGGACCTCATTGTCCTTTGTTCGGAAAAGGATTCTTTGGTATGGAGTGTGTTTGGGATCTACCAGTATTTGCCTATACATTTTTGTAATGTCTGCATTAAACACGTACTCAAAGAATCGCCATTTAAGGATCTGCATGGTCAGATCTGATTGGAGAACGGGTCCCGGATGCAGGACGTCGTTAAGACTTTTGCCGTTTGAAGACGGACTGGAGGCGTTGAAAACAACGCGAAGCTTTGTTGTAGTACTGTCTGGCTTGTAGACAGCATGATGCGGCAGGTAGAAATTGCCTGATCCGTTTGTAGCGGGGACTGGCCGCATATGACCAAGGTCCGAATACTCCTGAAGGACCTTATCGTACTGCTCTTTTAGTGCTGCGTTTTTATTCAAACGATTTTCACTACGAAGGAGTTGAGCCAGTGCGATAGATCTCGAATGCCCCAAGTTGATGGCTTCAGGGTTCTTGAAAGGGAGGGAGACAACATATCTACCACTTACGGTTTTGGTGGTTGTCTGCTGAAACAACTTCTCACAGGCTGTGTCGGACTCCTTTACCAGCTTTGCTGGTATATCCTCCACCTCCCAAAACTTTGTGAGAAGTTTCTCTAATCCTGCTTCTGGGCTTAGCAAAATTTGAGTCGAGAAGGCCGAAATGACTTTGGCATTGGAGTTGGAAACGGGACCCGTGATGGTCCAACCAAAAATCGTTTCTTGACCCAAGAGGGTACCACATATATTGGCATAGGACCCCTTTAACAAAATGGATGGAATTATGTCAGCACCCAACAAGACATCTATTTGGGAACTCTTGTAAAAGCTTGGATCTGCCAATTGCAGATTAGGGAGCCCTTCCAAAGAACTTTGAGGGATTGTGTAGGAGGGCAGGTTTCCTGCCAACTTTGGAAGAACGAAAGCCGAGGTTTCAATTTGAACTCTTGGATTGAGCGGAGAGCCAATGTGGAAATGGCATAAACGTTGAGGCTGGGCTGCAATAGCTCCATTGAGCCCAGAAACTTGAGCATCAACCGATTGAGACTGGGGTCGTATCAATTTAAACAGCCGCTCAGATATGAAGGTTGCTTCTGATCCAGAGTCTATCAAGGCAGGTGCTGGATATTTTGTTCCCAAGGAACATACTTGGATAATTGCCGTGCCGAGAAGGACGCTCTGCGTGCCTGCCGAGAAATAATTTTGGACCGTCGGTTGTGAAGGAGAAGTGGACTGTAGGTTGGGGGACGGATCCAAATCTGTTCCACCTGCTTGGGAGTTCGTCGGACGATGAAGGAGAGTGTTATGACGCCCCTTGCAGGTGTGACAAGTGTGCACACTAGTGCAATCCTTAAGGATGTGACCTCTGGCGAAACAATTTAAACATAACTTGTGCTGCTTAATCGTGTTGCATCGCTCTTGCACAGACATATGTAAAAATTTTGGACATAAACGGATCGGATGATTTTCTTTCGCGCAAAGTTTGCAAGTCTGAATCTTGGCAGTAACTTTGGCCTCAAAGGAGTTTACTCTTTTAGAAGTGGGCTCTTTTCTGGACGCCTGTGTGGAAGTACAAGGTCGTACATCTTCGATTGCCTCTAATGTTCTATACCGCTCTAATAGGAAATTATTTAACTCACTCCAAGTCGGAATATCTACTTTGTTCTGGAGAGATTGCTCCCATAATGATAATGTGAGTTTTGGGAGCTTTGACGAACACATAAAAACAAGGAGGCAATCCCAATTCTCAATGGAAATGTTGGATAATTCTAAAGCCGATAGGCACCCTTGGATGGTGCTCTGTAGTTCTTTTAACGCGGCTCCAGACTCATGAGAAATGGCTTGCACACTGAACAGAATTCGAAGTTGGCTGTTGACTAACAGTCTTTTGTTTTCGAATCTGCTGACAAGTGCTTGCCATGCTGTCGCAAAACCATCATTTGTGAGGGGAGACTTTGACACGATAGCCTTAGCATCGCCACTTGTTTTAGAATTTAGATGGAACAGCTTTTCAACTGGGGTGAGACTTGGATTATTGATGTACACCGCTGTAAAAATGTCTCGGAATGTGGGCCATTTTAAATAATCTCCGGAAAAGACTTCGGTGTCAACAGGCGGTAAGCGGCAGCCTCTTGGCTGATAGGCACCACTGGAACTCGTTATGGGAACCGTAGCCTTCTCAATTTGCTCGCTGAGCATGGATGCGCAGCGTACATAAGCCACATAGCAGTGGTCATATTTCGCACGCAGGGTTTCTGTGTCGGATTCGACGCCATGACCAGTGGCTTCGGAGAGTGCTCGTGAGCACCGTTCGAATTCCTGCTCGACCTTGTCCCACAAACTTCGAACCTGATCTTGATGGACCTTGAGCGTGTGCAGTGACACTTCGGAATTGGAGACAAATTTCGCCTCAAACTGAACGAGACGATCGGACACCGCGATAAAATTGGTTAAGGCAAACAGACTGGTCATCTTTAGATGTTGACTGGTTGACCTCGTAATGGGCTGTGTGACCGGAAGTTTTGCAGAGGTGGATGAACTAGGCTTAGTTTGTTCCTTGCTTGTTGAGAGACTATGTTTTACGGATGGGAATGGATCGGAACTTGTTCTCTTGTGTTGCCCAAGTGGAACAGAAAGGAGATTCTTCTTATCCCTGGCAGCGTCCGTTGGCATGCTAGGATCTTAGCCGCCAGAAAATAAATAATTATTCGCTGTTGCAGACGCTAGGCACAGGAACAATGCAGTTCGGAACAGCGGAATGGAAACACACGGATAATAAATAATTACGACGAATTATTAACTAAAGGCGCAGCAGTGTCTCAGAAAAAAAACAATAAATTAATTAATTAATTAACAAAAACGTACAAAACAAATGATTTCTTTACGAATTGTTAATAAATTTGCGCTTGATAAAGATGTAAATCAGAGAAGAAAAAATAACACAATGGTGATTGATTTTGATCGCCTTATGAGGGACGCAGAAACGATGCTTAACGTTAGGACCGTTTTCTGTCTTCTACTCTATGATTTTGTGTCAGTATGAACTTATCGATATCGAGCTAACCGATAGTTTGCACATATCTTTGTGGACGGAAAACACAAATGCTTATATTGCTTTAGTAATAAATGTGACAATAATTAGGGTATTCACTTGCTATGCTATGTGCTAAAGTACTAAAGTGTTATATGAAATCTGTACAACAAACACACAGAATAATTTTTAACACAGAAAACATGCCCCTGGGTATGTTTGCTACTATTGTACTATATGTGCTATATTGTGGTTGCCAGACTATTTATGAAAACAGCTGATTTCGAGATTATTGAATTAGTGAAATTAGGTCACACTAGGCGAGTTTTGATTGTAAAAGTAAGTAAATTTTTATTATTTATTAATTTTAAAGACTAAACCGATGTTTTTAACAGTGGCAGAAGCGACAAAAGCAAAAAGAGTGCGGGAAAATGAAGTAATTGTTATTGTTTTCAGCTAAACAATTGCTCAATTCGATTTAACTATCGATTATGTTGTCATCGAACTGGCAAACAGCTGACTTAGCACAAATACGACAAAAGAAACGTAAAAAGTGCACTCACTAGCTACACTGTATTATAAATAACACTTTAGCACATAGCATAGCAAGTGAATACCCTAAATGTTTAAATATTGTGTTATGTGATCGTATTTATTTTTTGTTATGCCGCTTAATTGAAAATGTGTATATTTATTTATCTCTTTGTGTGGTAGCGGCCGAAAATTATTTGGTTATAAATGTGTATATTTTTTTATGTGCATATGTTTGTGTATTGTGTGTTTTTTTTGTGTGTAGAAATATGAAAATAAAAATAGTTAACAAGTACAATGCTGGTAGGGAGCAATTGTTTGCATATTGTTAAATATGCAAGTTTGTCGGCAGTGCGTACTGAGTTATGTACCTTTTATATGTGCATATGTATATCGTACGCTTGACTTTGGCCGACAATGTGTGTACATATGTATGTGCAGATGTAGGTAAATTTGTTGTAATTTATATAAATTAATGTGCGCATATATTTTGTGTATTTTTAATAGCGAAATTAATAATATTCAGTGGTTTAAATTATTCAATTGCTCTGGTGTATTTGTTGTGTCATATGACTTACATATGTCGGCAGCTATGTATGTATGTATGTAGACTTGAGCTTAAGTGCCGGCATATGCTTGTAGATTTGTATGTATGTATATTAACACAGTTTTCGTTTATGTTGTTAGACAATATTATTATTGTTTGAAGACAATTGAGGATTAACAATAATTCATGAGGTTAATGTTGTACATAGTTATGGATTTGCTCGTGGAAAATAATGCCGGCATACATATGAGTGTAGGTGTTTTAAATGTAAGAATGGAAAAAGAAACATTTAACAAATAAATGATTTGATTTCTTACACCGCAAATAAACTTGTGTCTTTTTATTTGGGAAATGGAAATATTTTAAATTACAGGCATAAATTTTCACAAATATGGCGGCTGATGTACAAGGTTATGTATGGCCTTTTATATATCTATGAAAAAGTATGGCGGCTGAATTTTATTCGGACGTAGATGAAGAATTATATTAATATAATTCTGGAATTGCCTTTCTTGTAGGCGTTAACGAGTGAAGACGGAATGTACTGGCGGGTAAGTACCAGTACGATAAGTATATATTTTGCACAGGAGTTGCCACTTGGCAATGTACATGAATATAGGAGAAAATATAACTTATCTGATTTTTTAAAGGAAATCCAACGATGCTATGATGCTGGGGCGAAATATTCTGTTGATTATCCGGCTCGAAGGACCAATGATTTTGTAGAGGGTTGATTTTCCTGATGTACAATATGGTGTTCGTGGGATTCCGTCGCACTTCGCTGAAAACTGCCTTTTTTCCCAGGAACCAAAAAGTACTCGCGCGTCTTTTCACTCTCAAAGGTTTATTCAGATTAAAAAACATTGTTGCTTAAAACTATTGTGCCTAGCCTTAAATACAGAATGTTGCTAGCTGTGGTGAATTTAGGAATTAGGATGGGAGACGGCAGCTCCTTGTTCAGTGCCTACTTTTAGGCCTGAACAGATACACTGATTAATGCAATTGATGATGGAAATGGTGGCTTATTTTTTTTGGATGCCCCCGGTGGAACTGGGAAGACATTCCTCATGTCATTGATTTTGGCCACTGTACGTGCGAGATCAGAAATTGCGGTAGCAATTGCTTCTTCTGGAATAGCGGCCACATTGTTAGACGGATGCCGTACGGCTCACTCAGCGTTAAAATTGCCATTAAATTTTCAAACTAATGAACAACCGACATGTAACATTTCGAAACACTCCGCAATGGCCAAAGTTTTAGTAGCATCAAAAATTATTATATGGGACGAATGCACAATGGCGCACAAACGCGCATTGGAAGCACTAGACCGAACATTAAAAGATCTGCGCAATGACTCGAGATGTTTTGGTGGTTCAATGATTTTATTATCCGGCGATTTCCGACAAACACTACCAGTAATTCCAAGATCTACTGCTGCCGACGAAATAAACGCTTGCCTCAAAGCATCAAATCTGTGGCGATATGTAAACAAACTTCAACTGTCTGTAAATATGAGAGTTGCATTGTTGAACGATCTATCTGCTGATGATTTCTCGAAGCAATTGCTGAATATCGGTAATGGCCGTGTTCCTGTTGACGAATCGAGCGGTTTGATTTCATTTCCTCCAAATTTTTGCAATTTCGTCTTATCAAAAGACGAGCTTATCAACAAAGTATTTCCGGATATCATTGCTAACCATAAAAATACTAAATGGTTAAGTGAGCGAGCAATTTTGGCGGCTAAAAATAAAGATGTAGATGACCTCAATTTTATAATTCAAAATCAAATCGTAGGTACTCTGTATTCATTCAAATCTATCGACTGTGTAACAAACGAAGAAGAAGCCACTAATTATCCAACTGAATTTTTGAACTCCTTGGATGTGCCTGGTTTACCACTGCACAATTTACAACTGAAGGTTGGCTCGGTAGTTATCATGCTTAGAAATTTAAACCAACCAAAACTGTGCAATGGAACGCGTTTGGTGATAAGAAAACTGATGAACAATGTGATTCACGCGTCAATACTCAAAGGAAAATTTAAAGATGAGGAAGTTCTTATTCCAAGGATTCCGATGATCCCAACAGATATGCCCTTTGAGTTTAAACGAATTCAATTCCCGATTCGTCTTGCCTTCGCCATGACGATCAACAAATCACAGGGCCAATCCTTGACTATTTGTGGCCTTAATCCAGAAAATGAGTGTTTTTCTCATGGTCAATTGTACGTGGCATGCTCACGTGTCGGCAAACCATCCGCATTATTTGTTCTTGCACCTGACCAAAAAACAAAGAATGTTGTTTACCACAAGGTGCTTGAATGAAAATCCGATTAATAAACTAATCAGAGTGTACCCCAACCTGAACAACATAGTTTTCAATGATTTTTCCTGACATGTGTTTGGAAAACTTAATTTTTTTTAATTTTTATTCTCATTCTGTATGTTTTCATCATCATTCATCATAATAAAATACTTTTATATTTCTATCTTAATCTAAATAAATATTATTTTGTATTATCAAAGCCTAAATTAGTTCAGCTAAAAGGTAACACGACATTCTTTGACTGTTAGGCGGTATGAAGTTCGCCGGGTCAGCTAGTATATATATAAAAGAGTTTGTCCTTACTAGAATGGACGAGCCACAGCCTAAACGAAAAGAGCTAGAAGGCTGAAATTTTCACACAATTTTCCATGCAGGTAGGAGGTGAGCACTAAGAAGGGAATTTTTATTTGGACAACTCCTTCAAGTACCTCCCATACGATTTGGAGCACTTTTTACCCATTTTAAAAAACAAATTACAATTACAACAAGTACCCATTCCACTACTGTCGCCTGATTGTCGCACAAGCTGAGGGTTTGATCGCGAGCGAGAATACAAAAACAAAACAAAACCGCAGTGACGCCTTCGCGTCGCACAAGCAAAGTCATAAAAAAAGGTTCTTACACTTGCAAAAAAGAAACGGATTTCCGCTTCTTAATGAATAAGTGCATACACAATTAAGTGAACAATGCTCTTGAAAATTTAAATTTCATAATTTTATGTACGTGTTTCACTTCGCACAGTGCATTTTTTTTTTTCAAATTTGTGTGCCTTTGACAATTGATTTACGACCCAAGTAGCGTTTGTTGTTGTTGTAAGTGTTGTTGTTGGGCCCGCACTGCAACTTTTTGTTGGTGACATTGATTTAAAATAGAAACAACAACAACATAACAAAACTTGGTGCGTCTAGAAAAATTTCCCTAACCAGAATATGTTATGGGGGTGGATTCGCCTACTTGCTGCTTATATAACTTAGACAAAACGTAACACACTAACATTATTGATATATATTGATATACAATTTCGAATAAGCAAAGGGCGTTCACATAAGCGCGCGTGTTGCTCTTATGATAATCAGATAATTTGAAATCTCGCTCCGATCATGCTCCTTTGTTGTTGCTCATTTACGTTCACTCTCTATTTTATGTGCGCGCTTTGCATGACAATCATAAAGTTTAATAACCCTAGCTCCTCCGCACTCACACTAAATTAAAGCTAAAGGCAATATGCAATTCACTTAACTGCAGCCTCTTAGATATGTTTTGCGTTGATTCAGTGCGTGCGAAGAGATAGCGATACTACGCTCTTTGTCTAACTTGCAGAGCGCGAGCATACATAAGAGAGTTAGCCGAAATAGCAAACAACGAAGACGCATGATCGGAGCGAGATTTAAAAATAATTTGTCATCTAGCGCCGAACATGAAGAGCGATGCGTGAGCGTTTTCAAGTTTTTAGCTGCCTCTTTGGGTTTGGGACCAACAGCGCTCAATTCATGATGCAGGTGTTGAATTGCCGACTGTCAGCACAACACGAGAATGAGCGAATCTGAAAACAAGTAAGAAGGTTTTAGTCGAGAAATCCCGACTAAAAGATACCCTGAACCCGTGTATTAAAATGACTTGCAGAAGTGAGTTTTTCTTGACTTTATTATTATTATTGGAACGAGTATCATGCACTGCGACCACTAGGTTCTATTGAGCCCTCTTACTGTTTTGTGAGTTACAACTCCTCGAACAGCCCGATCGATCGCAGGAACGCGACGATGTGGCATGGTCGGAGAGCCGTCATCTTCTCTGTAGACAGAAAGAGGCTCCCTTGACTTTAACTTTAATATAAAATATCTCCTGTGTTTCTTAACCGATTTGTATCAAATTTTATGCTGTAAATTTAAATTTTCAAAATGTAACTTTTTCAAAATGGAAATTTATTACAAGCATTCGGAAATAATATGCATCCTGTAAAAAGATTGCGTTTTACCGGTCCATTAATGAATGGACATTTTGATGTTTATATTCCTTTAGAGGAAGTATTAACTCAAGATTCTGATACGTCTAGTGAATGTATAACTGAAAATGTTAAAAATCCTGTTAAAAGACGTAGTCGACTCACCAGCAAAACTGTAAAAAAGGTAAAAAAAACGTTCATTTGAAAAAAATTGTGATATCAATAGGGGTAAGCGCATAGAAGCATCAAAAAGATATCGTGTTAATAATCCTGATGTTATTAGATTTGTAGTGAGAAGAGATCAGGCTAATAATCCTGAAGCTCATAGAGTTGCAGTGAGAAGACATCAGACTAATAATCCTGATGCACGTCAAGAATGGCGTTTGCGTGCATGGAGTGTTAAAGCCATGTCTGGCTTAAACTATGATTTTGAAATAGCTTACAAGTCAGATAAAATTACTCAACTTGGTAATATGAATTTGAGATGCAAACATTGTAATGCTTTAAAATGGAAAAATGAGCCTTTGGGTATCTGTTGCAAGGCAGGAAAAGTTAAACTTTCACAATATGAAAGTTTGCCTGATCCACTTAAAAGCTTAATAATTGGTGGACATCCCAAGCATGATCATTTCATTGATCGTACAAGAAAGTATAACAGCTGCTTTCAAATTACTTCTTTTGGAAGTACAAAAATTATAAATGAAAGTTGGTCATCCTTTAAAGTCCAAGGACAAGTGTATCACTTAATTGGTAGTGTCCGACCTTTGCCAAATGAAGAAATGCAGTTTCTTCAAATTTATTTTGTTGGTGATGATGAAAAGAAAGCTCAACTACGTTGCAAAAATATTTCAAATGTTGATTGTAGCGTAGTAAAGGATCTTCAATGTATGTTTCATCAGCATAATCGTTATGTTAAAGATCTAAAAATGGCTCTCAATAAAATACCAACAAGTACTAAAGACTATAAATTGATTATACATGCTGATCGAACACCCGCTGGTGCTCACAAAGGGCTTTACAATGCACCTCAATCAAGCGAAGTAGCTTTAGTTATTGTTTGTCAGCAATTTGAAAAGTGCGATATTATTATTGAAAGCCATAATAAATTACATCGTATAAGTGAGGTGCATCGATCATACGATGCCTTACAGTACCCTTTGCTATTTCCTTATGGCGAAGATGGCTATTCAGTGGATATACTACAATGGAATCCATTATTAAAAAAGGAGGAACCAAAAAAAAAATGATATCCGCGTTAAGCTTTTACAGCTATAAAATAATGATTCGTCAATCTGAGATAAATCATTTAATTTATTGTCGTTCCCTTTTTAGTCAGTTTTTGGTTGATATGTATGCTAAAATTTAAACAGAAAGGTTAAATTATATTCGCTACAATCAAGCGAAACTCAGAGCAGTTAGCTATATACATCTACAAGATGCAATAGGCCAACAAGATGTTGTCGCAGCTCAACTTGGTCAGATGGTAATTTTATCATCTTCTTTTACAAGCTCTGCACGATATATGCATGAAAAGACTCAAGATGCTATGACATATGTTCGCCATTATGGGCGACCAGATCTTTTCATAACATTCACATGCAATCCACAATGGTATGACATCATTTAAAAGTTAAAGCTTTAATGTCACTATTGACAAAAGGTTCTTTGTTTGGAAGCGTGCAATGTTTCATGTACTCTGTGGAATGGCAAAAGCGGGGCTTACCACATATACATATTCTACTTTGGTTAGAAAATAAAATAAGACCAGATAAAATAAATAAAATTATCTGGGCCGAAATACTATTGAGAACATTTGAAGCTCACATAAATGTTGAGTATTGTAGTTCTGTAAAGTCTATTAAATACATTTGTAAATATGTTAACAAGGGCAGTGATCAAGCATCATTTACTCTTGAAGACCAACGTAATGAAATTAATATGTACGAAAGTGGCCGTTATATAAGTAGCTCAGAAGCGGTATGGAGAATCCTGGCATTTCCCATACATGAACGTTTTCCGGCTATTACACACTTAGCTGTCCATTTAGAAAATGGTCAACGGATATATTTTAACCCCAATAAGCCGCAACAATTACTTGACAGATTAAGCACTACACCCAAAACCACTTTGCTAGCCTTCTTTGAGCTATGCACACGTGATGAGTTTGCAAGAACGCTTCTATATTGTGAAGTTCCATCGTATTTTACATGGAACAATAAAGAATTTCAAAGAAGAAAACGAGGGCATGATGTGCCAAATTTTCCTGGAGTTAAAAGAGATTCAGCTTTGGGAATAGTGTAAACTCTCTATTCATCCCAATAATACAGAATGTTTTTATTTAAGACTTTTATTACATTTTGTAAGGGGCCCAACTTCATTTTTAAATTTAAAAACCGTTAATGGTATAGCATACGCATCATTTCAATTGGCGTGTAAAGCTCTAGGATTACTAGAAGATGATAAGCACTGGGATTCAACTATAGCCGAAGCTGTCATATGTCAAAATCCTACAAAGCTGAGAGAACTTTTTGCAATAATGTTAGTATTTTGTCAAATTTCGGATGCTCTTTAACTTTGGAATACTTATAAAGAGAGTTTCTCAGAAGATATTTTAAGAGCCTTTCATATTTCACAATACAGAAATATTGATGAAAGTATTGTGAATAATGTATTAAATAAATGTCTTATTTACATTGAAGATATTGTACTGTCTATTGGTGGTCAAAACTTGACTTATTATGGACTTCCACTACCAATAAGATCCGAGGAAATTATGAAAATTGCGAAGATATACTACATAGCGTTGAAGCAGAAAAGGGAGAAATCTATTTTTTAGATGCACCTGGTGGAACAGGTAAAACGTATCTTTTAAATTTATTATTGGCAAAGGTACGGCAAAGTAAAAAAATTGCATTGGCCGTTGCTTCTTCCGGTATCGCAGCCACTTTACTTAATGGTGGTCGCACAGCGCATTCTACACTTAAGATTCCATTTAATTTGATTCATTTAGAAACACCACATTGCTCAATTTCAAAGCAATCTAATATTGCTGCTGTACTCAAAGATTGCAACCTTATTGTTTGGGATGAGTGTACTATGGGCCATAAAGGTGCTTTTGAAGCTGTAGATCGATCTTTGAAAGACATTCGAGATAGTGAATACTTAATGGGTGGCATAACTGTTCTCTTAGCTGGTGATTTTCGACAAACTCTCCCAGTGATCCCCAGAGGAACAAGAGCAGATGAAATAAATGCTCGCTTAAAGTCTTCAATTTTGTGGTCCAAATACAGAAAATTGCATTAACGAAGAATATGCGAGTGCACTTAAAAGGTGATAGCTTAGCTGGTGAATTTGCAGAAATGCTTCTTAAAATAGGAAATGGATTATTTCCAACCCATGATGGCAAAATAACTTTACCATCAACTTTGTGTCATGTTGTGAAAAGTATTGAAGAGCTAACTCTAAAAATATTTCCGGATATTACAAATATCTCTCAAAAATCACTCGAACTTCCTATTTTGCCTGCGAGAAATGACAATGCATTGGAAATAAACGAGTTTTTATTAAAATCATTTCAAAGTGAAGAAATGACATATAACTCTATTGATTCTGTAACTGAAATCGAAGATGCAGTTCATTACCCCGTCGAAGTTTCTTAATTCATTAAATCCGGCTGGCCTGCCTCAACATAAATTAACTTTAAAGATTGGTTCACCTGTAATGCTGATTCGCAACTTGAAACCGCCAAAACTGTGCAATGGTACAAGATTGCAAGTTAAAGTCCTTCATAAGAATGTTGTCGAAGCAATTATCTTTACTGGCAATGGTATAGGGGAAACGGTTTTTATACCGAGAATTCCATTAATACCTTCTGATTCTGAATTGCCAATTCAATTTGAAAGATTGCAATTTCATTTAAAAGTTTGCTTTGCCTTAACAATTAATAAATCACAGGGACAAACTCTTAAATTATCGGTTTTGAGTTATCGAATTTATCGATTTGCCAGCCCCCCAGTTATCGTAGAACCCCCAACTTGACACTTTAATTTACTATCCCATGGATAAAGAGAATTGGAAAGTTTCAAGTCTCTAGCTTGAAGGGTGTGGAAAAAAGTTGCGAACATACAGACGGACGGTCGGACAGACGGACAGACGGACGGACACCATGACGGACATTGCACAAATTCGATATACTCTTTACCTTCGGTATCGAGTATAAAAACAAACTTCACTTCTTTGTATTATAAAAGGCACCACGGACCAGTCAAGGGTAAATCAACATACTCTACAGTCGTTTCATTTACACTCATTGTTAAGTGTGCGTTTCACTCGCACTTACTAATAACATACGCTAAGGCTGTGCTTTTGCCGACGAGACCACCTTATACTTATTCCATCATGACTGTGTGTATGCACTGCTAGCCAGCGATTTTGCTTCGAGCAGCGACTTGTTCGATTGCTGTGCCCCCGTTTTTATACTCGATACCGAAGGTAAAGTTTGGATGCCACGCCCACCGATACTGCCCTAGCCGCCCCCATCCACCCCAACGCTTCGTCAAAAACGGGAATGCGTGTATCTTCCAGAGTTGTAGAGCTAGAGCCTCCAAATTTGGTGGGAAGATAGCTGTTAACGACCCCCAAAAAACTGCATCAAAGTTTTCGAGCCACGCCCACCCATTACGCCCCCAGCCCCCCCGCATTTTGAAATCAGAAATGGCTATATCTCCCACAGTTTTTGAGCGATAGCCACCAAATTTGGTGCCAAGATAGGTGATGATGACTCCCTAAAAACTGCACCAAAAGTTTGGATGCCACGCCCACCGATACTGCCCTAGCCACCCCCATCCACCCCAACGCTTCGTCAAAAACGGGAATGAGTGTATCTTGTAGAGTTGTGGAGCTAGAGCCACCAAATTTGGTAGGAAGATAGCTAGCAACGACCCCCAAAAATCTGCATCAAAGTTTTGGAGCCACGCCCTCCATTTCGCCCCCCTTTCCCCACTTTTTACAATTTTCGAGCTAGAGTCACCAAATTTGGTATGAAGATAGCAATTGACATTTCAGAAAGATCTGCAACAAAAATTTTGATGCCACAACTACCCATACCGCCCCAGCCTCCCCCCCCTTTCCCCACCTTTTACAAACTTTGAGCTAGAGTCACCAAATTTGGTATGAAGATAGCCGGTGGCATCCCCATCTGCATCGGAGAATCTTTAAGGCAGCGTACACCCCTGCCGCATCCGTACCCCTTTGCATTCAGGCCTCTTTTTACCGGTTTTAATTCTGGTATCGAGTATGCCGCAGTCGGTTGCGTCCGACTGCAACGTTTCCACTTGTTTTTGCATAAAAAAGTGTACAAAATTGTAGTGCATTAAGTGTAAAAATCTGCGATTAAACTATTCTTTTTATCAATTCTATTAATCATAACTAGAAAACAACAGTTATAAGATGTTTTTATACTCGATACCGAAGGTAAAGAGTATATTGGTTTTGTGCAATGTCCGTCATGGTGTCTGTCCGTCTGTCCGTCCGTATGGTTGCAAGTTTTTTCCACACCCTTCAAGCTAGAGACTTGAAACTTTCCAATTCTCTTTATCTATGGGATAGTAAATTAAAGTGTCAAGATGGGGGTTCTACGATAACTGGGGGGCTGGCAAATCGATAAATTCGATAACCCAATACCGACAAATCCACATATTTCGCACATCCTTACAGCTAGAAGTACCAAATTTGGTAAGAAGATAGCTATTAGCAACCCCCAAAAAACTGCATCAAAAATTTTGGAGCCACGCCCCCCATTCCGCCCCCAGCCCCACCGCATTTTAAAGTCAAAAAAGACTATATCTCCCACAGTTTTTGAGCTATAGCCACCAAATTTGGTGCCAAGATAGGTGATGATGACCCCCTAAAAACTGCACCAAAAGTTTGGATGCCACGCCCACCGATACTGCCCTAGCCGCCCCCATCCACCCCAACGCTTCGTCAAAAACGGGAATGAGTGTATCTTGCAGAGTTGTGGAGCTAGAGCCACCAAATTTGGTAGGAAGATAGCTAGCAACGACCCCCAAAAATCTGCATCAAAGTTTTGGAGCCACGCCCTCCATTTCGCCCCCCTTTCCCCACTTTTTACAAATTTCGAGCTAGAGTCACCAAATTTGGTATGAAGATAGCAATTGACATTCCACAAAGATCTGCATCACAAATTTGGATGCCACGCCCACCCATACCACCCCCAGCCCCCCTTTCCCCACTTTTTACAAATTTCGAGCTAGAGTCACCAAATTTGGTATGAAGATAGCAATTGATATTTCACAAAGATCTGCATCAAAAATTTGGATGCCACGCCCACCCATACCGCCCCCAGCCCCCCTTTCCCCTTTACGAACTTCGAGCTAGAGTCACCAAATTTGGTATGTAGATAGCAATTGACATTCCACATAGATCTGCATTAAAAATTTGGATGCCTCGCCCACCCATACCGCCCCCAGTCCCCCTTTCCCCACTTTTTACAAATTTCGAGCTAGAGTCACCAAATTTTGTATGAAGCTGGCAATTGACATTTCACAAATATCTGCAACAAAAATTTTGATGCCACAACTACCCATACCGCCCCCAGGGCCCCCCCCCCTTTCCCTACATTTTACAAACTTTGAGCTAGAGTCACCAAATTTGGAAGGAATATAGCTGGTGGCATCCCCATCTGCATCGGAGAATCTTTAAGGCAGCGTACACCCCTGCCGCATCCGTACCCCTTTGCAATCAGGCCTCTTTTTACCGGTTTTAATACTGGTATCGAGTATGCCGCAGTCGGTTGCGTCCGACTGCAACGTTTCCACTTGTTTTCCTTGTATTCTTAATATGCGCGTATTTTATTGCTTATCCTATTGCGTCGACCTAGCACGCATAGCAAATGAGCGAATTATACCAACATACACATATATATATATATATATATATATGCAGTTTTGGTGGTATCCAGGCATTGATTTGATTTTTGATTTTTGTTTCGGCTAGCTACCATAAGTATGTGTGTGTGTCCCTGTCTCTATGCATGTCCATATTTTAATGTATGCGTACCATTTGCCAGGCAATTCATTGACCTTTCTCAACAAATATGAATTTCGGCAAACGCTAAACAGCCAATATTTGATTAAATTTGGTGCATATTTGTATTATTTGCCTACAAAAACCTAAGAAAAACCAGAAAACAATACTTCCAAGTCATTTTTGGGCCTGGTCGAACATTTGCTGATCAGGTGCACAGCACAAAAAACAAGCGTCTAGCAAAATAGGCAATTGTCAGTTTTGCATTGCTAAAGCAGAAGCAACACAAGAAAACGCTCTGCATAGCCAAATTTTACAAGTGCAAAAGAGACATAAGTATACGTCCACGCACTGCACGCATACATGTTAATATTGCAATGCGTGTGTTACATCGCTACACCAGCAAAACATATGAGCGAGCCAACAATAACAACATATATATATGCATATGATTAAGACAATTTTAATAAACATTATTAATTATTGTAAACAAATTTATTATGTATACTTCAATTTTAAATATATTTATTACTAATTATGACATTTTATGATAAATATTATGCACGCTTAAAACTAACTAATACAAGCGACATAGGAAAATGACGTAGACACTATGTCTACATTTTTGCTTCGCCCAGCACCAAAACTACATGATTTAGCCTTTCTTATTATGCGCGCGAGTTATGATCCAACGCGGCTTCTCCAGTTGCTCTCCTCAGAGGTTTTTTAAATTAAACAAATCTGCTGCTCTTTGTAAGAATTTCAGATATAGACTGAACTGTTTATTCTCCGTCGCAGCGGACTATATATGTTTCTAAGCTTAGGTTTACAATTGTATATGTGTGTGTGTGTGTTGGTGCCCTATATTCATATCCTACATGCAACTCGGCAGTTGCAACATAGTCTGGCCGGCGTGGGTGATCGGCCAGCTTACTGCCCATTCAGCATTTTGTTTGGGTCTTGGTATTCTGTCCACTCAGCATTTCTGTGTACGGCCCTTGTTGTTAGGCGGTACGCAGAGGCTTGGCTGGTGGATAGTTTAGAGGGGCGAGGTTAGTGGCGGTAACTCCTCCCCCTTGGTGTGAAGTGACGGCCAGAATGAAGGAATGGCCGGAATGAACTGTTGTGGTACCGGATCGGGTGGTGTGAGTATGATGGTTTTCTTCCTGATGGTGATTGTTATAACGGCAATTATGGTGATGATACCTAACCACACGTAGGTGGAGATGAAGTGCGTAGTTGTTTCGTTCTTTACTGCAACTATTTCTTTGAAGCTTTGAATGTTTTGTAATTTTAGGTGTTGTAGATTAAGTTTTGTTACCGTTTCTATGGCAACATTTTGTGTTTTAGGTAGTGACAGTTCTATATTTTCGGTGATTTCTATGGTAGACTCGTCGTATGTGATATTATTTATAATTACAGTACAATTTTTAATTACAATTATTGCTGTTTCGTTAATGGTGAAAGGTAGGTCACATGACGGCTGTATTATAGTGTTTTTAACATTGATTAAAAATATTTTCCCTTTTTCAGGTTCGAATATATTTTCCTCATCGGTAAGTTCTTGTGTTATGCATTTGGTTTTTTGTCCATTAAGTATGTCTTTAATGCATTTGACATTTATTTCGTGTTTGTTTTCATTTTCATTTTGACATATGTAAGTATTATGAATTTTCGGGCATTTTTCTTTAATGTATCTTACTTCTAATTTTTGATTATACAATATATAATTTGGTAATTCAACGAACTGTGTTTTATTTATTGGGAGAGGGATAACATGAGCTAGTGTATATTTGTTTTGATTGAATATAGGGATTTGAATGTTGAATATAATGAAGTTATCGTGGCTGTTAGCTTCTAAATTTATAAGTCTATAAACATGCTCTTCGGATTCGACCATAAGTTTTTGTGCATTTAATATTTTTTTGATGATCTCTATTTCTTCATGATTTAATATAAATTTCGGAATTATTTTTAATTTGGCCAGTAATAGGCTTTCTGCGATATTGTTTATATGGTTATTAAGAATGTCGATATTGTATGTTATTCTGTTAATATATTGTAATACGTGAATTTCGTTATGTTCTTGGCTTAATTTACTAAAAATGTCTTGCTTATAATTATTAAAAAAGATATTTATTATATCTTGCTCTTTATTAATATGGTCTGTTATATTCTTAAATCTATTGGTGATTTCGTTATTTATTATTGTTTGTCTGTTAACATTATCTGTAAGACTTTCTTGGTTTTTTCTAATGTTGTTAAATTTATCTTTAATTTTTTGTTCATCTACTGCATCCATATTGCCTGTAATGGATTTAATTAAACTTCCTAGTCCGTTCACTATTCCACGTCTTTGTCTGTTTTTTGGTGTAAGTGCGTGTATACGTTCATATACTTGTTGTATTTTTACTTTAATTACGTTAATGGTTTCTTTTGAAAAATTTATATCTTTTATCATATGTATATTCTTTTCGATTTTTTGTAGGTTTTCAACATAATTGTTAAAATCGATTATGTGTGCTATAGTTTTGAAAGACTGAATAATTTTTGCTTCCCATAGGTTGATTTTAGCGAATGGGAGGTTCTTTGCCGGATAATGTACGCCTATTTTCTGGGCGGATGAGTAGCCCAAGCTGTAAAATTTGAGGGAATTTTGGCAATTATTATGCGCTTGTTTGGTGTTGTAATTTAAAGAAAATTGTTTTTATTTATGTTTTTACTCTTCTTTTAATTCGTTTCTTTATTTTGGACTTATGTATTTTTTGTCTCTTTCTTGTTACTAGTGTTGGGCCATTATCTTCCGCAACCTGGTGCTGTGAAAACCTGGGTGTTAGTTTATTTCGTCTATTTTCTTTTCTAAATATGGTATCGTTTATTTGTATGGGCTGTGGTTCTACTCTGTCTTGATTTAGCTTATCCGTTCTATCGTTAATTGTCTTCTGTACTTTTTCTTGTCTGTCTTTATAAAGTTTTTCTCTGAATTCGTTTAATTCTTTCAAATAGTCGTGTTCGTTATTAAAGACAATATCTTTTAAAAATGTATGCGTACGTCCGGTGAAAAGTTCGTGTGGTGTCAGTTTAGTAGCTGAATGAATCACATTGTTATATGTAATGAAAGTTTCCGTTAGTATATCGTCATGATTAATAGTAATTTTTTCTTGTTTCTTTTTCTCGGTGATGATACGGTATATTTCGGTCAGAGTGGAGTGTAGTCTTTCTAATTACTCTTAGAAGCATTGAACCGTAAGGAGTTTGGTCTGTGCCTCTAATGTCTAGTAGGATTTCCTCGACGTTGTCGATAAAATTGTTTAGAGTATTAGGGTTTCCGTCGTAAGACGGTAGCATACGAATTGCATCTGGGACGCGTAAAGAGCTAAAGATGTCAATAGCATTGTTGGTAATTGGGGGTTGGTGTGGTGGTGGGGAGCTAGTAGCGGATTCCATACTTGAATTTTCTGGAGATTCTCTTATTTGTATTTGTGCACACTCTTCTTCAATTACTGTACCAAACTGATTAGCATAAGAAGCGGCTGTCTTGGATCTAGTCTTGGAAAAAATTTTATCTGCAATTTTCGACATGAATACTACGTTTAATTGGTCGGACAGGAGTTTGTATGTTTGTTCTTAGTCTGTGATATACTTGACGATTTCGTGTACTTAATAATAATATTTAATTAATTAATAGTATTTCTAGATTTAATGTGTGCCTTACTGTTGTGTTGTTACTTATGAGTACGTGTATGGTGTGAGTCTTCATTTGTGATTGATGAAACGGATTTCTGAAATTGATTGCGTTTATTAATAATTGTTCTAAAATGCGTAAGTGAACATAAATTATGTTTTCATACTTGCGTATTGTACTCGTTTGATATATAAGTACATATATGTATTTTTTTTTTTTTATGAAATAAAACGAAGTCTCGTGAAAATGGTTCTGCGCACTGCAGTTGTAAGTTATCGGTTGTTTCTAAAAGAATATTGGACTTTAGTATCTGTGATTTATAATGTTCGTTTATATATATGTATTTCTATTTATGTATTAATATTTGTTCTTTTTCTTTTGTTTTGCCAGTACGTGTTAATTTGTGTTCGCGTACAACTTCGAACATTTGGTTTACTGCTTAGTAAATGTATTTGTTTTCTTTTGCATGTGCATGCCTGCTTTATTTATTGCAATAGTTTGATGTCGAGCATTTACGTTCGCCCTGAACAATAAACGTCGGCCATCAAACCTTCTACACTTGTACATTTCTTTTGATATGGCTTGGCTACGGGCTCGTGTTCGCACTGAACTTCGAACGTTTTGCCTTGCTCGGGGTATGCTATTCATACCATTGTTCGATGTCGAACGTTTACGTTCGCCCTGAACAGTGAACGTCGAACATCTAACTTATACACTCTTTTTTATACCCTTAACCCATAAAATGGGTAAATAAGGGTATAATGGTTTTGTGCAAAAGTATGTAACAGGCAGAAGGAAGCATCTCCGACCCCATAAAGTATATATATTCTTGATCAGCATCAATAGCCGAGTCGATTTAGCCATGTCCGTCTGTCCGTCCGTCTGTCCGTCTGTCCGTCTGTCCGTCTGTATGAACGCGTGGATCTCAGAGACTACAAGAGCTAGAGATATAAGCTTTGGGATATAAGTTCTCCTATACCATGAGCAGAACAAGTTTGCTTCAAATTATCGATAACTATTCTGGTTTCCGATATACACATGTGATCGATAACAAAAAAATATCGAATTTGGAAAATGTAAAAATGAGGGTTGAAAGAATGGGTAACAATAGATCTTTTCTGAAAATTTCGTCCAAATCGGTTAAGAAACACCGGAGATATCGAGCTTAATCGATTGAAGTTAAGTCAGTATACCAAAGTCTAATATAAATTTTATTTATTTTTTGCAACTGGGTTAAGGGTATCTACTAGTCGGGCTCTCCCGACTAGAGCCTTCTTACTTGTTTTTGTTTAAGGCCTGTACGCAGACGCCTGTACAGCTCCCGTACAGCAAAAACTTCATATAAAAAAAATGGTCCCGTACAGCTTCAGTACAGTACGTACATTTAAGGTCTGCAGTTCTGTTAGCTACTGCTGGTACGGTAGTGTTGAACAATGAAAATGTTAAAATGTTATGTTAAAATGCTACGGGCAGTAAATAGCTTTCAGCAGCTATTTACGGTTGTAAAAAATGCAACAACATGTCGGGCAAGAGCCGGCTTATACATTTTTCGGATAATATTAACAGAGTTGACCTAATTCAGGCTCCAATAGAGCCATACTTATTGTTTTGGCAGTCAATGCTGCACAAGAAGTAATGAATAAAAATATATTTATTAATTAATAAGATACAATTTAAATAACATATAAACTGTATTGTACTGCCACTGATCTATGGCAGGGTATAGATTATTAGAAGCAGGGCGTTAGCTGTACTCAAACACAAAAGTAGCGCGCGAATCATTATTTTGAAATCAAGTGTACAAAACACAGTTGCATTTCCGATTTATTTACAAAAAACAATTAGCCTACCGCCACAATATGTGAATTTTTCAACACTTGTCGTTACAGCCGTAAAACTCATGTATACTGTACGGGAGCTGTACGGGGCTCATGCGTACAGGCCTTTAACTAGGTTGCATCGTGTTGCGTCCGGTTGCTAGCGCATGTTGTGTTCGTACTGAACACAGCGTGGACAACGACAACTCGAACGTTTCACAATCAAGATCATATAATCGTTTGCACATTTAAACGTCTTTTCTTTTCTTTTATGTTTCGCATGTATTTTCACTTATTATACTCGATACCGAAGGTAAAGAGTATATTGGTTTTGTGCAATGTCCGTCATGGTGTCTGTCCGTCTGTCCGTCTGTCTGTCTGTCCGTCTGTCCGTCTGTCCGTCCGTATGTATGCAAGTTTTTTCCACACCCTTCAAGCTAGAGACTTGAAACTTTCCAATTCTTATTATCTATGGGATAGTAAATTAAAGTGTCAAGATGGGGGCTCTACGATAACTGAGGGGCTGGCAAATCGATAAATTCGATAACTCAAAAACGATAAATCCACATATTTCGCACATCCTTACAGCTAGAATTACCAAATTTGGTAAGAAGATAGCTACTAGCAACCCCCAAAAAACTGCATCAAAAATTTTGGAGCCACGCCCACCCATACCGCCCCCAGCCCCCTTTCCCCATTTTTTACAAATTTCGAGCTAGAGTCACCAAATTTGGTATGAAGATAGCAATTGACATTTCACAAAGATCTGCATCAAAAATTTTGATGCCACAACTACCCATACCGACCCCAGCCCCCTTTTCCCACTTTTTACAAACTTCGAGCTAGAGTCACCAAATTTGGTATGAAGATAGCAATTGACATTCCACAAAGATCTGCATCACAAATTTGGATGCCACAACTACCCATACCGCAACCCAGCCCCCCCCTTTCCCTTCTTTTGACAAACTTTGAGCTAGATCACCAAATTTGTAAGGAAGATAGTTTGTGGCATCCCCATCTGCATCGGAAAATCTTTAAGGCAGCGTACATCCCTGCCGCATCCGTACCCCTTTGCAATAAGGCCTCTTTTTACCGGTTTTAATACTGGTATCGAGTATACCGCAGTCGGTTGCGTCCGACTGCAACGTTTCCACTTGTTTTTTTTTATTATTGTAACTGTCCTTTATTTGGAGGAGAAGGCAGATAAGCTCTTGTGTTTATCGATTTCACTTTAATTATTCTATCCTGTTTCATCTTTCACTAATGAATATATGTACATATATTACTTATGATTATGAAATTCTTACTAGATTAAAATTAGTGTTATGATCTTCATCCTGATCCTGTAGGTTCCGTTGCGGCTGCGCCAGCTATGATCCAACGCGGCTTCTCCAGTTGCTCTCCTCAGAGGTTTTTTAAATTAAACAAATCTGCTGCTCTTTGTAAGAATTTCAGATATAGACTGAACTGTTTATTCTCCGTCGCAGCGGACTATATATGTTTCTTAGCTTAGGTTTACAATTGTATATGTGTGTGTGTGTGTTGGTGCCCTATATTCATATCCTACATGCAACTCGGCAGTTGCAACTTAGTCTGGCCGGCGTGGGTGATCGGCCAGCTTACTGCCCATTCAGCATTTTGTTTGGGTCTTGGTATTCTGTCCACTCAGCATTTCTGTGTACGGCCCTTGTTGTTAGGCGGTACGCAGAGGCTTGGCTGGTGGATAGTTTAGAGGGGCGAGGTTAGTGGCGGTAACTCGCGCGCCTTTATGATATTTGGCGCAATTAGAGCTGCCACTAGTGCAGTTAACAAACTACAACTGAAAAGGGCGGTCAAGTTTTTATCAAAACTTATTGAGCAATTCAATTCTTAACATTTTATTCTTATTAATTACATATTATGGCAACGCGAAGAGTTGGCAGCAAGTGCGCCATCAAGACGTACATGCGGAGCTACAGGAACAGCGCGGAGCACAATCCAGTGCGGCTATTCAAGTTCCCGAAAGACGCGCGAGCACGACGCTTATGGCTGGAAAAGT
Organism: Scaptomyza montana; assembly: GCA_018904305.1. NCBI lineage: Eukaryota > Metazoa > Arthropoda > Insecta > Diptera > Drosophilidae > Scaptomyza > Scaptomyza montana. Next base: position 1,161,207 of record JAEIGR010000030.1, read on the forward strand.
GCAATTTGGAGGATGTCAAAATTGAAAACGCATGCATTTGCAACGCCCACTCCGAGGCCAAATATATTGGAGCAAGGTATTTGAAGGCAGGAGCAGGCCGACGTTGAAGCTGGAGGATGATCCTCACAAATTCGATGTTTTCGAGTTTGAGGAAGACGATGAGGAGATAATGGACTATGTGCCACCGACCAGGAAAAACGTTGTACAAGAAGTGAAAAGGGTGAGCGAAAATTCTTTTGATATGGGAGATTTTTTACATTTTAAAGATAAAAAAAAATTAAAACATTTGGGAATCTTTTAACGAAGACTCAAGTCCGTCCAAAAGTAGTCCATCCAAAAATAGTCCGTCCAAAAATTTTTTAAATTCTGCAGTAGAAGACAATGAATTTTGCTCCAACTGTCTTCAGAAGGAGAAAAATGAATTGTTTTATAAAAATAAATATTGGGAGATGCTACAAAAATTTAATGCGGAGAAAATTAAAGTAAAGAATCTTAATAGTAAAGTACATGCCCTGCTAAGTGCCTTACGTACTCAAAAACTGCAAAAGACGCGGTTTTCAAGACAAAGTAGACTTAATAGCAACTTGCTCGGTGTAATTAATAATAAGAAAAATGTATCCACATATACAAAGTCCGTTTGTAAAATGATGCTAAAAAAAATAAGCAATCATGGGAAGAAGATGAGAAAATTATTGCACATAGCATTAATTTCTATTCTGCTAAAACGTATGATTACATGCGGGATACTTTCGGATTGAATTATCCGTCAAAAACATCCTTGAGAAGGTGGGCTCCTATTAAATATATGGTTCCGGGTTTTAATGAAAACTTATCGAGCAAATTACGTCAAATATTTTCAAGCATGACTGAAACAAGTAGGCAATGTGTCTTGTTATTTGACGAAATTTCGATTAAAAGATGCTTGCACTACAATTCTTGCCGCGATGAAGTGGAAGGGTTTGTCGATGACGGTGTCGTTAAAGAGCCTGAACTATGCAAACAAATTTCAGTTTTTATGGTAAGGGGTATTTACGACAACTGGAAATATGTTTTGAGTTATTTTGCAACGTCGAAAGGTATGTTAGCTTCACAAATCAAAGAAAAAGTAGTCGATAACATAAAAGCCGCGCAACGTTTGGGTGTAAATATGCAATTAATGCGCAATTCCATTCAAACTCCTGACGGCACAGTGTCATGGGGAATAGTTGTCAAGCTTTTTGAAATTGACAACAATAATAGTTCAACAAAATTATGTCCGAAGCTAACAAGAAAGCATATATACCCTAACAGTTTTGAAAAAATGAGAGTTAAGTATGCCACACAGTCTCTGCAGCAATCACAACTTTAGTTGAGAATGGGGAATTTGAGAATTGTAGGAATTTAGCTTTATCCACAGCTAAATTTATTGAAAGATTAAATAAACTTTTTGATTGCATGAATAGTAGTAGTTTAACCAATAAAAACCCATATAAGACGGCATTGCAAAATAACAACCATATAGAGCAGTGGTGTCCAAAATTTGAAAAGGCAGCCACGCGTGGTTGGCAAGAAAAATTCTGCCGGCGTAGCAGCCGACACATGTATAGGGAGAGAGAATATGTGTATTTCATAAATAGAACGCTCGGCAGCTTGTTCTCTTACGATGCGCGTGTTCGGCTGCATTTGCTCTCTCGACTCATGCCCAATGGCGCAGATCAGAATGAGGCCTGGCCACAGTATGCATGACCGCTACAGTAAAAGTTATGCATTACAATTGCCAACTTTTGTGTACACAGTTGTAAGCTGGCATTATTTACCGCTACTTTTTTCTATGACTTCGAAAATCTTGTCTTTGTGTTAGTGCGTTCGTGAAGTAAATTCGATAATCTTGTCTATGGGTTAGTGCGTTTCGTCGAACAACTAAGAAGATGATAAGTATGTATGTACATATGCGTACACTTGTGTTCTTGTCGCGGTTCAGAATTGAATGTGCAAAATTTACAGCGCCGGCAAAATACAATAATATTAAAATTCGCAAACAAAGTGGACGAACAATATTAAGTATTGTTACTTAAAACTATTTTAATCAAAACTAACATTAATATTATAAGTATTAAAAATATACATTTACACATATGTATGTATATATATAAATACTAACATACAGACACACTTATTTTGTGTATATACAAATATTAATTATTATGAGCGCTAAAAAAGGGCTTAGCAAGCGTAACCTTCGACGTTTGGCTGCGCTTGAAGGTAAACAATTTAAAGAAAATAAAGTGAAACCACCAGGTACAAGTGCGGACAATATTGATGACAGTGAGTGTGAGGCAGTCACTTTTGAATCTCCGTATACTGCAGAAAACCATTCAAATTTTTGCGAAAGCAAAGAAAGCCTTGCAGATAAGATCAGAGGGTGGTATATTGAATATAACCCCTCAAGAAAGTGTGTACGCAGTTTGTTAAAAATATTAGTTGATGAGGGATTGGATGTACCAGGGTCTGTTGAGTCTTTAGTAGATCGTCGTGCAAAAACAGTAACAAGAACAGTGTGTCCCGGTAGTTACCTACACTTGGGAATTGAAAACCACTTGTTTAATAACAAAGACATTTTTAAAGACTATTTAGATCTGCGTCTCGATGTGGGTATTGATGGATTACCATTGTTTAAAAGTTCAGCGACAAGCTTGGGGCCAATAATGGGTAATTTTCGATCAATAAAAAACAGCCAAGTTTTCTTGATTGGAACATTTGTAGGTAAAAAGAAACCATCAAGTGCAAATAATTATACTCGATACCGAAGGTAAAGAGTATATTGGTTTTGTGCAATGTCCGTCATGGTGTCTGTCCGTCTGTCCGTCTGACCGTCTGTCCGTCTGTCCGTCTGTCCGTCCGTATGGTTGCAAGTTTTTTCCACACCCTTCAAGCTAGAGACTTGAAACTTTCCAATTCTCTTTATCTATGGGATAGTAAACTAAAGTGTCAAGATGGGGGTTCTACGATAACTGGGGGGCTGGCAAATCGATAAATTCGATAACTCAAAACCGATAAATCCACATATTTCGCACATCCTTACAGCTCGAAGTACCAAATTTGGTAAGAAGATAGCTACTAGCAACCCCCAAAAAACTACATCAAAAACTTTGGAGCCACGCTCGCCCATTCCGCCCCCAGCCCCCCCGCATTTTAAAGTCAAAAAAGCCTATATCTCCCACAGTTTTTGAGCTATAGCCACCAAATTTGGTGCCAAGATAGCTACTAGCAACCCCCTAAAAACTGCATCAAAAGTTTGGATGCCACGCCCACCGATACTGCCCAAGCCGCCCCCATCCACCCCAACGCTTCGTCAAAAACGGGAATGCGTGTATCTTCCAGAGTTGTGGAGCTAGAGCCACCAAATTTGGTAGGAAGATAGCTGGCAACGAACCCCAAAAATCTGCATCAAAGTTTTAAAGCAACGCCCTCCATTTCGCCCCCCTTTCCCCACTTTTTACATTTTTCGGAGCTAGAGTTACCAAATTTGGTATGAAGATAGCAATTGACATTCCACAAAGATCTACATCACAAATTTGGATGCCACGCCCACAAATACCACCCCCAGCCCCCCTTTCTCCACTTATTACAAATTTCGAGCTAGAGTCACCAAATTTGGTGTGAAAATAGCAATTGAAATTCCACAAAGATCTGCATCAAAAATTTGGATGCCACGCCCAACCATACCGCCCCCAGCCCCCCCTTTCCCCACCTTTTACAAACTTTGAGCTAGAGTCACCAAATTTGGAAGGAATATAGCTGGTGGCATCCCCATCTGCATCGGAGAATTTTTAAGGCATCGTACACCCCTGCCGCATCCGTACCCCTTTGGAATCAGGCCTCTTTTTACCGGTTTTAATACTGGTATCGAGTATGCCGCAGTCGGTTGCGTCTGACTGCAACGTTTCCACTTGTTTTTTACATGATTTTGTTGAGGAGATGCGAAAAATAAAGTTAGATGGTGTTCAACTTGGAATATTAAAATTAGTATGGGTGCATTTATTTGTGACGCTCCTGCAAGAGCTATGATTTGTGGTTTGAAGGGGCACTCCTCGTTTCACGGCTGTATGAAATGCACACAAATTGGTAAACGGATTGGGAACTATACAGCGTTTTCAACAGCATGCGGGCAAACAATCACCGATTTAGATTATAGATGTAGGAAATATGTTGATCATCATTCAAATATCACCAAAGATAATGCAATGATCCTGGAAAGTATAGATGTTGGTATGATATCTCAATTTCCTTTGGACCCCATGCATCTGCTAGATATGGGAATTTCCAAAAAAATTATAAAATTAATAATGAATAATGGATCAGTTAATTTTAAATGTAGTAGTGCTTTAAAGCAAGAATTGACGAGGCGCAGTTTTTCCATCGCTGCCTTTATACCATTAGAATTTAGTAGAAAACCAAGGAGCTTTGATGAAGTTAGCATGTGGAAAGCAACGGAGTTTAGATTGTTTACCCTTTACAAGTCAATTATAATTTTCAAAAATATATTACCCGATGATTATTATTACAATTTTCTTTTACTTCACGTAGGGTATAGGCTTCTTTTATCTAAATCCAAATACATAGAAAATTTGCCTATTATTCAGAATATATTTGAATATTTTGTTAGTACTTTTTCGATTTTATATGGGCCTCATAATATTTCATATAATGTTCACAGCGTACTCCATTTGTGTCAGTCCGTAAGAGAAGTTGGCTATATAAATAATTTAACAGCCTATAAGTTTGAAAATTTTATGCAGGAGCTAAAAAAGGCAGTTAAATGTCCAACAAAAATTTTGGAACAAATAAAAAATAGGTATATAGCCAAAAAGAATAAACTAAATTGTGTAAATTATGGTTTTGTAAAGAACAAAAAAGGTATTATTATTATGTATTTAAATGAGAATTATACTTTAACAACAACTTCGCCAAATAACTTTTGTTGTTTGAGCCCTTGTGACCCCGCTTCCATCACAAAGTTTATTGAAAATGAAAGAAATGAACAGTTTGTAGAATGTCGACGATTTTGTGATCCAAAACCTTTTTACACTGAGCCGCTTGATTCAAAAACATTAGGTATAATAGTTACTAATAAATCAATGCAAAATGCAGAAATTGTTCCCCTAAGCCTAATCAAATATAAATATGTTTGCATGCCCTACAATGAAAACTCAGTTTTTTCACCAATAATACACTCTACATGATTTTTCATTAGTTCAAAGATGTTTTCACAAATATTTACTGGAGCTGCAACGGATTTTTCAACAGAAAACACAATGGAACTTAAAATAAATAGCATGGAGGAAAATATTAACAACATTATGGAGGAGCAACAAAACATTAAACAAACACAGGAAAAAATTTTAACAAATCAGTCAAAAATACTTGCGATATTGGGAAAACTGTCAACAGAGGACCTTGTGCATGAGAATTACTTTCCAATAACCTCGGTGGATTCATTGAAAGAGGCTGAACATTTAGTCTCCAATAATTTATCAAAATTTGTAAGTTTTTAGAAATACATTTTTTAATATTCAATTTAATAATAAAAATTTGCCTTTACATCACAGGTTACATGTATTAAGAGAATTTTACGGGGCGATCTAGTCAAAAACTTTGATTGTGTGATGGGAAAGGAGATTATTCTACAATTTAATTATGATGGAGTGAACAATAAGCTACCATTTAAGGATTATTTCGCCATTAACGATGCCCTTTACAGTAAGTTAAAATGATTTGGTTCCTCATAATATTCAATATATACTAATTGGTTTAAATTTTCAGATGCTATAAAAGCAGACGATGTTAATGATCGCATGTATGTTAAACTCATAAGGCAAGCGTTCAAAACGCAAAAGGGTCGTTTGGGAAAAAAAATACGACAATAAACTTAAAACTAAATTTAATAATAGTAACACAACAGAACCCGAGAATGAAAATTATGAAAATAATAATGAATGAGCTATAATGAAATTATGAAAATTAAAAAAAATCTTATGATAAATGTTTATTTTATATGAAAAGAAAATACTATTAATTTAAAATTGAATTAACATGAAATTGATTTATTGATTTAAGATTATGATTAAACAAGTGGAAACGTTGCAGTCGGACGCAACCGACTGCGGCATACTCGATACCAGTATTAAAACCGGTAAAAAGAGGCCTGATTGCAAAGGGGTACGGATGCGGCAGGGGTGTACGCTGCCTTAAAGATTCTCCGATGCAGATGGGGATGCCACCAGCTATATTCCTTCCAAATTTGGTGACTCTAGCTCAAAGTTTGTAAAATGTAGGGAAAGGGGGGGGGGCCCTGGGGGCGGTATGGGTAGTTGTGGCATCAAAATTTTTGTTGCAGATCTTTGTGAAATGTCAATTGCTATCTTCATACCAAATTTGGTGACTCTAGCTCGAAATTTGTAAAAAGTGGGGAAAGGGGGACTGGGGGCGGTATGGGTGGGCGAGGCATCCAAATTTTTAATGCAGATCTATGTGGAATGTCAATTGCTATCTACATACCAAATTTGGTGACTCTAGCTCGAAGTTCGTACAAGTTGGGAAAGGGGGGCTGGGGCGGTATGGGTGGGCGTGGCATCCAAATTTTTGATGCAGATCTTTGTGAAATATCAATTGCTATCTTCATACCAAATTTGGTGACTCTAGCTCGAAATTTGTAAAAAGTGGGGAAAGGGGGCTGGGGGTGGTATGGGTGGGCGTGGCATCCAAATTTGTGGTGCAGATCTTTGTGGAATGTCAATTGCTATCTTCATACCAAATTTGGTGACTCTAGCTCGAAATTTGTAAAAAGTGGGGAAAGGGGGGCGAAATGGAGGGCGTGGCTCCAAAACTTTGATGCAGATTTTTGGGGGTCGTTGCTAGCTATCTTCCTACCAAATTTGGTGGCTCTAGCTCCACAACTCTGCAAGATACACTCATTCCCGTTTTTGACGAAGCGTTGGGGTGGATGGGGGTGGCTAGGGCAGTATTGGTGGGCGTGGCATCCAAACTTTTGGTGCAGTTTTTAGGGAGTCATCATCACCTATCTTGGCACCAAATTTGGTGGCTATCGCTCAAAAACTGTGGGAGATATAGCCATTTCTGATTTCAAAATGCGGGGGGGCTGGGGGCGTAATGGGTGGGCGTGGCTCGAAAACTTTGATGCAGTTTTTTGGGGGTCGTTAACAGCTATCTTCCCACCAAATTTGGAGGCTCTAGCTCCACAACTCTGGAAGATACACGCATTCCCGTTTTTGACGAAGCGTTGGGGTGGATGGGGGCGGCTAGGGCAGTATCGGTGGGCGTGGCATCCAAACTTTTGGTGCAGTTTTTAGGGGGTCATCATCACCTATCTTGGCACCAAATTTGGTGGCTATAGCTCAAAAACTGTGGGAGATATAGTCTTTTTTGACTTTAAAATGCGGTGGGGCTGGGGGCGGAATGAGGGGCGTGGCTCCAAAATTTCTGATGCAGTTTTTTGGGGGTTGCTAATAGCTATCTTCTTACCAAAGTTGGTACTTCTAGCTGTAAGGATGTGCGAAATATGTGGATTTATCGGTATTGGGTTATCGAATTTATCGATTTGCCAGCCCCCCAGTTATCGTAGAACCCCCATCTTGACACTTTAATTTACTATCCCATAGATAAAGAGAATTGGAAAGTTTCAAGTCTCTAGCTTGAAGGGTGTGGAAAAAACTTGCAACCATACGGACGGACAGACGGACAGACGGACAGACACCATGACGGACATTGCACAAAACCAATATACTCTTTACCTTCGGTATCGAGTATAAAAATGGATTTAAAATCAAATATTGTTAATTTTAATTAGTATTAAGTGTTAAAATGAATTAAATATATTGTTTTTTGAAATGGAAACTCAATATTTATTATTTAACCCAAAAAAATTTCAGCCCTGCGTGCATATATTACGCTCATTACAACCTTCCACAAAGTATATTGAGTCGTATAACACGTGCATTACGACTCAATATACATGTATACTGAGTCGTATAACCCAATATACTTTTCCGAAATTGTAATGCAGCTTGTGGACAGACCGCCCACAAGCTGCATTACAATTTCATAAAAAGTATATGCAGTTGTAATCGGCAGCCGAGCGCCATTCGAAAACAATTCGGCTGCTGATTACAACCTGTACCACAAGTGGTATAGGTTGTCGTACACCGCCCACAAAGCGGCCATCGCTGTGTAAAAGTAATCCAGGTTGTAATCGATGTATTCTCCGGGCCGCCCACAAAGTTCTCGATGTGTAATCGATCGCGTAATGGGCATTTGCGCCACTGGGAAGATTGTGAAAACGTTTTACAACTGACTACCCACCGCATTACTTTAGAACAGTGGTGTCCAAACTCACACAATGAAAGAGTTGCGCTTGTGTGCGAAGCAGCGAAACACGAAGGCAACGTGAAACATTTTTTTGCAATGCAGCATAGCGAATGACTGCGCGTTTGACTTTTGAGCTTCAGCCGAACACATGAGTCGAGAGAGCAAATGCAGCCGAACACGCGCTTCATAAGAGAACAAGCTGCCGAGCGTTCTACTTATAGAACACACATATTCTCTCTTCCTATACATGTGTCGGCTGCTACGCCGGCAGAATTTTTCTTGCCAACCACGCGTGGCTGCCTTTTCAAACTTTGGACAACACTGCTTTAGAACTAGTTGCAAAATAGTTAGTTGAGAACTAGTTGAGAACTAGTTGCAAAATAACTAGTTGAAAACTAGTTGAGTTTTGGAACTGACTACAAAGTGAACTGGCGGGTATGTAATCATCGCTACACCATCAAAACATATGCGCGCATTAATAACAACACACACACATTTATATATGCATTTTGGGCGCGATTTAATGATATTTGGCGCAATTAGAGCTGCCACTAGTGCAGTTAACAAACAACATCTAACAACATCTGATTTACATATTCGCCTTCTCACATTTAGCTCACTCCATGCATGTTATTGCTGGAGCTACCCAGAGGATACTTGGTTCTTTTTAGGGAACCGGAAGTATGTGAGCTGCTAGAATTGTTCGAAAATGAAATTATGATTTAAATTTTCAAAACATTTCCATCCTCCAAAAACTTAAAAATCAATTAATACACAATATAATTATAGCTCGTTGCCAGTTAATATAAGAGATTTATATACATAATAAGGAGATAACAAGTAAGAAGGCTCTAGTCGGGACAGCCCGACTAGAAGGTACCCTGAACCCAGTTGCAAAAAATAAATTAAATTTATATAAGTCTTTGGTATACTGACTTAACTTCAATCGATTAAGCTCGATATCTCCAGTGTTTCTTAACCGATTTGGAAGAAATTTTCAGAAAATATCTATCGTTACCCATTCTTTCAACCCTCATTTTTACATTTTCCAAATTCGATATTTTTTGTTATCGATTCCATGTGTATATCGGAAACTAGAATGGTTATCGATAATTTGAAGCAAACTCGTTCTGCTCATGGTATAGGAGAACTTATACCCAAAATCTGAAGTCTGTAGCTCTTGTAGTCTCTGAGATCCACGCGTTCATACGGACAGACGGACATGGCTAAATCGATGCTAAATTGATGCTGATCAAGAATATATATACTTTATGGGGTCGGAGATGCTTCCTTCTGCCTGTTACATACTTTTGCACAAAACCATTATACCCTTATTTACCCATTTTATGGGTTAAGGGTATAAAAAATGCGTTAAGGGATCAAGATTTTAAATTTGTAGCCTACGATTACTTTTACCCTCAGTCGCCCCCACCATTTTTTCGGAAAGCCACATAGCGTTTTTCCGTAGCAAAACCAAAAGAAAGTACAGTAGACGCTCGGAAATTAGAACCAGTTGGTTCCTGGGGCAATTCTAATTTCTGGACGTTTTTTATACTCGATACCGAAGGTAAAGAGTATATTGAGTTTGTGCAATGTCCGTCATGGTGTCTGTCCGTCTGTCCGTCTGTCCGTCTGTATGAACGCAACTTTTTTCCACACCCTTCAAGCTAGAGACTTGAAACTTTCCAAATCTCTTTATCTATGGGATAGTAAATTAAAGTGTCAAGATGGGGGTTCTACGATAACTGGGGGGCTGGCAAATCGATAAATTCGATAACTCAAAACCGATAAATCCACATATTTCGCACATCCTTACAGCTAGAAGTACCAAATTTGGTAAGAAGATAGCTACTAGCAACCCCCAAAAAACTGCATCAAAAATTTTGGAGCCACGCCCCCCCATTCCGCCCCCAGCCCCCCGAATTTTAAAGTAAAAAAAGCCTATATCTCCCACAGTTTTTGAGCTATAGCCACCAAATTTGGTGCCAGGATAGGTGATGATGACCCCTCAAAAACTGCATCAAAAGATTGGATGCCACGCCCACCAATACCGCCCTAGCCACCCCCATGTGCCCCAACGCTTCGTCAAAAACGGGAATGCGTGTATCTTCCAGAGTTGTTTGTTGGAGCCACGCCCACCCATTCCGCCCCCAGCCCCCCCGCATTTTGAAATCAGAAATGGCTATATCTCCCACAGTTTTTGAGCTAGAGCCACCAAATTTGGTGCGAAGATAGGTGATGATGACCCCCTAAAAACTGCATCAAAAGTTTGGATGCCACGCCCACCAATACTGCCCTAGCCGCCCCCATCCACTCCAACGCTTCGTCAAAAACGGGAATGCGTGTATCTTCCAGAGTTGTGGAGCTAGAGACACCAAATTTGGTAGGAAGATAGCTGGCAACGACCCCCAAAAATTTGCATCAAAGTTTTGGAGCCACGCCCTCCATTTCGCCCCCCTTTCCCCACTTTTTACAATTTTCGAGCTAGAGTCACCAAATTTGGTATGAAGATAGCAATTGACATTTCAGAAAGATCTGCATCAAAAATTTGGATTCCACGCCCACCCATACCGCCCCCAGCCCCCCTTTCCCCACTTATTACAAACTTTGAGCTAGAGTCACAAAATTTGGTATGAAGATAGCAATTGGCATTTTACAAAGATCTGCATCAAAAATTTGGATGCCTCGCCCACCCTTACCGCCCCCAGCCCCCCTTTCCCCACCTTTTACAAACTTCGAGCTAGAGTCACCAAACTTGGTATGAAGATAACAATTGACATTCCACAAAGATCTGCATCAAAAATTTGGATGCCACGCCCACCCAAACCACCCCCAGCCCCTTTTTCCCCACTTTTTACAAATTTTGAGCTAGAGTCACCAAATTTGGTATGAAGATAGCAATTGACATTTCAGAAAGATCTGCAACAAAAATTTTGATGCCACAACTACCCATACCGCCCCAGCCTCCCCCCCCTTTCCCCACCTTTTACAAACTTTGAGCTAGAGTCACCAAATTTGGTATGAAGATAGCCGGTGGCATCCCCATCTGCATCGGGGAATCTTTAAGGCAGCGTACACCCCTGCCGCATCCGTACCCCTTTGCATTCAGGCCTCTTTTTACCGGTTTTAATTCTGGTATCGAGTATGCCGCAGTCGGTTGCGTCCGACTGCAACGTTTCCACTTGTTTTTGCATAAAAAAGTGTACAAAATTGTAGTGCATTAAGTGTAAAAATCTGCGATAAAACTATTCTTTTTATCAATTCTATTAATCATAACTAGAAAACAACAGTTATAAGATGTTTTTATACGCGATACCGAAGGTAAAGAGTATATTGGTTTTGTGCAATGTCCGTCATGGTGTCTGTCCGTCTGTCCGTCCGTATGGTTGCAAGTTTTTTCCACACCCTTCAAGCTAGAGACTTGAAACTTTCCAATTCTCTTTATCTATGGGATAGTAAATTAAAGTGTCAAGATGGGGGTTCTACGATAACTGGGGGGCTGGCAAATCGATAAATTCGATAACCCAATACCGATAAATCCACATATTTCGCACATCCTTACAGCTAGAAAAACCAAATTTGGTAAGAAGATAGCTATTAGCAACCCCCAAAAAACTGCATCAGAAATTTTGGAGCCACGCCCGCCCATTCCGCCCCCAGCCCCACCGCATTTTAAAGTCAAAAAAGACTATATCTCCCACAGTTTTTGAGCTATAGCCACCAAATTTGGTGCCAAGATAGGTGATGATGACCCCCTAAAAACTGCACCAAAAGTTTGGATGCCACGCCCACCGATACTGCCCTAGCCGCCCCCATCCACCCCAACGCTTCGTCAAAAACGGGAATGCGTGTATCTTCCAGAGTTGTGGAGCTAGAGCCTCCAAATTTGGTGGGAAGATAGCTGTTAACGACCCCCAAAAAACTGCATCAAAGTTTTGGAGCCACGCCCACCCATTACGCCCCCAGCCCCCCCGCATTTTGAAATCAGAAATGGCTATATCTCCCACAGTTTTTGAGCGATAGCCACCAAATTTGGTGCCAAGATAGGTGATGATGACTCCCTAAATACTGCACCAAAAGTTTGGATGCCACGCCCACCAATACTGCCCTAGCCACCCCCATCCACCCCAACGCTTCGTCAAAAACGGGAATGAGTGTATCTTGCAGAGTTGTGGAGCTAGAGCCACCAAATTTGGTAGGAAGATAGCTAGCAACGACCCCCAAAAATCTGCATCAAAGTTTTGGAGCCACGCCCTCCATTTCGCCCCCCTTTCCCCACTTTTTACAATTTTCGAGCTAGAGTCACCAAATTTGGTATGAAGATAGCAATTGACATTTCAGAAAGATCTGCATCAAAAATTTGGATTCCACGCCCACCCATACCGCCCCCAGCCCCCCTTTCCCCACTTATTACAAACTTTGAGCTAGAGTCACAAAATTTGGTATGAAGATAGCAATTGGCATTTTACAAAGATCTGCATCAAAAATTTGGATGCCTCGCCCACCCTTACCGCCCCCAGCCCCCCTTTCCCCACCTTTTACAAACTTCGAGCTAGAGTCACCAAACTTGGTATGAAGATAACAATTGACATTCCACAAAGATCTGCATCAAAAATTTGGATGCCACGCCCACCCAAACCACCCCCAGCCCCTTTTTCCCCACTTTTTACAAATTTTGAGCTAGAGTCACCAAATTTGGTATGAAGATAGCGATTGACATTTCAGAAAGATCTGCAACAAAAATTTTGATGCCACAACTACCCATACCGCCCCAGCCTCCCCCCCCTTTCCCCACCTTTTACAAACTTTGAGCTAGAGTCACCAAATTTGGTATGAAGATAGCCGGTGGCATCCCCATCTGCATCGGGGAATCTTTAAGGCAGCGTACACCCCTGCCGCATCCGTACCCCTTTGCATTCAGGCCTCTTTTTACCGGTTTTAATTCTGGTATCGAGTATGCCGCAGTCGGTTGCGTCCGACTGCAACGTTTCCACTTGTTTTTGCATAAAAAAGTGTACAAAATTGTAGTGCATTAAGTGTAAAAATCTGCGATAAAACTATTCTTTTTATCAATTCTATTAATCATAACTAGAAAACAACAGTTATAAGATGTTTTTATACTCGATACCGAAGGTAAAGAGTATATTGGTTTTGTGCAATGTCCGTCATGGTGTCTGTCCGTCTGTCCGTCTGTCCGTCTGTCCGTCCGTATGGTTGCAAGTTTTTTCCACACCCTTCAAGCTAGAGACTTGAAACTTTCCAATTCTCTTTATCTATGGGATAGTAAATTAAAGTGTCAAGATGGGGGTTCTACGATAACTGGGGGGCTGGCAAATCGATAAATTCGATAACCCAATACCGATAAATCCACATATTTCGCACATCCTTACAGCTAGAAGTACCAAATTTGGTAAGAAGATAGCTATTAGCAACCCCCAAAAAACTGCATCAAAAATTTTGGAGCCACGCCCCCCCATTCCGCCCCCAGCCCCACCGCATTTTAAAGTCAAAAAAGACTATATCTCCCACAGTTTTTGAGGTATAGCCACCAAATTTGGTGCCAAGATAGGTGATGATGACCCCCTAAAAACTGCACCAAAAGTTTGGATGCCACGCCCACCGATACTGCCCTAGCCGCCCCCATCCACCCCAACGCTTCGTCAAAAACGGGAATGAGTGTATCTTCCAGAGTTGTGGAGCTAGAGCCACCAAATTTGGTAGGAAGATAGCTAGCAACGACCCCCAAAAATCTGCATCAAAGTTTTGGAGCCACGCCCTCCATTTCGCCCCCCTTTCCCCACTTTTTACAAATTTCGAGCTAGAGTCACCAAATTTGGTATGAAGATAGCAATTGACATTCCACAAAGATCTGCATCACAAATTTGGATGCCACGCCCACCCATACCACTCCCAGCCCCCCTTTCCCCACTTTTTACAAATTTCGAGCTAGAGTCACCAAATTTGGTATGAAGATAGCAATTGATATTTCACAAAGATCTGCATCAAAAATTTGGATGCCACGCCCACCCATACCGCCCCCAGCCCCTCTTTCCCCACTTTTTACGAACTTCGAGCTAGAGTCACCAAATTTGGTATGTAGATAGCAATTGACATTCCACATAGATCTGCATTAAAAATTTGGATGCCTCGCCCACCCATACCGCCCCCAGTCCCCCTTTCCCCACTTTTTACAAATTTCGAGCTAGAGTCACCAAATTTTGTATGAAGCTGGCAATTGACATTTCACAAAGATCTGCAACAAAAATTTTGATGCCACAACTACCCATACCGCCCCCAGGGCCCCCCCCCTTTCCCTACATTTTACAAACTTTGAGCTAGAGTCACCAAATTTGGAAGGAATATAGCTGGTGGCATCCCCATCTGCATCGGAGAATCTTTAAGGCAGCGTACACCCCTGCCGCATCCGTACCCCTTTGCAATCAGGCCTCTTTTTACCGGTTTTAATACTGGTATCGAGTATGCCGCAGTCGGTTGCGTCCGACTGCAACGTTTCCACTTGTTTTTATTAAAAATATACATATGTATGTTTATTATTAAATCAAAAATAGATGGAACATAAATGTTCACTGCAATTCCATAAATATATGAAGGAATGGCGTGATTGAAGCTACATTACTAGAGAGAATCTCGCCACAAATTTTTAAAAAACGGATACCTGTCGCAATTTAAATTTGGTAAACCATCCTTCACTTGGACTAAATGACTTTGTGATGATTTTTTCTTTGACTGATGATAGGTTCTCTCTTTGATTTTATATAGGTGATTGAAGATGGTGTCACATTAAAATCTTGGACTAGCAGCTTCCCTTGTACGCTTTCCTCAACCTTTTCTAAAATTAATTTTAAATTTTAGTTTCCACCGATAAAGTATTTTTCTTACGTTTATTTAACATTTTTCGGGACATATTTTTACTTTTAAGCAAACACTGCCTAAATACGTGCACTCGTTTCAAATTTCCCCCAGAAATAAGCCAAAAATGAATACGATTGCGACAAAACAACAACATAGAACGAATAACATACATAAAATAGTAGAGGTTGGAAAAGATCGAATTTTGCTACAATCGATTTTTTCGATTGTCGATTTTAGCCAACATCGATTTCACCGATGTTTTGAAGCGAAAAAATCGATAATCGACGATAATCGAAGTTTTTCAAATAAAATTTAAAACAAAATAACTAGTCTTTATTCTTCAAGAATTAACAAAGCAGATCATTTTCGAGATCACAGTTTTGTTTCAAAAATAATGAGTATCAAGTATTAAGTATTAAGGAGATCATAGTTTTGGTTTATAAATAATAAAGCATTAACGATTTGCGGTTTCAGAGCACATCGGCGATCTGACACGACTTGTCCGGCTTTGCTAAACATCCTTTCAGATGCACACGACGTTGCAGGCACGCACATATACTTCTTAGCTATCAACTTTAAAGCTTCTTCGTTAGAATTCTATAAAAACATAATAATTAATGTTAGCATGTGTAATTAGTAGGAAGTGTATTACCTTCCAATAAATCAGGGGATCCACATCCTCATCGGCATTCGGTTTTGTCAAATACTGGTTCAGCATGATGATTGAATCAGCTCTATTGGAGGCTGGCTTGGCCGCTATTTTGGACTTTAAAAATTCAAATCGCGTACGCTTTGGTTCAGGTGGTGTAGGAGGCTCTGGTGAAGTTTTTAAGGACAAACAATTGGATAACTCATCTTCTAAAGCTTTTGCAGCTTCGTCGGCATTAAAAGTATGCAAGAAACCATACTTTTTGAAGCGAGCATCTATTAAAGTTGAGATTCGGGGAATGGTCCTCTTTTCATACTGTCCAAATCTCTCGGGCAATCTTTTGGCAATCATGTTTAAGGCTTCCAAAACGTTGTCGGATTTTATTTCAAAACGCAATTTGTTAATTTTTTGATGCAGCTCGCTAATTATCGGAAGGATTAGTGAAATGGTGACAGTTTTATTTGCGGAAATTTGTTGGGTCGCGTCATTGAAGGGTCTTAGCAATTCGATTAGCTCCGATATAGTCCCAATTTCACCGACTGATAGCGGGTTTGGAGCTTTGCGCGAAATGAGAAGCACTTTTCCAATGAAAGAGCTCAGCATTTTTATACGATCCATCATTAAAAAGGCACTGTTCCATCTGGTAGCCACTTCTTGAACAAGACCCAATGGATTTTCCACGTTTTGAGCCTCTTTTAACTTGGCATTCGCAACTGTGCTTGATTTAAAGAAGGCTACGATGCGTTTGAATTTACAAAATATATCATTCAGGCTCGGCAATTTTAAAGCTTCTTGGACGATCAAGTTCAAAGTATGTGAACAGCAAGGCAGATTTGTAAGCTGTAGTATCTCGCACGATTTTTTTATTGCCGCATCGTTATCCGTCACGACACACACAACTTTTTTGTACACATCCCACTCTGTCATGACAGGCTGCAATGTTTCTGCCATGCTCTTGGCAGTATGATTTGTGGGCGTCAGAAGTTTTTGTGTTGCCAAGACTGCCGACTTTAATTCAAATCTACTGTTTATAAAATGGCAAGTTACTGTCATATAACCGTCAACTGCCTTCGATGTCCAGCAATCTGTTGTAAGCGCAACATGGGATACATTTTTTAAAATTGATTTAAGCAAATTTTTCATATCATCGTACTTATTCTCAAGAAGCACGTTGCGAAAGAACTTTTTGCTGGGTATTTTGTACCGGGGATCCAACAAATGCACCAATTCACAAAAGCCTTTGTCTTCGAGGACACTAAATGGTTGAATATCTATTGCTATCATGCGCATTATTGCTTGATCAATAGCGTTCTTGCGAGCTGAGCCATTTTCGTAATACTTGACTTTGTTTAAATAGTTGTCAAGATTTGTTGACAAAGCAGGCTTAGAGATAGGCTTATTTGCATAGTTCTTATGCATGCTTTGTAGATGATGGATTAGATTTGACGTGTTGCCTTTGGTTTTTATCTTTGATCCGCAATGATTACATATGGCCTCTTGGCTGCCGGCACATTTTTTAAAATGGTCCCATACAAAAGAAGGCCCCGTTTGGCGCTTACTCACTTTGAGTTCTTGCGGCTTCTCGCAATTTTCTTTCGACGAATCCGCACGCTTTTCGTTTGTTACAACTATAAGAAAATTTATAACTTTAATTGCTGTAAAATAATTAATATCAACCAACAGAGTGGTTTTGGCGCGCACAAAAAGTGTAACATATGTACATACATTTATGCACATTGCACTAACGAAACTCACCTTTCAAGTATTTGTCCATTGTTACTTTGTCACTTTCACCTCCACCACAATAGTTAACCACACGTACGAATACTAAACGATAAAATTAAATTAATAAAAAAAAAGCGGTACTTACGCTGTTGTCTGCTGCTTTTAGAGAAGGAAAAAAATTTATAGCAAGAATCGATGTTTTGGATCGATGTATCGATGTTAACATCGACTCCGAAAATTAAAGAATCGATAATCGAAATTTCTTTTGATCATCGATACATCGATGTATCGTCCAACCTCTATAAAATAGGGACTCCCCTTTTAATTTTTATTTTGCTTTAGCAAAACCAAACGAAATTGTAGAGTTTCTGTGCTAAAAAAAAGGACAAACAATTTACGCTCTGAAATTCAATTTCAATTCTAATTTTAGAGCGTGTAAAGTATTGAAAAAACTGATTCTAATTTCTGGACAATTCCAATTTCCGAAGGTTCTAATTTGTGAGCGTCTACTGTAACTCTTTGCAACATACTCTTTCATCCCGATTATATATTGCTTAGCAGCATAGCGAATGACTGCGCGTTTGACTTTTGAGCTTCAGCCGAACACACCCAGTGGCGCAAATGCCCATTACGCGATCGATTACACATCGAGAACTTTGTGGGCGGCCCGGAGAATACATCGATTACAACCTGGATTACTTTTACACAGCGATGGCCGCTTTGTGGGCGGTGTACGACAACCTATACCACTTGTGGTACAGGTTGTAATCAGCAGCCGAATTGTTTTCGAATGGCGCTCGGCTGCCGATTACAACTGCATATACTTTTTATGAAATTGTAATGCAGCTTGTGGGCGGTCTGTCCACAAGCTGCATTACAATTTCGGAAAAGTATATTGGGTTGTAATGCACATGTTATACGACTCAGTATACATGTATATTGAGTCGTAATGCACGTGTTATACGACTCAATATACTTTGTGGAAGGTTGTAATGAGCGTAATATATGCACGCAGGGCTGAAATTTTGTTGGGTTAAATAATAAATATTGAGTTTCCATTTCAAAAAACAATATATTTAATTCGTTTTAACTCTTAATACTAATTAAAATTAACAATATTTGATTTTAAATCCATTTTTTAATCATAATCTAGATCAATAAATCAATTTCATGTTAATTCAATTTTAAACTAATAGTATTTTCTTTTCATATAAAATAAACATTTATCATACGATTTTTTTTAATTTTCATAATTTCATTATAGCTCATTCATTATTATTTTCATAATTTTCATTCTCGGGTTCTGTTGTGTTAGTATTATTAAATTTAGTTTTAAGTTTATTGTCGTATTTTTTTTTCCCAAACGACCCTTTTGCGTTTTGAACGCTTGCCTTATGAGTTTAACATACATGCGATCATTAACATCGTCTGCTTTTATAGCATCTGAAAATTTAAACCAATTAGTATATATTGAATATTATGAGGAACCAAATCATTTTAACTTACTGTAAAGGGCATCGTTAATGGCGAAATAATCCTTAAATGGTAGCTTATTGTTCACTCCATCATAATTAAATTGTAGAATAATCTCCTTTCCCATCACACAATCAAAGTTTTTGACTAGATCGCCCCGTAAAATTCTCTTAATACATGTAACCTGTGATGTAAAGGCAAATTTTTATTATTAAATTGAATATTAAAAAATGTATTTCTAAAAACTTACAAATTTTGATAAATTATTGGAGACTAAATGTTCAGCCTCTTTCAATGAATCCACCGAGGTTATTGGAAAGTAATTCTCATGCACAAGGTCCTCTGTTGACAGTTTTCCCAATATCGCAAGTATTTTTGACTGATTTATTAAAAATTTTTTCCTGTGTTTGTTTAATGTTTTGTTGCTCCTCCATAATGTTGTTAATTTTTTCCTCCATGCTATTTATTTTAAGTTCCATTGTGTTTTCTGTTGGAAAATCCGTTGCAGCTCCAGTAAATATTTGTGAAAAAATCATGTAGAGTGTATTATTGGTGAAAAAACTGAGTTTTCATTGTAGGGCATGCAAACATATTTATATTTGATTAGGCTTAGGGGAACAATTTCTGCATTTTGCATTGATTTATTAGTAACTATTATACCTAATGTTTTTGAATCAAGCGGCTCAGTGTAAAAAGGTTTTGGATCACAAAATCGTCGACATTCTACAAACTGTTCATTTCTTTCATTTTCAATAAACTTTGTGATGGAAGCGGGGTCACAAGGGCTCAAACAACAAAAGTTATTTGGCGAAGTTGTTGTTAAAGTATAATTCTCATTTAAATACATAATAATAATACCTTTTTTGTTCTTTACAAAACCATAATTTACACAATTTAGTTTATTCTTTTTGGCTATATACCTATTTTTTATTTGTTCCAAAATTTTTGTTGGACATTTAACTGCCTTTTTTAGCTCCTGCATAAAATTTTCAAACTTATAGGCTGTTAAATTATTTATATAGCCAACTTCTCTTACGGACTGACACAAATGGAGTACGCTGTGAACATTATATGAAATATTATGAGGCCCATATAAAATCGAAAAAGTATTAACAAAATATTCAAATATATTCTGAATAATAGGCAAATTTTCCATGTATTTGGATTTAGATAAAAGAAGCCTATACCCTACGTGAAGTAAAAGAAAATTGTAATAATAATCATCGGGTAATATATTTTTGAAAATTATAATTGACGTGTAAAGGGTAAACAATCTAAACTCCGTTGCTTTCCACATGCTAACTTCATCAAAGCTCCTTGGTTTTCTACTAAATTCTAATGGTATAAAGGCAGCGATGAAACTGCGCCTCGTCAATTCTTGCTTTAAAGCACTACTACATTTAAAATTAACTGATCCATTATTCATTATTAATTTTATAATTTTTTTGGAAATTCCCATATCTAGCAGATGCATGGGGTCCAAAGGAAATTGAGATATCATACCAACATCTATACTTTCCAGGATCATTGCATTATCTTTGGTGATATTTGAATGATGATCAACATATTTCCTACATCTATAATCTAAATCGGTGATTGTTTGCCCGCATGCTGTTGAAAACGCTGTATAGTTCCCAATCCGTTTACCAATTTGTGTGCATTTCATACAGCCGTGAAACGAGGAGTGCCCCTTCAAACCACAAATCATAGCTCTTGCAGGAGCGTCACAAATAAATGCACTCATACTAATTTTAATATTCCAAGTTGAACACCATCTAACTTTATTTTTCGCATCTCCTCAACAAAATCATGTAAAAAACAAGTGGAAACGTTGCAGTCGGACGCAACCGACTTCGGCATACTCGATACCAGTATTAAAACCGGTAAAAAGAGGCCTGATTGCAAAGGGGTACGGATGCGGCAGGGGTGTACGATGCCTTAAAAATTCTCCGATGCAGATGGGGATGCCACCAGCTATATTCCTTCCAAATTTGGTGACTCTAGCTCAAAGTTTGTAAAAGGTGGGGAAAGGGGAGGCTGGGGGCGGTATGGTTGGGCGTGGCATCCAAATTTTTGATGCAGATTTTTGTGGAATTTCAATTGCTATTTTCACACCAAATTTGGTGACTCTAGCTCGAAATTTGTAATAAGTGGAGAAAGGGGGGCTGGGGGTGGTATTTGTGGGCGTGGCATCCAAATTCGTGATGCAGATCTTTGTGGAATGTCAATTGCTATCTTCATACCAAATTTGGTAACTCTAGCTCGAAAAATGTAAAAAGTGGGGAAAGGGGGGCGAAATGGAGGGCGTTGCTTTAAAACTTTGATGCAGATTTTTGGGGGTCGTTGCCAGCTATCTTCCTACCAAATTTGGTGGCTCTAGCTCCACAACTCTGGAAGATACACGCATTCCCGTTTTTGACGAAGCGTTGGGGTGGATGGGGGCGGCTTGGGCAGTATCGGTGGGCGTGGCATCCAAACTTTTGATGCAGTTTTTGGGGGGTCATCATCACCTATCTTGGCACCAAATTTGGCGGCTCTAGCTTAAAAACTGTGGGAGATATAGCCATTTCTGATTTCAAAATGCGGGGGGGCGTAATGGGTGGGCTTGGCTCCAAAACTTTGATGCAGTTTTTTGGGAGTCGTTACCAGCTATCTTCCTACCAAATTTGGAGGATCTAGCTCCTCAACTCTGGAAGATACACGCATTCCCGTTTTTGACGAAGCGTTGGGGTGGATGGGGGCGGCTAGGGCAGTATCGGTGGGCGTGGCATCCAAACTTTTGATGCAGTTTTTAGGGAGTTGCTAGTAGCTATCTTCTTACCAAATTTAGTACTTCTAGCTGTAAGGATGTGCGAAATATGTGGATTTATTGGTTTTGAGTTATCGAATTTATCGATTTGCCAGCCCCCCAGTTATCGTAGAACCCCCATCTTGACACTTTAGTTTACTATCCCATAGATAAAGAGAATTGGAAAGTTTCAAGTCTCTAGCTTGAAGGGTGTGGAAAAAACTTGCAACCATACGGACGGACAGACGGACAGACGGTCAGACGGACAGACGGACAGACACCATGACGGACATTGCACAAAACCAATATACTCTTTACCTTCGGTATCGAGTATAATTATTTGCACTTGATGGTTTCTTTTTACCTACAAATGTTCCAATCAAGAAAACTTGGCTGTTTTTTATTGATCGAAAATTACCCATTATTGGCCCCAAGCTTGTCGCTGAACTTTTAAACAATGGTAATCCATCAATACCCACATCGAGACGCAGATCTAAATAGTCTTTAAAAATGTCTTTGTTATTAAACAAGTGGTTTTCAATTCCCAAGTGTAGGTAACTACCGGGACACACTGTTCTTGTTACTGTTTTTGCACGACGATCTACTAAAGACTCAACAGACCCTGGTACATCCAATCCCTCATCAACTAATATTTTTAACAAACTGCGTACACACTTTCTTGAGGGGTTATATTCAATATACCACCCTCTGATCTTATCTGCAAGGCTTTCTTTGCTTTCGCAAAAATTTGAATGGTTTTCTGCAGTATACGGAGATTCAAAAGTGACTGCCTCACACTCACTGTCATCAATATTGTCCGCACTTGTACCTGGTGGTTTCACTTTATTTTCTTTAAATTGTTTACCTTCAAGCGCAGCCAAACGTCGAAGGTTACGCTTGCTAAGCCCTTTTTTAGCGCTCATAATAATTAATATTTGTATATACACAAAATAAGTGTGTCTGTATGTTAGTATTTATATATATACATACATATGTGTAAATGTATATTTTTAATACTTATAATATTAATGTTAGTTTTGATTAAAATAGTTTTAAGTAACAATACTTAATATTGTTCGTCCACTTTGTTTGCGAATTTTAATATTATTGTATTTTGCCGGCGCTGTAAATTTTGCACATTCAATTCTGAACCGCGACAAGAACACAAGTGTACGCATATGTACATACATACTTATCATCTTCTTAGTTGTTCGACGAAACGCACTAACACATAGACAAGATTATCGAATTTACTTCACGAACGCACTAACACAAAGACAAGATTTTCGAAGTCATAGAAAAAAGTAGCGGTAAATAATGCCAGCTTACAACTGTGTACACAAAAGTTGGCAATTGTAATGCATAACTTTTACTGTAGCGGTCATGCATACTGTGGCCAGGCCTCATTCTGATCTGCGCCATTGGGCATGAGTCGAGAGAGCAAATGCAGCCGAACACGCGCATCGTAAGAGAACAAGCTGCCGAGCGTTCTATTTATGGAATACACATATTCTCTCTCCCTATACATGTGTCGGCTGCTACGCCGGCAGAATTTTTCTTGCCAACCACGCGTGGCTGCCTTTTCAAATTTTGGACACCACTGCTCTATATGGTTGTTATTTTGCAATGCCGTCTTATATGGGTTTTTATTGGTTAAACTACTACTATTCATGCAATCAAAAAGTCTATTTAATCTTTCAATAAATTTAGCTGTGGATAAAGCTAAATTCCTACAATTCTCAAATTCCCCATTCTCAACTAAAGTTGTGATTGCTGCAGAGACTGTGTGGCATACTTAACTCTCATTTTTTCAAAACTGTTAGGGTATATATGCTTTCTTGTTAGCTTCGGACATAATTTTGTTGAACTATTATTGTTGTCAATTTCAAAAAGCTTGACAACTATTCCCCATGACACTGTGCCGTCAGGAGTTTGAATGGAATTGCGCATTAAAATATTTCTAACAGACTTAAATAAGTGTGGCACATCAAAAATGCCGAAAATTTTTTCCCCATTAACTGAAAAATATGGCCTTTCCTTGCTAAACCCAAGTTTTGTAAGAGCCCCCCTGTTATTTGCGCCTTGGTCGCACACTATTGCTCGAATATTTACACCCAAACGTTGCGCGGCTTTTATGTTATCGACTACTTTTTCTTTGATTTGTGAAGCTAACATACCTTTCGACGTTGCAAAATAACTCAAAACATATTTCCAGTTGTCGTAAATACCCCTTACCATAAAAACTGAAATTTGTTTGCATAGTTCAGGCTCTTTAACGACACCGTCATCGACAAACCCTTCCACTTCATCGCGGCAAGAATTGTAGTGCAAGCCTCTTTTAATCGAAATTTCGTCAAATAACAAGACACATTGCCTACTTGTTTCGGTCATGCTTGAAAATATTTGACGTAATTTGCTCGATAAGTTTTCATTAAAACCCGGAACCATATATTTAATAGGAGCCCACCTTCTCAAGGATGTTTTTGACGGAAAATTCAATCCCAAAGTATCCCGCATGTAATCATACGTTTTAGCGGAATAGAAATTAATGCTATGTGCAATAATTTTCTCATCTTCTTCCCATGATTGCTTATTTTTTTTAGCATCATTTTACAAACGGACTTTGTATATGTGAGTACATTTTTCTTATTATTAATTACACCGAGCAAGTTGCTATTAAGTCTACTTTGTCTTGAAAACCGCGTCTTTTGCAGTTTTTGAGTACGTAAGGCACTTAGCAGGGCATGTACTTTACTATTAAGATTCTTTACTTTAATTTTCTCCGCATTAAATTTTTGTAGCATCTCCCAATATTTATTTTTATAAAACAATTCATTTTTCTCCTTCTGAAGACAGTTGGAGCAAAATTCATTGTCTTCTACTGCAGAATTTAAAAAATTTTTGGACGGACTATTTTTGGATGGACTACTTTTGGACGGACTTGAGTCTTCGTTAAAAGATTCCCAAATGTTTTAATTTTTTTTTATCTTTAAAATGTAAAAAATCTCCCATATCAAAAGAATTTTCGCTCACCCTTTTCACTTCTTGTACAACGTTTTTCCTGGTCGGTGGCACATAGTCCATTATCTCCTCATCGTCTTCCTCAAACTCGAAAACATCGAATTTGTGAGGATCATCCTCCAGCTTCAACGTCGGCCTGCTCCTGCCTTCAAATACCTCGCTCCAAATCGCGTTGCAAATGCATGCGTTTTCAATTTTGACATCCTCCAAATTGCACTTTTCCAGCCATAAGCGTCGTGCTCGCGCGTCTTTCGGGAACTTGAATAGCCGCACTGGATTGTGCTCCGCGCTGTTCCTGTAGCTCCGCATGTACGTCTTGATGGCGCACTTGCTGCCAACTCTTCGCGTTGCCATAATATGTAATTAATAAGAATAAAATGTTAAGAATTGAATTGCTCAATAAGTTTTGATAAAAACTTGACCGCCCTTTTCAGTTGTAGTTTGTTAACTGCACTAGTGGCAGCTCTAATTGCGCCAAATATCATAAAGGCGCGCGAGTTACCGCCACTAACCTCGCCCCTCTAAACTATCCACCAGCCAAGCCTCTGCGTACCGCCTAACAACAAGGGCCGTACACAGAAATGCTGAGTGGACAGAATACCAAGACCCAAACAAAATGCTGAATGGGCAGTAAGCTGGCCGATCACCCACGCCGGCCAGACTAAGTTGCAACTGCCGAGTTGCATGTAGGATATGAATATAGGGCACCAACACACACACACACATATACAATTGTAAACCTAAGCTAAGAAACATATATAGTCCGCTGCGACGGAGAATAAACAGTTCAGTCTATATCTGAAATTCTTACAAAGAGCAGCAGATTTGTTTAATTTAAAAAACCTCTGAGGAGAGCAACTGGAGAAGCCGCGTTGGATCATAACTGGCGCAGCCGCAACGGAACCTACAGGATCAGGATAAGGATCATAACACTAATTTTAATCTAGTAAGAATTTAATAATCATAAGTAATATATGTACATATATTCATTAGTGAAAGATGAAACAGGATAGAATAATTAAAGTGAAATCGATAAACGCAAGAGCTTCTCTGCCTTCTCCTCCAAATAAAGGACAGTTACAATAATAAAAAAAAATAAGTGAAAATACATGCGAAACATAAAAGAAAAGAAAAGACGTTTAAATGTGCAAACGATTATATGATCTTGATTGTGAAACGTTCGAGTTGTCGTTGTCCACGCTGTGTTCAGTACGAACACAACATGCGCTAGCAACCGGACGCAACACGATGCAACCTAGTTAAACAAAAAAAAAAAAGGAGTGTATAAGTTAGATGTTCGACGTTCACTGTTCAGGGCGAACGTAAACGTTCGACATCGAACAATGGTATGAATAGCATACCCCGAGCAAGGCAAAACGTTCGAAGTTCAGTGCGAACACGAACCCGTAGCCAAGCCATATCAAAAGAAATGTACAAGTGTAGAAGGTTTGATGGCCGACGTTTATTGTTCAGGGCGAACGTAAATGCTCGACATCAAACTATTGCAATAAATAAAGCAGGCATGCACATGCAAAAGAAAACAAATACATTTACTAAGCAGTAAACCAAATGTTCGAAGTTGTACGCGAACACAAATTAACACGTACTGGCAAAACAAAAGAAAAAGAACAAATATTTAATACATAAATAGAAATACATATATATAAACGAACATTATAAATCACAGATACTAAAGTCCAATATTCTTTTAGAAACAACCGATAACTTACAACTGCAGTGCGCAGAACCATTTTCACGAGACTTCGTTTTATTTCATAAAAAAAAAAAAAATACATATATGTACTTATATATCAAACGAGTACAATACGCAAGTATGAAAACATAATTTATGTTCACTTACGCATTTTAGAACAATTATTAATAAACGCAATCAATTTCAGAAATCCGTTTCATCAATCACAAATGAAGACTCACACCATACACGTACTCATAAGTAACAACACAACAGTAAGGCACACATTAAATCTAGAAATACTATTAATTAATTAAATATTATTATTAAGTACACGAAATCGTCAAGTATATCACAGACTAAGAACAAACATACAAACTCCTGTCCGACCTATTAAACGTAGTATTCATGTCGAAAATTGCAGATAAAATTTTTTCCAAGACTAGATCCAAGACAGCCGCTTCTTATGCTAATCAGTTTGGTACAGTAATTGAAGAAGAGTGTGCACAAATACAAATAAGAGAATCTCCAGAAAATTCAAGTATGGAATCCGCTACTAGCTCCCCACCACCACACCAACCCCCCATTACCAACAATGCTATTGACATCTTTAGCTATTTACGCGTCCCAGATGCAATTCGTATGCTACCGTCTTACGACGGAAACCCTAATACTCTAAACAATTTTATCGACAACGTCGAGGAAATCCTACTAGACATTAGAGGCACAGACCAAACTCCTTACGGTTCAATGCTTCTAAGAGCAATAAAATACTACACTCCACTCTGACCGAAATATACCGTATCATCACCGAGAAAAAAGAAACAAGAAAAAATGACTATTAATCATGATGATATACTAACGGAAACTTTCATTACATATAAAAATGTGATTCATTCAGCTACTAAACTGACACCACACGAACTTTTCACCGGACGTACGCATACATTTTTAAAAGATATTGTCTTTAATAACGAACACGACTATTTGAAAGAATTAAACGAATTCAGAGAAAAACTTTATAAAGACAGACAAGAAAAAGTACAGAAGACAATTAACGATAGAACAGATAAGCTAAATCAAGACAGAGTAGAACCACAGCCCATACAAATAAACGATACCATATTTAGAAAAGAAAATAGACGAAATAAACTAACACCCAGGTTTTCACAGCACCAGGTTGCGGAAGATAATGGCCCAACACTAGTAACAAGAAAGAGACAAAAAATACATAAGTCCAAAATAAAGAAACGAATTAAAAGAAGAGTAAAAACATAAATAAAAACAATTTTCTTTAAATTACAACACCAAACAAGCGCATAATAATTGCCAAAACTCCCTCAAATTTTACAGCTTGGGCTACTCATCCGCCCAGAAAATAGGCGTACATTATCCGGCAAAGAACCTCCCATTCGCTAAAATCAACCTATGGGAAGCAAAAATTATTCAGTCTTTCAAAACTATAGCACACATAATCGATTTTAACAATTATGTTGAAAACCTACAAAAAATCGAAAAGAATATACATATGATAAAAGATATAAATTTTTCAAAAGAAACCATTAACGTAATTAAAGTAAAAATACAACAAGTATATGAACGTATACACGCACTTACACCAAAAAACAGACAAAGACGTGGAATAGTGAACGGACTAGGAAGTTTAATTAAATCCATTACAGGCAATATGGATGCAGTAGATGAACAAAAAATTAAAGATAAATTCAACAACATTAGAAAAAACCAAGAAAGTCTTACAGATAATGTTAACAGACAAACAATAATAAATAACGAAATCACGAATAGATTTAAGAATATAACAGACCATATTAATAAAGAGCAAGATATAATAAATATCTTTTTTAATAATTATAAGCAAGACATTTTTAGTAAATTAAGCCAAGAACATAACGAAATTCACGTATTACAATATATTAACAGAATAACATACAATATCGACATTCTTAATAACCATGTAAACAATATCGCAGAAAGCCTATTACTGGCCAAATTAAAAATAATTCCGAAATTTATATTAAATCATGAAGAAATAGAGATCATCAAAAAAATATTAAATGCACAAAAACTTATGGTCGAATCCGAAGAGCATGTTTATAGACTTATAAATTTAGAAGCTAACAGCCACGATAACTTCATTATATTCAACATTCAAATCCCTATATTCAATCAAAACAAATATACACTAGCTCATGTTATCCCTCTCCCAATAAATAAAACACAATTCGTTGAATTACCAAATTATATATTGTATAATCAAAAATTAGAAGTAAGATACATTAAAGAAAAATGCCCGAAAATTCATAATACTTACATATGTCAAAATGAAAATGAAAACAAACACGAAATAAATGTCAAATGCATTAAAGACATACTTAATGGACAAAAAACCAAATGCATAACACAAGAACTTACCGATGAGGAAAATATATTCGAACCTGAAAAAGGGAAAATATTTTTAATCAATGTTAAAAACACTATAATACAGCCGTCATGTGACCTACCTTTCACCATTAACGAAACAGCAATAATTGTAATTAAAAATTGTACTGTAATTATAAATAATATCACATACGACGAGTCTACCATAGAAATCACCGAAAATATAGAACTGTCACTACCTAAAACACAAAATGTTGCCATAGAAACGGTAACAAAACTTAATCTACAACACCTAAAATTACAAAACATTCAAAGCTTCAAAGAAATAGTTGCAGTAAAGAACGAAACAACTACGCACTTCATCTCCACCTACGTGTGGTTAGGTATCATCACCATAATTGCCGTTATAACAATCACCATCAGGAAGAAAACCATCATACTCACACCACCCGATCCGGTACCACAACAGTTCATTCCGGCCATTCCTTCATTCTGGCCGTCACTTCACACCAAGGGGGAGGAGTTACCGCAACTAACCTCGCCCCTCTAAACTATCCACCAGCCAAGCCTCTGCGTACCGCCTAACAACAAGGGCCGTACACAGAAATGCTGAGTGGACAGAATACCAAGACCCAAACAAAATGCTGAATGGGCAGTAAGCTGGCCGATCACCCACGCCGGCCAGACTATGTTGCAACTGCCGAGTTGCATGTAGGATATGAATATAGGGCACCAACACACACACACACATATACAATTGTAAACCTAAGCTAAGAAACATATATAGTCCGCTGCGACGGAGAATAAACAGTTCAGTCTATATCTGAAATTCTTACAAAGAGCAGCAGATTTGTTTAATTTAAAAAACCTCTGAGGAGAGCAACAGGAGAAGCCGCGTTGGATCATAACTCGCGCGCATAATAAGAAAGGCTAAATCGCGCCCAAAATGCATATATATATGTGTGTGTGTTGTTATTAATGCGCGCATATGTTTTGATGGTGTAGTGATGATTACATAATAATAAAATGTAAAACACACACACACATGTAGTTTTGGTGCTGGGCGAAGCAAAAATGTAGACATAGTGTCTACGTCATTTTCCTATGTCGCTTGTATTAGTTAGTTTTAAGCGTGCATAATATTTATCATAAAATGTCATAATTAGTAATAAATATATTTAAAATTGAAGTATACATAATAAATTTGTTTACAATAATTAATAATGTTTTTTAAAATTGTCTTAATCATATGCATTTATATATGTTGTTATTGTTGGTTCGCTCATATGTTTTGCTGGTGTAGCGATGTTACACACGCATTGCAATATTTACATGTATGCGTGCATTGCGTGGACGTCACGGTATACAGACTAAGGGTAACGCAATCAGCTATGCATGTATTGGTGCGCAAAAAAAAGTTAACGGTTTCCGATCAGCTGTTGCTCTCTCAGTACGATGGTCACTCTTTTTGCAATTCGTGCTAAAATTTGCATGCTGTATCACTTAGTTTGTTGCTTTTGTCGTGTGTGCTTTGTTGTTTTGCAGTGCTTTTTGTAAAGTGAAAATTAAGTGCGCAGGACTTTATATTAATTTCACGGGAGAAACGGGTAATCAAATTAAAAATTTCATTCCGAAAAACATGCACCGCACCCCATAGTGCGAGTCGAAAAAATGTAAACAAAGATACTCGTGACGTCACAAGTATTCCAAATTCTACAGCATCATATAACGGAACTGCTGATTGCGTTACCCTTAGTCTGTATACCGTGCGTGGACGTATACTTATGTCTCTTTTGCACTTGTTAAATTTGGCTATGCAGAGCGTTTTCTTGTGTTGCTTCTGCTTTAGCAATGCAAAACTGACAATTGCCTATTTTGCTAGACGCTTGTTTTTTGTGCTGTGCACCTGTTCAGCAAATGTTCGACCAGGCCCAAAAATGACTTGGAAGTATTGTTTTCTGGTTTTTCTTAGGTTTTTGTAGGCAAATAATACAAATATGCACCAAATTTAATCAAATATTGGCTGTTTAGCGTTTGCCGAAATTCATATTTGTTGAGAAAGGTCAATGAATTGCCTGGCAAATGGTACGCATACATTAAAATATGGACATGCATAGAGACAGGGACACACACACATACTTATGGTAGCTAGCCGAAACAAAAATCAAAAATCAATTCAATGCCTGGATACCACCAAAACTGCATATATATATATATATATGTGTATGTTGGTATTAATTCGCTCATTTGCTATGCGTGCTAGGTCGACGCCTTGATACAATTAAATTTAGTGTCATCAGAGACAGCGCCCTCTTTATTCGGATACCAATCGACAGTCGCAACGTGCTTGTCGTTCGCACCATAATTGCGTCGACCGCATACAAACAAAACACTTTTTATACCTAACTCACTTGCACTTACAAAACAATTCCCTAACAGAGGCAAGTGAGTAAAACGTGGCGCTCTCTGTCGCACTCACATGTTCGTATACATTGGTATCTTGCTCTCTCGTATGACACTACCCTGTTCATGATACAATTATACAAGGTAGTCCACTCGGCTGCCGAAGTCGTTCTGTTTTAGTCCCCTATTTTCAGTGCGTGCCTGCTTGTCGAACTGAAAGGTTGTGTGCGGACGGTTATTTTTCAGAGCTTTAACCCTTAAGTGCCAAGCAGATACGTATATTTTTTAGAATTAAGAGCTTAAACAAAAGAATGGCTGTTAAACAACAAAAACAAAGAATAATGTCAAATTCAAAACTAATAAAAATAAAATTATAAATACTACAACTCTTGTCATAACTAAGGAAACTTTTAGCCCCATGCACCGTGCGCGTGTTAATCGACGCACTGTGTAGCCGTTTCACTCACACTCACTATTCTACGCTCTTTCACTCGCACTTATATCAAGGGACTATGATTTTGCCGAGTGGACTACCTTGTATAATTGTATCATGACCCTGTTAATTATATCATGGTCGACGCAATAGGATAAAGGCCTGTTTACTCTCGACATAACTTAACATAACATAATGTAAGAGGCAGCTCACTTAACTTAAGGAATGTATGCGTTTACTCTCAACATAACTTAGCTTAAGAAATCAGTTTGCAGTGCTGTACAATTGTGTTAGCAGTGTTGTTAAACAAATACAAATCAACAAACATTGAGAACACGTGTATTAACATAATCAAGTGAATAATAATAATTATAACAATGGAGAAGGCAGTAGTAGGGTTTGCAATGTATTTGAACATCAATGCATTGTACAAAAAGCAGAAAGAGCAGGAAAAAAGAAAGCGGCGTTGGGCAGTACGTCCAATAAATCGAAACTGGCATACCAGTGGGTATTTTACAAAAAACTTCTCAGCTATGAGAGATTGGGACGAAGAGCAGTTTTTTATCCATACGCGGATGAATAAAAAACTGTTCCAGTTGCTACTGTGCTTACTGCAAGACAAACTCAGGAAGCCGCGACAGCGCATAAGCACAGAGGAGCGGCTCGAAATTACATTACTGTAAGTTTATTTTGATATAAGTATGTACATAAATTATGTGTATGGACTTTATTTGTCATAATTGTTTATTCTAAATGTTCATTCAATAATGCATGTACTTTTTTATTACTTAAAATGTTTTTTTTTTGTCCAATATGTTTTTTCAGGGATATATCTGTCGCCTCCAACCGAGTCGAAATATAAAGATATTGCGGCCGATTTCGAAAATTTATGGAACTTGCCGAATTGCGTTGGTGCAGTGGATGGGAAGCACATCGCAATTAAGTGCCCCAAAAACAGTGGTAGTATGTTTTTTAATTACAAAAAAACCTTTAGCATTGTTTTAATGGCTGCCTGCGACGCCCGGTACACATTCACTGCAACAAGTGTGGGAAGCTATGGCAGTGAAAATGATGCAGGTATTTAATTCAGTTTCATCTCTTGTGTAATCCTTATTAATTATAACCAAATTATGTTTAACAGGTGTTTTCAACATGTCAGATTTCGGGAGAAAACTTTTAGATGGAACTTTGCCATTGCCGCCAAACAAGCCACTACCGAATTGTGGGGAACCATTTCCACACTTTTTTGTTGGCGATGCTGCTTTTGCTTTAAAGAACAATTTGATGAGACCGATTTCGCCAGCACGATCAGGGGTTGCATTGTCCCTTGAAGACAATGTATACAACTACAGGATTTCAAGGGCACGACGAACAATTGAAAATTCTTTTGGAATATTGACCGCTCGTTGGCGAATTTTAAACACTACGATGGAGTTCATGCCAGAGAACGCCGAAAAGATTGTTCTCACGTGTGTTGCATTACATAATTTTATTATGCTTAATGATTTGGAACGGCATTATTGTCCACCTTCTTATGTTGACCAGGATGCGTCGGACAATAGAATAGTATTGGGTGGCTGGCGGAGTGAAATTCAGTCTTGTAACAGCATTCGCGAGTACGTGTCTCACAGCCGCAGAAGCACAAACTATGCAATGTTACTGCGGAACAAATTGCGTTCCTATTTTATGAATGAAGGTGCTGTGACGTTCCAGCCACAATAAAATTTATCACATAATTAAAATTAAATTTTGTTTTAATTTATTCATTTTCTGCTAATAATTGCATAATTTTTGCCACAACACTAATTTTTTTGGCTGGTGACATTGCCGACAAACTTTTCTTGACAATGTTGGCCGCATTTACTGCCACTTCATTCTCGCTTCCTTTTCTTTAAGCGAACCGAAGTATTCCATGATTGCATTGGTTGCCATTGACAAATTATCGTCAGCGGTGGTGTTTGTGCTTTTTCGTTTTTTGGACGGATGTTGAGATGCCACAGGTACAGGTACAGCATCAGGGGAAAAATCAAAACATGGTGATGACGGTTCCTCAATAATGTCATCAGCATTTAGGGTTGAGGAGAACAAGTCATCACTTTCAGAAAATGTTGGCAGTGACTCCTCTGACAACGTGAAATTTGACTTTTGCCTAAACAATAAAAACATTTTTGTTGTAAAAAAAACTAACAAAGTGTACATAAGTAATTACCGGCGTCTGTGCAAATGATTTTTGAGAAACTGCACCCATTCCGAAGACATGCCAACTCCACTGCCTGAAGGTTCCACAATCCTCAACTCCCTCGAAAACCGCTCCCTCAGGCTAGTCCAACGCCTTTAACAGATATCAACTTTAACAAACAAACATATCAATGCAAAACCAAATACAATAAGTTTAATCAATATGCTTACCATTGCAATCAAGTTCTTTGGCAATTGTAGACCAAGCTTCTCTTTTTATACTCGATACCGAAGGTAAAGAGTATATTGAGTTTGTGCAATGTCCGTCATGGTGTCTGTCCGTCTGTATGAACGCAACTTTTTTCCACACCCTTCAAGCTAGAGACTTGAAACTTTCCAATTCTCTTTATCTATGGGATAGTAAATTAAAGTGTCAAGATGGGGGCTCTACGATAACTGGGGGGCTGGCAAATCGATAAATTCGATAACTCAAAACCGATAAATCCACATATTTCGCACATCCTTACAGCTAGAACTACCAAATTTGGTAAGAAGATAGCTACTAGCAACCCCCAAAAAACTGCATCAAAAATTTTGGAGCCACGCCCCCCATTCCGCACCCAGCCCCCCGCATTTTAATGTCTAAAAATCCTATATCTCCCTCAGTTTTTGAGCTATAGCTACCAAATTTGGTGCCAAGATAGGTGATGATGACCCCCCAAAAACTGCATCAAAAGTTTGGATGCCACGCCCACCGATACTGCCCTAGCCGCCCCCATCCACCCCAACGCTTCGTCAAAAACGGGAATGCGTGTATCTTCCAGAGTTGTGGAGCTAGAGCCTCCAAATTTGGTGGGAAGATAGCTGGCAACGACCCCCGAGTCTGCATCAAAGTTTTGGAGCCAAGCCCACCCATTCCGCCCCCCTTTCCAAACCATTTACAAACTTTGAGCTAGAGTCACCAAATTTGGTATGAAGATAGCAATTGACATTTCACAAAGATCTGCATCAAAAATTTGGATGCCACGCCCACCCATACCGCCCCCAGCCCCCCTTTCCATGCTTTTTACAAACTTTGAGCTAGGGTCACCAAATTTGGTATGAATATAGCAATTGACATTTTACAAAGATCTGCATCAAAAATTTGGATGCCACTACCACCCATATCGCCCCCATTTCCCCACTTTTACAAACTTTGAGCCAGAGTCACCAAATTTGGTATGAAGATAGCACTTGACATTCCACAAAGATCTGCATCACAAATTTGGATACCACGCCCACCATTTCCGCCCCCAGCCCCCTCTTTCCCCACTTTTTACATATTTCGAGCTAGAGTCACCAAATTTGGTTTGAAGATAGCAATTGACATTTCACAAAGATCTGCATCAAAAATTTTGAAGCCACAACTACCCATACCGCCCCCAGCCTCCCTTTCCCCGACTTTTACAAACTTTGAGCTAGAGTCACCAAATTTGTAAGGAAGATAGCTTGTGGCATCCCCATCTGCATCGGAAATACTTTAAGGCAGCGTACACTCCTGCCGCATCCGTACCCCTCTGCAATCAGGCCTCATTTGACCGGTTTTAATACTGGTATCGAGTATGCTGCAGTCGGTTGCGTCCGACTGCAACGTTACCACTTGTTTAGTCATTGTTTTCAAGGTTGGCCACAGGGCATTAGTGTTAAATTTAATAAATAGTAAAATAAAAATATGTTAGGTCTTATCTCTTGTAATTCTTATATAAAATACATATTTAATATTTTGCCCGCCAAGTAACTAATGTTGCTTGACAGCCCTGCCGTGATAGCTTGCTTGAACAGCTGTTCTACGTATTTCGTGAAAATAGTCTTAGAGATTTGTTAGAGATTTATTAATATCGAAAATCATGAATTAAAATATTTATAAAATTCGAATGTATATGCAATAGGCAATTAAGCTTAAAATTACCTTTCGAAAAAGAAACACTTGTTATGCATTAGACATTTAATATTGCTTAATCTAACCAAATCTCTGACCAAATTTGTTGAGATTTCAAAACCATCTCGAACTCTGCTCTGGCACACCTAAAACCAGCTCGAGGTTGGTTTTAGGTTGGAATTCGGTTGGTTTTGATGGCTGGCACACCCCTGTATGTAAATGAAATAAAATGACATGAAACATGTACTACCACAATCACGAGGCTAAAAGGACATCACAAACGTATAAAACATATAAACATATAGGGTTAAAACATTTAGGTACAATTTCAATGTACTTATACAAACTTATTCATACCCAATAAATATTCACTTCACTTTTTGTCTTCCAATAGAATGCACGTTTAGATGTTCCTCCGTGACTTTGTATGCAATGGACAAGTCCGACGAGGAGGTGTAATTAAGTACTTGCTTGACGGTTTGCGGGGTTATAATTTTTTCATTAACAACCAGTCCAGTATCTAAATAATGGTTTCTAACCAGCTTTACAAGATGGGGTACATCGGCAAACACAAAAATATTTAGTTCTGCATTCGCAGGGCTTGCAAACCAGGTCTTGTCTGAAATATGTAATCATTAATATTTATACTTAAACTATTAGTATTGGCATCAAACCTTCGTTTACTTCAAGCTCTCTCCACAATTTTTGGTTTGCAGGGCCTATATCGCAAAAAATTGCAACAACAGGGTATCCGGCATTGTACAGTTTGCCAATTATTTCCCGTAAGATGGGCACGTCCATTGGGCGGTCAAAATCAAAAAATACAGGCTGTTTCCAAGATTTTTTCAACCCTCGTGCCATAGCCACTTGCACATAGTTGCGTGGCCCCTCGAAAGCATCTATAGACGAATCGTTCTCATAATTTGCCTCAACTTTCATTTCGTCAAATAGCAATACGCATATTTTCTCATCGTCACTCAGGTCAACGCTTTTTTCCATCTGTTGGATAACAAAATCCAGCGTGCCTGTTTCAATTCGAATTTTTCGCAACCATCTCTGCAATGTTGAAAGACTTGGCAACGGAAACCCTTTTTCGTACAGATGGTGGTAAGCTCGAGGACCAGCGTTGTGAAGGCAAATGCCATAAGAAATGTCAGCTGAGTTCCAAAACTTTTTTTTCCTACCATTCTGCAATTTCTTTATTTGGGTATCAGTGAATAGTTTTCTGACTGACTACATTAATATGTCCGCTTTGCTTAACTTCTCACGCAGGTCAGCATTTTCTTTTTCCAATTCGCAAATTTTTTTTTAAGCGAAAATTTTCTATTAAAGCACCGGCTTGTATAACATCAGTGCTAAAAATTAATGCTTTCATAAATTTAATTTGTAAAAAATTTAATATGTTAATTTACTTACTCAGTTTGCGTGCTTGTGCTTTTTTGGCAGTCATTAACACCTTCAGCACCTACTTCTTCAGCACATAGAACCTTTTGTGGTATGGCATTTGGCATAAGCAATCGTCGTTTTGATGCCTTGTTCTTATTTGTTGTGGTCTTCCAGTCACCCGAATAAAAATGCCTGTCGAAGATTCTGCAGCCATCGCGAAAAGTAATGTTGAGTGCCCTTTCCCACAATCCCCTTTTTTCAGCATCTTTTGTGACTCTTACACACTTGTTTTCTCCAACAACAAGTGTTTTGTCACAAATTGCACAAGACGGCATTGTTTTTTTTCACTTTTATTTTTTTTATCTAAAAAAAGTAACATAACCTAAAAATTGCACGAAAAATTCGACCGCACTCACAAATTACCACGTTGACAGCTGCTTTGCGACTAACAACAGGCTCCTAATTGAGCTCTCTCTCTCTCTTGACAGAACCATGTATACTTCAACCATGGCACAACCAGCCAGCAATATTGTGTGTATGCGCCGCTAGCCAGCGATTTTCTAGCGCGCAGTGGCTTGTTCGATTGCTGTGCCCCCGTTTTTTTCCTTGTATTCCTTATGTGCGCTTATTTCATTGCTTATCCTATTGCGTCGACCTATCACCAGCAAAGCAAATGAGCGAATTAATAACAACTTACATATATATATATATATATATATATATATATATATATATATATATGCAGTTTAGTAGAGCTCTAGGCATTGAGTTGATTTTTGATTTTTGTTTCGGCTAGCTACCATAAGCATGTGTGTGTTTTCCTGTCTCTATGCATGTCCATATTTTAATGTATGCGTACCATTTGCCATGGAATTCATTGACCTTTCTCAACTAATCTGAATTTCGGCAAACGCTAAACAGCCAATATTTGATTAAATTTGGTGCATATTTGTATTATTTGCCTACAAAAACCAGAAAAACTATACTTCCAAGGCATTTTTGGTGCTGTACATGCCCGAGAAATTTACCTTAAAGACGACTTCGACGCAATATGTGCAGAAATCACGTCAAAGCTCAAATTTAGAATAATATCAGCCTACATTGCTCAAAACCAAGCATTTTCGCTTAAAAACCTTTACTCCGTGCTAGAACTGTCTAATGTACCTATCGCAGTCACAGGCGACTTCAACGGTTGGCACAGAAGTTGGGGCTCAAAAACGAATAACATTAGAGGCACAACACTCGAAAAATTTATATCCCAATCCAACTACACCCTACTAAACGACGAATCACCAACACACCTAAGCACACACAACACACTTACAAATATCGACCTTACCTTTACAAGCCCAACCCTTTATGTTGACAGCATTTGGAATACGGCAGACGATCTCTTTGGCAGCGACCACTTCCCCATTATTATAACCCTCTTCACATCCAGCACACCAAACGCCAAATTCACAACTCCAAGACCATACTTCATCACCGAA